>JAGPOW010003642.1:35923029-36014147 GCA_030014935.1 Caiman crocodilus
CCAGTGAATTGGAGGTCCAGCTCCTCCTTCTGGTTGGGTGGTCTATAGCAGACACCCACCATTAAGTCCCTTTCCCCTCGTCCTCCTTGCAGCCTGACCATTCACACAAACCACCCTGGACAAAGGCTCATTGGATGCATCCATGCATGCAAGCATGTGTGCTTGCAGCAGCAGCTCAAATAGGAGCATAGAAAATTTGAACCAGGGCTTTTTGCCTCAGCACACATGCCTGGACATGCACTTTGTTGTGGAGCAAATTGTGCCACTTGGGGTAAAATAACCCTGCCTGGTTCTTCCCAGATCTGCAGTCAGGGGGAGCTAGAGTCTGGGGCCAGAACCTGTGCTGTCCCCCTTGGTACAAAAAACTGCCCTGGAAAGTAGCTTCAGGGCTACTTGCTCTCAGGAGCTTCTGGAGTCCAGCCAGTTGGTACCTGGGGGCACTACCCCTTGTGCCAGCTGGACTGCTGAAGCAGCCCTGAGCGTTCCCTGCACCCTGCAGCAGTCCACTGCAGCAGTCTGGCAATGGGGGCTGCTGCCTGGCTGTGATCTGCTATACACCTACCAGACCTGGATGAGGCATCTGCCCCTCTGGGACAGCAGACAGTTGGCTGTGGGTGCAGAGTTGGCTTCTGTGTGCCACTAGTGCCATGTGTGTCCCCAGCCCGGCCATCTGGGCACATATGGCCTGGAAGATGTTCTGGGTGTGGTGGCCTGCTTTGAACTGTTAAAGCATGTCCTCCTGGCCCCATTTGGCCAGGAGATCAGCCACAGTTAGCTGGGTCCAAGGTACCAGCACTGAGCAGGCAGGGTCCTGCCACTGGCCTCACTAGCAGGAATTCTGGTGTTCCCTATTGGAAAACTGAAAAATCACTGATAAAAATATCCCATAGTCACTCTGTAAAATACCCCAAAATCCATGTTTCCCCACAGGTAAAACAAAAGATCACTCTAAAGAGAGAGAGAGTGAGACAGAGAGACAGTGATCAGTTGGACAATGTTTTATTGATATATCTACAGTGTTAAAGCAATTTGGAAGACTACCGTGTCTCTATCATAATAATAAACCCAAAATACATGTCCCATGAATACATGAATATATATTTTGCTGCCTCCCTCAGGGACTACTTCCCCCCATCAGGGACTACGGCTGCCCCTCAGGGGCTACTGCCTCCCCTAAAGGCTACAGCCCCCCCAACCCAGGGTGGTGGCCACCCCCAGGGGCTACCCTACACCCTTCCCACAGGAGCTACAACCCCCCCCATAGGCCTATGACCCCCTACAGAGGTTACAGGCCTCGATAGGGGCCATGGCCTCCCCACTAAGGCTATCCCTCCCTGCAGGACTCACATATCCTGCCCCACCCCCACTTGCTCCCCCAGACCCCTGGATTGCTGTCCCGCCTGGCCCTCTCCCATGATGGCTTCTTCATACCCCCCAGTGGCTGCTTTCCCAGCCCCCCCTTCTCCTCCAAACCCCCCAATGACTGCTCTGCTCACCCTTATCCCATACTTGCACCCCCAGGTCCCCATGGCTGCCCCCCCAACCCCAGCCTCTTGCACTTAAAAAAAGAAAAGAAAAGAAAAAAAGCCTCTTCTTACTGAACAGGGGCTGGAAGGCAGGGCTCCAAGGCCTCCTGGAAGAGCCCCCCTAGGCAGCACAGTTCAGCAGGAGGCAGCAGGGCCCAGGCTGGGGTGCTGGGGCTATCACCCTGCCCTGCACTGCACTATGTGGGCGGGGCCCCAGTATCCTTGACAGCAGCTTGAGCTACTGGTAAGTGCCGGGGTTCATTTTTGTTTTGTTTTTTTACCTGATGCTGGGGGGGGGGCAGGGATAAGAGGGCCTCAGGGCTGCAGGGCAATGGAGGTGGGTGATGAAGGAATCAGTTGGCTAGGTGGGATGGGGCTGGGCAGGGATGAGGGGGATGGGGATGGGTTGGCAAGGGATCAGGGGGCTGGAGGTAGCTGGGAGGGCTGAGGCCAGGTGGGGAAGGGACTGGGGGTCTCAGGGGGTTTGGGGGCATGGGGGCATGGGGCCAGGCAGCGCAGGGATCATAGGCCTGGGGGGACGGCTGGGGCTGGGTGGAAAAGGGATTGGGTGTTTGGGGGAGCAGGCAGGGCTTGTAGTGGTCCCCCTATCGTCCCCTCTCCCCTCCTCCAGGCCCCCAACCCCTTATTTACAGGCAGTGGAGTTTGGGTCCAGCTCCCTGCTGCTGGGCAGGCAGCATGCTTCAGCACCAGGATGAGGGTTAAGGATAGAACAGCTCTGGCAACCAAAGCATCTCTATGGAGGCCCCATCCTCTGGTTGCCTCAGGGCATGGTCTGGAACCGTACACTGCCCCACTTTTTTTCTGTGCAGGGTTTTTTGACCCCTGGATATCCAGGGGTCTAATTTTGCCCCTGCACTGAAAACATTTTGTCATTCCTGCATGTGCCTCCTGCAGCATCTCACAGGGGTTTGAGACATTGCAAGAAGCACTGTTTGTCCCCATGGCCCTCTAAGGTTGTCTCTTGTGAGCTTGAGATGAGACCTGGGTCATGTAGTTATCTAATTGTCAAGCTTGGATACAGGTTAAATGTGTGCAAACAGACAGACCTGATTTCTTGGCAACAGTGCTGGGAGTAGCAATATAGATGTGGCCTTACAGCATTATGGTTAAAAGGTTAAATTGCTTATAATAATCAATTAATTGATTAGTCAATCATATGAAAATTTTGTAAAATTTTAAGCAATTTCTGTTTTGTATTAGGTACTGGAGTCCCACTGGAATTTAAGAATTACCATTTTTAGGACATTAAAAAAATGATCTCTGTTTTTTTATTTTGGTTTTGAATCTTTATTTGTTAATGTAATTTTAAAAGAAAAATATAACTGGATTATATTCTTCTCAGCTACAATTTTGTAATGATATTTGGAATAAATATTCATTTATAGAATTTCATTGGGCAATACGTGTTAACTTAATACCAGATATTTAGTATATAAAAACTACAAAGCTTCCAGAGTAATACTTGAAGCTTTATTTCTACTTTACTTGTTAAAGAAAATATACTTTTAATTGGAGTCATGAAGAGGAAACTATCATTTAAAAAAATCTAGCTAGATTTCTCTAGCATAGTAGGATTTTGAATTGCTCATTATTTTAATACATTTTTGGTATTCTAAAAAAACCCTATGATTATGATGTATGTGCTTGTTAAAGAGTTAAGCTACCTAGGATCCAAATTTGGGGTTCAATCAAGCAGGAAAAAAGTTATGTACAGTAATAGTCCATTTACTTCACAGCTAATTGAAGCAAAAACTTAAGTGAAAATGCACTTTACATTAGATTTTGAAGGCTAACAAATTGAGCTGGGACCATCCACCAAATGAGTGAAGAGATCTGTCTAAACTTGAGTCCAGTCTCAGTGGACACGTGTAGAAATGGGTCCATTGTGGTAAGAAAGGCCTGTTACAATGGGTACCATGTACATACCTAAGAAACAATAGTCCATGCCCCAGAAAGCTTAAAGCCTAAAGCATAAAGAAATATTTAAAAAGAGCAAAGAACAAAGAGATGATTCTAAGTTGCATAAACAGTATTCCTGAGAAGATAGACACTGGAAAAGGTGAGCTTTGGAGAGAATCATCAAGGAGCACATCTGTGGGAGGCCAGGAGGGGAGATCATACTCAGGGGCAATCAGTATGGGTTCATCAAAGGCAGGTCCTACCTGACCAACCTGATTGCCTTTTATGACCAAGTAACTAAATCCTTGGATGATTGTGTCTCCGTGGGCGTAGTCTTTCTAGACTTTAAGAAGGCCTTTGACATTGTCTCTCACCCCATTCTGATCAATAAATTAAGCAAATGTGGCACTGATGCCTGCACAGTTGGATGGGTAAAAAATTGGCTGATGGGGAGCACCCAGAGAGTAGTGGTGGATGGATTGTACTCAACCTGGTTAGATGTGAACATTAGGGTACCCATAGGCTTGGTCTTCAGGCCCACACAGTTTAACATCTTCATCAGCAACTTGAACAAGGGGGTGGAAAGCACGCTGTCCAAGTTTGCTGATGACACTAAGATGTGAGGCAAGGTGGACACACTTGAAGGGAGAGAGAGGATGCAATGAGATTTAGACAGACTACAAAAGTGGGCAGATGAGAATAGGGGTTCAACGTAGACAAATGCAGGGTGCTGCACCTTGGGAGAAGGAATCCACAGCATACATACTGGCTGGGGAGTTCCCTTCTTGAAATCACAGAGGCGGAAAGGGATCTTGGAGTCATTATTGACTCCAAGATGAACATGAGCTTCCAGGGTTGGCCCCGTGTGCTCCCTGCCACTCCAGCTCAAAGTGCTGAAGTCCTTTGTGCACATGTGGACTCTGTGCCTAGGAGCATCTGGCTCCGCATCATTTATCATGTTGCCTTAATAGCACATGTAGATGTACCCCCTTAAACATAACAAATGGGTCCTTTCAGTCACTCACAGTCTGAAACTGCTCATCACAAAAAACCCATTCACAGAGAAAACATTCATTAATATGTCTTTCCATTTCTGATAATTTCCCACATAGCTTAGCTTTTACCACTGCTTCTTTTGTCTTCACTTTCTTTATAGTTATTTCATGTCCCCTCATTATCCAGAACAAAAATCAAACTAGGCACAAGTCTTTCTCTATAGTTTCCATACAGTCAAGTTAAGTGGACATTTAACCTTTAATTTTTTTCTTTATCTGGAGTTAAAAGAAAGCTACTCTTCATTCCAGAGGTTTCATTATTGTATATATGAGGCATGATCTGTAGTAGAAATTTCTACAGCTACTGTGGAAAGGTCAGTGTATTTGCCTGAGCTAACAAAGGGAAATAGATCTTAAATTCAGCTATTTCTATACCATGTACTTGGGGTGTGGGAATTTTAAGCATGTCCTGTCTTGCCCACCTATTCCCGTTCTAAATTCATTGAATTAAGGGGTGAATTGACTCCAAGGGTATCTTCTCTTGCACACCAGCAACAGCTGTTCGAGCTATTGCCCTGGGTGGCTTCACTGCCATGGTCCAGATTTGGTATGCACAGTTGGGAGTGGGTGGGCAGTGCATACTCAAGAGTGTCCCATCCTAGGAAGGCAAGAGACCCACTACAGGCATAGCTTTAGCAAACATAACATCTTGTGCACCCAGTGAGGAGCGGTGTGGTTTAATGTACTGACCTCAGTTCATATTATTATTTATACTTCAGTAGTGAATAAAGGCACTGGCCCCTGCCCCAGTGGCTTGAAATTGGCAAGCAGCAGTGGGACAGTTTCCACTCCACTGAGGACAGGACCACAACATTTTGTTAGAGAAAATACACAAATCACAATGAGGAGGACAGGAGGTTAGTGTATTTGCTTAGGCTGTGGGAGACCCTAGGTATCCTCCTTTTCAAGGCAGTGGCCTTGCCCCTGAACCACACTCATCCTAGCTTGTTCTTCTCCTCTTGGGCCCACATATTTTCCCTCTTGGCCTATGGTCTAGTGTTTCAAGAGCTTTGTTGGGAAGTGAGAGATGTAGATTCAGTGCTTTCTGGCTAAGGGGAGCCTCAAACCTCTCCCTAGGAAAATAACCCTACCTAACTACCTATTTAGCTGAAAGAGACCCAGCTTTCTCATGATTTTTCTCCAGCTAAATTGTCATGGGTTTATACAATATTACATGCAAACCAACAGATTACTATTCTGCCCTAGAGTCTACCTGGTCATAGAGCAGCCTTCTGAGCATAGTCTGAAGGGAAGAACAGGGTCAGTGTAGCTATATGAGTGGAAGCTTGTATAAATTGTGGCAGGGCCAGCAATTCCAGTAGTAGCTGTGGTGGCACCAATAGGGCCAGAGATGAATGTAGTAGGCCAAGTAGTGGCAGGGCAGGGGGCTCCCTCAGCACAGTCCTCATTCAGGAGATCGTTGCAGAGATGTCAGGACTGGTGGCAGCTGCAATAAAGATGATGGTGCAGACAGCAGTAGCAATGATAAGATGAGCAGCCATATAGGATATAGAAGTGGCAGTAGGCCAAGTGGCTATATTGTGAGTGAGACTGTCAGCACAGCCCTTGCTCACTTTCCTGTAACCCATGGCCATTAGGGGTGTGTGAAACACACCATATTCAATTCGGATTTAGATTCGACCTGAATTGAGGGAAGTGATTCAATTCATTCATTCAGATAACTGTCGCTGATTTGATTCAGCCTAATCTGAATCTGAAGATTTGATGCTGATTTGTGGAATGAGTGATTTGGCCATAGACAAAGCTTTAAATGTTTTTTCTACATACCACAAGGTAACAGGTGTACTTTGTGAATACTGTGATGCTGGGACATATGGAGTGTCCCACAGGAGCATGGGGGGCGGGGCGGCTCCACATGCCCAGCAGCGAACTCACTTCTGGGTCTGCTGGGTCCGCTAGGGGCCCCCCCTCACTTCTCTGCTCAGCTTGGTAATAGGCCATGGGTGGAACCCGGGTATCCCCTCCCTGACCTAGAAAGCACCAGTAGCTGAGCTGAGCTGGGGGGGTGGAGGGGGAGCACAGTCACTGAGCCAGAGATAGTTCATGAATGCTGCACTGCTGCTGGGGTGGATGGAGTGTCCCACAGGAGTGTGCAGGACTCCCCTAAGCACTCCCTGGCAGACCCGGAAGTGGACCAGAAATGCTTCTGGTCCACTTCCAGCTCTGCTGCCGAGCATGCTGGGGAGCCCTCCATGCTCCTGTGGGATGCTGCATCCACCCCAGCAGCACAGCACTCATGAACTGTGTGGTATCTAAACGTATGTAGAAAAAACATTTAATGCTGTGTCTATGTATGAAACTCTGAATCTTTCTGAATCTCTCTGAATTGATTCAGAGGGGTCCAATTCAATTCAGAGAGATCAAAGGGTCTCCTGATTCAATTTGGATTAGGAGATTCAGCCCCCCAAACTGGACCAAATCTCTACTGAACCAAAACAGGGACCAAAGGTTCACACATCGCTAATGGCCACATCCACTGGGGCAGAGGGACTCCAGATTTTGCAGCAGGCCTTGGCCCCACATATAGTAGCTCACTAGCAGCTTGGCAGACTAGATGAAGTGACTCCATGGGCCAGATTTGGCCCACAGACCACAAGTTTGACACTACTGATCTGAAACATCTTCTATGTGTGGAGGCCAAGCAATGCTGGCAGAATGGGGCCACTGATGGAGCGGAATTGAGGCACTCCTCATGCGTGTCCGAGCACTCCTCCAGTTTGGGTGGGCGTTGCCCAAGCCTTTTATTCAGTTAGCGAGCCAACTGATGACCGACACGTTTGCATAATTTACGGTGGGTCAATCATAAGCATGCACTTGATGGTGCAGCTGCAAGGTTTTGGTGGGCTCTGACTGCACCGAAACATTTCCTGTGCTACAGGAGAAAATCCCTGCATCCGTGCTTGCAATGTGCTCAACACAACTGTGCCGAGGCATCTTTTTAACAGTTTTGCACAGACATGCCCCCTTGCCGAAGGCACAGTTGTGTCCATAGCACATTCAGACCGGTTGCATCGCATTCACACCATTGACATTGTAAAAAAGCGTAAACAAGAGCGGACAACGAAGCAAGTTCGTTCTCCAAAGATCTAATCAAACAATATCCTAACAAAACACAGCTACACATTAACAAGTTCGTGATGAAAAGTTCAAGCATCAAAACTTCATTGGGTGTCATCGCATCCTGGTCTCTTGAGGTTCTCTCTCTCTCAAAATGCTCTCTCTGGTCTGGTCTGCACACACTTTTCAGCGGACCTGCAGAGATAACTCGCCCTTCTCAAAAACTCTTTTCTCTCTCTGATCCGGTCTGCACATACTCCAGCAGACCTGCAGAGAAAGAAATTCTCAGGAAAAATCAATTAGTTTATTCACAGAAAAATTAATCATTTTCGCAAGATGATTTATCATCTGGTATATCTTGACATTGGAACCCCATCTCGTAGGCCAGGTTCCATTGAACCTCATCACCTAGAACTCTCAGCTGCTGCTTGGTGAGCCTGGTATATCGCATCAGGAACCTAAACATTTTGCGTTCCTCCGGTGTTCTCTGTGTTGGTTGGAATCATCACAGGGTTGACTTGTGTGCTCTATGTTGCTCTGGGTCACTGAACTCTCTTTGATCCGGCTTTACAAGAACTTGCAGTTGCGGCAGCTGTCCCAAGAAATCATTTGCAGGCTGTCCAGGTAAGGGATTCAACAAAATTCAGAGGATGACAGCAGCTCTTCCTGCGTACACCTCGACACAAGCATTGACACTTGCCAGCATGATTGAAACAGGTTCTGGATCTTGCAGGTAACGGTGAGGCCACAGTTTCTGCTGCTGGGCTGGCGACAGTCCCAGTGCGTGTCGTCTTGGATTCCCCGATGATCGCTTGTAAGAACTGCTCCACACTGACTCTTGATGGTCCTCCTTCATGTCTTGCATAGGCTCTCTGGCTGGCTTGATCTGCAACAAGTGCTGGAAGCAAGATCGGCAAGTAAAAATTGTATCTGAGCATGCCGACATCAGCAGCACATCTTCCACTCCACGAGGCTTGTCTAACTAAAGAGCTTGCCTCATTCTGATCCTCCAGGTCAGATCCGAACTCCATAACCAGGCATCCGATCCACATAGCTCAGGTCTCTGCTGTTCTTGTTCTAGACCTCTTACATGAGGCCTGTATCTCAGTCCAGGTCCTGGCGTGATAGGTGCTGGCAGTAGAGCAGGCCACACTCATCACTCAACTCTCCATTACCACAGGGTGCGTGGCTGCTCGAGCTGTCGCTGCATCTGATGAGAGACTCAGTTGCAGGATGCTACCATTGCCTCCTGGTTACAGCCCAGGGGCAGACCCATGGGAATGTTCTGGGGTGGAGTCACTACTTCCGCCCCACAGTTAGCTCTGCCTTTTTCTTTTTTCCTTCTGTGGCAGTATTTCTGGGGTGGAGTCGCTACTTCCACCCCACCGTTCTAGGGTGGAGTTGCTACTTCTGCCCCACCGTGGGTAACTCTGCCCTCCTTCTCGACCCTTTCGTGGTGGCTCCCTTCTGTTTCACCGCCATCTTGCAATGACGGGGGACTCCGGCTCTCCTCTATAGCTGTGACCTGCTTGACCGCGTGTACGGTGCACAATCGGGCTTTCAACTCAGTCCTTTCCCGAATAAGGGTCGTGACCGTGCTGAACATTACTCGCAGCATTCTCTCCTTTTCCAATACCGTGCCTGTCCCTTCAGTTACGAAGTGGCTTCCCTCTGCTTCTCCGTGGAGCTCCGAAAGCTCCGGCTGTCCTGAGTCCAGTAACGGCGTGTCTAAATCAATCAGCTCTGGTCCTCTGCTCTCCCACACACAGCACATACAGCGAACAAACTGGCGACTGAGAGCCGCATCTTCCTCGCTCAGCTTCTGTCCAGCTGAGGACTTGCTGTCCCCTTGCTCCTGGGATTTAAACTGAACCCGCTTACTCCCCATTACACATCCAGAGGCTCTCGGGTGGAGGCTCACTTCTCACTCTTTTGCAGGCTCCCTTTCTCCCTTAAGCGAAAGGCAACTGCTAACAACTCTTCCACCCATTCCACCCACTTGATGGTAAGCAATGTGTGCTTCCAATTCTGCAGCATCTAGCACATGGCATTTTCCACCGCACCTGGGGCAACCCTCAACCAATTCCAGCTCCATCGCATCTTCCTGGTGTACTGATCTTGTTCGTGACGCCATGTGGGGGCCGAGAAACACTGGCGGAATGAGGCTCCTGATGGAGTGGAATTGAAGAGCTAGACACGCAGGTTGTTGGAAGCCAAAAAAAAACTTTACTTACAGTCCATAGGCTGTAGGCACGTTCCTTGAAGTTACAAAACTTAAACAGGAAACAGGCACACAGAAGCTCACACTCATGCAGGGTATGGGGCATCAGATGATTCCAGCGGGGAGTCATTGTCGGTTGATCAGGCCTTCTTTGTGGCTTGGAAACGCACGCGGGGATCTCTCCTCGTGTGTGTCTGAGCACCCCACCAGTTTGGGTGGGCATCGCCCAAGCCTTTCATTAGGTCAGCGAGCCAATTGCCGACCAACATGTTTGCATAATTTACGGTGGGCCAATCGTAAGCATGCACTCAGTGGTGCAGCTGCAAGGTTTTGGCAGGCTCTGACCATGCACTGAAACATTTCCTGCGCTACAAGGGAAAATCCCTGCATCCGTGCTTGCAATGTGCTCAACACAGCTGTACCGAGGCATCTTTTTAACTGTTTTGCACAGACACTATGTTAATGTAATTCTATCAAATTCACATGAAATATAATGGATTATATTCTCCTGCATTTATCCATTTAAGCATTCTTGTTGTGACAAGAATGGTAATATATTGAAGGTCTGATCCAAAACCAATTAAATCAATGATAAAGCATCAGATTGACTCAGGCTCTGGATCAAGCCCTGACTTATTACAGGTATCAAATGTTTCTTTGTCGGTGCAAATCTTTTCAAACAAGTTAAGATAGTTATGCTTCTGTTGTAAGACATAGGAGACAATTTAATGACATGTTATTTAGGTTTTTAATGAGGAAAGTGTAGTTAGCAACTTGAATTTTAATAACAATGTCAAGTTAAATTAAATAGGCAATATGCTTCCAGAAAGCACTAAGCCTGCCTGTTTGTGAAGGTGTGTTATAATGCAATTTTAATTTCATACAAATAGTAATGTGGCATTTCCAAAAGCTTTATGTAGACAAATAAATTCCATTACATTGGTTGTTTTTTTTGCTAGGTATTGTACTGTGGGATAAGAAGGTATAAATGATCTATTTAAAAAAATAGAAATGTGTTATCTCTAGGAGCTAGATGCTAGAAAGATTATGGGTAGAACTTGCTCCCCCTCCCCCTGAACTTAGGTGATTTGACATTGAATTAAATAGGGTCAGAGGTTCTCCTAGTAAAATTATAACACTCCCCAGGGATTTTAAAAGATTTGTCAAGACTCAAAACTCATTTCTACCATTTAATATGTGGTATCCATCACCCTTATTTTTGGAAATTTAAGCTAATATCTGTGAACTGACTGAGCTCTGTTTAAATCTGCTGAGATATGAATGCTAATAGATTAAATGAAAAAAATGGTTGACAGATCGTAAACAAAGTGTAATGATAAATGGGTATATACTGAGTTAGGAAGATGGGCATTGTGTGATGTCTCAGGGTCATTATTTTCAGTAAGATTATTTACTGTGTCAATTAGCTAGAAAGGTGAATAAATAAATTGCTAGAACGTTAATGAATATTAATAAAATTTGCGGAGGATGCTGAAAGTGAGGAGGAAAAAATAAGATAAGCTGAGAAATAAAGCAAGAAAACAAAATAAAACAGTGATGAGAAAAGTGTTTGCATATAGATGAATTAAAAATGAACATTACATTAAATATGGGTTATTATCCACATATGGAGCAAAA
The DNA here is from genome assembly GCA_030014935.1 of Caiman crocodilus. Lineage (NCBI taxonomy): Eukaryota > Metazoa > Chordata > Crocodylia > Alligatoridae > Caiman > Caiman crocodilus. The sequence continues at coordinate 35,934,468 of JAGPOW010003642.1, forward strand.
CATGCAGTCTTGTACTTCATGTACACATCATAAACTATGGAGGGTGTGTTTCCTCTCTCTGGAGAGTTATGGTAAGACTAAAGAATGCATTTCTCCCTCTACAACTCTAGTCATCCCACCTATATGTGCAAATGCTGCTGAATGGATTTTCTGTGGAGTAAACCCACCCTAGGCAAGCATCTACACATGTCCCCATTTGGGAGCAGATTTGCTGCTCCTGGCAACAGTCTGCTCCTGCCCCCTCCAGCTCTGCACCAGCCTCTGCAGCAACCAAAGGGAGCTCTGGGCTCCACCTGGGTGCTAGCCAAAGGGCTGGCAGGGAGCCTGGGACCGGTAGATGGCTGTCTTCTGGAGGAGGATGGGATATTGCTCCTTGACCTCAGGAACAGCTTGCTGCTGGGGCAGGCTCTGGCAATGGAGGCCAGGCAGGGACAATGTCCCCCTGCTTTGATAGCATGGGATGTCCTGATTTGTGGGACAGGGCTTGGAAAGAGCTGTGGGAGAGGGGCAAGTCCCAGGCCCTGCCCAGTGTGGCACCTAGCAGTAAGCCCTGACTGGGTATGAAATCCCTGCTCAGCCAGTAGTTTACTGCTAGTTGTGCCAACAGCAGATCAGGGCAGGGGGTGGGACCTACCCCTCCCCCACAAATTTCCAAGCCCCATGCCTTGATTGCCCAATCAGAGCATGGGAATGGGAAAAAGCTGTGGGGCTGGGACCTGCCCCAGACTGGGAAAGTTCCTGGCCTACCTCAGACTGCACAGGGAAGTCTGTATGTGCAGACTTTTCTGTGCAGTTCAGGGCTGAATGAGGCCTATCCCAGTCTGGGAAGGTCCAAGCCATCTCCAGTGCAGGGAGCTCAATGCCTTAGCTCCACAACTGCAGTCATGGAGTGGGGGCTGGGAGATTGGTCCTTGTCCTAGCTCCATGATCACAAAGCTGGGGGAGGGAACAATCTCCCAGCCCCTGCTCCATGATCACAGATTTCCCTGCTACCAGGGCACAAGGGCATTAGTCCCCGCCTGGGCTCTGGTAGTGGAGTGCACCCCAGCAGCAGGCAGCAACCAGGGGCAGGGAGGAATTTCCCACCCTCTGCTAACTGGAAGCAAATTTGCTTCTGGTCAGCCATCTACAAGTGCCTTACTGTGCAGTAATTACTCAGCTGTTAATTTGCTACTTGTATTTGCAGGTAGCATGTTAATTGCCAAGCAGAACAAATTACTGTGCATTAAGAATCTGCATATGTAGATTGTGATATGTGCTACCCAGTAATTTGTTCTACTGTGTGGGAAAGCTTCTCATGTAGACATGTCCAGTATGTGTAAGAGTTCCACCCCCTTGGGTGGAAATCCTGTTGGGAGGGGATAGAGATGCTTTGATCCCTAGTAAGACTCCTGCCTCTTTGTTTTACTCCCCTTCTCTTCCTAGTAAATAGGAACAGGAGGTGGAGGATGGAAGCAGAGGGTTCTGTGGCCTATTATCTTTATGTGAAGGTCCATCTGAGGGTATTATAAATAGAACTGGATGGGAATTAATTTTTCATTTCACAGAGAATTGTGAAATCTCCCATGAAATGAAATCCCCTAAAAAAAACTTGTTTGAGGTTGATTAAAATATTTCATTCCTATTTCTATTTTTAAGTGTTATGCAACACTTTAAAAAAATGGAAAGGATTTTTTAAAAGATAATCAAAACTTTTCCTACCTTCCCCCACACCATTTTTCCTTGTTTCACTCTAGATAAATTAATATTTTATGATGGAAAATAAGCCACAGAAAATGTTCAGGCCACCTCCATTGATAAACACTTCCTTTTGCTTGAAACACTGTTCTTTGTGGTGAGGAACAAGGTTATTTTCACTCCATAGGGTTTAGAGTAAAATGTGATTTGGAGTCTTGCTGTAAAAGGAAATTTTCCTCACTGCCAGTACATCAAGTACACAACCTGTACTTTTTTTGTTTTCTCTCAGCGACCCAGTGGTAAATTAAGTTTCAAAATTGAGGTTGCATGACAGAGGCTCAGGTTACCAGCAGTTTTTCAACAGAGGAACTAATTCCCAGGTAAATCAAGTTTGAAATATATTAAGAAAAGACATGTCCTATGAAGTCTGAGCAGGGTGACATCTTAGAGAATTTGTACAAATGCTTGTGCCACAGCACTGGGCATTTTTAATTAAAGTGCCCAGCGCTGTGGCGCATGCATTTTGAAGGTGTTTTAGTTCAAAAGCACACCACTGCCATTTTCTCAGTGCTGATGAGCATTTTGCCATTTATACAAATGCAAGTGTCATAGCACAAAGTGCGTCAGCTCGCATGCAGAGAAGACATGATTAGTTGAATATGGTCTGATGTGCCGGATCTCCAGTGCATCAGAGCAGACAAGTATATCTGTATAAATGCCCTTAAAGATTAATTTGTTCAGAAAGGCATACATTTTCATAGGGAACAGCCCAGTGTTATATGTTATAATATTGTTACTGAAGATGAGGCTTCCGTTCTTTGAAACGGTGATGAAACAATTTTCTTTTCTCTCTGCTAAATCCACATGCATAGGAAGGTCTTGGAGTCTCAGCAGTGATTCTGGGACCAGATTAACATTGTAGAGGAAGAAGGAAGCTTTCCCTTGAGGGGAAGAGAATACAAAGTAAAGACCCATGCTGCGAAAGTTGTCAGGTAATTCCATAATGTGAAACTCTGCAAGATCTTACTAGAACTAAACTATACACGTGGTTAAGAGGCAAAGGTAGAAATGTAGCTTATTATTCAACTGAATCAGATATGCATATATTTTCATGAGCAAGAGCATCTCTACCCTGCTTCTTGTCTGACTTCAGACTAAGGCTCTGTACACACATTCAAATCATCCAGCAGAACTCTCCCAGGTTTGTTTTCTTGGGAGAAAAACTTACCTATACAGAAGTTCAAGCAGAGAAGCAAAGAGCCTGCAGCACTGACTCTGGGCTGCCTAGATCACACATGACAATGAGCTTCACAGGCTGCGGCTTCTGCCTGGTGACAGTGACATAAGCAAAAGTACTGATCAGCACTGATTGGCTCACTGCCCCAAGGGACCAGGCCTTCGAGTAGCTCAGACTCAAAATCCCCTTTCTCTCTCTCCTTCCAGTGAGGCTTTGACAGAGTAGATCCTGAGCTTGTCTTCTTTTCTGTCAGAGAGCTGTGCTTCCCAGAACAAAGTGCTGAAATCCCAGCAGGAATCTGCCAGCTCAGGGAAGGGGAGCTGAGGGTTGCCACATTAGGTCTGTGCCTGTCCTGTGTACAGAGCTGTCTGAGCTGAACTCCCTGCCCTGTGCTCCAGCCCAGCTGCAGCTGGGCAGAGATGTGCACTTAGCGGCACCTAATTGTTGCACTTGGTGCTTGGGTTATCTTTGTTAGGGGACAGGTTACCTGGTTCTGGTCTGTCCCAAGTGGACCCCAGACCACTGAGAAAGCCAGGAGTAAGTAAAACATGTCTCCTAAGTACTTCATTGCTGAGTTTTTCCCAGAGCACTCAGAGAGCATGTTCTGCTTCCTGCTTGGCTTGGACTGATGCACACCCTCCCTGGCCCTGGGGGAGGGGAGCAAAAGGGAGCAAAGCTTGTTGGGATTCCAGAGAATGGCTTTGCAGCTTCTTTTGAATACCTGGATGAATAGACATTCACTTTCCTGAGACAGATTCTCCTAGGAGCTACTTCACTTGGGTTATTTTTATCCCAGAGTGGCCACTTTTAATCTGGGAGGAGTGATGAACATCTGTACACTCATGGTTTCTTCTGGAGAGACTAAACCTCTGTACACAGCCTAAAACACCTATGGCAATTACTCTTCTATACCCCTGGTATTTTATCTTTCCATATGTATCATCCAGAGCAACAGCACTCCTGAAGGTGTTTAGGGTAGAATAACAAGATGGAGTGAAAGGGCAGGGGGAGTTGATTTATAAAGGAAAATTTTAAGAATTGGATATGTATAGATGTTATAGTAGACCATTGAAACATGTATAACTGCAGTATAACTAATTAACCCCCTTGGATCTAATGTTAGTGACAGAATGCAACTGGGTAAAAACTAAGAGAGGCCTGATGAAATAAAGAAAATAGTTGGGCTGAATAAGAAGGGAGAAATCATGTTATAAGTTTTAGAGTATGACCTACTAGGTTATGCAATAATCCTTTAGGGAGTGTTGATGAAGAAATGTCATTTATATATAAACCTAGAATGGAAAAATTAGAAAATATATAGTAGAGGTATGGAGCAGACAGACTTACAGATTCTTTCATTTCTAATACCATGTTACCATCAATTTCTACAACATTGATTTCAACACACATCCACTAAGGGAAGGGGCAGGTTTAATGACGGCCTAACTGCTGTGTCTGTTATTAAGGATGGTGCTACTAGTTATTTGCCTAGTGAAGAAAATTAATTTCTCATGGCTAATTTCTCAAACGTAGTTCTGTAAGGTGCCATTACTAAAATTATCTGCATAAATGGTCAGTATCGCTTAACTTGATAGAAGTTTATAAAGCCAAGCAAGAACTATACCAAGCTTTGTGAAATGTGATGAGATAACATCAGATCGCACCTTGCATTGTAAAATATGACAAATGAGCCGATGTGTTATAAAGTAAACCAATATACATAGAACCCAAGGTGTTCTAAAAATCCACCAAGTTAAGTAGTCACTGTTCATTCAGACACTTAAACATTATTGCATCCCTTGACATTCCAGTGACACTTATTTCACTTTAAAATGTAAGTAATTTGCAAACTAGATATGCAAAACCTTATTTGAACAAGTACAGACTCCTCTGCTTATAAGTCTTTTTGGAGGCACCAGAGGAAATTGGCTTATATATGGATCCCACTTGACTTAAAATGAACAGGAAATTGGGCAATACTGTTCCTCCTTCAAATAGTTACTTCAGTAAATTTGAGAGGACAGAAGAAAAAGTTTTTCCAGCTACTGCAATCAAAGTATTGAAATAAGAAAGAGAAAGGAGCTGCCATACCGTATTCTGTGGACAGACACTATCATCATTATTGTAAGAATCCATAAAAGAGAAGCACAAAGGTGCCATGATGGGGGTGTCTGTCAAAGGTGATGGATATGTCTTTGATTACATAGTCCTAGGCACAATAAGCTTTCCTTTGAATGGATATGTTACTAAAAACTCTGGAGTTTCTATCAACAACTCTAATTGAGAGGGAAAAATTAGCAAACATTTTTAAAGAAAAGGAAAATTAAGGCAGGTTTGTGTTCTCAGTTCTTGCTGACCACAGTTTTCTTAGTTATACAAGAACCCAGCTCCTCATTTCCCATCTACCTGCGCTTATCAGTGTTATTCTTATATGATAAAGGACTTTGTCTGTCTGTCTGTCTGTAATGCTCTTGGAACTCCCCGATTTGTTAAATTGCTGCTGGTTTCACCCCTTGTCCCCTGGTCCATCTATGCCAACATGGCAGCACTTCATTCCCTCCAAGGAGCAGGGACAGGGGAGGTGGGGGCAGTGGCACTGGGGGCAGTGGCAGCATGGGGTGCTGGTGGAGCTGGATGGAGAGGACAAAGGGCCAAACTTCTCTAACACCCTGGCTTCCTGGGAGGCAGCTGTGGCACAGGGCGGTGGGTGGCAGCCCTCCATCTGTGCCTGCCTTTCCCACATCATTCTTGATAGGCAATCTGCTAGTATTTACATAAGAACATAAGCATTTATGGCAGTAGAGGCTGGATATTTATGGCTGTAAGGTATAATATGGCTTTCCTAATTGAGGCACATCACCACACTAAGAAAGCCGTTATAGGATTAATGTGATGATGACTCTTCTTGTTCAGGTCCCATCATTCTCCCAGTTTCTGTTTTATAGAATGAACTTAACAACCTGGTTTCTCTACAGGAGATGTAGACTACATGCAATTTATTGCAAATCCTAAATCCACCTTATGCTCACCCACCACCATTTCATGCAATGATTAGAGATTATCCACATATCCTCTAGGTTGTCTTTTAATAGGAGGTTGGGGGGGGGGGGTTATGTTGTAGCTTCACTTGGAAATCTGAACGTCTTTTCTGCACTGTCAGAAGTCTAGTTTCCTAGATATTTCTCCAAGTCTAAAATCCATTAATATTGCTGCTGCAATAGCTTTCTCTTTAAAACATCTTGCTTTATGGGTTTAGTAAGGGCAACTTGATTGCAGATATTTATTGTGCTCCCTTTATTGTTTCTTCTTTGAAGTACATAAAACAAAACAAATATATTTTGCTTTTTCATGTATTTTAGAACTGTAACAAAAAGTGTGAATATTACAGAGATGGGAACATATTTTAATTCTTTAAAGAAATATTTATTTGTTCCAAAGAGGAAGATTTTACTTTTAAACTTCCCTCCAAAAACTGAACATGCTAAAAAATTTTGAGGACATAATAGATAGTATTTGCTAAATCTCCATACAGCATATATTGAAAAGGAAATGTAAAAGCAAAAATGAAGAGCACAAGGCAGAAATACACACAGATAAAAAGTTGCCTAGAAGAAGAAATGTCAGTTTTGCTCAAAGCCCAAACCAGAACAAATTAGGAACATTCTTCAAAAGGGCACTGAATATCCTCTCAGGAATTGCTGAACTAAAACAGCTTAAGGAGGCCCACAAAATTTTGCCTTCCCTCTCAAGATGATGTTGGACTGAACCTTTACCTGTAATAGGGCTCTGAATGTCCTTTATTTTTGAGCTACAAATTTTCAAAAGAACTTCAAGTTCCCATACGCAGAGGTGATTTATAAGATGTGATGGTTTAGATTATATATAATGTACGGTTGATGCATAGTGCATTCTTTATAATTAGTCTATAATGAAAATAAGGAGATGTAGGAATGGTGATATTCAGTGCCGTAGCAGCTAAGTTTGGTGCCTGGGGCAGAGTGCAGAGCAGCAGCCCACCCTCACCCCGCGCACAGATCTGGGCGGCACACTACCCCCCGACATACTTGCCTAGGAGTGCACACACCAGCGGGAGCTGTCTTGCCCTCATCCACGTGCCCCTTCCCCCACAAATGAGCCGTTCATGACTCTGTTGTGTGCCCTGCCCTGGCTGGGCAGCGTTTGTTGGTGCTTCTTCGCTTTGGCACCTTGAGCAGTTGTCATGCTCTCCCCACTCTTGCGACGGCACTGGTGATATTTTTTTCAAAACCAGAAGACTTCCAAATAATAGGTAAAACAATAAATCAATAAAATGTATTACTTAAAAAATGTATAGATGTGGTCCCAAATATAGTATTGGTTTAAAAAAAAACCCCAAACTTTTCCTTTCAAAAACTGATACAACCAATTAAAATATTTTTAAAGATTTATTTTTGAAAACTTGCTTCTTTAAAAAAATACATTGTTTTATTGAACCTTAGAATGTAAAGTGTAACTGAATAGAAATGGACTCAGAGAGCAAAAATGAATCAGATTTAGTATGATTTATGGTTTATCCTGAAACTAATTAAAAAAAAAGAACAATGCACATCAAACAATCAGATAATTACAAGCCTTTGAATTCCAATATTTTTAATAAAGTTTAAAAATATGTGTAACAAAGGTTAACATTTCCTTCTTTCTCTATTTTGGGCCAAATCCAAATATGGCACAAACTGGTGAAGCTTATTGTACTCCAGGTTATAATAAGCCCTAAACTGTTACACATATACAAATTTGTTTACATGTATTCACCAAATCTGAATCAAACTTCTTTTTTAATGAGACACGGGCATTATCCATTAATTATCACAGGGTATATTAACTCAGTTAATGATCCCATCTTTGAAAGATTCTGTTTGAAACCTACTTCACTACTTTCTAAGTTAAACTAAGTATCTAATTTAATGGAGAATCTAGATTAATAAAAACTTCTGCAGAACATTGACTTTGTAGACAGAAGCATACCTTTATTCTTCATTCACATCTTTTTGTATATAAATATAAACTTCAACGTAGCTGATATGCTACTGACAGTTTCCTCTTATCTGACCTAACAGCTACATTGGTCCCTACAAACTAAATATTTCAGGCTATGTATAATACGCTGTATTTGTCTCAGAATAAAACATTTTTTCCATGGACAAAGAGGTATCATTCCAATGTCCATGTTCATTGTCCCCACATAACACCTAAAGTAGTTTAACAGGATAAGAAGTGCTAACAGTTTATCACAAGATAACAATATTAACACATTCCAAACTACATCTGAATAATTATACTGGGATTGCATCACTGAATCAATAGAAAACTGGTGGTTCATCCAGCCTCCGTTCATCCACTAAACATGGATTGGAATGGCAATGTGTGTACACACGCAGCAATCCGAGAGAGAGCGTAATGGTCAGTTGCACACTCCTTTGATTCAAGCTCCACCCAAACTTTAAAACCAACCATTTGGGAGGGGTAGTGACATTTCTATACAGGAAGTGCTGAGAAAGTCATTTGATTTCCTTATTGTTATCTCCCTGATTCCTGCTAAGTTCTCTTCACTCCACAGGTGTTAACAATCCTCTTTTATTTTTAACCGCCTTGATGTTGCACTATTCAAACTATTTTTTCTTCTGAAATTTTGCTATTAGCCATTCCTAGTAATGTCTCTCATATTTCACAGACCTTCATACTGTTTTATAGCTGTAGCTAAGAAACTTTAACTCAGTCATGGTGGGTGCCTATGCACAAGCAGCAAGGCTGTTCTGAAACACTGTAATTACAGTGTCAGAGCAGACTCAATTAATTGAGTCTGCTGAAGCATAATAACTACCATGCTCCAGCACCCTCCAGTGTCTTGTGTATCAATGTCCCTGAGTTTAACAATGTCAGTGGAGGTGCTTTATCTAAAGCTAGTTCAACAAACTTTAGATAAAGTGCCCCCACCACCATTTTTAAGTGTGGGAATACTGATATATGAAACATTCAGTGCTTTAATTAAAGTGGCTCTCAGAGCTGCTTTAATTAAAGTGCCCTCTCCCACCCCAAGAGCACATGTATGAATGCCCAGTAATATTAACTCAGCTGTAGAAATAAATGTCAGTGAAGTATTGAAGGCATTCAAGGAGGCTAGATTTTGTTTTTTGCTTTTTTTTAATCTGAATGAGAGACATACACTGAACTATAATGACTATAGGACTAATGACACAATATCTTTTGACTGTTTCGACTATTATTTTGCCTCTTTGGTTGTATTTTTTAAAAATGTTATATATAATATGTCAAATTAGTGCACATTACAATATTTACTTTTTCTCATTTTGATCTTAAACTTAATAATATAATGCTAGCTCCCTAGCATGTTAGTATGGCCTCTAGTTTTTCTTTAAATGAAGAAAAATGTGTTGTGTTATATGTGATGATGGGCAACACCTTATGCACCCCACTTTTCTAAAGCCTACCTCTGCCCATACCCAGGACAAACATAGGCACAACATGTTTGGGGACAAATGCAATATATGTTCCTAGTTCATTGTAGTTAATCATGCAAATGGGCCACAGGTAATAATTCAAAGATTGAGTTGTTGAAAATGAATGTTTGTACATTATCAACATTGGCTGTAGCCAAAAGGGAATTTTATCATGAATAGGCTTCTAAAACTAAAGGAATTATTGATATATTTTGATTCAAGTCCCGAGCAGAGTTCAATTCACTTCTGTGCTGTTATTATCCTCAAAGGATTTTGTTTCCTCAGATCATCTTAGGATAGAGATTTGTCTCCCAGATTTTGTGTGTTTACAGAAATTACATTTTTTGTACAATGAGGCCCCTGGAAATGGTTTACCGCCATAACAGAACAAACATTCAGAGCTGCATAGCACTTTTAAAATGGCTGATTGTATGACACTTTAACCCTTGCCTGATGAAGTAAGTGCCTTAGGAAACCTATGGATAGATTTCCTGCGAGGGTTAATTTCAGGCAATTCCACATGCATCATGTGGCTTTGTAGGGCTGGACTGGTGCTCAGTCATCTCCATGTTCAGCAAGGGATGGGGGAAGGCTGTCCCCCAAGCTAAGCATGCTACCTCTACTGGGGTCTTTGGGAGAACCAGGCTGGGCTTTAATTTGTTGGGGCTGGGCCTATCCTATGAGCAAGTGTCTTGAGTGTCAGTGGCTACTGTGCTGGAAGACATGGTAGGGCCCAGCCCAGATGTCCCCAAAAAGCCTAGCAGGGGTAGCTGGGGCAGGCCCTCATGGTGGAGGGGCTCCTATTCCTTCCTCTACCTTCCCCTACCTGAGGCTCTTGACAGTGGCAGAGGCTGTCATTCCTAAAGCTGGGGCAGGAGAATAAAGAGATCTGGGGGCCCAGCCCAGCTACCCCTACTGGGGTCTGTGGGGCGGCTTTATTCCTTCCCTGACCTGAGGCTTGTGACAACAGTAGCCATGGCTGCTATGCCTGTAGCTGAGGCGGGGAAGGGAAATGGACCTCCCCACCTCATAGGCTTAGTCGGGCTGCCCCTGCTGGGACCTTGATAGGAGCAGGGCTTGTCCTACAAGCTATGGAGGCTTTGTCCCTCCCCTCAAACCCCAGCTCAGAGCATGACAACCTCTGCCACTGTCAAGATCTTGCACAGGGAAGGGAACACCCTCACCATGTGGGCCTGGCCTGGCTCCCCGCCAAGACTATAGAAGAGGTAGTTGGGGGTTACGCATGGCAGAAGTCTCCATCCTTCCCTCTTTCCACCCAACCACTGCTGACAGTTAACAGCTAACTGGGGAGTAGGGATAGGGAGAGGGGTGGATTGGAAGTTTATTAGGAGGCTGCTGGAGTGCCTCTGCCTCCTGGCCAGGGCTTCTGCAGGCAGGCAATGTACCCATGAACCCAAAAGGTAAATACTTGTTGGGTTCCGTGGCGCTCAAACTCATGCTTCTTTGAGTAAAGCACTGTGAGTTAGATCATCTCCCTGATAGGCTGCCTGCACTTGCATAAGGGCCCTTTATCCTTTGTTTCATAGTTGGTAGGGTCAGAAGGGATCTGAGCAGATCAACAAGTCTGACCCCCTGCCATGGCAGGAAAGAGTACTGGGGTCAAATGACCCTGACAAGGTGTTCAACCAGCCTCCTCTTAAAGATCCCCAGGGTAGGAGCCAGCACCACTTCTCTGGGAAGCTGGTTCCAGATCCTAAAACATCCCTGACAATGAAGTAGTGCTTCCTGATGTCTAGCCTGAATCTACCCTCTGCCAGCTTGTGACCATTATTTGTAGTCATTTCTGGTAGTGCCTGGGGGAACAGGGACTCCCCCAATGCCTGCTGGTCTCCCCTTACTAGTTTTTAAACAGCCATTAGATTCCCCCCTCAGCCTTCTCCTGTGGAGGTTCAGATCCCTTAGCCTCTCCTTGTAGGGCCTGCCGTGCTGACCCCTGATCATGCGGATGGCTCTCCACTGGACCCTCTCCATGTTGCCCACATCCCACCTGAAGTGCAACGCCCAGAACTGGATGCAGTACTGCAACTGTGGCCTGACCAGTAACACATAGAGGGAGAGGATCACCTCCTTGGAGCTGCTTGAGATGCATCTGTGGATGCATGAAAAGTTGCGGTTGGCCTTCCTGACTGCAGCTTCACACTGTTGGCTCATGTTCATGTTGGAATCAATAATGACTCCAAGATCCTTTACTGCTTCTGCATTAGTGAGAAAGGAGTTCCCTAGCCTGTAGGTATGCTGCTGGTTCTTCCTTCCCTGGTGCAGCACCTTGCACTTGTCAGTGTTGAAACCCCTCCTGTTCTCATCCACCCACCCTTGTAACTGTCTAGGTCTGATTGCAGCCTATTCCTCCCTTCTAGTGTGCCTACTTCTTCCCAATCTTAGTGTCAACTGTGAATTTGAACGGGGTGCTTTTGACCTCCTTGTCCAAGTCGCTGATGAAGATGTGGAACAGCGCGGGTCCAAGGACTGAGCCCTACGGAACCCCACTTCCCACATCCCAGGTTGAATAAGACCCATCCACCACCACTAACGGTGCAGCCCTCCAGCCAGTTAGTGACCCATTTGACTGTGTAAGTGTCAATGCCACAATCTCCTGGGTTTTTTTAATGAGAATGGGGTGAGAGAGAGTGCTGAAGGCCTTCAGTGTTGGTTGCCCCTAAGCATAATCTCCCCTGTTGGCCTCTCATGGATATGTGCCAGGTTAATTCTCGCAAAAAGCTTACCCAGGATTGAGGTAAGACTGATTGGCCTATAGTTTCCTGGGCCCTCCTTCCTTCCTTTTTTGGAAATGGGAACCACCTTGGCCCTTTTTCAATCCTCTGGCACCATGCCAGAGCATCATGAATGCTCGTAAAGCCATGCCAGAGGTCCTGCAATGACCTCTGCTAATTCCCTCAGCACTCTGGGGTGGAGATCATCAGGACCAGCTGATTTAAATATGTTCAGTCTCTCCAAAAGTTCTCTGACCAGGTCCTCATGGATCCTAGGCCTAGGTGTGCCTCCCTTGGGTTCTATGGGGATCCAAGTTGCAGGGGGGGTGACCCGGTCCCAGCTCAGAAAAATGGAGGCAAAGAAATTGTTAAATGCTTAGCTTTGCCGTCTGATGTGATGACCAGATTTCCTAGTGTGCCTTGCAGAGGCCCCATGTTACCTGATACCTTCTTTTTACCTGCTGTGTATTTAAACAAGGACTTCTTGTTGTCCTTGATCTGGGTAGCTTGTCCTAGTCCCATCTCCACCTTGGCATTCCTGACCGCCCGCTTACAGCCCAGAGCAACTGAGGTATAGTACTCCCTGGTGATGGCCCCTCCCTTCCATTGGGTGTACAACTCCTTTTTACATAGGAGATGTTCCTGTATGCTTTTGGTGAGCCACGGTAGCTTTTGCACCCTCTTGCCCCCTTTAATCAGTGTTGGGATTACCTTTCTTTGGGCTTGGAGGATAGTTTGCTTAAGGAATGAGCACTCTTCTTGGACACCCAACTTCTCTCACCTCTGGGACCTCAGTGCCTCCCCAACTATTCTCCTTACCTTATTGAAATCCACCCTCCTGAAGTCTAGGGCTGCTGCGTTTCTGCAGGCCTTTGCCACCTTGTGCTGGATGGTAAATTTCACCAGGCTATGATCAAGGACCCTCAGACCCCTCACCAGGTCATTGCCCGTGGACCAGATCCAAGGCATCTCCCCTGGTGGGGCTGTGTACCTCCTGGGCTAAATGAAGGTCCTGTCTCAGCTAGGAACCTATGTGGGTGGCCAGACCTGACTGACTGCTCTCCCCAGCAGCTGTCTGGAAAGTTCAGGTCACCCATGTTGACCACATCCTTTGACGTAACTACCTCCGTGAGCTGACTTAAGAATTCCCAGTCCAGCTCTTCCCCTTTGTTGGGTGGTCAGTAGTAGACCCACACTGTTAAGTCCCTTTCCTCTCAACTTCCTTGTATTTAAACCTAAAGCATTTCAGTGTGCCCCTCCTCTGACCCAGTGCTACTCATTGAGGATGTGCATTTCTCCTTGATGTAGCGCGCCACACCCCCACATTTCCTCCTTGTCCTGTCCCTTTTGTACAGCCTATAACCCTTGATATTCACTGCCCAGTCATGTTTGCAATATGCCCATTGCTTACTTTTCAATTATCACATCTAAAAATAATTCCAGTAACTGAACAACAGGCAAGTGCAAGAATTATTTTTAACAAAATGTTTGGGTTACAGAGTTAGGCAGAACTTAGCTATCTATATGAATACATCTCTGCTTTCTATGAAGCTTGTAGGAAAAAGTGGAAAAGATAGAGTAGACAAATTTTAAAGTCTAATCATAATCGTGTACACATTGGCTTTCTGTTATCATCTATACTTGTTCTATATCAGAAATGTGGTTTTCCATTTCACCCTTTAAATGCTTCAGATTTTGAAATGAGAAAAAATTCATTTTTGTAAGTGCTCAGCAGGCATTTAATAGATTTGACAGACATTAGGGCTGAATGGGACCTCAAAAAATAGTTGGGTCCAGTACTCTTCCCAATGGGCAGAAAGTCAGCAGGGGTCAGATGACACAAGCAAGATAAGCATCCAGGCATTTCTTGAAGGTATCCAGAGTAGGTGCTTGTACCACTTCTTGGGTGAGTATATTCCAAGCTCTGGAGATGCATATGGTTAAGAGCTTTTTCTTTATACCCAGTCTAAAATGGTCTTCCAGCAGTTTGTGACTGTTAGACTTTGTCTTCCCTTGGAGTGCCCTGGTGAACAGACATTTTCCCAGTTCCTGATGCACAACCCTTATATAGGCTGTCACCAAGTGCCCCCTTAGCTTTCTCTTCTCTAGGCTGAAGAGTCCCATGCCTCTCAAACTTTCCATTTAAGGCCTGCTCTCTTTACCTGTCACCATGCAAATGGCTCTCCTCTAGACTCTCTCAAGCTCCACCACATCTTTTCTAAAGTGTGGGGCCCAGGATTGGATGGAGTATTCCAGCTGTGGCCTCACCAAGTCTGAGAAAAGCAGGAGAATGAATTCTTGGGTTTTGCTTGAGATGCATCAGTAGATGTAAGCCAGAGTTTTACGTGCTTTGCCATCTGTGGCATCCCACTGGTGGCTCATGTTCATCTTGTGATCAATCATGATCCCCAATTTTCTTTCAGTCATAGTGTTAATGAGTGTAGCACTGCTACACATCATATAAGTATGATGTGGGATCTTTCTCCCAAGGTGGAGCACCTTGATTTCTCTGTGCTGAATGTCATCAGGTTTTGATCTTCCCACCTTCTGAGCCTGTTCAGGTCAGCATGAATCACCAGCCTATCCTCTCGCGTGACCGTATTTCTCCATAATTTGATGTCATCTGTGGGCTTAGCCAGCCCTCTTCTGACACCCAAATTCCAATCATTTATCAATATATTAAAGAGTACTGGTCCAAATACTAATTATTAGGGGATGCCACTTGTCATCATGCTAGTGGAGCATTCGTGGTCATCTGGCCAGGTGCCGGGGGATTGGAAACTCACTAATGTGGTCCCAATTTTCAAGAAGGGGAGGAAGGAGGACCTAAGTAACAATAGGTCTGTAAGCCTCACCTCGGTGCTTGGGAAGATCTTGGAGAAAATCATCAAGGAGCACATCTGTGGGGGGGTATCATGCTCAGGGGCAATCAGCATGGTTTCATCAAAGGCAGGTCCTGCCTGACCAACCTGATTGCCTTTTATGACCAAGTAACTAAATCCTTGGATAATAGTGTTGCTGTGCACGTAGTCTTTCTAGACTTTAAGAAGACCTTTGACACTGTCTCTTACCCCATCCTCATCCATAAATTAAGCAACTGTGGCATTGATGCCTACACAGTTGGATAAGTAACAAATTGGCTGATGGGGCACATCCAGAGAGTAGTGGTGGATGGGTTGTACTAAACCTGGAGAGCTGTGAGCAGTGGTGTACCCTTTGGCTTGGTCCTTGGGCCTGCACTGTTTAACATCTTCATCAGCGACTTGGACGAGGGGGTGGAAAGCACGCTGTCCAAGTTTGCTGATGACACTAAAATGTGGGGTGAGGTGGACACACTTAAAGGGAGGGAGAGGTTGCAATGAGATTTAGACAGACTACAAAAGTGGACAGATGAGAATAGGATGAGGTTCAACCTAGAAAAATTCAGGGTGCTACACCTTGGGAGAAGGAATCCACAGCATACATACAGACTAGGGAGTTCCCTTCTTGAAAGCACAGAGGTGGAAAGGGATCTTAGAATCATTATTTACTCCAAGATGAACATGACCACCAAAGCCAGACCGCAGCCAGCAAGGCCCACCATACCTTTTCATGCATCCAAAGATACATCTCAAGCTGGTCCAGAGAAGTGATACTTTCTCTCTATATGACTTTGGTCAGGCCACAGTTGGAGTACTGTGGCCAGTACAGGCTTCTGTACTTCAAAAGGAATGTGGCCAGCTTGTAGAGGGTTCAAAGGAAGGCCACCCATTTGGTGAGAGGGCAGTAGGACAGGCCCTATGAGGAGAGACTAAGGGATTGGGACTTGTTCAGCGTGAGCAAGAGGAAGCTGAGGGGGGATCTGGTGGCTGCTTATAAACTCATCAGGGGAGATGCATTGGTAGATGTAAGCCAAAGAGGTAGAGCCCTTTCCTCCCCAGCACCACCTGGGGTGACAAGGAACAATGGTCATAAGCTGATGGAGAATAAGTTTAGGTTAGAGATCAGAAGGCAATTTTTTATAGTTAGAGTGGCCAAAATCTGGAACCAACTTCCCAGGGAAGTGGTCCACATCCCTACCTTGGGCAAATTCAAGAGGAGGTTAGATGATCACCTGTCTGGGGTCTTGTGAACCCAGCATTCATTCCTGTCTATGGCAAGGGGTCAGGCTAGATGATCTATTCAGGTCCCTCCTGACCCTAGCTACTATGAAACTATGAAACTATGCTCCACGTTGACTCTTTCACTGACTATCACTCTCTGGGTCACCTGGTCACAGAATAAAGTGAGGTTGGTCAAGTAAGACCTACCTGCAACAAAGCCATGTTGGCTCTTTCTTAGAATGATGCCTTCCAATACCCTGTTGTTGATGGATTCTTTGATATTTTTTTCCAAGATCTTCCCAGGGATTGAGATCACACTGATTGACCTATAGTTCTCTGAATCTTCCTTCCTTCCTTTCTTGAAAATTGGCACCACATTGGCCTTTTTCCAATATTCTGGGACTTCTCCCATGCACCACAACTTATCAGATATCCTTGCCATTGGTCATGCTACGATGTGAGCCAGTTTTTTAGCAATCTTGGATTCATTCCATCCTGGCCAGCTGACTTGTGTATGTCCAGTCTGTCAAGGTGTTTTCTCACAAGATCTTTGCCAGTTATAGCATATGATAGCACTTACCCTGGTAATCCTACATCCTGTCAGGCAAGGTGATCCCCTTGAGATGGTTGAAAAATGATGCAAAGTAATAATTGCGGAAATTATTGCAAATGATGGAGGATGGGATTCACTGCCAAGGAGGATTATTCTGCACTGGTCCAGTCCTGCAGGGAGAAAATCAGGAAAGCCAAGGCTGCAACTGAACTCAAGTTAGCTTTGAGTACCAAGGACAATAAAAAGTCCTTTTTCAGATATCTGGGGAGCCAGAGGAAAACCAAAGTCAACATTGGACCCCTGCTAAATCAGATGGGACATCTGACAACTGACGCCCAGGAAAAAGCCAACTCATTAAATGGATACTTTGCGTTGGTCTTTCATCTGTCCCATGGGACGTCCATGCCCACTACAGGACAGGGAGGACTGAGTGAAGGAGATCCCCTGCCCTCCATCAATGCTTACCTTGTGAAGGAACACTTTGAGAGGCTGGATACCTTCAAGTCAGCTGGCCCTGACAATCTACACCCCAGGGTGCTCAAGGTTCTGATAAGCACCATAGCCCAGCCCCTGGCACAGATCTTTGAGAACTCCTGGCACTCTGGTGTAATGCCTGAATACTGGAAGAAGGCCAATGTGGTTCCTATCTTCAAGAAAGTGAGGAAAGTGGATACAGCAAACTACAGGCTCATCAGCCTGACCTCTATCCTGGGGAAGGTCTTAGAAAAGTTTATTAAAGACGCCATCCTTAATGGACTGGCTGACACCAACATTCGAGGGATAGCCAGCATGCGTTTGTTGTGGGTAGGTCTTGCTTGACCAATCTCATTTCCTTTTACCACCAGGTGACCTATCACCTGGAAAAGGGAGAAGAGATTGATGTTATATATCTTGACTTCAAAAAAGCCTTCAATCTGGTATCCCATGATCACCTTTTGGTGAAACTGTCCAATTGTGGCCTTGGGTCCACCGTGATCCACTGGCTGGGAAACTGGCTCCATGGTTGGATCCAGAGGGTGGTAACTGATGGAAGTCAATCGTCATGGTGCCCTGTGACCACTGGGATCCCCCAATACTCTGTCCTTGGTTCCATATTGTTCAACATCTTCATTAATGATGTGGACATTGTAATCAGAAGTGGACTGGCCAAGTTCACTGGTTACACCAAGCTCTGGGGCAAAGCATCCACAGCTGAAAACAGGAGGATGATCCAGGCTAACCTGCACAGGCTCAGGAAATGGGCAGATAAGAACCTGATAGTGTTTAACACTGAAAAATGCACCTTGGGAGTAAAAAACCTGCAACTTTTTTATAGGCTCAGCAGTGCTACACTGGCTAGCACTATGGAAGAAAGAGACTTGGGGGTCATCACTGACCACATGATGAACATGAGTCTTCAGTGCGATGGTGAGGCTAGTAAAGCCAGCAAAATGCTGGCTTGCATCCATAGATAATTCTCAAGCAAATCCCAGGACTTCATTCTGTTCTTGTACTCAGCCTTGGTGAGGCCACAGCTGGAGTACTCTGTTCAGTTTTGGGCTGCAAAATTCAAAAAGGATGTGGAGAAGCTTGAGAAAGTCCAGAGAAGAGCCATGTGCATGATCAGAAGTCAGGAAAACAGATCTTATGATGACAGGCTGATAGCTATGGGGCTCTTTAACCTGGAAAAGTGCAGGCTTAGGAGTGATCTGATGGCCACCTATAAGTTTATCAGGGGACCAGTATCTAGGGGAATGTTTATTCACTAGAGTGCCCCAAGGGATGATGAGGTCAAGTGGTTATAAACTACTGAAAGACCATTTCAGGCTGGACATAAGGAAGAATTTCTTTACTGTATGAGCCCCCAAGGTCTGGAATAGCCTGCCATCAGAGGTGGTTCAAGCACCTACCTTGAACATCTTCAGGAGAAATTTGGATGCTTATTTTGCTTGGATCCTATGACCCCAGCTGATTTCCTTCCCTTCTGGCAGGGGATGGGACTCGATGATCTTCTGAGGCCCTTTCCAGCCCTAATGTCTATGAAATCTATTAAATTAGGTTTTTTCTGGGTGTCAGTTGTCAGCAGCCCCATTTGGTTCAGCAGGGTTTCAATATTGCCCTTATTTTTTTTCCGACTTCTTCCACGTATCTGAAGAAGAACTCTTTAATGTCCTTGATTCTCATATCCAGTTTGAGTTAAGTTTCAGCCTTGGCCTTTCTGGTCCATTTCTTACAGGTGTGGGTCAGTGCTGTATACTCCTCTTTAGAGGTATTTCCCAAATTCCATCCCTTATAAGCTTCTCTTTACAGATTCAGGAGGTCCATGAGTTCCCTACTGAGTCAAGAGGTTCTCTCAGACCCTCTGCTACCTTCACTAAGGGTCAGAATGGACTTCCCTTGTGCTTTTAGGATTGCATCCTTAAACAGTGACCACTCATCATGATCTCCCATACCTGTCAGATCATGATCTCTCAGGGCCTCAGTAACCAATATCCTGAGCTTATGAAAGTCAGCTTTCCTAAGGGCAGGGTTTTCTCCATTGCTGACTGATGTTCCAGCTTTTCAATGAATAGAGAAAGTGATCAACATGTGATCACTGTCATCTAGCTTCCCTTACATCCTAATGTCATTCACTATATCATCCCCAATGGCTAGAATCAGATCCAGCAGTGCCTTACCTCTTGTCAGCCTATAGACTTCTTGACTCAAATAGAGATCATCAGTGCAAGTGAGAAAGCTTCACGATTAATCAGTTTTGGCTGAATGCTCTTCCCATGAGATATCAGAGTGGTTGAAGTCACCCAGGATGACCATTTACCAAGAGCATGCAGCCTCTTCCAGTTGTCTAGAGAATTTGTGGTCATGTTCTTCCTCCTGGTTAGGAGGTCTGTAATAGGCTCCTACAGTTACATTCTCTTCACCATGTTCTCCCTGTATTTTAACCCACAGGGTCTTGAGTTGCCCTTCTTGATGCCAGTCTCTGCTTTTAGGAAGTGTATTGTTCCTTCACATAGAGAGCTACACCCCTGCCCTTCCTTGTAACACGACTCCTCTTGTACAGGGTATGGCCATCTATACCTGTGGTCCAGTCATAGATGGAGTCCCACCAGGTCTCTGTTATCCCTATGAGATTGTATTAATTTTTGCTTAGCAAAAGGGACATTTCTGTAAAGAATTTATGGATTTTTAATGTTTTTTTATATCCTTATTTGGATATAGAGAATACTCTCATTTTATATTCTCATACCTTTTTTTTTCTTATTCTCATTTAACTCCTAAATAACAATGTGTTAACCCAGGTTTGGGTTATGACAGCCCTAGCAAGAATTGATTAGTAGTTGAAAGATAAAAACTTGTGTTCTTGAACTTCCTTCAACTGGACACCAAGGGGAGGGTTTCAGGCATGGGTGATGGGGGACTCCTGAGTCCAGAGGGGTACAGCACATGGTGGAGGTACAGCACATGGTGGGGGGGGGAAGAACACACCACTACCCCTTTCTGCCTCTCCCTGGGAACCCTTCCACCCCACAAGAGTCTCAGGCTTATCTTTCTCCCAGCAGCAGGAACATCATGTCTGCTGGGGGATCAGAACACTTTACAGGTATGGAGGGGAAGGAGGGTCCACATGGGGAAGGGAAGCAGGGCAGCACTCTGGTTGGCCAGATCACTCTCTGATGCTCCAGGCTCCACAAGGGTAGGTGGGGCTGGGTAGAGAAGCAGCGCATTTCCCGGCCATATAGTTGGGCCAGTGGGGATCCAGTCTGTACCTGGTTCTGTCCTGAGTGGTGCCAAGTTGGGGTGCATCAACAGGCCCCCAGCACTTTCAGAGGCAAATCTGAGGTGGGGGGCACATGCCTCCCCATGCCCCTTCTTCCAGTCACCTGTGGTGTCAGGTCTGGCTCTGGCCCTCCTGGTGTCAATCCAGTATTGTGGTACCTCTAGACCTGCTTTCAGTTCCTGTGGAGGGAACACTTGCCCATTTTTTCAAGGCGAAAAAAAAATTGCCCAATATAGGCTATGTACTTTATAGCCATGATTATCGCTGACCACATTTAATCAACTTCATGGTTATTTTCCATTACTGAGCACATGTTATGCTTTTAGCACAAGCTGAAAACTAGACAATTTATTTAGTGCAGTTTGCTTCTGTGCAACTGTAAAATGAGGGGCAGGATTTCTGGGGCCCCACAGCCTATCAGTTGTTCATGCTCCAATGCAAATCTCCCTTCCCCTCTTTCCCCTTTTCAAGATGAAAAATTATGTTAAATATGGTCTAAAATGAGACTATGGATTAACTGATTTATCTTTTATAATCCCTATGTCTCTCAATGAGTTAACTTTTCTTCTACCCCCATTTACCTTCCTCAGCAATGAGTTTTTTCTTTTCCTGTACTTTTCTCCATCCTGTATGCATCTACATGGATAATTAATATGACTGAATAAACTGTGGAGAAAATTGCTCCACAGTAAACTACTCCTCAGCAAAGCATCTACATATGTGCAGAGGACAGGAGGGAATTCAGCCAGTGAGGAGCAGTTTAGGTTGGGGCTGTTCCTCCCCTTAAGCATTTAGGGGCTTCATGCTCTGGCTGCAGCTACCTGGGTGCCAGACCCAGGCTAGCAGGGTGCACAGGGGAGGGTCAGCCCTGGGTATTGGCTGATGGCAGTAGCATGGCCTAGGGCCTGGGCAGAGTCCTAAGATAGCACAGGGCATGGGGCATCAGGCTAGGGCAGAGGATTGCTACATCAGGTGGCAGAGGAGTTGACTACGCCTTGAGGCTCCTGCAGCTTCCAAGCCAGGTGGCTAGGCAGCAGACAAGTGTATGGCCCCCTGATGGCTGGGATTACTAGGAGCAATTTACTCCCAGGTCAGCATCTACACTTGTGTTGCTGTGCAGTGAATAACTCTGCAGTAGGATAGTCCTTGTATTTACAAGCACTATGCTCTCATGGAATTTATTAGTTTCATGTGGCTTAATAGCACTATATGTATAGACATGAGATGTTTACTGTGGAACTAATTAGGCTACTCTGCAATAAAGTTGTTGTGTAAATGCACCCCATTTGTATTACATTTTTGCCTTTCTATTTGGAATCTCTGCTGCCATAGCATCTTATAGAGTAAGCTGTTGCTTACTGAGGCTTATGCATCTCTGCTTAAATTAGTCTACAAGGTGCATGTCTATCATTTCAGCTACAGAGAAGGTAACATTCATCACAGTTTCATACAGGCAGAAAGTGAGGCGATGAATCTTAGAGTTTATTTTTTTAAATGTGGCTGTGTTTGCACTTAATCATATATCCTCTGATGTGAAGACCTGCCGTAATCAAGCCTGTCTCCAGGTGCTGAAAGCTTCACCATTAAGACAGTGAATTCCTATATAAGTGCAAGAAAAATCAATGTTAATTCAACCATACCATTCCTGAGTGCAACTAAGCATGTGTCATATTTTTCTTATTAACACTGAAGGAATAAGCCTTTCAACAAAATACAACTGTGAGTGCAGTAATAAACAATATTTTCATGATGAAAACTTCACTGTTCTGGAAAAAGGACCCTGTAGGCTCTTTTTCTTCTTGTAAGCTCTTTGGGGTTTTTATTAAATACTACAAGAGCTAGAAAATTACAGTCATAATTTGACTAAAGCTTCTTGATGTTACCACAATATAATGAGAACTTTATATTACTGTAATTATTGGCAATGGCTACATATTCTTTTGAATGCTGCTCTTTAGAGACATATCTCAGAAGCAGGTGTAAATGCACATTATATTTTGTGACAGGGACAAGTTCTTAGTTGTGTTTGTGCTGGATAAATAACCAACACATGGGTTTGGCAAACCGAGATTTATTGCATAATATATGGATAACTGAAGAAAACTTAGCTTATATAAGGGTCACTTACTCATTCACACCGTACACTCCATTCACATTAAGTCACCTATCTGCAGCACTTGGAGCTACACTGAGGTGACCAGTCGCAAGCTTCCTCAAGGTAATGTTCAGTTGGCTTCAATTCTCATGTTGTGTGGATAGGCTACTGTTTCTAGATAAGGTCTCCGTCCTTTGCTGGCCTTAACTGACCTTTTATTTTCATGGGGCAGACCATGAGTGACTGGTAACTCCTGAATCTGAGGTGGCACCTGCAGAACCCTGCAGAAGCAGAAACCTGCAGAACTTGCAGAAATCGGGGGGGCACCAGCCCTACCAACAGCATCAGTGTCGGCCATTGGGGGGGTACTGGCCCCTTCAGGGGGTATGTGCACCTCCGTGCACCCCTTACCAATTACCTATGGGGCAGACTTTGATTGATGCCAATCACTACTCAATTCTTCACTTGTGCTCATCTTTTGGACTCTGTTACTGGTAATGTGTTGTTTTTATATTTTAGTCTGTTTTTCAGTTCTTATTTGTATCATCTCCACATAGTCATAGTTTCATAGTTGGTAGGGTCAGAAGGAACCTGAGCAGATCAATAAGCCTGACCCCCTGCCATGGGCAGGAAAAAATGCTGGGATCAAATGACCCCAGCAAACTGTCTATTTAACCTTCTTTTGAAGACCCCCAGGGTAGGAGTGAACACCACTTCCTTTGGAAGTTGGTTCCAGATCCTAGCCTCCCTGACTGTGAAGTAGTGCCTCCTGATATTTAGCCTGAATCTACTTTCCATCAATTTATGACCATTATTCCTTGTTACTCCCAGTAGTGTTTGGGGGAACAGAGGCCCTCCCATTGCCTGCTGGTCTCCCTTGGTCAGTTTAGATATGGCCACTAGATCCCCTCTCAGACTTCTCTTGTGGAGGCTGAACAGGTTCAGGTTTTGTAGCTTCTCTTCATTGGGCCTGCCCTGCTGCCCCCTGATCATGCTAGTGACCCTCCTCTGGACCCTCCCAATGTTGTCCACATCCCTCCTGAAGTGCAGCACCAAGAACTGGACTCACTAGTCCAACTGCAGCCTGACCAATGTCATATAGAGGGGGAGGATCACCTCCTTGGACCTGCTTGAGATGCATCTGTGGATGCATGACAAGGTGAGGTTAGCCTTCCTGACTGCATCCCCACATTGGTGGCCCATGTTCATTTTGGAGTCTATAATGACTCCAAGATCCTTTTCTGCCTCTGCGCTGATGAGAACAGAGTTCCCCAGCCTGTAGATATGCTGCTTGTTCTTTCTCCCTAGGTGCAGTACCCTACACTTGTCTGTATTGAATCCCATCTTATTCTCATCCGCCCACACCTGTAACCTGCCCAGATCCAATTTCAGCCTGTCCCTCCATTCTAGCATGCCCACTTCTCCCCATATCTTAGTGTCATCCACAAATTTGAACAAGGTGCTTTTCACCCAGTCATCCAAGTCACTGATGAAGATGTTGAACAGTGCGGGCCCAAGGACCATGCCCTAGGAGACCCCACTGCCCACATCCCTCCAGGCTGAAAATGACCCATCCACCACCACTCACTGGGTGTGGTCCTCCAGCCAACTGGTGACCCATCTGACTGTGCAGGCATCGACACCACAATCTCCTAACTTTTTAATGAGAATGAAGTAAGAGACAGTGTTGAAGGTCTTCCTAAAGTCCAGAAAGACTATGTCCACCATGACACCTGCATCCAAGGATTTTGTGACCTGGTCATAGAAGGCCACCAGGTTGGTCTGACAGGACCTGTCTCTAATAAACCCATGTTGGTTGTCCGTAAGCACTCCCCTGCTTGCCCCTTTCAGATGTGCAACTGGTAAATTTACTTGAAGAGCTTCCCCAGGACCGAGGTACGACTAACAAGCCTATAATTTCCTGGTTCCTCCTTCCACCCATTTTTGAAAGTGGGAACCACACTGGCCCTTTTCTAGTCCTCTGGCACCTTTTCAGAGCACCACGAGTGCTTGTAAAGCTGTGCCAGGGATTCTGTAATGACCTCTGCTAATTCCCTCAGCACTCGGGGGTTGAGATCATCAGGACCAGCTGATTTAAATACATCCAGTCCCTTCAGAAGTTCTCTGACCAGGTCCTCACGGACTCTAGGCCTGGGTGTGCCTCCCCCAGGGCCTGAGGGGGCCCTAGCATACGGGCTGATCTGGTCCCAGCTCAGGAAAACGGAGGCAAAGAAATCATTAAATAGTTTAGCCTTGTCATCTGGTGTTTTCCACAAGGAGGGACCACTGGGAGATGAACCCAATTTCTCACTCCCACTTTAAGAAACACTTGATACAGTGACACATGCATTTTCAGATTGGAATCACTGTTTACAACTGATCTCCAATTTTTGCTGCTGTTTATCTATCATAACCAGGAAACCACTTGCCACATGAGAGTTTAAAATAACTTTGATATCAAGTACACTTACCCACAAAGTTCAATTAAATATTGAACCCTTCAAAGAGTGGTTTGTTTTATGCAAAGCTAGATGGAATTGAATTAAGCAATCCTAAGGAGATGATGAAACATTTCAGCATTGTGACAATGCACCAGGCTGATTTTTCTAAAATGCTTAAATACCTATGTAAAAGGCCTTGTCATTCTATGTTACAATATCTTCACTTGTTTATAACAATAGAGGGAATGAAGGCTGAAGGTTATACAGCCTATTACTTACCGTTCCCTTTACCTCAGGTACATTTTACTGTTCTAGATGCATAGATATATGACAAGAAAAGGGTCAGTATTCCATGCATGTTACACTATTTATTGGGCCTCATTCAGATTTCATTTATTCTTTGTTTCCACTGATACAGTTCCAATAGCACTAGCACTATTTTTTCCAACTTTCCAATTGAATATAAAGGTTTCAGAGTTTTCTGCCTTATCACTTACTAAAGAATATTTCAATCCAACCTTTCTGTTGGAAGTAACATCCCCTGAACATGATTATTAAAACTGACTTTAAATGATGGATAATTACCCCGACAATGAATCTTACTCTCTCCCCCACCCAAACTGAATCATAGCTAAAAAAGTACAGCTCTTATTTTTTTCTGTAGATTAGGCATGTAATTTCAGATGATTCATAACCACTGTTTACCATTTTCCATAAGATAGCCATCAAT
The DNA here is from genome assembly GCA_030014935.1 of Caiman crocodilus. Classification (NCBI taxonomy): domain Eukaryota; kingdom Metazoa; phylum Chordata; order Crocodylia; family Alligatoridae; genus Caiman; species Caiman crocodilus. The sequence goes on from JAGPOW010003642.1 coordinate 35,960,269, forward strand.
ATTCTGAAGGTTAAAATACATTTTTTGTATCATCATCAGCCTATAATCATATCATTTAGCAATTTCATGCATACAGATGTTACCTAAATAATATGATCTGTTTGGATAAAATGAATCTCTCAGATTGAGATGTGACAAGTTTACACTGTCCTTTTTAGTTCTCTTCAATCTTTTTCAGGGTTTAACAGTTTAGATCCTTCCATTTAAATGAAGATATATCGTGTAAGAGATTTACTTTACAATCCCCCCCGCCAAAAAGTAACAACAACAAAACTGATCTACAATGTTATATGTACCATGCTTTCTGCAATAGCATTTTATTTCGAAGTCTGGGACCCCAAAAGGTTAAGAATGTTTTTCATATTTCATTATCCTTACAGTTGAACAAGGAGACTTATCTAGAGAAGGCAAATGAGTTGCTAATGTAAAGTGAATACCCACATTATCTTGTCAGACAATTAAAGCAGATTTTAGCTATAAATAATAAATCTTAATCTTGCTTATGTAAGAGTCCGGGTCATGTATCTGAGTGCAATATTGAAGAATTATATGCTAGTATTTTGGTTCTCTGGCTGATGGAAATGAAAAAGACCTTTTTTATAGAGCTGTGAAATTTGGGGGTCCACATATTGATATGTTTGATATTGCAGCAGATAAAACATGAGATAATATGTTGAACGTGTTGTTAATTTAGCAACAGTTTCCTTGCTTTCTCATAGCAAAAATGCAGCAGAGCAATCTGAATTCTAAGGGCATGTAGTTGTAAAAGTTGTATTAATGATCTCACTGCATGGAATTAGTGCATGGAATATATGAAGTCCGAGTTAATGAGGCCTTCCTTGAGCCCCGCTCTCTGTGACAGGCTGGCAAAGGCGAGCCATCCATATTGGAGCTTAGTAGGGCTGTCAAAAAGGTGCTTTCACACTTGTGATCAGTCTGTCCTTTCTACAGGATCTTTTCTTTTAATATCTCCATGTAATGCACCCATCCCATGCCATCTCCATCACTTTACTGTTGTGGAATAGAGTGTAGCATTTTGCTCTTAAAAGCTGAGGCTGAAATAGTGAAAGCTGTTTAAAAGCAATGTCCCTGAAACTGGGCATCTGACATTCCATATTGCTTTAGAAATCTCAGCCTTAAACTGCTAATTACTTAGGACCAATCTCTAGGAATGCCATCATACATCTGAGTGCTCAACTAAATTAAAGCTTCACACTAATTGATACTTTAATCTCTATAATGATTGCTATACATTCTTATTAGCATTTGTCCTAAAGGACCTCTTGGATATCTTTGAAAACCCTTACTTGTTTTCCAAACACGTGCAGTTTTCTTTCAAAAGATATAATTTAGTTTCCCCAGCAAACAAAAGAAATAATGGATATTTCTTTGAAACCCACTATGTTTTGAGCTTACCCTAGAAATTTTACATTCTGCCTCAGATATTTTAGGCCCTCCATCATCTTACTTACCTCTTGTTCCCAAAGAAAGGAGATCAGCAAAAACTGAGACTCAGGAGTTTTCTGTTGCAAATGTATAAGAGTTTCATTTAATCAAAATCAATTTCATCTCTAGATAAATCTGTATTGTTTAGAAGATGAATATTGTACTGGTTCACAGACATTCTAGACATCTGAGGGTAGGACTCATCTTAATACAGGTTGCATGTCTTGGTGTTCTCAATCTTCTGCTAGCTGAGTCCATGCATCAATATCTGTAGGAAGATTGCTTCCGTTGAGAAGTTTTTTAATACAGCTGTAACTCACCCTAAAAATATGCCATCCAAACACATATTTTAATAGGCACAGCATTGATTAGAACACACAGGTTATAACTACCTTCATTTTTATTTGTGAAATTGATATAGTTTCTTGTGATCCTGGATATACTCCCCCTGGAATTGCTTGCATTTGCTCTTTGATGGTAACTGTTTTTTCCTGTCTGAAAGGAGACCACTTTTTTGTTGTTGTTATCGTGCTTAAGTTCATGAATTAAAGTGCTCTTGTGCAAATCTTGTATAGATACTTTATTTCATGTAGTATCGTATTTGTAATCCATTAGTTAAAGGCATACCAATGAGGTCATTCATTAGTTTGTAATTCATTAAAACAAACACAGCACAGCTTACAATTTTGCTTTCTCATAATGTTCAAATAGCATCACCCTATGTAATAAATGAGTTGTGACCTACTCATACACCTCTCTTGTGGCACAAATGGTATTAGTGATTTAAGCTTTTTTTCTGGCTGAAAGATCATATATTAGCTAACATTTTTTTTATCTTTAGTAATTTTAGACTTTTGGCCCTGTAGTTCAGTGTCAGCGAAGTACATGCAAGAAGCATGTTGTAAGAAGCATGTTAATGCCAACCTCGATATGCTGGTGCAACTAAATCATCCATTCAAAGGAAGAATTTTATTAACTGATTTGGGAATAGAGATAGGCCTCATTTGGATTTCTTGCAATTTTTACATTGGCATAATTTTATTAAAGTTTTTAATTTTTTTAATTGATGGGAATTGGACCCTACAATTACTTATGCCTTAAAATTGCAACTGTAAGAGCTACTAACATGAAACACATATACAGAGCAACCACTTTATGATGTTCCTCTGTGAGAGCAGGGCAAAAGATCATTGTGTGTTCACTATAATAGGGTTACACAATTTGTTACATCATAATAATAATAAAATGATTTCTTTGGGGATTGTTTGATATAAATATGGTTAGTTATAATGAGGTTGTACTGTAAAATAATTTTCTGTATCTCTTTCTCTACACAAGACTTCATGGTTATGCAATGGAAAATACTATTGTGCCTTGGGAATTATTCTAAAGAATGTCCAAGTGCCATACTGTGTTTCTCTTTCAATAATTATCTAACAATTGTTCCTTGGCATGAAATAATGTTTCCATAAGAGTTGACAACAGGTTACATCAGCTCTTTCTCCATACTGCTACGGTTTCTGAATTATCTTTCTGAGTTTTACACATCCTGTATTCCTGTGAAGTGGCAAAAGGTTGTCTATCACCTTGAGATCTGTGCATCTCAATGTCATTTTCACACTCATTAAAGCCATGTTGTGGTATCTCATACACATCAACACAAAACAGTGCACAGTACCAACACTGTACTCAGAATTTGTGTTGTGTGTTCATTCACTGCCAACAGAATTATTTCTACAGCCCGTGAGTTATTGCAACATACTCTTAAATGAGGAGAGAAGAATTATTAAATGTTATAGCTTAAGTTTTTAGGCTAATTATATAATTTCTGTGATGTGATTCCTGCATATGTTATTCCATGTTATTTTTAATACTTTCTTGAAAGTGGAAGTAACAGAGTTTTTATGTATTTTTTCTAATGTTTTCCACAATGTTTACATATCTTGAAAAGCAGATCACATCATCCCCATTTTTTTCTTTTGATATTAACTTCTTGATAAATAAAACCAGCTGTACTAAGTGTACTACTGTATTATACATCCTGAATATATGTGTGTGTGTGTGTGTGTGTGTATATATATTTGTGTGTGTGTGTGTGTGTGTGTGTGTGTGTGTGTGTGTGTGTATTTTTACCCTGTACAATTGTTTTAGCAAATTTCTGAATCACTTTCTGGGTGACATCATTTGAACAGCAATATCTGTTATTTTTTTAACATAATGGGCATCTATAAATGTTCCTGATGCCTGCTCTGATACATGCTAATTAGTACACATTGGAGCAAACGCTATTAATTAAGACTGCCGGAGTGTGCTAATTAGATATCTTTACATGGGCTCTGGGGTTGTGTGTGTGTGGGTGGGGAGCATGTAAAGACCTTGCAACCCTGGAGCACATGTAAAGTCATCCAGTATTTCTTATTTGCTATATTTTCCTTTGAAATCTTGTTCCCTCCCATTATGGCAGACAAAGCGCGTGTTAGTGGCCACACACACACACACACACACACACACACACACACACACACACACACACACACACACACACTCTCTGAAGTAAAAGGCTTAGGCATTTATAGAAACATTGTAGCAAATGTTATAAATTGCAAAGAACATTATATATTGCAAAGAAACTCTTAGATCCCTGGAAGAACATTCACAAAATGACAAGATCATCTCATTTCCCAGTTTTACATGAACAAATAACCATTCAAACCTGATAAATCTATCCAAGTCACTGATCTATACTTACTATAAGATCTAATTTGAATCTAATATTAGACTCAAACAATATAATCTATATGGGTGGTTAATTTACACTCACAGTATATTAGATGCAAGTGCACAGTACAATTCATATACCAGACACCATTTCTGATTCTGCATCTAAATACTAAATGTTAAGTTTTAAAAGTTAGCAAACAATATAAAATAAAATAAGCCCAACATTTAGTTATATTCCACATTCCACAAATCAACCAAAATAAAAGAAGCAATGGCCATTTACCTTCAGCCTAGTATCATGCTGGGTTCTACTTATTTGCTACACCTCTTTTATTGTAGAAGAGTACAAAGAAAACTCTGAAAAGGGCAGAAGATGAGACGATCTGCAGCCTTCTAAGAGCAAAGATAGAGAATATCACCATAACAAGAAAGAAGCTTTTGAAGTCAGGAGGATCAAATCTTTTGCCATGATCCATATTGTGATTGACAATAGTACATCAAATACTATTTTAAAGGTGTAGGGAAATTTCAGGGACCTGAGGATGATAGAGAAAAGGAATATCCAGAAGATAAATCTTTCTTATCTTTCAGGCAAGAGGAAAATGAAAGCAGATAGTGAACATATGTTTAAGTGGTGCAGGTAGTAAAGTTCTGATTGTCTAAAATATTGGGGAACCTACTATGGAGAAAAGGGGACAAATGTGTTCTGATAGTCTCCATTTCAGTAACAGGATATCAATATCTTGTTTGAGAGATGAGATAGGAAGGCTTAAAGTTAATGATGAAGGGGGCTGTAATAATGGGGCAGACACAAAACAAACATCCAAATTTGTAATTCAGTTAAGGCATGTGAAATGTGCAAGCACAGAAGAGCATTTTTCCAAATGTTATGAACCTGGAACCAGATCTAAACATTTTCCATAGGTACCCCAGGATATTGAGTTCAGATACGTTCAGAAGGAAGATTGTGGTATGTTAGAGGACTGCATATCTGATGGCAAAGACTGGGGAGCATAACTTCTGTACCCACAATAGGGGTGTTTAGGGGACAAGTGGCCCAGAGCCCATGAGGGGCTACAGCTGGAGCCTGAGAATGTAGGGTCTTGCTGTGGTGAATCCCAGGCAGTAGGACCCAGCCAGATGAAAAGTGAGCCAAGGCCAGAAATGGCCCATGTCCAGACAAGGAGCTACCCCAGAACCTGCATCTGCCTGCTGGGAGCAGTCTTCCTATGAAACCATAACATCAAGTCATGGCAGGAAAGGTAATATTTATACAAGTTTAACTTTTTTTTGCATGTTGATGCAAGTTACATTGGTCTACAGAGCAGACATTACCAGCTTTCTGGTAATAACTTGCAGTGGCTTACCAGTAGATGGTGGAGGAGATAGTAATGGTCTGTTTGTATTGAAAAAAATGTATACTCTAGGGTGAAATCAGCTAAAGCTATGAACAAGAATTATAGTATAGTGGAGTAACTTACACTGATATATAGTTACTCCTGAATTCCTGAGATGCCATTTGAATAAGTTCTTGGGAGCAATAAAATCTGGGGCAATATGCTCCAAAGTTGTTTATTCATGTGTAGTGTGTTAAGCCAGGGTGGAGCGGCCCCAGGTGGTAGGAGGCTAGGGGGTCAGTCTGACAAACTGGCTGCTCTCCCTGGCTCAACATGCTGTGGAGGGGTTGGCTGGGGCAAAAGGGTGCTTTAGTATGGGGCTATCTGGCAGGTAGCCCTGGGACTGGAGCACCCTTTGCCCCAGCCAGATTTGCAATTTCTACATACGTGTTACTGTGAAGTAAATTAATTTATTCCAGCCTAATAGGGGCACAAATGTAGAGGATGAGAGATTTACTATGCAGCTAATTAGTCTACTGTACAGTAAAAGTCTTGTTTAGGTGTCTCCTTTGGCATGTTACCGATATGGGTGTAAAAGCAGATTACACTGATGCAAATGCACTGTGTGTCTGTGCCCTAACTCACATCAAGTTAGCCAAGTCAACCCACCTTTAGTGGTTAATGAAACTGCTCGGGTACCTTCATTTTTGGCCTGAAAAGTTCCCTCAGTTTCTCAGCTTAGGCTAGAATGACTGCACTCATGATCAGAAGTGACCAATAACAACTATCTACATATTTAACTCTAGCCTAAGGTCTTCTATGATCCAGGTCAGTGCTAGAAGGCATTAAGGGAAAATATACATGTGATAGCATCCCTGACATGGCACCTCCATGCAACAATTCATGGTTTTGGTGGTTGTGGGGAGAAAGGGAGGCTTCTAGACCTCATTGTGCTCCTTCTCCCCACTTCACTATGGCAATGGCCACAAGAACTCCTTATGTAGAAGCTCTGCATAAGAGTTTAAAGTGATGGGACCAATTATATGTGCTTCTACAGTCCTGCATAGCTGGTGAAATAATACTGGAATTATCAGTAGCTCTCCTGTTCCCTAGGGGTGATTCTGTGTTCAGCAATATAAGAAAAATGTTGTATGTAATAATGATCTATAATATATAATAATCTTTTGTAGCATGTAATTTGTCGTAAAACAGAAGCTATTCCCTTCCATAGGCACCAAAGAACTACAAGATGCCAATTTTACCTTAGTTCTTTTTACATCACAGGCACAGTTTCAGATCAATATAGCATATTCTGATTACAAAGGAATTCTGTGTGGTTACAGAAAATCTCCCATAGCAAAGAAATTGTGACTTTGGGGTCCTTAGGTGTCCATGTTCATATTTGATATGAGACAAACATGTTCATCTCAGTACATGAAGAAATCAAAATAACCAGGTACAAAAAAGTAAGTATATGTAATTAAAATATCTCCTTCGTACTCATCATAGAATCTCTTATCATCTATATTTTCCATAGACTTAACTTTTAGATGCCTAACTTAGGGGAGAAAAAATATCTCTAGCCCCCTATTGTAAACTTCTTGTTTAAAATTGTTTTATACCACTATTACAGTATTGACAATACCATAATCAGAGGCCAACTAAGAAAACTAAGAGGAGCTGCTTGATGATTTATTTTAACAGCAATAAGTTTTAACAGAAAAGTCCCTCATTTTTAATCACATTTTACTGTACACCCTTTTCATACATTTTTGGTGTGAGTGACCAGTCCCAGGACCAAAACTCTATCCAGGTCGAATCCTACACTCTCTTCAGAATTTTCTGAATCCTGTCAGATCTGCAGAGCTAACCCAATATTGACATTTCTGTCAACTGAGAGAAGCTGCTAGCAGCCTTAAACTCTTGCTATTAAAGAAACAAACATTGCTTACAATATAACAAATTATTAATTTGTATTCCTTCACAATACCTGATACCATCAGCAGTTCGCTCAACGCTGGAGTTTTCACAGCAAATCTCTTGAGTTCTCCTGATCTGAGTCTCAGAATTTAGCAAAAAATGACAGAGAATATTCTAAACTGTCAACTAATATCATCTGGAGAAAAGCTACAAGAGTTTAGCCATGGGAGATTTTAACTCAGATGAACAAATCTCTGTAGGCTCACTTGGAAAAGTTCACATATTCACTGACATTTGACCAGTTGACTTGGGATAAAAAGCAAGCCTGAAAGCTACCCGTATTCATAAAATTATATACAAAGATTTGTTGGTTTTCAAATAGAACTATTCAAGTCAGAAAACGTAAGAACTAAGAACTGCTACCAAACATAACTCCTGCTGCTATTATTCAGAGCTGGATACTACTTTGCCATGCATGGGGGTCTGTTGTGTTCTATTCAGATCCCCTTTCATGTCTATTATAGTGGTATCTGAACAATGGAAAAGCCAAGTATTAGCATCTGATGTGTGCTTTTCTCCTCTTCTGTCTCCCCCCAAGTGCAAAAATTATGATTATTAAAATAAAACAAAAATAACATGGACAAAAACAAACAAGAATTACAAACAAACACTAGCCTATCTTCATGTGTATTTTTATAATTGAAGGCAAGGTCAAACTCTTTCACTTTACATCTAGGATAGAAACAGGAACAGAAATAAAGTGAGCTTTGAAGTAGCTTTTTTGTAATCTAGTCTTGGCCTTTTTCTGCTAAAACTAGTTAGAGGAAGGAATGTAGGAGCATACATTATTCTTTCTCCATTATTGATCCATCATATCAACCTGCCTGTCTCAGCTATCATTTCTTATCATGCCAAGTCTCATATTAGACCATACTGATAACAGGCAGATTTAAAAAACAAACAAACTGGTTCTTGTGTACTGCTGGAAGAAGGGAAGACTGAGCAATGATGTTAAGTACTTCGAAGGTGTATCCTGCCAGAAAAAAGTGGTTCTTTAAAACTATGAAATGTTGAGATTAGAGAACTGAGAGTTCCTTTCATTTTATTTAAGTCATTCCCCTACCTGGATCCTGAATCCAAGTTCTTTATAAAGGTGTTTTTACCGTTAATCTAGCATTATAAATTAAAAAGTCACTTTACAAAACAAATAAGGCACAAAGCAAAATCCCTGCCTCAAAAAACTTCCAAGAAGGATGAATTTTTTAGTCAAAGTTCCTAACTGGTTAAGGGAGTAAGTTCCATTAGAAGTATTTAGGATAACATATTTAAAAAGTAACTCCTGATTAAATCACATCAAGCATCTAGTGATTCACTCAATATGAATCTCCTGGTGGTGCAAATCTAAAATATATATATATATATATATATATACACACACACATATATATATATAGTATACTAATGACAATTATAATTAATATTATAATTATAAATATAATATTAATAATATTATCACTATTAATTATAAATATTATATCTATTATACATATCTTGAAAAGCTCACCGGGGCTGTGGAAAGCCTGATAGAAATTAAGGAATCCCTTAAATTGTTGTTATGTTCCCTGGGACCAAAAGCAGCCTTCAGCTAGCCCAAACCAAATGAGGCACTAAGGCATAAAACTCCCTTTTCCCAAACAGAACTTGGTTGTACCCCCAAAATGAGTCCAGAGTGTGTAATGTCTTTGAGACTTAAAGAGCTTCACTTACACTGTGCTGTCACGATACAGCACTGCTCTTGCCAAGTGTGTTTTTGCCAGACTGCATCTCCTTTTGTGGAATAAAAAGAAGCATTAATACTTAGGCAAATAACTTACCCAACCATCATATGCATGAGCTCATTAGAATATTTTACAAAAACATTCTAGGAAATCCATTTATAAAAAGAAAAATTGGGTGATTCTCTGCAAATGACGTCATAACAGAACAAACCATATAGCACAATATGCTGTCATCATCAGTTACTTAGATATATTAGAAGAAAACACATTGTATATGGATAGAATTAGAAGCTGCACATCAGATATTGCATTTGGACAGTTGTTTAGTATAGCATTTATCCTCCACATGATTCCAGTCGACTGTCAGTCTGAATTCTTTTGCTGATGTCCTTTGTGAATTTACCTTGTTCTGTAACTACAGATTACATGCTAAATTATGTCTACAAATGTTTTTAAAAAAATTGCTAAGCTATATTTGCCTCATCTTCCCTCCCCTGCCATTTTTATCTGTTTAAATATTTGTCTATTTCTTTTAACATTTGAAATCCTGAATTTTCCTTGACTGGATTTTTTTTTGGATAACTTTCAGTACTCTAGTTTTATTTTTATATGAAAACTTCCTTGTCATTTACATTTCCTTGTGGGTTCAGTAATGTAATTACTGTTGAGATTATCCAATCTTAATATCTTCTTCCATAGGCAAAAGGGAAATTAGAATACCTATTTCCTTAAAAGTTTCACTTTGCTGTAAAACGTGCTGATTCCCTTAATTGAGCTTTTATTTCTGTGGATTTGATATAGGATACTCACAAACTAATAACTGTATTTTCTCAGAAACTGAAGGCTTTTTTTTCTGGTAGTGAACATGCAATCTTTATAATTGACAGAAGTGTTTAGTAGGCATTCTTATTATTGTGCTTTTACAAAGGAGTGTTATAGTCAATTTAATTTTTGTCATTGTTCATTATTTCTCCATAATATTTCTCCTAAAAATGGATCCTTAGGTGAAGCAACTCTCTCTCTCACTCCTAAGGTTTGTCCCTTGAGGCTTGTCGGTCTCCTTTCTTCCCTACATGCCTAGGGATGAAAATGGCAGGCAAGAACAGTCACCTCTAATCTACCACTGAAGAGAAAGGATGAGGCATACAGTTAAATCTGGTGTTTCAGTTTGTTAGAAATGAAGAACTTGGTGTCTGTCTCCCCTACTTATTGCACATTAATGTAAAATTTAGAGTTGGAAGGGGTTCTGCTGGGCCACTGAGCCATTCTGCTGCTATCAAAAGAAAGAGATCACTGAACTGTGGGAGGAAAGGATGTGATAGGGCAAGTGGCAGTGAGACTCAGGTAAGCCATAAGAAAATTCAATCTCATTTATCAGTCATCACAGTTCTGAACTAAATATGTCCCATCTATCTCCATGCTGACAAATATTCTGCTATGGCTGTACTACTAAAAAACTGGCAGGGCAAGGGTGCAGGAGTGAAATGAAACTTTAATACAGATAAAATAGTCTCAGAAAAATAAAATGTTAACAATTGAGTGTTTTAGTTCAGCTTCCATATAGATTTATGACCTGGCAACAAAATCAATGTCAAATGACACCCAAAGTAAGAGAAAATCCATGCTAGTTTATCCCAGAAAATTGCAATAGATTGAAAACTGATGAAATGACATTTAGACATAGGTTAAAAGAAAAGTTGCCCAGATCAGAAAATTTCTATTATCCCCTAAGGATTATGTATAAAATATTTGATCTACTTGTAATGCATGTTATTGATGTTCCATTTTTGGACTTGCAACATTTCAGGGTCTGTCTAGCTGCTTAACATTATTTTGACTTTCTGTACCAGCAGCCCGTGATTAAAAATAGAAGATCCTTTCAAGTTACAATATCCTAAAACAAAAATCTGCAAGAAAATCTTGGCTGAAAAATCTGTAGCCCCAAAAGGAGAATAAAATGAACCTGAAAATTGAAGATTAATAATTAGACCAATGGATGCCTCTTTATCTTTGCCACTGTGTCTATTACCAGTATGAATATACTTACTGTCACTGCTGAAATACTAAGTATAAATATTTGTTAAGCAGCATTAAAAAAACTTCACATCAGCTTTGTTAATAAAGAATCTTCTGGAGACAGCAGGAAACTAATGTACATCTAAATGCTATGACAAACACTGCATCAAGTAAATATTAGTTTGAGTGGAATTACCTATCATGAATAAACCATACAACAACATGCTTGAGTGGAATTATTCCCCAAATTAATAGTCTTTTTATCTTACTGAAAGAGACAATGGATTCCAGCTTCTGGCCTCTAATATCTCTTTGCAGAATACCAAGAAATTATCCAACAAATTTTGATTCAAGTGATACTCATGGCACCTTATTAGAGTCTGTTACTGAGACTTATTAGACTTTCTGCTACTACTAATAGAATCAGTACAAAAACCATGTTCTCATTCAAAGAAGTGACAAAAATAGTAATGGTGGATTTTGCTTTCTATTACTTTCTGGTACCAGGACAAATACCATATCAATGTTTCTTCCTTTCTTTCCACTTCAGTATTTTGAAACATGAGTTGCAAACTACATGTTCAAAAACCTGGGAGAATTCACTCAGGTTTCTTTTCCAAAAATAAAACTTTCCTAGAGACACCTAAATAAAAAAATTGAATACTAAGCCTTTGAAGAACAGAAAGTTTTCATTTCTGACACTGCACAGTGAGGGGACCACTGTGCACATGTCAGCATGCTCTGCAAACTCCATTAGTCTGCCTGGTGAAAAATGGCAGCAGTGTGCAGGGCTGCTTTGATTGGCTGACCCACACTACTCAGGGTAAGCCTGTGTCTTCTTGCAGAACAATGTGGGACCATGAAGTGTACATATTGTGCTTCCTCCTCAGCTGGAGTAGCAGAATTCAGTGAGCAACACACTGCCTCCATGTGGGTAGTGGTAATAGGAGCAAAACACCTTGGCATGCTGGGAGACTATTCTGTGGATTCTTTCAGAATAGAACATGAACAGGCATTTGCTCTTAAAAGAGAAACTCTTCTTGGAGTGATTTAATGCTGGTTGTTCACAAGATATTTTTTGTCTTGAAGTAGCCTTTTTGCTATGTGACAAAAATACTGAATATCTATACACTTATGATTTCTTGTGGGAAAGAAGGAACTCTCCCAGGAGAGACAATGTTTGGTTGTCTGCTGGGGTTTTTCAGATAACTGGGATTTTTACATAACTAGAAATACCCTTACCCCTCAGATGCTAGATAACAGAGATTTTACTGTAGCTAGTTCCTGCAGGTTTTGCATTCTATGTCTCTAATTGGTAGAATTTTTCAAACCTAAAAAATGACCAGTGTATGCACACTATGTATGTGCACATGTGCACTGGTGAGCATATGCACATGAAAACACATTCAACAATTCACTTATCTAGAAGCAATTAAAATGCATAGGATATATTCTAAAAGATAATACCATAATTACTAAAGAAATATGTATGAAGAATAGCAATATAGCATGATTTAAAGGAAAATCACATCTTTTGTATGTGTTCATCTGAAAGTATAGAATGCAAAATGTTTTTTGCCACAAGTAATGGATGAAATGTATTTGAATGTATTAATGAAGTATTCATTTTTTTTTAATTTACTGAAGATGAAAGCCTTTTAGCTAAAACCAGAGAATGACTGTGATGCTGGAGATAGAATGTAGCCTAACATTATAATATAAGGCAGTTTATATAAGAAATAAACTGATTTAATATTTAAAATATTTTGCTTAAATGTTTGGAATTATTCTAAACTAATTCAGAATTATTTAAGGCTATTTGATATTATTGGGAAAGATGAAGAAAAAACAGGATTTATTTTGTAAAGGGAATGAGTGTGCAAACTACTATAAACCATTTACATATTATCAGTTCTGATTCATATTAGCATTATGTTCATCTGTATTCACTTGTTTACCTGTCTAAACTCTTGTATGGGATAGAGCCATCTGCTCTGATAGCATAGTGTGGGTGACAACTTTACATGAATTAAATGTAAGTTGTCAGTAACATACTCAGTAGAACAATATGAACAGACACGTGGATAATAGCATACAGGTTACTCTAATAATCTCCATTCTGAATCTTAAAAGTTAGTCTTCCATATCCAAGAAAAGTGAAGCTAGTTTGCTAGAGCTTCTAGCCATGTAAAACTTTCATAAATATATTTCTATGAACTCTATCCTAATATCTGGAGAAATTAGTGTGGTAAGGTGGGGTGGAGGGTTATAGTACATTTTAAAGCTTTAAAGCAGAAAAAGGACCACGATATGAAGATATAGTCTTTAATTTAAAAAAAAGAATCCTTTCTAAAATCAAAATTGAAAAAGACATTAAATGTAGCAATTAGAACATCTATAAACAGGTGAAAAATATTTTGATTATTTTTGTCACAGTTTAGTACTGTTTCTATAATAGTACTGTCTGTACAGGTGAGCTAATTCAGATATAAATATGTCTGATGCTCTCACAGTCACTCTGCCCTGGGGTGTAATCAAGTCTTGGCTTCATTTTAAATGTGTGTCTTTAACTAATTTCAATATATATGTACTAACCATACACACGTATTAACTAGATTGACAAATTTATATATGCTTTATATCTATACAGCATCTGTCTAGCAATATGCTCAGTGTTAGGTAAAGCACATATCAAACCAAAAAAAAATTCTTCAGAAGAGTTATAGAAAGACAAATTGAACTAAACTATCCATGGGTAGAAATTATTTTATTTTTATCCTTTTAAAAATATGATTTGCCCAATAAAAATGATGGAAAAATAAGCAGATAGCATATAATCAAGTATGAGATATTTATTATGGAGCCAAACTGTAATGTAACCTACATTGACTTTAATGATGATGCCCTATAGATTAATTGAGCCCGGTGACAATAATTAAAGAAGAAGCTAATAGAGCTGGATGTATGAAAAACAAACAAACAAAAAATCAGTAATTCAAATTAAACTGGGCAAAGAGAATAAACTATTGTGTGACTGTGGTACATATCACATACTATAATAATCCTGATTTACCAAAATCCTCCAAGGATTAAATTCTAAATGAATACAGTGCAGGCATTAGAAACACAAGACTGCTTAAGGGGGAAAAAAAGAGAAATCCTTCATCTGAGTTAAACAATGACTTTTCCATGTCCTGATCTTTTTTTTATTTGATAGCACAACAGATTCATAAAACCTGAGGTCATCAGTACTAGCAACATCTCCACCCATTCCCTCCCCCCACCCCAAATCATCAGTAAAATGAAGTTTAGCAGAAATGGGCTGCCTATACATATGCTTGGGGAAGGTGGGAGGTTGTTTTAACTAAAGCAGTTCCCAGACAGCCAGTCTAATTGAAACAGCTCACTGTCACATTTATGAAGCCTCCGAGTATTTCAAAATGGTAACAGGACACTTTGGACTCCTATACACACAGGGGGAGGCTGCTGAGCAGAGCAGACTCAATTAATTGAGACTCCAGCATCATGTGTATCAATGTTTCTACACTGAAAAATGGCAGTAGGGTGCTTTAAACAAAAGTTGGTTTGACATGCTTTAGTTAAAAGTGCCCCACCACCATTTTTCAGCACAAGGACACTGATATACACTGTGCTCCAGGAACTGTAATTAGTGCGACTCTTTGAGCTACCTAATTGAAGTATACCCCCCCCCCAGGCTCCTGGAACACATCTATAAATATCCTTTATCTGTAGCTCATTCAATGAGGTTTAAAGTGCCCCCATGGTCATTTTGAAATGCCCAAGTGCTTCATACATGTGATGGTGGGGCAATGTGGAGTGATCTAATTAGAACACGGAGTAGATTTGATTGATCGAGTCTACTCCAGTGCATTCTAATTAGAATGTGAACAAGCATGCCTATAGACACCCTTGGTGTCAAAACCAAAAAAATCTGTTTTCAAGGGCACAATCCTACATCTCCAGCAAATGGTGTAACCTAAGCCATTTCTGAAATAGTGTTGTTTAATTGTTATAACCTATTAGTAATCAAGGCTGTCATTCTTGGCAGAAAACCAGGGCTATTTGGTAATATCTTTTGCTAGATCATGTACTTCATTAGGACAAATGTTAAACAAACTTTTGGACATGAAATGCCCTTTCTCAGGTAACTTTTAGCAGATTGAAGGAAGTATCTGATGACTAAATTATTACTTCTTTCTTTAACTGGTATGAATATCCTTCAGATATATTCTAAAAATAAGGATTTTATATGCAAGGTGGTAGGTGACAGGTCAGGAACCATAATAGTGGTGATGCAGTCTGAATAACTAGGCAGAAGAGGGTCAGTATGGATATAGATTAAAAAATACTCAGCATGGTTGGTTTTGAGGCAAGAAAGGAATAATCATACAATGAGAAATCCTGAAGCATTGGCAATCTTCACAAACGTAAGCAGATCTTTAACAGAGAAATAAATTTACAAGACATTAATATATGGAATGCATCTGAAGTCCTATACTAAGATGCTCTTATTTATAAGAGGAGTGTAACAGACCTCCTTCAATCTCTATTACAGGGAAGACAGAACAGGGCCTTTTAAGGAGAAACCAGACAAGCCATTCCCTGAGAGAGTATAAATGAAAGTCCTATCAGGACTCTGGCTGGAATAAAGAAGGAAAGGCCCACAGGAAGTGATAGGCCACAAAGAAGACCAGCTTGGTATTGTGACTGTTCTAGAAGGAGTTAGAGTCTTCAAAAGGAAGAGTCTGGTCTGGGGAAGAAGAACCCCGAGGACTTGAGGGGTTGGTGGACAGCAGGAGAAGGAGGGAATCTGAACTAGGAACACAGGAAACCAGGGGACCAGCAAAACCACAAAGCCCATCAAATAGCTGCTCCTGCTCTCTGGCTACCAACATACTAACAAAAATCAAGATATGGCCATCTAGTAAGGGTACCTGGGGAAAAGGGATGGGTAAGGTGGAGCAGGGAATTCAGGAATCAGCACACCTGAAAAAAGGCGAAGGTGTGAGCTGTGAGCAGACAGAAGGGAAGCAAGGTTTGAGTATTGGAGACCCCTGTAAATGAACCAAGGAGAGGAGAAGACTGGGATCAGTTACAAGTAGCCATTAGAGAATTAAGAGATGAACAAGGAAGGGTAGCACTTCAAAAGCCAGCAAAACAGAATTTGCAAGTAGAATATGGTCAAAGGTGCCATATCTTCCTTGATTTCCCAATTGGCTAAGGGTATAACAGAGTCAATAATGTTGTGAGGAAGGGATAATCAGAAACAAGTTGCAGAAGATGCTGTATGTGACCCTGTTGCTACTGTACTTGTGTGACCATCTCTCTGTAGTGATTATCTGCATGCTACCATGGGTATGGGAGGTCACACTACTGGGACTGTCTCTCATCTGCATATCCTCCAGTGGTATGCATGGCTGAGGGAGTGAAAAACTCTGTTGTGCTTGTTTTGATTGTGATGACAGTTTTTAACTGCTCTTAGCATTTTGAATTCAGGCTTGTGTGCATTGATTATGCCTTCAAAAATTGTCAAGGGGATTGATACTATAAGAGAAAGTTGAGGAAGTGTAGCTGAGGGGTCAGTGCCCAGCATGACTCGTGTGGAAGCGAAGGCACCCTCAGCTCAGGCATCAGAAGGGAGGATGAGAGGCTCTAGATTAAAGTTCTTCTGTGTAGGTGGTGAGGGAGACTATTTTATCTCACCATCCAACCATAAAGGGATAAGTGTTACTGATGTACAAATCCCTTTAGTGGATTCAGTCTGATCTTGTTATCCACTTGGCCTTAAAGATCTTGTTATCCACTTGGCCCATGACCAATGGATACAAACTCCTGGAAGGCCGCTTCAGGCTTAATACCAGGAAAAACTCCTTCACAGTTAGGGTGTCCAAACTGTGGGATAAGCTCCCTCCAGAGGTGGTGCATTCACCTACCCTGGAGGTTTTCAAGAGGAGACTGGATAGTCACCTCACTGGAGCCACTTGACCCCAGTTGTCTTGTCTTCCTGACTAGACTGTGTTTGGTGGAGGTGAGGTATGGGGACCTGATGATCTTCAAGGTCCCTTCCAGCCCCCAACAGTCTATGAACCTATGAAAGAGCTGAAATTCTTAGAAAACTAGCAGGTCAGGTAGAAGCCTATACTTGCTAGGCCCTGGAAGAGCTGAGATTGTGTCTAAAGGAACTGGAACCAGAAGAGAAGCAGTGTCCTCAGCAGTGGTGAGCAGTAGGGGCAGCAGCAGTGAAATGGTTGGGGTTGGTGAGCAGGAGTTCTAAGGAACAATGTTGAGGAGCAATGATAGCAACTGAAGAGCAGCACCTCTGAGGAACAGCAACAACAGTGGTGGAGCAGCACCCCACTGATACTGAGGTGAATGAAACTTTGGCCTAGGAGCTACACTAGCTCTACTGGATGTGCTGTTCACCCTGTGTGGGACTAAGAGAGAGCTCTGAACATACTGACCGTGCAAAACACTTAGTAGTGAGTTAAAGTGAACTACTGATTAAGGGGTCTTAAATCTGTTGGTCATCTCATGTTCCTTTTCCCCTGTTAATAAACCCTGTTATAGATTGATATTGCTTGTGAGTGGAGAAGTTCATTCACATTGGGACACCCAGAAATAAATGTTATCCACGCTTCAAGATAGGAGCTTGAGCCAAGATAATCCATTTGAATAAAACATGGAGGTTGTTGCTGTCATCTGTTGCTTAGCAGAAGTTACATGTTGACCAGAGAATTGAAAGTAGATTAGAGGAATTCACTGATGGGATTAGAGGATAGAGGCTATGGCAGTGTTTGCAGACAGCACATTAAATCAGTTTTCAGGTAAAGTGAGAAAGAGGATTGTTTTCAACACTGGAATGTAAGAGCATGCTTGTATTAGGGGAAGCAATCTAGAAATTAAGGAAGGTATAAGTGTTGGGGCATGGAAGATAGGATTATATGGAGTCTCAAAGGCTAGAAAAAACATTAGAGAACATTCTGGGAAAATGCTAAATGTTTGTACTTCTAGAGCTGGTGTTTGAATGGATGCAGAGATTCAAATATGGTAGTGTTGAGGGTGATGTTGTAGCCATGATGGCCCAGGAATTGTGAGAAACAAGGATTTCTTGGGTTGATATATTTTATTGGACCAACTATATAGTTAAGGTAGACTAGACAAGCTTTTGACTGCAAAATATTTTTCATCAGTCTGAGAAGTAAGATACAACACAACATGATAAAATTAGCAGAGGAAAAGAAGCTTGTTACTGGGAATATGACTAGATTTTCATTCATGAAAATCTGTTCTAAGACGTTGTTTTATTTGGTGGGTGGGAATCATGGAGTTCAATTTATTATTTTATGAAAGCGGAACAAATTTTGTACTTTTTTTCTTCCCAAAGTGAGGAAGATCCCTCATGAAAATGTGAGAAAAACCAAACCAAGCAGAAAAAGCTTGCATTGTTTTCTTATTTTAAGTGAGGTTAATATGATGAAGTGGGAGATAGAATCAAAGGAAAGTAAGCCTGGAAGGTACCACATGAGGTCATCTAGTCAAGCTCCCTGATCAAGGCAGGATCATCCCTGACTAAACCATCCCAGTCACGTGTCTGTCTAGCCTGCTCTTGAAAACTTCCAGTGCTGATGATTCTACAACTTACATGGGTAGCCTTTTCCTATGCTTAACCGTCCACATAGTCAGAAAGTATTTCCTAATTTGCAACCTAAGTTTTCTCTGCTGTTTATCTCCATCCTTCTTATAATCTCCTTTCAGACATTTGAAGACTTCTCTCCGTAATACTGATTCTTTCAGCTGTTCCTCATAAATCATGTTTCTAATCATGATTAGAATCAAGCTTCTAATCATTTATGTCATGCTGCTGGAACTTTTCCAATCTGTCCATATCATTCTTGAAGTGTGGTGCCTAAAACTAGACACAATAATCTAGGTGAGTTCAATGCATAGAGGAGAAGAATCACTTCCTTTGGTTTGCAAGGGACATGCCTGTGAATACAATCTGGTATACTGTTGGCTGTTTTCACAAGAAGAGCTAGATCTCTGTTGGCTCATAGTCAGCCTATGGGCTACTCTAAGTGTGATGCAATTTTCGTTAGTTTTGTCATCACAGAAAACTTCATGAGCCAGAATATATAGTATTGTTGCAAGTCATCTTAGAGGTAAGGAAAGCGTGAATAACTGAGGCCAGGTCAAAATCCACCATCATCATCCAACAGACGAACTGTCATGGAAACCGATTGTACAAAGTGATACTCATTAATACTGGTATGTGAAATTTTAGCAGCAGTAGGCATGAGGAGCACTTCAAATGGATTAAGCTGACCAAGACAGAGCTTTTGGTTTCAACCAAAGGAGATGACACCTTTCTCCACAGTCATAACTGCTGAATCCTTGAAGCTTGGGTTCAGTTTCAACTAGCTGTTCATCATCTGTGGCTAATAAAATGTAAGCACAGGGCTATCTTGGTGGTTAAGGTACATGCATATATGTGGCAAAGGATAGGTAGAGCTGTGCATCAACTTCATATTGATAGCACTTGAACAAATGACTGAATCTGAACAATTACCCAATGCATCTACATACAATACTTGAGCCGTAGAGAAAGAAGATCCTTGTGGAATTTTACAAGTGAGCATCTAGCAGTACTAAATATTTGGTGTGTCCTTCTAGGAAGGATTTAGGGACTTGCCACGTCTGTCTGGTAGTTTTCAATGTATGCTGCAGAGATATCTAGAACAGAGATGTTTAGATCATAAAAAGAAGGGTTTACAGTGGAGTGTGTTGATGATGTAGAAAGAAAGTTATGTTATTTTTAATACTCACATCAGGTCCCTTGTGTTGTTTACTGAAGCAACGCTCCCTCAAGCTCTATGATACTGGCCTGAAACATATACAGTACAGATCCAGGGTTTGGTTTTTTTTTTTTTCTAATGCTGTTATTCTTTAACAAATCTCTACTATCCAAGAAGACATCTTATGTGAATGATTGACCATATGCACTCACTGCAGGTATTAATGAACCATAGCAATAGAGCTCAGTGATTTTTTTTTGACTGATAGGTGCACCATAGCCACCTTCTTAAAGTTCTGCACTCAAGGAAGAAAAGTATTCAGATTTCCTCAAGTTTTCTCTTGGTGTCATGTACTGTGTGTGACTCCAAGGAAGAAGTTAGAAAGGTACAATGACCAAGTGCATATGGACAAATTTTGAAAAAAAAATCCATTTATTACTAAGTAATTTCTCTTTCTACTTTGAGTGATTAGCACATCCTTGCAACTCCAAAGCAGTCCTTAGATATTTGGAAGTGTATCTCAGATATCCATTGTAGGCATAGAGCATGCTGAGACAATTGCACACATGCAGGAGTGTATGTTTCCCATGGCACAAATAACAGCAGCAGCACATATTTGTGCTGCCGCTTTTTTGCCCCAGGCCATACCCTTGCATGTGTACTTTGGTGCATGCCAAATTGTCTTGGGTGGGGTAGGAGAGCCTTGCCTGGGACCTGGGGGGACCTCCTGGGACAACAGCAGCAGCTTCAATCCAGCCATATGAAATGTGTCTCTGCACAGCCAGGCTGCATTTCTGGTGGCTAACACTGCAGCTGCATATACTACACCATTTTTATTTGCAATGTTTGTTTGTTTTTTTACACTGGCATCTGCCAGTGTCAAATTTTGGCACAGCATTGCAAATTAGCAGTGTGATAAATGAGTGCATATGCACCATGTACAGTTTGTGGTGCCTCAGACAGCTTTGAGAAGCCACAAACTGCATGTGCACACTTATCTGTTTTTCTGTACATCTACACCCACAATATCCAGAGAAGCTAGGGAAGTTGCCTAGGCTCTGTTGAAATGAGCTGATTGCCTAAGGCAGTTGCACCTTTGTGGTCTCATAACACAACATGATACAGTCTGAAATCCAATTAGACAATCTTTATGCTCATGTCACTGCATGTTTGGATCTTTTCACTGAAGAGACAAAGCACTGTGGAAATTTTCTAAAAGGCTTCATACTGACTTATGATGGCCTCATACTGAAACTGCCATAGTCTAGAAATATATTTATATATTATATTTATATATAATATAAATATATATTGAAATTAATAAATGTATTTATAAGCATTCTGTCATCTATCATCCTAGGACCTCAATGCTTATGTAGTGAATGGCAAAGGAACTTCTATAAAATCTATAAATATGACAGTTAAAATGTGAAGTATTTAAATAAAGTGCATTATCAATTAGCATTTTTTTTCTAAAGGATCCTGCTGTTTTATAAATTCTCTCTTTAAATTACTTAAGCATTTTTGGCCAGTATTTCTAAGAAATCTGATGATAATGATTATGAATGACATTTATATATCATTTTTGTCAGTGTTCGAAAGGACTCAGCAATCCAGAGAACACAATTTGCCAATTGTTAGGGAATCACTGGAGCTCTATACTGAAAAACTGTCATGGGATTTTATATGAAATCGCACCTCAGTAACTTCTGTATCAAATGCAATCAAAAGCTCAGTCTTCTCTGAACCAGTTAGCCTCTAAAGTGTCACCCTACCTTCTGTTTGACAGCATATTAACATGACTAACCCCTCTGTATTAACACCTAGATTCTTTATTACTAATTTGGATTTGGCAGCAACTACGATCT
Organism: Caiman crocodilus; assembly: GCA_030014935.1. Lineage (NCBI taxonomy): Eukaryota > Metazoa > Chordata > Crocodylia > Alligatoridae > Caiman > Caiman crocodilus. The sequence goes on from JAGPOW010003642.1 coordinate 35,982,168, forward strand.
CTGTAAAGGATGTTAATAAAATGTGTGTGGGCCAGTAAACATTTCTGTTCATTTTATGTACCAGAATGTTGTGTATACCATAACAATACTTTGTTATACTAAAGAGAAAGGAATGCGGGGTTTATCAGATGAAGTGTATATATTGTCCCTTCCAAAACACAACATTTTAACTCAGAACTTTTTTTCAGTGCTCCCTGTTGGCCCCTACGATTTTTTTTAAAATACTGCTGTTATAGGAAAGGATGTCAAGATATGCCATTTACATTAGTCACACCAGATTTATTCATGTTGATGAGAGTTTATGGTGTCATTATATGCCTTTAAAAGCTGCTTCCTTGATTCTTTATTACTTAGCATTTTGAGTAGTCATTTACACCTGTGCAAAATGAGTGGAAAGTGGATATAATTTGATTAGATTCAGAGTAGATGTCTGTCTTGCACAAGTGAAAATGTCTACAGATGATGTCAGGTGGTAGATAAACAGGACCATCACCTTTATTACGAGAACAAAAAGGACAGACTAGCTTGTAATGGGATATTCACCATGTCATGTAATTTAAACTTTTTTTTCAAATAATTGTGATTTCAGTAGTTTCAGCATCTGACTTCCATTACAGTCATTGGGAGTTACGTGACTAAAATGCCACACAACACTATGTAATGTAGGGGAAATAATTATGGATAGTAATTATACAAGAAAAGACTCCAATTGCTTCTATTACATGGCCCAAATGTGTTGCCTGTGTATGATTTTGTGTATTTAAAACCTGATTCCTTGGTGGTATCAAAAAAACAAAAAATTGTAAGTTTTATACAGATTGAGCAAGTACTGATGCAATTTCCAATGCTGTAAGAGTAGCGGCTACAGGAGTAGTCTAATAAAACTGCAATAAAAAGGGGCAGTAAAATGTCCTGTTTTCTAATTAAGTGATAATAGTACTATCGCACTATTTTATTAGGTAATAATCCAGTTCCCCAGTGGATAAACTATGAGGCTGAAGGCCGAGTGCTTTATCTCAAGAATGGAACTAGCTTATTGTCTCGTAAAACAGTGCAGCAGCACCATTATGGCTATTATGTGGCTAAAATTAGTGTTACCGGTTCTTTTTATATTTTTAAAATGTTTACATAGCCCAGTGAAAATCTGATTAGCATTATTTGTGACTTATTAAATGCATAGAAAATAGTGGGCAATAGGATGAAAAAGGAGGAAAAAGACTTGAAATCTGGGCAGATTGAAATTGCTAATTTAGCTGGTGACCGCTTTCCACATTTGCTTTTAAATTAAAAGGCAATATCCTTATGAATAGTAAAACTAGTTTTTTTACTTTGCAGAAACCTAAGGGCATGTTGGCAGGCAGATGGCATTAGTTAGTGAAGAAACACCAAAAGCAAAGAAAGAAATTTTAGGGTTGATCCTGCAAGCATGCATTTAGTCTTATTGAAATCAATTGTGTTTTATAGATCATGTTACTCCTATTCGCCATTGGCCATCATTCCTTTGGGCCATCTTAGATAAAGGCCATTATTTCTTTTAGCACTATGCTGATATACTTCCTTTAGTTTTCATACCTTAATGTTAGAACTTATGTTTTCAAGCATCACCAGAGGGAATATTTATCTGTGCACCATTCACTGAAATCAATGAGTCATATGGCTAATACCATTGTAATAAAAGTAATTATACTTCTCTAAAGATTTTTTTTTCCTTTGATAATAAGTCCATAGTACTTTATGAAAGTGTAGGCAGTCATTTTATAGCATAACATTCTGAATCTCTATCTCTTCTGTGCCACCAATTAAAACTGACCATGGAATTATCCTCCTTCTTAATCCTGAGTTGTTCTTTGCATTTCCTGCATCCTGGTATGTCCTGTAAGATTTTTTGTTTGTACTACCCAACAGATGGATTCTTTTGGTCACCTGTTTTCACTTGTTTCACTCACTGTTGAATTGAATGTCTGCCATGACAGCTCCTCCAATTTAATTCTTAACAAAAGTCCCAGATATGCCCATCATCTTTTCTGTTCAGTTAGTAGGGGAAGTGGAAAAAATATTATAACTATCTACATGCAATTTGGAAATTAAGTTGGCAAACTGTACTTTAAGAACACGAAAGTAGCTATGTAATTTGGTGAGCAAAGCATGAAAACATCAATGGATATACATTCTATTCTTAGCTCTTCTTTGTGGCAAGGGCTAATTTTATTTTTTCAGTAAGTATTTTCCAATATTGAATACATCGTTCCTAAGATGCATCTGGAGATACCTAAGGTGCAAATTTCAGTGTTGTTGAGCACTGTAAACAAGAATAGATAAAATTATATTGGAGAATTGTTCACTGCATTGACTGATGTAGTAACATAGATATAAGAAAGTCTATGGAAAAATTAATACCCTTAATCATTTTGGTTTGTTTTTAGATGTTATAAATACTAAGAATAATCTGCTTGGGCATTACCACAAGGGCACTTTGACTTACTTTTGCAATAGAAAGCTCTCTTTATTAACTGCTTACAACAGCAGTCTTTAAAATAAGAAACTTAATTCTTCCTATTTTATTTATGTGCTAAAAAAGGCAACTAGAGATGCTTTTAAGATACTAAAGCTGTTATATTTTTAAAGAACTCAAGGAAATGCTTAAACTAAAAGACCATTTTAAATACTTTTAAAACAATTCTTTCCAGTAAACTAAAAAATTATGTAACAACCATTTCATGGAGGAAGACAACCATGCAATACTTCTGAGAATGTTGGCTGGTTCATTCTGAGTTAAGTTGGCTCCATAAAAATCAAACTCCTTGTTTAGGAGTTTGTCTAGAAGAATCTAAGGTGATTCTTAGTCCTAGACATTAAGCCGTCCTTGTAATAAAGAAATGTGAAATGTATGAAGTAACTATTAATATCATGTACCATATGCTAAGAAAAATGACCCAGTATATCCAAAGTAGGACAACAAAATTAGGTAACTATTTAAAAATTGATTGTTTTTAAAAATCAAGTTACACTATCATTGTTTTAAGTTACCATCTCTTTTTTTTTTCTTCAGGTATCAAATATAGAATGTTTCAATGACTACACTCCATAAATCCAATAAAATAGCACTAGCTGTCTTACATAGGTTTTACCTGAGGTCACAAACTGAAAGTTTCAGACATTCTTAGCTAGGTTTCCTACACTGCAATACTTGCAGCTTCTTAACCAGGTTTTAGACTAGAGGTGGGCAAAATACAGCCCATGGGCCAGATCTAGCCTGTGGAAGGACTTTGTCTGGCCCATGGTGGGTCCCTTGGTCCCACCTTACCCTGGCACCATCTGGCCTATGGTGCAACCCATCACCCCTTGAACGTGCAGCAGGGGTGGGGCAGCTCTGCAGCTGGACTGCCTTTCTAGGCAGCCCCGGCAGTGGGGGCTCCTTCCAGTTGCTGCTGCTGCTGGCCCCAACCCTGTGGTACTGGCAGAGACCTAAATACATAGCTCTGAACCCAGCCCACCCCATGCCCACGCCCACATCCATGCCCACACCCATGCTCACATCTGACTCAGCCCAACAGCGTGGACCAGCTCCAAACCAGCTGGAACCTGTGAATGCAGCCCTAACCCAGTCTGGACCATGCCTACTCCAGACTCACCTGCTCATGCTGAGCAGTGGCAGCAGTGGTAGCAGCTGGGCAGAATTTGCTGCTCTGTACAGAGGAAAAGCAGCCCATTCCCTTCACCACCACTAAATTTTCTTGCTGTAGCCACCTGGAGCTTGTGCCTGGGCTGCCCTGCAGCTCCTCTGCACTGGCACTGCTGGCCTGCAGTGTAGAGGAGCTGCAGAGCATCCCATGTGTGGGCTCCAGGCAGCTGCAGCAAGAAGGGTCTGGCAGTGGTAAGAGGGAGGGGCTGCTTTTTCCTTGCACTGAGCAGCAGCTTCTGACTGGCTGCTGCCACTGCTCAGTGTGGGTGGGTAGTCCAGAGCAAGTAAGGGGCAGGCCTGGGGCAGGGCAGTACATGTAGGTTCCTGCTGGTCTGCTCCAGCTGGGAAAGTCTGGGGCAGGCCATGGTGGGTCTGGGGCCATGCACTGTTGGCAGTATCGGGGAAGAGCTGCAGGTTGTGTGGGTTCCCGGATGTTGCAGGGGGGTGATGCTGACCGGTCCATGGCAGGTCCTCAGACCTGCCTATGTGGCCTGCAGGCCCAAATAATTGCCTGACCCTGATTTAGATGTTAATATTTGTCTGGAGAACAAGGTTTCTTTGGGAAGATCACTTGAGTTTAAAGATGTAAGCTACAACTACATTAGGTCCTAAGTGAAGTTTTATATTTGAATTTTGATAAATAATTATCTTCTTTTCTAAATGTCAGAGGGAAGGATTTTTGTGGATTATATCTTTCAGTGGAGCACTTGTAAAGTTAGGAAGGACTCAGTCAAGCTTTCAGGCACTGTGCCCTTTCTCGGGTCTCTGAGAGAGACACAGAAAAGTTAAACAGCGGATAGAACAAAGGCTTATACAAAACTCCATAGAATATAAGACATATTATCAGGTAGCTACATCGTGTTTATTTTATTCTGTTTTTATTTGCATATGGAGTTTTATACAACAGAGGTGTGTGAAGCTTCGGTCACTGATTTGATTCAGAGAAGATTCATAGTATCATAGTACCTAGGGTCAGAAGCGGCCTAGAGCAGGCCATCTAGTCTGACCCCCTGCCAATTGGCAGGATTTGGAGGCCATATCACTGAATCTGAATTGAATGGGGGAGACCCCAAAAAACCTCTGAATCAATTTGGAGCCTCCAAATCAATTCAGAAAAGATTTGGAAAATGATTCAGAGATTCGGAGACTTGGAAGGAAGTCTTTCAGGGGAAGAGAAACTGGAAAGAGGGAGGGAAGCAGGAAGCTGGGAAAGACTGACATCTTGGCCAGTGACTGTAATCTTTCCTTAAGTCCCCTTCCAATCACAATGTTCTGGGAGAGGGACTTAAAAACAGCATATAAACCTCTTTCTGCAGCCTTTCTGTCCCTTTTGTGTGCTGTTTCTGCCTGAGCAAAAGAGGGGTGGGCAGTTGGCAAAAAACAGGCGGGCAAGTAGAGATCTAACTGACACCAGGAAGGCCTCTGTTACATGCTACCTTCCCTGCTGTTTTCAGCAAAATCTGCTTTAACACACACAAGTCACACGTTTTGTTTTCAGCAGTTTGAGGTGCAGTTTCCTTTGAAACATGGCAGACCTCAAGCCCTCCAAAAGGGCTACAATCTCTGTTGTTTTCATCCAAATCTGCCGAAAAATGACAAAGTTATAGGTTTTTCAGTGATTCCCCATTATAGTCTATGCCCTGATCACCAAATCTCTCTGAATCAACACTAGATCTTCTGAAGCCAATTCAGCCAAATCGATTCAGAATAGCAATCTAACTCTCTGAATTGAATCACTGCACTCCAAATTGGCTGAATCTGAATCCAAACCAAATACTTCCCTGTTCTCACAGGCCTATTACACAAGCCTATATAGCTCTTCTCTTTCTCCTTTTTTCTCAGAGACCTGAAAAAGGCCACAATGAAACATGAAAGCTTGTCCTTCTGAACCATATAATTGATTCAATAAAAGATAACATCTACAAAAATCCTTGATTCTTACATTTTTCCTTGGACCATCCTCCATCATCCTAACACTTCCTTAAAATTCATTTTTCCACAGAATTGAAAAGGCTGAAGTTTTTCTCAAAACTCGTCTTGTTGGGTTTTGTTTTTGAATATGGTGATAACAGAAAAACTGAAACAGATAAATACAGCTATCATAGATACAGCTTTGGACAATTCACAGCTTCACTTTTTCTCATTTGCATATCTTCTGGATTCAGCCTGGGAACACCTTTGACTGAAGTTTCTTCAGAGAACAAAGAACAAGCTGTTGGAAGACCTCTATTTTCTGCACATCAACTCATTATAATACTGAGAACTCCAAAATTAATAGCAGCTTTCTGTTCAGCCAGCAGGCATGGTGAGGCATGGAGCAAGGAAAGGTCTGCAATAGCAAATCCTCATGGCTCTTTGTTTCTTCAGACAAGCAGATCTTATTGCCATGTCTTGTCTATGTTAGGATTCTCACAAATGCTGGCATGTACAGCTGAAGTGAACGTGATTGTGCTGGAATTCATTTTCTAAAATGCCTTAGGAGATGTTAATACTTATTCCACAGCACTCTGAAGAATGAGGCTTAGAAACATATACCACTCAGCTACAGGTAGGAGGCCCTCAGGGCAGCTTTACTTTCTCATTTTGGATTTGGCAGGAACAGAGCAAGAATAGGCCATACTTCACATCAGAGCTCTCAGGCATTTCACATAAATGGTAGAGCTATGTCCTTTGAAAAGCTCTTGGTCATAGGCCCAAATCTGTAACCATATTATTCTCTTGTTCATTATTCTCTTGTCTGGGAATATTTTATAATAAAAGTGCAAACAGCATTTTGATCAACTTTACTTGGTTTCTATGGAATATTGATTCCTGGGTTTATTTAATTTGGTTACCTTTGAAAATAGCCAAAAGGTTATCTTCTTACAGAATAATGAAAGAAGTATCATAGGAAAAATTCTGCCTTAGATTTAATGAGGTTGTTCCTGTGACTATTTTTAGAAAAGAAACAAATTAATTAGGTAGTCAGGAGCGTCTTTCTGGAAGCACAGTGTGGTCAAATTGGAAAAAAAAAAAATCTTACCCTTTTAGAAATTAGGTATTAATTATCCCTTTCAAATTGCATGAAATGGCTTATTTCACTCTAATGCTCCAGTCATAGAAAAACTACAACTCTGAGTGTCTGTGGAAAGTATTTTAGCTGTCTTTGAACTTCTTACATGTCAAGCAGCCCAAATTAATGGACACATAAGTAAACCTAGGTCTTAATCTTTGTGAACATTAATTTACTCATCTTTTTAGGAGATATTTATGCTTGATCATTTACAAAATACTGAGAGCTATAGGCAAACTTCCTATATGAGTTCAAGGCCTTATTCTTTATATGTAATTAGCTGAGATGAAATTTGATCAAAACATACCTCTTTGTAAAAGTACCATTAAGGCTTTAAATGTCTCAAGTGTTTATGATTAGATATAGAGTAATATCTACATTGTGTAAATTTTTCCTGATTATTTTTACTTCTTAATCTATAGTAAGTTCACATTTTGTAGTTTCATTGTTGTGTTAAATGAAGGTGATGTTTTAATTAGGATTATATATTCAAGAGACAATGTGGATATAAATGATTTTAATTGCTGAATCATATCTTATAGTTACCAGAGTACTTTTATTTATTTATTTGGTTCACAGAACAGACTGAGCTGCATAAAATCACTGAAATCCAAAAGAACAAAGCAGAAAGAATTTGAAACTAAATCCTATATTCTTTTGGCACCCAAAATTCTCATTTTAGTGAGTGGGGTTGTTGGTTGTAGCTGTGTTGGTCTACAGACATAGGCAGGCTAGGTTCTTTGGGTAGATGTGATATTTTTTATTAGACCAACTAAAATAATTGGAAAACAGTTCCTTGCAAGCTTTCAGGCACAAACACCCTTTGACAGGCATAGGAAAATGCTGCAGCTGTTACAAGTTCCCCAAGCTACAAGAGAAGCTAAAGTGTAACAAGAAGTATGTGCAGGTGTAAATGAATGGATGTGTGGAAGACAATGCGGGGGGAGATATAGGAGGAGGGAGGGAGGAAGATATATGAAGGAATGTAAGGGGTCATCTGCAGGCAGGTACCTGGTGAATTAGATGCCAGGCAGGTTATAATGTGTCATTAATCAAATGCCTATATTAAGTGCATGATTTTTTCTGTCCAGTAGATTTAGGAAGTGAAGTTCATAGGGTCATTTATGAAAAGTGTTTTGTAAGTTCCCTCTGATTAGAGCTGTGATATGAGAGAGGGGGTGATTCTTTTGTGAGAAGTGGACACCCACAGGTAATTAAATATTTTAGTCTTTGATAGATCTTTGGTGTGCGCTTATTCTGGTATGCAGTTGTTTGGTTTCTCCTACATATTTTCCATCCAGGCATTTGGTGCATTGGATGAGATATATTACATTTTTGGAGGCGCAGGTGTAAGATCCAGGAAGTTGATGGTTCTGTTGTGGAGTGTAGTTACTGTGGGACAGGTAGAAATTTGTTGGTAGGCTTTACATTTTTTGTCCTGGTAAGGCTTTACATTTTTTGCCTGGATACATTCCGTATGGTTTGGGTCATAGGAAGTTTGGTCCTGGTGATTAGGTTGGTGAGGTTAGGTACTTGTTTGAAGATTAGGATGGGTGGTTCTGGGGAGATCTCCAAGTACTAAATAAATGCACAGTAACCACTGCTCAGTAGTGTCTTGCATAGACATACCTCCTATCTGCTAGTCCAGGGGTTTTAAAACTTTTAAAAATAAGTGTACCCCTAGCAGTCCCATTTTCAGTAAGTGTATCCCTGGGGGTGGCAGTGAGCAGCTGAATACGGAGCTGGGGGAGTGTAGCAAGTGTCCAGTTGCCATGCAGCAGGAGTGGGGTGGGGTGTGTGGAGAGCAGCCAGATGTGGAGCGGGGTTGTAGTGAGTGGTGGAGTGTTGGCAGCTCAGCATCTGTTTGACCCTGCTCACTCTGAACTGCCCCAGCCCTGCTCCTGTGAGGCAGTGGCATGGGATGGCAGTGCTCCATCCCTGCTTGCCCCCACCTAGTTCCTAGGATCTTTCAAAGTACCCCCAGGAGTACATGTACCCCTGGTTGACAACCCCTGTGCTAGTCCAATGGCCAATCAAATAAAGTCCACAGAAATATATCACTTATAACAACAGAGATTATCTATATATTCTATATACAGACCACACCTACGGGAGACACTTACTGTGCAGTAGCTCATTACTACTGTGCAGTAATGTTGCAGGGCATGAACCATGATGTGATGCTACTGAGCAGTAGTAATGAGCTACGGCACAGTCAGCATCACGAGGAAGCCATGTGGGGATGCTACTGTGCAGTAGCAATGGTTACTGTACAGTCATTTAGTACTTGGCTATGCAAGTACTAAATGACTGCCCAGTAACAACCGTGCAATCAGTGTCTTCTGTAGACACAGCCACCATAGGATAAATTTACCTTCTTCATGCCACTTCTCATGCCAAAGGAGTTAGTTCATAAAGACAGGAACTGCATGATAATATCCTCTTTTAAAGTTACATTCTCTGCCCCTCCTTCACCCTTCCAGAGCCCAGTTCTGACCCCAGTGTCCCCTGCCAAACTGGGGTGGGCACTCAGGGAAGCCTAGAGCTCTCCCTGGCTGCCATATGGCAGGAGAGGAACATAGGCATTTCCCTGCCTTGAACTGCTCCTTGCAGAAGCAAATTTGCTCCCATCAGGCACATCCACACATGAAAGCATGTGTACTTACAGCAGCTTAAATAGAAGTGGTGCAAATTTGCATTGGGGCTTTTTGCCTCAGCACACATGCTCAGACATGCACTTTGTTGTGCAGCTAATTGTTCCACTTGGGGCAAATAACCCTGCCTGGCTCCTCCTGGATCTGCAGCCAGGTGGAGCTACAACCTGGGGCCAGCACCTGTGCTGTCACTAGTAGTACAAAAAGCTGCTCTGTCCTGGCCCCATAGCTACAAAAAACTGCACAGGCAAGCAGCTCAGGGTTATTCGCTCTCTGGAGCTTCTCGGACCCAACCAATTGATATCTGGGGACACTACCCCTTGTGCCAGCTGGACTACTGCAGCAGCATCTCAAATCCATTTCTAAAAATACCCCCAAATCCATGTTCTTCCAGAGTTAAAACAAACAAAAAAACCCCACTCTACACACACACACATATACACACACACACACATACACATCTAGAGAGAGAGAGATAGAGCGAGCGAGAGAGAGAGAGAGAGAGAGAGAGTGATAAGATGGATAATGCTTTATTGGTATATTTACAATGTTAAAGCAATTTGGAAGCCTACCAGTGTCTCTATCATCATGAAAAAATAAATTCTAAATACCTATATGTGTTGATGTGTGCTTTTGGTTTTCTTCACACGTGATGGGTGTGTGATGGGGGGATGTGGTATTTGCATAAAGGGGGTGAGAAGGGGTGTAGAGGAAGGTGGTTGGGTGAGTGCGGAGGAATGTGGGTTGGTCTGTGGATAGGAGTGGGGCAATTGCTGGGGGGACTGTGGGTGTGGGGGACTTTGGGGGGGGTTCCTCAGGAGGGGTGGGTCTGCTGGTGCCCACAGGTTGCAGCCCCCCCAGCACATGGACTGCTCCCCTGGTTCCAGTTCTCTCCTGGAGGACCACAGACTCTATCCCCAACAGGGTCCCAGCATCCCTGCCCAGCTCCAACCTGGAGGGCCCCAGCTCCCCTGCCCAGGTCCCAAAACTAACCTCTAAAAGCAGCAGTGGGGGGACCATGCACTGAGCCCAGCCAACTCCTACTGGCCCTGGAGCTGCTCCTGCTGACCAGCGGGCCTGGTCTCATGGCAGTAGGACCCAGCATGGCACATGAGGACCACGTGCCAGGGCCAGTCAGGTCCTGGGGCCCCATTGCATCCCAGTCCGGGCTGGGCCCATGGTGACAGGACCCAGCACAGCACATGGTCCCCACATGCCAGGCTCAGCTGGGCCCTGCTGCACTTGGGACTGCAAAAGGGTTTGAGGCAAGTCAAGCAGCGTGTGTGTGCTTGTCTGGATGTGCCCCACAGGTCCACATGTAGATGAACTGTCACAGAAAGCTTTCTGTGCAGTATTTGACTGCAATAAGTTTGCTGTGCCTTAATCACAGATGTAGACATGCCCCTGCAATGTAAGTAAGCATGTGTAAACTGAGCATGCTCTATAAGACATGAACAGGCTGGGTATGTATTCCATTACATATGTGTATCTGAGCATAAATCCTGAAAAAAACAAAAGAGTCCCCTTTTACTTTAGTCCTAATAGCTGGCACTTGCCAAGAAGATGGAGACCTAAGCACCATTTACCCAGAGGTTGTTTGACTATAGACAAATAATAGTGCATTCTTTTGTTGCAAGGAAGTCTGAAAGACCATAATAGTTCATGTCTGAGCTCAGTAATTAGAAGTGCCTCAGCACAGTAGAGTTCTTAGCACAATGTGAGTGCTCAGTGCAAAAGGTTCCCTGATACGGTGGGAAAAACCCTTGGTCCCTGCCAAAGCTTGCATCTGCACTGTTTGCATGTATGCTACTGATTGGCTTACCGTAAATTATTCCTACCTGGTGGCTGGCAATTGGCTCGCTAGCCGTATAAAAGCTAGGGCAAGTTAGAGAACTCCGCGTGTACGTCAGAAGAGAATTCCATGTGTATCTTGGAGCAAACTTGGAGGCCTGATCAACCACCAACGACTCCCCGTCGCCATTCACCTCGATGTACCCCGTGCCCTGCATGCTCAGACAACATCGGTGTGCCACTTGGTTTCTGGTTGTTTTGCAACTTGTACGGAGCGAACCTACATTGCTTGCATCAACACAAATCCCTGTACTGCAGTTTGTAAGTAAAGTTCTTTTGAATTCAACCAACAAGCTTCTGTGCCTAATTCCACTCCATCAGTGCGGCCCCATCCGGCCATTCATGGTCCCCACATGGCGTCACGAACAGGATCAGTATCCGGGGAAGACGCAATGGAGTTGGAATTAGTTAAGAATTGCCCCGGTGCATCGGGAAACACCACGTGCTGAACGCTGTGGAGTTAGGTGCACACATTGCCTACCATCAAGTGGGTGGAACGGGTGGAAGACTCATGAGCGGTTACCTCTCACTCAAAGGAGAAGGGGAAACTGCGAAAGAGTGGGAAGTACATCTTCACCCTGGGGCATTTGGATGTGTGATGGGAAGCGAGTGGGTTCTATTTAGACCCAGAGAGGAAGGGGGCACCGAACCCTTCGCCGGACAAAAGCCAGATGAAGAAAGCACTGCCCTCAGCCAGGAGTTTGCTCGCTGCATGTGCTGCATGCAAGAGAGCAAAGAACTGGCGCTGATTGATTTAGCCCTGGCGCCTGAGCCAAGAGACTCAGCGCCTCTTCCCGAGCTCCACGGAAAAGTAGCAGCGGAAGGTTACTCCGCGATTAAGAGGACCGGCCTGGAACACGGGAAAGGGAAGATGCTGCATACAATGTTCCGCATGGTTACAACCTTAATGTGGGAAAAGGCAGATCTAGATGCCCGACTGCTTGCCATGCAGGAACAAAGCAGAAAGCAATGGAAAAAGACCCCGGTCCTCTGCCATTTCAGGATGGTGATGAAACAGAAGGGAGCCGCCCCAAGGACCCAGGAGGGAAGGGTGGAGCTACCAGCAGGCAGGTGGAAGTGACTCCACCCCTCCAATATGACATCACTCCCAACGGGCCCGTCTCCGGGCTACAACAAGGAGGCAACGAGAAACAAGCTGTGCCCGAGTTCCCCTTTGGATACAGTGACGACTCAGACGGCCACACACCCTGTGGCAGTGAGAAGCCGAGTGGTTGGTGCACAGAGTGCAGCCTGACCACTGCTAACACCTATCACGCCGGGACCTGGAATGAATTCCAGGAACTATGCAAGAAGACCAAGATAAGACCAGAAGAGACCTTGGCTATGTGGATGGGATGCCTGGTCGTGGAGTTTGTATCCGACCTGGTGGAACTAGAAGAGGCGAGTTTTCTGACTAGGCAAGCCTCGTGGAGCGAAGGGTATGATACTGACATCAATATGGTGACGTGCAACCCTCACTGGCCCATTCCACTTCCAGTTCTTGTTGCAGGTCAGGCTAGCCAGAAGTCATATGCCTGGCACAGAGGCTGTCCATTGAAAGTTAATGTAGAGCAGATCTTGCTAACGGTGATAGGGATCTTGTACTGCACCTGGAACCCTAGAACACACACACTGGGACTGACAACACTCCAGCAGCAAGGACCATGGCCTTACCGTTACTTGCAAGATCCTGGAGCTGTTCCAATAACGCTCAATGGTGTGGAAGCCTGCATCGAAGTATATGGAGGAAGGGCTTCTATCCTCCTGCGGATCCTTCTCAATCCATTGGCCTGAAAACCCGTAGGCAACCTCCTGCGCCAACTCCCACAACTTCAAGATCTTATAAAGCCGGACATAAGAACATCCAGCAATTTGGGGCATCGATCCACCGCATGCCCATACAAGTCTAGCTCTGGGCAACAACAAGTGTCAACACAGAAAACACAGGAGGAACGGGCCATGTTCAGATTCCTCCTGTGCCATTCTAGACTCACAAAGCGGCAGTTACGAATTTTGGGAGATGAGGGTCAATGGAAACTGGCATGCAAGCCATTCAATATGGCTCGATATTCAGTCGAGCCAGACGATGGATCATCCTGTTAGAATCCCGACTGTAATTATGAGTTATAATATAAGTTGACTAATTGTTTAGAGAGTTTCTTTCTCCACAGGTCTGGAGTCCAGAGCGCGTGCCGGAGTCAGACCAGAGCAGAGAGAAAGAACACTCCAAGAAGCGAGTACTCAATGTGTGGTGTTATCATGACACCCACCAAGATCCTTGTAGTTGAACTTTTTGTGACAAATGTAATCATGTGCATTTATAGGTTATTATTTAATCCTTTTTTTAGAGAATGAACTTGTTACGTTGTCTACGTTTGTTTATACCTATTTGCCTCATGAACCCGGTGGGAGAAGCATGTTTTTGACCGACTCACATGTTCTTCAGATGCAACTGTGCCATCAGCACATTTGGGCAATGATAGTCATCCATGGAATGAAGGCTTTTTTTCCTGGGAGTGGGCTCTACTTTTGTAAATAAGAAAATAGCCTGCTGGAGTTAAGGTTGGCCTGACTGATTAAAACATCTTTAAACTAGGACTCAGGAGGAAGGCTAAGAGAAATAGCAAGTAAAGTCCCATGGGTAGAGAGACTGAAAGCTAAAGAGGTTCAGGAGAGAAGACGGTTTTTAAAAGGCCTAATATTGGAAGCTAAACAAGAAGCTATTCCAACACTATTGAAGTATTAGAAAAATGGCAGGAGTTTGATGCGACTCCTGAAGGAGCTTCTGGAAACTTACAAAACAAAAAGAAAACATACAAGCAATGGAAAAAAGAGTGTATCACTAAGGACATATATCAAATACCGAGAACTTGCAAAGGCACAATCAGGAAAGCAAAAGTAAAAAATGAGTTATGCATGGCAAGACGTGTTTAAAACAACAGTGGGTTCTATAAATAGGCTAGTCATAAAAGAAAGACCAAGGAAGCTGTGGGTCTACTGGTAAATAGCCAGGGTGAGCAATTAACAGAAGATGTAAAAAGGAGGCTACTTTGTCTCAGTCGTCACAAAATAAGCTGCAACCAGATAGCTAACAAAACTATTATGGACAAAGAAGGAGAAAAGCTCAGGATTACAATAACTAAAGAGAGCACCAGAGAACATTTGCTCAGTTTGGATGAATTTAAATCAGCGGGTCTTGCCAAAATTCCCCCTAGGGTGCTGAAAGAACTGACAGAAGGGATCTTGGAGTCATAGGCTATAATGTTTACAAAACTATAGGAGATGGGCAAGGCTCAAGAGGAAAAGGGCAAACTTAATGCCCATTTTTTTTAAAGGAAAAAAGGAGCAGTCAACCTGACTTATTACCTGGAAAGTTACTGAAAGAAATTATGAAGATATCAATTTGTAAACATATGAAGAAGGCTGTGTCTACACAAGATGCTGACTACAGTAACCCAATACTAGTGCACAATAGCATCATATGGCAAAAATTGTGATGTGACACTACTGTGCAGTTGGGCTGTTTAAAACAGCACCATTTTGTTTCAACTTCTATTTTGCCATTTTGATGGAACAGAGTTTCATTTTGAGTTTTGTTTAGTTTTGAAACTGCTGTTCTGTTTTGTTTTGTCAAAACTGTTTCACCATTTCAACATTGTTTTGATGTTTCACCTGTAAGCTATAATGGGGAAGCACAAAAATGCTTATAACTTTGTAATTACATCCCTGATTAAGGTGAAACTTGCAGAGCTAGTAGCCCCTTGTATGGCAATAATACCTGCCAAGTTTCAAGGAGATAAGTGCAGGGGCTTCTGGGAAGCTGCACCTCAAGCTGCTGACAAGCAAAACTTATGTTGCATGTGTGTGTTAAGGCACAGCAGGGTGAAAACTGCAGGCATGGTAGGCCCTGCTGAGGCCATGAAGTCTACCAAGTTTCAAGGACACAGGTGCAGGGGTTTCTAGGAAACTGCACCTCAAACTGTTCAGAGCAAAACTCATACCACTTCTAAGTGTGAAGGCACAGAGAAAGCTCAATTCAGACAATGCTGCTTTTTATGTAGTTTTTCCATCCCTCCCCCAAAGCACTGGGATTGGAAGAGACCTCAGAGAAGGATCACAGTCACTGGCCAGCTACACAGTCAATATCAGAGCAGTCCTTCCCTCTTCTTTCCCCTCCTTCTCCTTAGTTTCTCTTTAGCTGCAAACAAGCCCAGCATCAAAACTCAAAACATTTCAAAACTTTCAAAACATTTCAAAGCCGTTTGTTTCATTTTGATGTTGCTGTTTTGAGCTCAAAATGAGTCAAAACAGTGTAGAAATGAAACAGCCAGCAAAATTCCCACAACCCTACTGTGCAGTAGTATTGTCACAAAAAAGGCATTTACTGGAATGACTGCACAGTAACTCTGGTTACCATGTATTTATTTATAACTTGTTTATACAAGTACTAAATAAATGCACAGATATTACTGTGCTTTAGTGTCTCAAAAAGACATGGGTTTTTTGGAAAATTTTGAATTGGAAAATTTTCTGGAAAAAATTTCCAATGTACTCAATAGAACATGATCTGATTTAGCATGTTTATTTTAATTTTATTTAGTAAACAAAACTAAAAAAACACCCCCATGTTAATTTTATGACCCATTAGCTACAAGTATTTGAACTGAAATATTTGATTAGGGAAAAAAAATAAATACAGCACACTTAAAGTGGTTTAAATATTATAGTCAACCAAATTCAAAGCTTTATGAGGAAAGAAATTATTTTTGTTGAGATACTTGTAATGCTGTAAAAACAATATACAACAGCATGTACTTCCCTTACATTGTTTACTTAAATTTAAGAAAAAAAAATGAAGGCACTGAAAACTGTTGACACACTAATTTTAGCACACCCAAAGAACTGTGCACAATATGCCATGGTTGTCCACTCATCTACTTCCACTGAGGTCATTGCAACACCTCAAGTTTCACAGTCACTATCTGTAGAATCACGTGTACCGCATATTAGTTTCTTTTCAGAAAGACTGAGGCAAATCTAATTCAGAACTACTTGAACCACATTCTCTTTTTGCTAAAGGATGGTTTTACCAATGAATCTATGGGCAAGGGCAACTTATCATTACACTGCATCTTCTTCACTAATTGTGCTTCTGAGTCATTCTCCAGAAGCAATAGATTTTGAGAAACAGAAACAAGGTGCGTTCATTTAATTTTGATTTTATCTACACAGCCAATTAGGTGAATTCATAACTTGATTTTTGGTTTGGATTATGAGTGTATTGACCCTCCTGTTTACAAATCAATAGAACATATATGTACTTTCTCACACACTAACTAGGGATAATCACCTGAAAAACATTAATTGCAATTTTGAAACTGCCAGGCTTGCCTAATATTGTATTGGCATCCATTCATTGTTACTAATGAATTTTATGAAACAAAGCATTTTTAGAAATGGAAAATTTCAACCAGAAAAATAAAGCACTGGAAAATGCT
The DNA here is from genome assembly GCA_030014935.1 of Caiman crocodilus. NCBI lineage: Eukaryota > Metazoa > Chordata > Crocodylia > Alligatoridae > Caiman > Caiman crocodilus. Next base: position 35,998,905 of record JAGPOW010003642.1, read on the forward strand.
CAAGGAAATTTTCTGCCCCACATCTCTGCTGCCTCATGTAGATGTGGCCAGAAAGATTAATTGTGAGCAGCTAGCTTGGATTCGATATCAAGTAATCAAGCCAAATGAACATGATTGTCTTCTTTGACAAAGTAACTAGTTGGGTAGATGAAGGGAACACAGTGGACATCTTTCTATATTTTTTATCTATGTAAGATAGCTAAACTAGATTAAAAATGTAGAAAAAATTAGATGTTTATCTCCAGGGAAGGATTCTGGGATACAAAACATGAGGAAAGGAGATGCTTCAAAAGTTGCTTCTATTCAGCTCAAATTTAAGATCCTCCAAAGTGACTTGATTTAAAACAACTCTCAGCTGAACATTTCCTGTTCCCTACTTTAGGCAGTTCCCTGATCAGAATCCTGGCTTTTGCAAGGACATAACTTCTTTCTCCCAAGCATTGGACAAGAAGCCTAAGTTAAAGTGAAGTTCTGAAAAGGGGAACAGGGAAGTAAAGAACCTAAGTCACTTTATGGCTCTCAACCATAGAAATAATATAGTTTGCCCAAAGAGAGAGAAGTCTGTGCTCAAGAGTTGAATCTAGATCTCTCATACCTCAGCTGAATGATTTCATTACATGACAACTCATCCTTACCATCTGGTCAGTCTCTAGAATTACAAGTTGAATGAAAAATAGCATAGGTTGCTAACATTGCATAGTAACCTAACATATGCCAACAATGTCTTATTCTTTTAAAAGCTAAAGTAATCTTTAAAATTTAAGTTGAAAATGAAGAACTTGGGCAGATGGTGCAATGCACCTAAGTTTTTTTCCTTGCAATTCCACCATCTGGCCAATATATTTTGTACAGTAATTGAATGTATTATGCATGTTTTTTAAGAGTTTTTAATTTTAAAATAAAAATAGATGCAATTGAGGCGGGACTATCCTTGTCTGACCAAGGTAAAAGTGCTATTTTCTAGTTTGCAGAAATTTACAGGCTTCATGATGGAGGCAGCAATTTTATAATACTTATGATAGCCAAGGGCACAGAGGACTTGCTTTTGCTATCAATACAAAATATTACTGCAATCCGTATAAAATATGAATATAAATATTCATATGATATTTATATTCTATAAATATAGATAAAAAACTGATAAAAAGAGTGGTTTGGATAACGTTACTGGTAAACTACAGTATTTTGAATATTGAAACATTGTGCTTTATATATATGATACTTCCATTTTTTAAATATTGGGGGCAGCCTTTTTTTCTTGTTTTGTTTTTCTTGTTTTGTTTTTGTGTTATTAAATATTTGAGAGATATTTCTCTTCAAAACTTCATATTGCAGGTGGTCTGCTTCTCTCCTAGGATGCCCTTCCCCCATTTAAGAAGACCTACTAACTAATTTTATAACATGAACAAATTCCTGAAACTGAGTCTTGATCAAAAGAGATGCAATGTGATTTTTATAAAGAATGTTTGTTTGATTAAGATGAATGTCAGTTCAATAACTGGGAGGAAAGTTCTGGTTTTTTAAAGATAACCATGCTGCTCCTTCACTCCCTCATTCAGCAGTGCACAGAACAAGTGTTGACCCAGGAGTAGCTACAAAGGAGCCACATCTGAAGATCTGCCTGGTTAAAAAAAAAATATTTTCTCTTAGAGAGATATGAATTCCCTTATGATGGAGGCTTCTCTAGAATTTGAAAATAAAGGTCAAACCTTCTATAAAAGTTGTTTGAACTGTCTTCAAAAGTTTATTAGTACATAACATTTCCTTGATAAAGCTGAAAGATTCAATTTAAATATTCTGGTAAAAAAAGTTTAATATTAGTAGCATCAGACTTTATGATAAAGGGCCAAAGAATAGCATAAATATGTATTTCTCTCCTTATCCAAAGGGGAAGTCTGAAGGCCATCCTCTTTCACAGGCTTGCCACAAATTAGTTCTGCACCATCCCCAGCTGCTATTCTGCTTTGTTTTCTAGTTCATGCCCTATCTGCCACCATGCTATTTATTCCTTCCCTGATCTGCCAAAAGTCACACACAGATGTTGCAGGTGACATAAGTTGGCCTCCCTGATCTACAATATCCCATGCATGAGCCATGGAAGAAAAAAAACCTATGTATTGATCTACAGTGTAACAGGATACATGAACCAAAGTAGAAGCTATTTATTACACATTAGGGTCAGCCCTGTCCTTCCAATCTTAATAAGACAGAATTTTAGTAAATCAGAATAAGCAGATTTTTTTCCATAATAATTTGAAAATATCATCCCTCATTGATAATTGAAAGGTTTTAATTTAAATTTTAAGACGCCATCAAAAGTGAAAACAATTATTTGGTATGAAACACAGTAATTGCTTGAAGATGACACCTGGTTAGGAGCCTGCCAAAAACAATTAAGAAAACTAAAGTGTGGAAAAGTGCAGCAACCCAGATACTGGATTGTGTTGGGATACAATCCCAGAGTATCTACCTGGAGCATGGACAGAAGTAACTTTTTAAATATTTCCAAGTGAAATGGGCTTGGAAATGTTCCACAAAGAAATAGTTTCAGTTAGGTGAAATGCATATGGTCCCTGCAATACCACCTAACTGAAAGGAGGTGGAATATGTCTTTGGAGGTATGCAGCAGAGGTACATCCCTCCCTGTTAAAGAGGTTTTTATTCATAGATCCCTAAATGTTTGGGTTGGAAGGGACCTTAGCATACCATCAAGTCTGATCCCCTGCTCTGGGCAGGAAAGGGTGCTGGGGTCAGTGCCTCCAGCCAGGTGTATGTCTAGCCTCCTCTTAAAGACCCCCAAGGTAGGGAAAAGCACCACCTCCCTTGGAAGCCCATTCCAGATTCTGACAGCCCTCACCATAAAGAAGTTCTTCCTGATGTCTAACCTATATCTGCTCTCCATCAGTTTGTGGCTGTTGTTCCTAGTTACCCCAAGAGGTGCCCTGGTAAACAGAGCATCTCCTATTCCTTGGTGTCCCCCCTGATGAATTTGTAGGTGGCCACAAGATCACTTCTCAGCCTTCTCTTGTGGAGGTTGAAGAGATTCCAGTCCCTCAATCTCTCCTCATAGGGTTTTGCCATATGAGTGGCCCTCCTTTCAACCCTCTTGAGGTTGTCTACATTCCTCTTGAAGTGTGGTGCCCAAACCTGGATGGAGTACTCCAACTGCAGCCTGACCAATGCTTCATAAAGGGGTAGTATCACCTCCCTGGACCTGTTTGTGATGCACCTGCTAATGCATGATAAAGTGAGGCTAGCTTTATTGAACACTTCATCACATTGACGATGCATGTTCACTTTGGAATCAACAGTGACTCCAAGATCCCTTTCCATTCTGTGCTGCTGAAAAGCTCTTCCTCCAGCCTGTAAGCATGCTGGTGATTCCTTCTCCCTAGGTACAGCACCTTGCACTTGTCATTGTTAAACTGCATCCTATTCTGTTCTGCCCACTTTTCCAACCTGTCCAGATACACCTGGATCCATCCCCTAGTCTTTAGTTTGTTAACTGCCGGACTCCCACAAATGTGACCCTTAATAATTTATTCAAAGTTTTTCCCAAGGATAGAGGTGAGCCTAACTAGTCTATACTTACCCGGATCCTCCTTCCTCTTCTTCTTGAAAATAGGAACCACATTGGCCCTTTCCCAGTCCTCTGGCACCTGACCTGAGCACCAAAAGTGCTCAAACAGCTGTGCCAGTGGCTTTGCTATGACACTGGCCAGTTCCTTCAACACCCTTGAATGAAGATCATCTGGGCCTGATGACTTAAATACATCTAGCTCCTCCAAGTGTCTCTTCACTAAGTTTGTGCTAACAGTTGGTAGGCTGGTTTCTCCTTCATGCCTGTCTATGATGCAATTGGGAGATTTATTCCTGATCTGAGTTCAGGAATACAAATCTCTGGTTCCAAATGTTCAGGTTCCAAATCCCTAACCTGAATCCTCTCTTCCTCTCTGCTTCCCTTCTCATCAGAGCAAAGAGGTAGAGGGAATTAGATTGAAAGGCCTGGCACGGTTTGTGCTGGGTCCTAGAACCAGGGAGTGGAATCCAGTAGCCGCATAGCGTGGCAGGCTGCACTCAGCCTGTGCACAAGTAACAGGAACCAAAACACTTCAAAACAGTACATAATTTTAAGAGGCGCTATTTTAAAATGCTTCAGCTGCTTTTAGTATGTTTCAGAGGGCAAGTACATTTATAGAGCTGGTCCCTTGTAGCATTTCAAAGACATTTCAATGTTTCAACTGTTACTTTTAGCCACAGTCTTGAAGCTGCTACAAGTATTTTCTTACTATATATGTTGCTTACTTGTTAAAGGTATCCATTTGAGAAAAAATTCACCAGAAATAGTATCTCACTTTTGCAGGATTTTTCTTACTCCTCTTTTGGGAGGGAGGGAGATGAGAAAGGCTTGCTCTTCTATAAAATACAATACAGATATTAATGTAACTAGAGCAGGCTGAACAGGGCAACAGCTTTGATCATAAACTGCAGGGGTATAGGGGCAGCCAAAACAATAATAGCTGTTGCAACAGCCACACAGTTTTGCCAGCAGCACAGTGGCAACCAGAATTTGTTGCTGCCCCTACAAATCCTACTGCCTTAGATGTGCAGATGCTTTGCTATACCCATCAATGTAGAACACACAATGGCTGACCTAATTTAAGATGTGAATACAAACAACCCAGAATGAACTGAATTATATCTGCTACATATGTCAATGTCATTATTATTAGTAATAATGATTATATTAGTTATAAATTGTATAATTGTTACACTTCAAACTGAAGGCTTAAAAATTAGATCAAAGAAATACAAACAAGATCTTTACAGAATTTGAATAGGCAAAAAACAAAAAACAAACCCAAAATAACCAAACCCCCTCCTCACCCAAAAAACCTGCATCTTGCAAAAAAATCTACAAATAAAGACATGTTTGTACCTAATTTTGAAACTAAGGTCTTACATCATAAACATTATAATTAAGTAAGCCTTGCTTTTTATAATATCTTAAAGTTGATGTAATTTGTAATTTCAGATTTGGAATTATGTTTTTAATATTTTAAGATGAGAAAATTTCAGACTTGAATATGTATCATGTACAATGTTCAGCTCCTTCTTCAATGATTTACCACTTTATTTACATCCCTTCATTGCAATTAGAGTTCATAATTCCAGTATAATCAGAAGCTAATCATCACACTGCTTGGTGAATAATAAACTAATGACATCATTTAATTGACAATAGCAATGCAGAAATAGTAGCATCATTTTATTCCATAAGTAAAATATTCTATTACTGGCCAAACAAAACATAACTAAATGTTACCCTTTGTCGTACTTGGACATACAGGAACACGGATCCAAAACGGCATCTAAAGTGAGGCTCTGCTAAGTCCAAAGTTTCAATCCTCAGTGTTTCCCTCCCTCACCCCAATTCATTTGTTGCTTAACCCTGCCTAAACTCCATAGGTGTTTTGTTCATTTGTTTGATTTAAAGTTCCCTAAGTGCTTTGAGTTGTAATTCTGAGTATATCCCAAATGGTTGACAGACCTGAGTAGCTCTCTCTTTAGCTCATACCTTATCCCAATTAGGTCTTCTTCTGACTAAGTCTCCTGAAGGGTTTAGCACAGTAGGTGTTCTTAGTGTTTCTAGCTCATGCTGAGAGGAGTGAACCCAGAAGTTTGTGAGTTGCAATTGAACAGAGGCAGTACAAGTAAGATTTTCCTATGGGCAGCCAAGGTTCTTTGGGGTAATGTGATATCTTTTAGTAGACGAACTAAATTTGTTGGGAAAATTGTTCTTTGCAAGCTTTTGGGTACAACTACCCTTCTTCAGGCAGAGTGAGAGCCTACAGTATAAATAACATTCTCCTATGGGAGGGTTTAGGCGCACTCTTATGATTAGGATCTGTCACTGGTTCTTCAAAAGGTGCTCTAGAAGACCAAAATGTTCCTGTTACTCCTTTTTCTGTGTACAGAATATCTAGATGCTTCTGTTTCTGTGTAGGCTACCTAATATGCAGCCTAATGCCAAAAAACCCCATTTTGAATAATGTCCTCCTTGTAACCTAATTGAACATTGTGGGGTGGGGGAAGAAGGAATTGGTTATTAGCCCTTTTGATACTTCATAACAAAAAGTTTCATAGGGATGATCAACCAGTTACTTACACTTCGGGGATGGCCCTTCATATATGGAGAAATTAGCAACAGCCTCCAGGGAACATGAACATCAGTGTTTGGCATCAAGGAAAAGACTTATCGCATCAAACTTACTATCCTACTCTTGAAAGATGGCTCTTGACTCAACTACCCATACCTCCCTATCCTTAAAATATCTGATTTAAGAAGGTATATTACCTTCATTTGTTTTAAACAATCTAAATACATTTCTAAATCACTGGGTCTGATATTTCTGTTACCCTGTAAGAACAAAGTTTGCAATCTGACAAACACATTCACATGTGTAGTGTCACTGAGTGCCAGCTTGAATGTTCAATTATGGTTTGTGTAAACACAGGCACCCATCTACAGTTCTAGCAGATGTACCAGTCATTACAAATTGCAAAGTGGAGTTGCTGGAGATAGCCATAAAGATATCTCTTTCTGACTCCCTGTAAAAATATTTCTGAATGCTCTCACCATCATTTTTGATCTTCTTACAAGTCAGCACCTAAACAATTTTGGGTTTACTCTTTCAACAAATCAATTCTGCTTGTTTCCCTTCTAATATCTCCTGTACTGTTACTCCCCAAAATATTTCCCAGTAATCCTAATGAATAGGCAGCTCATTCTTTCCCCCTTTACACCAGACCAAATGCCCTCTTCCCACACACTTTCTGTTTTCTGCGTCTAAGGTTCCACGCCTTTCTGGCCCATCATTCTCACTGAGTATTCTTTAGTCACAGGGAAATCTGGTGCCTTTGAAAGCACAGGTAAGCCAACTCTTCCTTTCCTCCTGCCTCATTTTTTCCTCCTTTTCTACCTTCAATGCTGTTCTTACATTAAAAGTAAAACTGCAATTAAAAAGGTCTGATGCTACTGCCCCCAAAAAGAATGACAAGAAAACTATGAGTATGCTCTAATTGCGTTGCAAGCTGCTATAAACTGCAAGAACCAGTGGCTTTACCTTCTTCAAACTACATTTCTGTGCCATTAAGAGAAGGAGCTAGACACTTGTTGTCTAGCTTGTTGACACTGTGACAACTCTCTTCCAAAATTGAAGTGAAGGCTCTAGATGTGGCATCTTCTCATTCACCAACAGCTGTTCCCTTTATTGTGCTGATGGAGAGTAAAAGCATCTGCCTTCATCACCAATTACCACTGCAAGGGGAGTTCGCTCTACGGAAGTCCATGCAGCTGGACTATGCTATGCCTTAAATGGTTGGCTAGATATACACTCTCAATTACTTTCAGGGGTTCAATGGCAGAGCAGTTGTCGTGTCTTACTACAGCTCCAAAGGCTAGATGCTAAATGCCACTATCTGTACGCCCAGCTCTAAATGGCAACCTGGTAATTTAGATCAACCTTAGTCACTAATTTTGGGACACCAGATATTTAAGTTAACCACCTCGCCAAAATTTTTCATCATATCCAGGATGCAGTATCAAACCAGGTTTTATTGTCCAATTGCACATAAAAAAAATAATCACTAAAGGGTTCAGGGGCACAAGTAATTAGTCTATTTATTTGCAAGACTGATACCAGAACATGGTGTTCTGAGTTTTCCACTTTTAACCATAGCCATAGCTACTGCTGTACTCCTCTACTTTTGAACATTAGCTAGGCATGTTCTTTCTGTGACTAGAATTTCAGGATTTAAATGGTGCTATATGTGTATATTTGTGCAATTCTATTCAACTCCTCACCCTATGCAGTCAGAGTGCAGCCTTCTGGATATATTCAGACAGGGAGCACAAAGCTATGCAGGTGCAAATAAAAACCAAACTCTGAACAAGTGCCAAAAATTGTAGTCACACAACTATATAAGTGGCACTTAGACACATAAAGATGAAAGAGGACTTAGCCATACTGCTTCATCTTCACGTGCAAATTTGACAGCTGCTTACTTCACAATTCCTTCTATTAGCATGTACAAAAACCACCTTACATCTTCTGAATTTAGAATTGAACTTTATACCAGGAGTGCTTAACCTCCTGCCTACAGTACAAATCCAGCCCTCATAGCCATTGCATCCAGCTTGCAGGGATTACCATGGATGATTAAATTTGGCAGTGCGTAACCAGTAGCAGCTCCATGTGACAAGATCCAGCCATACCCATGCCATTGCCATGTAGCATGAGCAAGGACAGGCTCACCCCCCCACATAATGATCAGTCCAGGCTGCTCCTGAATATCCAGAGCAGGGCTGGGGCTCTTCACCTCCCTGCACATTCTAATCAGGGCTGCTCTACCACCCTTCCCCTCCCCCCGCTGACATATCTGAATTGGATTTGTTTGGCCATTCCCCCTACACTTCTGGATCAAAGCCAGTGTGCTGTCCTTCCCCTTCTTCCCCCTCCCCCACCTCAGGGCTGGGATAAGCATCCCTCCACAGCCAGATCAGGCCCCTGTCATGCCAGTTCAGTCTACAGGATGGAGCCCGCCAGCTGAATCCAATCCAGAGATGGAAGTAGCACCTGTCATGCAACCCATAATGGCAAAAAGGATGGACATTCCTGCTTTAGACCAGTGTTTCTCAACCAGTGGGTTGTGACCCAAAAGTGCATCACAAGTATATATGAAAGGGATGTGAACAAACTTTAAAATGTGGATCAGTAAACTTTAAATATGGATTCTCCTTTAAACAAGAAAAAAACATGGAAAACGGTGACTTTTCCCTTACTGGGGGCAGAGGCGGTGGGCAGTGGGTCGGGAGTGAGGGGAATTGGGTCAGGACTGGCCATCAAGGTTTAAAAAGAGTCCTGGTACAAACAAGGTCTAGAACCACTGCTTTAGACTACTAGAGTAAACAGGTTACTGGATTAAATGTTCTTCTGGTCTGATTCAGGATAGAAATACCTTTGTTCCCATGTCTATATTTTTCATAGGTTATGAATTAATTAATTTACAGGTGTGTAAGGTAGTTCTCATTCAGGTTAGTAATGCTTTGAATTCTCATCACTTCTGAAAATCACGTCCTTGTTATACAAAGCAAAATTAAATAATTGTAGGATACTTTAAGATATATATCCAGAATTCTTTCAGCTCTAAGAAAAATGGAATAATATTTTATTCAACTAAGATTAAGCTAATATTTATAAAGGATATTAAAATCCTCTGTCAGAAATCCTTGTAAGACTTGAAAAGTATAAATATTTCCTCTAACATTTCCTATCTTACCTTTCTGTTACAAGGTTAAGGGTGTTCACAATTAGATTAAAATGAAGACAAATTTGTAAAAAAATATGTCCTTTAAACTACATATAAAAAGCTTCTCTCATATCCAAAGGTTTACACTATGTACACCTGCAATAAAATAAATGTGCCAGAAAATATCTTAATTTCACCCCTCCATTAGATCTCTCTAACCTCATGTAGGAAAAGAACTTCTGATGCCTTTTGTAATCCCACATTCTGTAAAGATGGGTTAAAATTTAAAGTTGAATCATCAACTTTAGTATGCCATTTGGCAGACTTTGCTAGTTGTAGTATGGCTCTCTGTTAGCTGGAACTTGGCCATATATGTCAGTAAGAACAATGATCTCCATGTATAATGGATAATGGATATTTTGGGTTGCTTAAGCCCAGCACTAATGCTGTTACATGACTTCCCCCATAACATTTCTTTCTGCCTGCTTTTTTACTGTGGTATCCTCTCCTAACTGTATCAGAGTCACCTCCAGGGAAGGTGTCCTTCACACCTCCCCACACCCATAGGGGACTTTTTTGAGGAATACCAGAAACATCAATGCATCCTACCAAAATGCTTACCACTTTTGATAGAAATGTTGTTTCTTATCTGGTTACTGGTTTCAAAAGCAAGATGAGGTGCATTGGTCTCATTAGCTTCTCTGTCTCACTTCAAGTATTACTATATGTTAAATGAAAGACTATATGTGGCTGAAAGTCATCCATCTGTACTGGGTAGAGAACAGGCACACGCATCAAGTTCTCAAAAAATCCTGAAGCTGATTTAAATCATGAACAGCCACTATCAATTCCACTTCTCAGGTGTGAATTTAACCCTGAATGTTTTAGGAGAAGTTTCATGCAAGTCAGAAACTTAGTAGAGTCTTACCCAACTGCATAATTCCCCAGAAAACTTTGATATTGGCTTTAAGGATATTTTCAGGGTCAAGTAGGGCTTTAGGAATTCTGTGGCTCTCTTCTGATGCTGACCAGTAGTTTTAACATGATAATAACTTTAGATTTGAACCACCAAAACTCCAGACTTGAACCAGTGACCCTGTAATGAAAAGATCCTTAAATTACAGAAGCCAGAGCCATCCCTTGAGCCACCTAACCCAGCAAAATAACCTCTAAAAATAGCTGATCATGCTAGATTTTTAAACAAGTTTCAGAAAATTTTAATTTCCTGAGATGACATATCAACCTTCAGTCAGTTATTTGGATACATGTCAGTACAATGTTAATTCAAAATTAAAATCCAAAATGTCACCTTCTGTAAAACAACGTTAGAAGAGATCTTTATTTTAAAAAATGGGAAACTTTCTAACTAGTATAACTTTTCATAGAGCTCCAAAAGTTGTATACTTAAGTATTAACATTTACTATATTCATTTTTATCATATTATTTGAAAATTAAATAAAAGATCAAATTTTCATTTATACAGAAAATCTTAAAGTTTCTAATTCAAAACAATAATCTAGAACTGACCTGTGAGGATTAAATACTGATACAAGACAAAAAGATAGCATTAAGAGGCCTATGCAATTCGCAAACTGTGACTCTTTTCTTTCATTTGAATGAAAAGAAGCAATATAGAACCCTTTCCAAATGGATGGAAACTGTAAGGATTAAAGTCACAGCTTTATAGCTGTTGTCATTCTTTTGGTGACCCAGTTGTGTCACGTCCTGAACATCTAAACACAGAGCTAAAAGTGGAAGCTTCCAAGAACGATTTTCTCCTAAGCTTCAAAATGAAAATATGAAGCAGTTTTTAGAAGTGTCTATCATGACAAATCTAAATATACAGTAATAACAAGAGGAAAAATAAAACATCCAATAGAAGAAAAACAAACTACGAGAATAAAACTTTGCAATGACTTTTGTTTCTTCTTTCAGAAGGAAAGTTGTCAGTTTAGAAAACACATCAGATATGCTGCTGACAAAATAATTTGTTTTATCATCAAGCAAGACTTCAGTCACTGGCTTTTGAACAGAATGGTGTCCATGCTGCTTCTGTTGAACTAAAACTTCCTCTCCTGTGGATAACAGCCTAATATCTACTGGAACCTAACGTAATTGCCAGAGAACATATAATGGGAATGTTAGATAGCAATTTTTTAGTCATGATTGCATGCTTGGAATCAATGGTTTCTAGTCTTTTCTTCTTTGACAGTCCCTCACAGCTGAGGATGGTTATCTTCCATGATTATCTTAACCTGTGTGTCTGAAGATGATTGATGAGGCCTCTCTTGGATCGACAGACACTACTGCAGCTTGGGCATGTGTTTCTGTGTGGGGTGAGTGGTGCTGGTTTCTTGATTTTGTCCATAACACATTGTTTCTGCCACTCCCGCATTTTCATCACCTGTTGTTGTTGTGAGATTTCAAAGTATAGAGAACTTGCAGCAGATTCTTCCTCCATTTGGAGTGGTCCTGGGTGATGGTGTCCTATGAGTTGACACTGATGTTGAATTTTTTGGAGTTGGTCTTGAGGACATCCCTGAAGCTGAAGCACTTTCTCTGCCCTCCTCTTGACCATATGCCTTGACTGAACTGGGAGAATAAAAATGTTTTATTCTCCCAAGTCTTAACTACCCCTTACTTAAAATGTACTAGAGGTATACACTTATTAATTTATCACTGTTACAGACTGGCCAGACGGTATTTTAGGTGACAAAATAATTCTGCATGTCAGGGTGGAATTAAACAGCTGTTCAATATAATTCGTTTGCCTTCCATGCAAATGTACTTGGTAAATTACTCAGCCTTATTCTTCAATTTCTAAAGCCAAGGATTTCTTAGGGTGATATCTTTTACTGGACCAATCGTACAGTTGGAATAAAGTCAGAACAGCTTTTGAATGCAAAGCATTCTTTGTCAGGTCTGTGATTCCAGGATTCCAGGAACAGTGTAGTAAAACACAATGAACAGGAAGGACTGAGAGAAACACCCTGTTCTCACCAGGTATACTCAGAAGATGAAGTCATGTATTTAAATCACATCTCATTTGCAGATGTGTTCCATACTAGCAACTTGTCCCTGCCCCTACAATTACTCCTTCTCCACTTTCTTTCATACTTTACTTAGCACATCTCCATGACCTTTATGCAACATATGCTCCTTATCTTCTTTCAAATCCCTCCCATCCAAGTCTTATAAATCTAAATCAAGACAATATATTTTTAAGAAGAAAACTGTCAACTCATAATTTCATTGTGAGTCTCACAATATTTCATATTTGATTTTGCAGCATCAGCTCCTGAAATCAAGTAAGTAAGAGCTTATATTAACTTACATTTGCTAAAAAATGTTCTTCGCCCTCATGGTTGAAGAAAAAAAAAATGAAATCCTAGATCCCAAAGGTCAAGAAACAAAGGGCGAATAAAACAGAACTTGTTTCCTTTCTACTTCCTTAAGGGTATATCTACACATAGCCATATGGTGATATTGCTATGGTGCAATGCTTTAGTACTTCCTCTTGGAAATACTAAAGTATGCCGCAGTACAAGTGGTTATGGTACCATGCACATGGTGCATGGTTAGATTTTGGCTATTTCGCCATAGTGGTGCGCTATATGGTGGGTGCATGCTGCTATGGTGACATAGTTGCTGAACATGTGTAGACCCATGTGATCGTTATGTTGCTGTAGCACACCGTATGGTTTGTATCAGTCTCATCATATTTTGGAGCTTCACTCAAGAATGTGTCATTTTAGCAAAGCTGTAAATATCACATGAAATCACGATTCTTTCCTCCTTGTACAATGTTTGATACTTTGAGAAAAGGTCTCTGTTATTAGTAACGATTGGCTAGATCAGAACCACACTTTAACTTTTTTCCACTTAGAAAACAGTGCAACTGACCTGTTTTCAAACATATAAACTCATTTTGAGTTTGGCTTGGGTCTAGTGAACAGAACAACAGATAGTACTTCTCTAGCAATAATTGTACTTAAATGAAAAATTTCTTGCATATTTTCTGTGGCCAAAATATCAGAGCCATTTCCTCTAAGATTAGTGGTAAGAAGTCTTAAATTATCATTCCAAATGATGACTTAGACTTCCTGTATCAGAGTTGCACATCAGCATGATCATTTGCCCATGTTAATATGCTGTCCCTTAGATAGTCCAAGAAGTAGTTTTAAAAACTTTTTACTAGTTCTGTTCATTAATTTGATAGTAATATTTTTAGGAAATATTAAAACCACAAACTAAACGCGGATAGGCATTTTAATCCCTTTAGTGCTTTCAGATTTTTCAGGTACTTCTAGATAAAGTTTTTTCCTACTGTTCAAGTAAGCACTAATTTATTTTGATTTTTAATAAATGGTGCTAGCAAAATAGGTATTGTGAAGGACTATGAGCAGCAAGGTTAATGTAGGAAAAAAATCCATATTGAGGGAGAAAAAGTTCATTCCTTTAAAAAAACAGACCTGAAATATTTCACCTTGTACTTCCATCTTTAACATTCTGTTCTTAGGATGAGATGAAAGAAAATGTAAGTTCTGAAGTTAAAACTACAAAAAGGAATGTCTCAAATATACTATTTGCAAGGAAGAAAGAAACACAGTAGTGGCTTCTAAGCAGCAGTGAATGTGTGATGGATTTGTAATCAGTATATGAAAATAATTAAACAAGTTCCAGAACTTTAGCCCAAGAAAAACTTTCCTATTTACTCTATAGATACAATGTTTATATACTAGTATTTTCAGTTTCCTTTATTATAGGGAACAAAGCACGGGATAGGTTTACATTCAAAATTGAATGTTAATGTGGAATAATGTGTAAAGTTTTATATGTCCATGGAAGTTTGTAGTTTCCAGATTTTCTTTTCTTTTTCCCCTCTCCTTTTTCATTTTGCTTTGTTTTTTTGGCCAAGGAGCTGGTTTTTGTCTTGGCTTTTCATAGCCTTGGTCAATTCATACAAACTATTTCAGTTCCCACATACATGAGGAACATACTAAAAGCATAATAAACACTATCTCACTGAACCAGTACAAACATTAATCAATGTTGTTTTAACTTTTAACATTGGGAAGGATGAAGAGTACCATACACTGATGTAATCAGTGACTCTTTCCTTTTATGTCTGTGGTTTTGTTCCTTTGGACGTGGCAAAAAATCTACATGTATAATAATTTAACATTAGGGACAGATCGGAGGGGAGAGGCAGGGGGTGTTAAGTGTTACATTTTCATCTTCCAGTGCTGTTGGTAACTTATTCATATGCAAGGGATAATGACAGCAATATCATAACATATATAGCATATATATTCAGACTTCAGAGGACAACTGATTCAGGGTGTTCAACTCATTTGGATGTTTACCCTGGGTTCTGGAGTTGCACCAATGCATTGACTCTGGAAGCTGTGCTGACATGCTGCAGATGAACAACTAACAGGCATGTGTGACCCATGGGCTCTGGTGTAAGTGTAGAGGATGACCTAGGAGATATTGTAACTTTAGATATATCACCCCTGTAACTCAGTTTTTGTTGGTGCAAAATAAGGTGCAATATATTTTCTTTAAAAGGCCTCTATGAAGCTAATTTTATGAATGTTCATAATGTCTTTGGAGATCATGGGATGGAAGACAAATTGTTATTATTTAAAATATGTCTGCAGAATTTAGCATCTGTTTTTCATGGCTGTCAGCACTATATTACAAAACCTCATTTGGCCTAAATTTTTAAGAGCTGTTGAGAGGATATTGCAAACTTAAGTTGAGTGCAGAGGGTCCAGTACAAGGTCCACATACCATAAAAGCCCCTTTAACTACTTTACTTTATATACGCTGCTGAGGGGTGACCAGCAGGGAATAGGGCAGGCTCTTTTTTCCAGGGCACCACCAGGGGTAACTAGGACCAATGGTCACAAGTTACTGGAGAGCAG
>JAGPOW010003642.1:36014247-36024292 GCA_030014935.1 Caiman crocodilus
ACCCCAGCACTTGTTTCCTGCCATTGGCAGGGGGTCAGACTAGATGGCCTGCTCTAGGCCCCTTCTGACCCTAGTTACTATGAAACTATGAAACTCTGTGATGAATTTTAAATTTTGTGTATTTTCTGTTTTCTGAGTCTTCTGTCTGTTGCTGTTTGGAAAAGGCTTCCCTAAAATCATTCCATCTTTCCATATGTTCCAGAGAAGCATATTTACATGTTTTCATGAGGGAGAAAAAGCTCTTTTAGAGCCACTGTAGGAGCCATAGTTGTAAACGGTGGTGAAAAAGCCAGGCACCCAGTCTTGGTATGCCAGAGATGAGTGCTTCCTTTGCAAATAATGTCCACCTAAGGGCTAGTACAAAAGAGGGCTGTACTAAGAGGCTACATATAGAGTAGAGACACAATCACCTTGTGAATGCATGAATGCTCCATTGGCAGACAAGGCTCTTTGGGTAAATATGATATCTTTTATTAGACCAACTAAATAGTTGGATTTATTTTTTCTTAGCAAGCTTTCCAGTTTTAAAACCCTTTGTCAGGCTGAGGAAGCATTTGCACTTGGTGTGTGCTCTTCTTGGATGGAATGAATTCATTCCATTCAGAAATAGCACATCACAATTGCAGATGATTTCTCAACCTGATGAAGGGTTGTTAAACCCAAATGCTTGCTAAGAAAAAGATATCAGATCCCAAAGAACCTTGTCTGCCTATGTCCTTAGACCAACAGGGCTACAACCTACACTCTTAATTGCTCCATTGACTTTACTGGAGCTTGACTGACCACAGTTGAGGATATGATTTATTTAGTCATTAAATATTGATGATCACTTTTATTATTTTATAAAACATATTTATATGAAAGAATATGTGAAGAAGCAAATATGAAATAATTTATTTTAGTCCTTCAGAATGTATTATGTAGAAGGTATGCAGGTAAGAATGAAAAAAAAAAAAGTTTATGCACAGGTTTGTACTGATAGCGACCATGCCTCTCTTCCTGCACACTTCCAGGAATCCAAACCACTTCTACTGGAGGGCAGGATCTTTACCATGCTCTTCCCACACTTCAGTTTTTTTGCTTTATGTTCCAGTCATGCTGTTCTTGCAAGCCTTCTTCAATCTGTTGTCAACCCCTCCCCTCATCTTTGGCTACAAGTTCATGACAGTTAATATCCAGTCCCCATTGATTCTCCATCGTAATGCCATTGGAATGTTGATGGTTGTAGATAAACCAGTCATATCAATCCCAATCTGTCTACATGACCCATGCACCAGCACTGCATTGCTTATTCTTTTGTTCCTGGAAGAACTCACTCCTTGTACACCAAGAAAGTATCTATAGAAAAAATGGGGGAAGGGAAGAAGAAAAAGGCCTACATATTTATTATAAAAATAATGGGGAAATGTATTTTGTTTTCTAAAGAAACAATAAATATTGATCCTGTTGAGGATCAATCCTTTATGTTTGTTTAAACCCTTTCATAGTTAGGGTTGGAAATAGATTTGGATTTCAGTGCTAGTGAGATTAATATCTGAGTATTGCCTCCTTCAGAAGTGATCTTTCTGTAAACCTCAAACACATTTATTATTTTAATTTTCCATTTTCCTCTTCCTTTTCCTCTGTATTTCTAAATAGATACAATAAGAGGCACTAAGAATACTTGTGGATACTTCTCCAGGAAATATGAAAGACTTTAAGAATACTTGTCCCGGGAAATATTTTTCCTGGTCAAAACGAAACCTTGTAATTGGTACTGGTATTGATGTTTTTAGCTGAAGAAATGAAGCTCAGTCATAGCACTGGACTGAAAGTTTGCAGGGCTCATCTAAGTTTGGGTTCTTGTCAACCATTTATTTGTTTCCTTATATGTGTGGAAAGAATTTTCTCTTGTGGGTTTCATCGCAGCAGGTGCTGCAGCTGCATCTGGTTTGCTTAAAAAATATGTAAGGTTGAAGATTGTGCACTGGAAACAAAGTCAGGGTTTGAATGATTTTATTTATGGCTAAATCTTTACTCCAGTATTTCTGTCAAGTAGCTGAAATGTGTTTAGGGAGCTACCAAGGGGAACAAACTACTCTCTAAGCTACTGTGACTCACTGTAAGTCCCTGCTAGGAGAGATGGAAGGATGGAAGATTGAAAATGTTCTATGAGCTCATATGAACACAACTTCTCATACTTGTTTGGGCCTTGGGAGGCTTCACCTAATTTGCACACATCCCAATTAAATCTGAGCCTGTACTTTGGTTATCATCTGTACAGCATATGTTGGGACCTACCCAGGTTTCCATTCCTACCTATATCACTGCCTCCTAGCCTGTTCTTTTGCCTGCCTCTTTGCCCCACACCCCCAAATATCTGTTGCAACAAAGAACAATAAAATACCATCAAATACATGACATTCAAGGATACAATGCTGTGAGCAGGGGTGGATCCAGGAGAGGAGCAGGGGTTTGCCCTGGCATATTCTCACCCCTACTTTTGCAGTGGGTGGGAAGGGAGACAGAGCAACTGGAAACAGGGTTTCCCTTTGACGTTATCATCCACAGCTCTGCCCTGCACTCTGTGCACTGCTCCCCTCAACAGAAGCTCCCCAGGCCCATGGGAAATGCAATGGAGAGTAGGAACTGGACCCTTTCATTGCCATGGAGCTTGGCACCCCATGCAGGGCCTCCCCACAGCCCCTGGCTGGAGCAGGGCAGAAGCAGGTTTATAGATTCTCCCACTCCTGGTCAACTAGAGACAGCAACAGCATTGAGCTTCCAGCTACTTGCCCACATCTAGGTGTCCCCTGTGGTCCTCAAACAGATTCTGTATAGGGGATCTAACCCATGCTGCTGCTTTCCCTCAAGCCACCACCCTACATTGCCATTCTCTCAAACCCCCATCCCACATTATCATTTACAGAAGCCCCCAGCTGAAGCTGTCCTTGGACTCCTATGCCCAGGCGGGTCAGCAGGAGCACCAGGATGGTCCCCTTTGTTGCACTCTATTTATCAGCTGCTGGACAGGATGAGAGGGAAAAGGGAGGGGATGTGGTGCCCAGGGCTGCAGGAGTGGAGGCTGTGCACATTGCCCAGAAAGTCCCCAGCAGCTGCTGCACATGTGTTGTTGGGCAGGGGAAGGGAGTGAGAAGGGGGATCTGCAAGGTCACTGATGTCATGTCCTGCACCCCACTTTTCCAATTCCTGCATCCATCCATGACCACTTGGTATCTTCTTCCCACTTACCCACACTCTGACCCATGCAAGCATCCTCTACTAGTATAACTGTTTTACTTTTGTCAGAGACTCTCAGCTCTAAGGAAGAAGCAGGATTTATCCTTAAATTATAGGTTTGATAACATAAAGAACCCTCACAAAAACCCTACACAAACTACTTTTTTTCTTTCTTTCTTCCTTCCTTCCTCTTTTGTTTTTAATTGTAAGTGAATTGCATCAATAATATCACTAACTGCATACTTTACACTGTATTGGTAATAAAGAACTTTCTACAAGCACATAATACATAATAGCTTGTTGGCTTCATAATAAGGGCAAAAATATACCTACTAGTGCCTGATGAGCTGCTCTCTCTATAACGTGTGATTTTACTGCTCACACTTAAGCAATGGGGCATCAGGCACATTGTTAAATGATGTGTGAAGGGCCATGGCCTGAATGTAATGGCTGCAGTTAGGAACTAGATCATCAATTTCAAATATCAATGACCGGTGGTGATATCACGGGTCACAAATCAGTGTGCTCCTATTAATGCACTGGAGTCTTAAAGGATGCCTGGCAGGGTCCACTACAGGTTTGAAAGGAGATCTTTTATTGGATCATTATTGCATTCCCCCCATGACTTAAGGGGAACAGCAACAAAATTTGGGGTCTAAAGAACTTTGTCCACATGGGCATATCTTATACTTACTTTGAACACAACTGCAAATTACAGAGGATCCATAGTGAACAGAAATGCAGGTATTGTGAAGTAGCATTGTATAATAGGCAGACAGGACATTGATACTAGGTGGTAGGTGAGCAGGTATTTGATTGTCTTGAGTAGTGAATTACATGTATAGTAATGTAAATTATAATGATTTTATCCCCGATTTTTTGGTGTAATTTTATAGTGGAATGAGGTGGGAGGGAGGACAGTGCTCCTCTTCATGGCTGTGGTGACCCGCAAGACTGCCCAGGCCAGGTGCTGCCCACAGGGCACCATCACTATGGAGGAAGCACTAGCCCCCCTGCAGCTCAGGGACTGCTCGGCTCACCAGCAGCTCCCCGATCCCCAGTGCCAGAGATAGAGGTAAGGTTTGGACCCGACTCTTGCATACATGACATGGGGGTTTATTTTGGTTTAATTCTTCCTAAACTGAAACGGTGTCTTTAAATACCCATCACTTTCATTTAGGGAGAATTAAACCGAAGTAAACCCCTGTGGCTTGTACAAGCAGTCTATTTTACTGAGATGCTGGTAAGATATTGGTAAGAACACTGGTTCTCATATAGATGAAGGCTACCTGTCTGAACCCTAACAAAAAATACCTGGAAAATGGCCTTTTTCATAGTATCTACTACTACTTAATTTGGAGGCCTTTCTGGCTTTTGGATCTAGGGCATGGACATATTACTAAACTCAGATATTGCTGGCTACGCAAATTTGGCCCTAATTTGCTACTAGGGGTATCTGTAGACATGTGGGACACTTGGTCCAACATGCTTTAATTACATACTGGAACAGATTAATCGAAGAGATTAATCAAAGCAGACTATTTGAGCCTGCCAGAGTGTGTTAATTAGCATGCTCCAGCAGCAACAGTGTCTTGTGTATTTAGTGTCCCCAGGTTTCAAAATGGCAGTGAGGGTTCTTTAACTGAAGCTCACTGCCATTTTGAAGGATGGGACGCTAAATACATGAGGCATTGTAACTGCTTTAATTAGCGCAACTCCTGAGAGCTACTCTAATTATAGTACCCTCCCCCTGCCTCCAGAGCACGTGGAAAGATACCCTATGTTATTATACTTGTATACATTTGTAATTTTATTGTGATCAATGATGCCATAGACATGTGAAATAGGTGTAATATTGAGTTGAGTAAATAGACTCTGAATTGAGTAAATCGACTTTCCATATATTTTTTGAGACCAGAGAAAATCCAACAAAATTGTTTGGAATTGGCATTATGGATATGGATAAGACAGTTGGGGCAGGGAGGGTACTCTATCTTAATCCTTATCACTGAGCAGGAGGAAGAAGTATGCCATCTCAGTCATGATAGCACTAGTCATAACTCTTTCAAATCATATGTGAAAAAAATTAAATCATGTAGGCTACTAATTGTAGATATGATCTCAGAAATCTTGATTAAGATAATAACAGTTTTACCTATTTCTAATCTAACTGCACCATCCCAGTGAAGTTAGTCTTAATAGGTTAACTGTGAACATTTTAGGGAAAGAATTTATAGTAAAAGACTTAAGAAGAGGAATATTATGATCAAATATAATGGAGTCTATCTTAATACATATTTTAAAGTCTCATTCCTGCTCACATGAAGATTCAAAATGTAATATTATTAACAAAATCTAGCACAGTAAAATGCTGCTTTTTTAGCACCCAGAATAAATTCATAATTTCAGAACTTCCCACTTTGATATGATAAATAATGTATTAGACTGCACAACCCATTGGGCCGAAAACAGTTTTGGCATAAGAAAAATTCAATGGAGTTACAACCCTCTGCCTAATATCAAAATTAAAACATTTTATTTTGAAATTTAGGAATAGGTTGCCTAAGGTTTTGATTGTTCTCAACAGCTTTTGTAAGAGATTATGAACTCCATGGAATAGCAAACCTAAGTAAAGCAAGCTTAAAAAGCCAGATCCATGCAAATATTGTCACTAAAAATGTTCTAATATTTATATTCCAAATGCACTCTCCAGAATCATTAGCCAAACTGAAACTGTAGTAAATGTGAAAGTAGAGCATGTACTTTAGAGCAGTGATTCTCAACCAAAGTGCTGTGGCACTTTGGGGCTGCCTTGAGATTCTTTCAGGTGTACCACAGGATGTTGATGTGATGTTAGTACGGTTATGTACTAACATTGCATGACGCATGATTCACATAATAAACCCACAACTTGAAATAGGAATACATAATTTTAAAGTATTCTAACCAGTTGTGGTCTTTCTGAACTTTTTGCAAAAAAGAATCACTATTTTCTGTGGCCAAAATTGAGCTGGCATTTTCCAAGGCATACCTTGAGTCTATAGAGGGATCCCCTGAGTTTACTGGGGTTAAGAACCTCTTCCTTAAGGTATTTGCTCCAGAATTTAAAAAAGAAAAGGGAGTTAGGTCAATAAATGTAACTTCTGTACATACACATAACATAGCTATGTTACCTACATAGAATGCATATTTGATTAGGCATTTAGGGCACTTTTACATGTTCTCTATGGGAAGAGGTGGGGGAGAGGCACTTTAATTAGAGTGGATCTGAGAGCTGTTTTAATTAAAGCACCACAGTGTCAACTCTGAACTTCAAAATGGCATTGGGGGCACTTGAACTAAAGCTAATTTGACACACTTTAGTTAAAGCATCCTCCTCATCCCCACCATTTTGAAGCATGGGGACACTGATACCTGAGACACAAAGGCTGCCTGGAACACAGTAATTACCACACTCCAGAAGACTCAGTTAATCGAGTCTGCTTTGACACTCTGTAATTTCGTGTCTACGGGCTCCCTTAGATTGACCTAATCCTAGTTAAGTCAATCTAAATATGACTTCTATACGTAACCGTTATTGTAAACACCACTTACAGGTTGCTCACAAGCAGGTATGTGTTCATTAAACATACTCACTAAGACTGCACTCTGGCTATGCAAGCATGGAGTAAAATGATCTATACATAGTGGGGGAAGTCTCAAAATTGTAGTCAGATAAAATCCTATGACTAGGGGATATTGGGTGCCAGAAGAGAAACAGACCACACTTATGTTGTTGCTCAATGGCTTAATGGGTACAGTACTTGCCTAGGGTTCTTGAAGATGCACCCCCAGCAGTCAAAAGGGGAAATATGTGTTTTCAGAAGGAAAAGAATAATTCAGAAGAGGTGTAGGTTAATGAGAAAAATCCTACTATTGTCTAAGCCTATAATCCAAATGGGTCACTTCCCAGAAAAATTCCAAATGTTTCAAGTGCTGCCTATCTATTTCTTCCAATGAATGGAGGGTGTAGAGGGTTATCTTCATGCTGGAAATTGCCCATTGTGAGCAGCTTAGGCATCCAACACTCACCAAATCCTACTGGGATCCATAAATTAGGTGGGAAAATGCTTAAGAGTATGTGTACCCCACTACTCAAGGTCCAGTCTGTAGCCCACCCCTGTAACTGTATCCAGTTAACTTGTGGAGCTATGGCCAGGTGCCAGAGGACTGGAAAAGGGCCAATGTGGTCCCCATTTTCAAAAAAGAGAGGAAGGAGGACCCAGGAAACTATAGGCCCATTAGTCCTATCTTGCTCCTGGGGAAGCTCTTAGAGATAATTATCCAGGAGCACATTTGCAAGGGACCAGCAGGGGAGACTGTTTAGGGGCAACCAATATAGGTTCATGCTTAGGGGCAACCAATACGGGTTCATTGGGGCAGGTCCTGTCAGACCAACTTGGTTGCCTTCTACGACCAGGTCACAAAATACTCAGAGGCAGGTGTCACGGTGGACATAGTCTTTCTGGACTTTAAGAAGGCCTTCAACACTGTCTCTCACCCCATTCTCATTAAAAAAAAATAGGCGACTGTGGCATTGATGCCTACAGTCAGATAGGTTGGAAATTGGCTGGAGGGCTGAACCCAGACAGTGGTGGTGGGTCATTTTCAACCTGGAGAGATGTGGGCAGTGGGGTCCCCCAGGGCTCAGTCCTTGGGCCCACACTGTTCAATACCTTCATCAGTGACTTGGATGAGGGGGTTAAAGCACATTGTTCAAATCTGTGGATGACACTAAGATGTGGGGAATGGGTTCAGAAATCATATAGGTTGAAGACTTCAAATCAATCAGTGGCACTCCCTATGACTCTTATACCTGCCTTCTGACCCTTTGTACCCTGCTTGCTCTCTGTCTTGCCTGTTTTAAGCATGCAAGGAGGAGCAAATAGTGAACAGACAGATTCTTAGGACTCAATGGGTGCATCCAGACGAGCGCACACATGCCTCTTGCCCTGCCTTAAACCCCTTTGAGGTGGGGCAACAGACATGTTTGGGAATTAAAAAATGTTCCCTGCACTGCCAGTTTGCAGTGAGGGGAGAAAATTAGACCCCTGGATATGAAAAAGATATTTAAAAAGATAGAGCAGGGTATGGTCCCAGACTGTGAGGCAATTGGAGGATGGGTCCTCCACAGAGATGCTCTTACTGCTATGGCTGGCCCCTCGCCCTGGTGCTGAAACATGAGGCAGACCAGGCTGTGTGTTTCAGCACCTGGATCCAGTGCCAGTGAGTAATGGGTCAGGGGGCTGGAGGAGGGGGGAGGAGACCATGGGGGGGACAACCAACAGCCCACCCACTCCCTCAGGCCCCTGAATCCCTGCCCTGGCTGCCCCTTCCACCACCAGCCCTCCCGAGGCCTCCAATCCCTGCCCTGGCCAGCCCCTCTTCTGGCCACACCCCTGAGGCTCCCAAACCCTGCCCTGGTTGGCCTCTTCCCCTGCCAGGCCTCCCAAGACCCCCTGATCCCTGCCCACCATAGTTTAAGAAAAACAAAAAAACCCCAAACTTTGGCACTTACCAGTAGTCTGGTTGCCATCTGGCTGATTGGGGCCCCGCCCACACAGTGTGGGGCAGGGTGACAGCTCCAGTGGCCCCAGCCCAGGCCCTGTTGCCCCTCCCCACTGTCCTGTGCTGCTTAGGAGGGCTCAGCCAAGATGCCCTGGAACCCCCCACAACCCTGTACCTCAGGTAAGAAGAGGCTTTTTTCCCTCATTTTTTTTCAGTTTTTTTCAGTTTTTTTCTGGTTTTTTTTTTAAGTGACAGTTTCTGGGGTTGTGGGAGTAGCCATGGGGGCCTGGGGGTGCAAGTTGGGGGGTGAGGCTGGGTGAGGCAGCCACTGGGGGGTCTGAGGGAGCAGGGGATGGGGCTGAGTGGGGCAGCCATTGAGGGACTGCAGCAGCTGGTAGGGGATCGGGACAGGTGGGGCAGCAATTGGGAGACTGGGGTGGGGCATGTGGGCCTTGCAGAGAAGTGGTAGCCCCTATGGGGGCTACTTGGCCCCTTTTGGGGGGCCATAACCCTTGTATGGGGGCCAAACCCCTTTTATTGGATGCATAGGTTCATAGTAGCTAGAGTCAGGAGGGACCTGAACAGATCATTTAGTCTGACCCCCTGCCATAGGAAGGAATGAATGCTGGGATCACAAGACCCCATATAGGTGATCACCTATGAATTTGCCCAAGGTAGGGACAAGGACCACTTCCCTAGGAAGTTGGTTCCAGATTTTGGCCACCCTAACTGTAAAATATTGCCTTTTGATCTCTAATCTAAACCTATTCTCCATCAGCTTATTACCATTGTTCCTTGTCACCCCAGGTGGTGCTGGGGACAAAAGGGCTCTGCCTATTTGTTGTTGATCCCCCCTGATGAGCTTGTAGGCAGCCACCAGCTCCTCCCTCCACCTCCTCTTGCTGTGGCAGAACAGGTTCAGGTCCTTCAGTCTCTCCACATACCGCCTGTCCTGCTGCCCTCTCACTAAGTGGGTGGCCCTCCTCTGAACCTTCTCCAGGCTGGCTGCATCCCTTTTGAAGTGCGGCTCCCAGTACCGGATGTAGTACTCGAACTGCAGCCTGACCAACGTTGCATAAAGGGGGAGTATGACTTCTCTGGACTGGCTTGAGATGCACCTTTGGTTGCTTGACAAGGTATGGCCGGCCTTGCTGGCTGCGGTCTGGCATTGGCAGCTCACGTTCATCTTGGAGTCAATAATGACTCCAAGATCCCTTTCCACCTCTGTGCTTTCAAGAAGGGAACTCCCCAGCCTGTATGTATGCTGTGGATTCCTTCT
>JAGPOW010003642.1:36024392-36051266 GCA_030014935.1 Caiman crocodilus
CTCTGTGCTTTCAAGAAGGGAACTCCCCAGCCTGTATGTATGCTGTGGATTCCTTCTCCCAAGGTGCAGCACCCTGCATTTGTCTATGTTGAACCCCATTCTATTCTCATCTCCCCACTTTTGTTGTCTGTTTAAATCTCATTGCAGCCTCTCTCTCCCTTCAAGTGTGTCCACGTCACCCCACATCTTAGTGTCATCAGCAAACTTGGACAGTGTGCTTTCCACCCCTTGTCCAAGTCACTGATGAAGATGTTAAACTTCGGGGGCCTGAGGACTGAGCCCTGGGATACCCCACTGCTCACATCTCACCAGGTTGAGTACAACCCGTCCACCACTACTCTCTGGGTGCTCGCCATCAGCCACATTTTTAACCATCCAACTGTGCAGGCATCAATGCTGCAGTCGCTTAATTAATTGATAAGGATGTGGTGAGAGACAGTGTCAAAGGCCTTCTCAAAGTCTAGGAAGACTACATCCACAGCAACACCATCATCCAAGGATTTAGTTACTTGGTCATAAAAGGCAATTAGATTGGTCAGGTAGGACCTGCCTTTGATGAACCCATGCTGATTGCCCTGAGCATGATCTCCCCTGCAGGCCTCCCACAGATGTGCTTCTTGATGATTCATTCCAAGATCTTCCCGAGCACCGAGGTGAGGCTTACAGGCTTATAATTACTTGGGTCCTCCTTCTTCCCCTTCTTGAAAATAGGGACCACATTAGCCAGTTTCCAATCCCCCAGCACCTGGCCAGATGACCAGGAATGCTCATGCAGCCAGGCCAAGGGCTCCACGGTGACCCCTTCCAACTCCCTCAACACCCTTGGTTGGAGGGCATTTGGACCTGCAGATTTAAAAATGTCTAGACCTTCCAGAAGACCCCTAACTATATCTGCACTGACTGAAGGCCTGACAGAATTATCCCTGAGATTGTCCCTACCTCTGGTAGGTGGGATGTCCTGGTCCCTGTTCAGGAAAACAGAGGCAAAGAATCTGTTAAAAATATCAGCTTTCTTGTCTGGCTTGGCCAGCACATTAATGTTTGTGTCTTGCAGGGAACCTACATTGCCTGGTGCCCTCTTCTTGTTCCCAATGTACTTGAAAAAGAACTTTTTGTTCTCCTTAATCCTGGACACTAGCCTGAGTTCCATCTCTACCTTGGCCTTCCTAATAGCCCTCCTACACTCCCAGGCTGAAGGGGAGTACTCCTCCTTGGTGATGGCTCCTCCCTTTCACTGGTTGTATGCCCCCCTTTTAATCCTCAGGCATTCCTGAATGCCCTTGCTGAGTCAAGAGGGTTTCTGAGCACTCTTCCCCACCTTGCTTCTCTTAGAGACTGTTATCCTTTGGGCCTGGAGGATCATCCCCTTAAGGTACAACCATCCCTTGTTGACTCCCATCTCCTCTACCTTCTGGGCCCTTAGTGCCTCCCACACGAGTCTCCTAAGCTCGTTGAAGTTGGCCCTTCTGAAGTCAAGGGCTTTGGCCTTTGTATGAGCCCTAGATGCCCTGCATTGGATAATGAAATCCAGCAGGTGATGATCGCTATTGCCCAGGTGGTCAAGGACTGCAGTTCCCTCACCAGGTCAGCCCCCATGGCCAGGACCAGGTCCAGCAAGTGTTACCCTTAGTGGGGCTGCACACTTTCTGGATAAGATGAGAGTCCTGTAATACAGACTGGAACCTATACAAGCAGTTTGTGCGGGGCTGAGCCCATTGTGTGAAGGCTGAACCCTCTGTTGGGGGGGGCTGAACCACTTGTGTGGGGGTGAACTCCCTGTTGGGGGGTTAAAGTCCCTGTTGAGGGGCCATAGCTCTTGTGTGGTGGCTGAATCCCCTGTTGGGGGGCAACACCCCTTGTGTGGGGGCCAGATACCTTGTTGGGGGGGCTGAACCCCCTGTTGGGGGGGCTGAACCCCTTGTGTGGGGGGCACACATGGCAGTACTGCTGCACAGAGGCCAACCCTGCACTGGCACCTGGCCCAGAAGGGAAGATGCCTCTACTGGCTGTGCAGTCTCCATTCAAGTCTGGCAGGTGGCAGCAGGTCACAGCCAGGCAGCAGCCCCCACTGCCAGACTGTTGCAGTGAGTAGAGGGTGCAGGGAACTCTCAGGGCTGCTTCAGCAGTCCAACTGGCACAAGAGGTAGTGTCCCTAGGTACCAATTGGCTGGGCTCCAGAAAGTCCTGAGAGCTAGTAGCCCTGATCTCCTTGCCAGGGCGGTTTTTGATACTACTGGGGTCAGGGCAGGGAACCTTCTAATACTTCTGGGGATAGCACAGGTACTGGTGCTGGGCTCTAGCTCCCCCTGGCTGCAGATCTGGGAGGAGCCAGGCAGAGTTATATTGCCCCAAGTGGCACAGATTGCACCAAAGTGCACGTCTGAGAATGTATGCTGAAGCAAAAAGCCCCAGTTCAAATTTGCATCTCTTCTATTTGAGCAGCTGCAAGCTTATATGCTTGCATGTGTGGACGCGCCCAATATGAGGAAAGGGGATCAGCTGGCTCAATGCTTGTCATTCCTGGTTTTAATACACAGCAGCGGTATAACAAAATATATGGGGCCCATACTTGAACGTCATGTGCACACAATATAAGTGAGCAGAATTTTCTGAGGGGTCTTATTTGTGAAGCATCTCTGATTCAATTCATCTGTAAAGTGCATCTCTACCTTGCATCAACGTAGAGCATGATTTAGAAACAGAGTTTAATGATTCAAGGTACTTCAGCTTAGCAGGCATTCAGCTCTGATGGGGGAGTCCTGAACTCTCCACCCTGGCTGTTTACATGTGTTTCATTAACCTTACGATTAAAAAAATAAAATAAAAAATAGCAGCTCCCCCCCAAGAAACCTCAAAAAACAAAAAAGAAACCAAAAAACAGAAAGAGAAATCTGGAGAGAAGACATGAGAAGCTGAGAGGTAGAAGAGATAGGTTTAAAACTCTTCAAACTGAGGAAGGGTTAGAATTTAGGTCTCACAGTTCCTGAGTGAGTGCTCTATTAAACTATTAAATGACAGGTAGGAAATGGTGTCATGGCCAACAGCCATGTAAAAGGGACCTTGGTTACTCTCTTCAGAAACAGCCTTTCTTTTGGACGGGTTCCAGGCTTCTGATCCAGAATTGATGAATGTGATTCAAGTACACAGCATATTTTCTTGCATGAACGCACCCCAGAAAAAATAAACACTTTGTTTTTGAAAAGCAGAATGAAGGGGAAAAAATGTTTTTTTTTCATAGTTGTGGCTGCATAGAGCCTATTGTTGATCTCACTCCCCCTTCCTGTCCTGCTTAACTAAAACTGAATCTTTAGCTGCTACTGAAGACTGATTTACATGGCTGGATCTATGATTTTGAAAAGAGCTAAAGAATCTATGTTAAGAAGCGAAAAATCTGAGCTAAAGAGACTGAGAAATAGGAGAAGAGAGACCAGGAGCAGCTAGCTGATAACAAAATTACCCTACAAAAGTTTAGCTTGATTAGTGGAACATCAAGACCATTAAAAAGGAGAGATGGCTTAGCAAGCTGCATGCATATTTACTTTATAACTATGTTCTGTAAATAGGCAATGGATGGAGTGGGAAAGACTTTGTTTCTGCTGCTACATGGCAGGAAGAATGTTAAGAAGATGGGTTATGTGTTGGGGGTGATTGGATAAACCTGTGGGTGTGGCAGCCACTGCCCACTATGCAAAGATAGAGACTTTCTTAATGGTAAATGAACTTGAAGGAGTGGGATTAGAGTTCTTGAACTTGAGGGACTGGGATTAGAGTTCTTGAAATACTGTAAGATGGCTATTAATATGATAAGAAGGAAAGATATGATAACAGTAGCTGGATATCTGATAGCAGAACAGATGGCAAATGTATGGAAAGGAGTCATAAATAATAGAGGGAAAGGAGAAGATACAGATATCACATGGAATATGAGGGGCATTCAGCATAAATGGGTAAGATCAGCAGTGTGCCTGAGAGAAGGATGCGGGGCTGAAAAATCTGTATTGCATATATTTTGAGACTGCCTGTTAGTGCAAGGAGGGGACATATTGATTTTTGAGGACAGTTGGTATGAAATATGATTTAACATATGAAATTAGGTTGTATGGGTTAATGCCCAAAGAACAGGAGGCGCAGAGACTGAGAACCGTATTACTTTGTGCAGCCATAGTGTTATGGAAGGTGAGAAACCTACTGTTGGTCAAGGGATTGGCTTTCACCAGAAGAGAGTGTTTGGAGTTGGCAATTCATGTATTGGAATTATATTTCGATCAAGATGTGGATGAGATGGGAAAGGAGAAGGCAGTGAAGAGATGAAGAAAAGAATAGAGCTGTTTCTTCCAAAAGGACAAAGGGATGAGTGAAAGTTGTTGCTGCTTCTTGGGTTGGGGGAGTTTTGTGAGACATTAATGGAAAGGGGTGTAATAAGAGCAAGGTACTGTTGTAGGTGAAAGTTAACAAGTTTTATGCTAATGTAGCTCCTTTTAGTTGTTTTGTAATAATAAATAATGGTCCCAGTCAGCATCTTAGCCTTTACGTCCAAGATCAAATGTAGCATTTTTGGTACAAAGTGGAGGCTGGCAGGGCTGGCTTTAACCCTTCTGGTGCTGGCCTGGTAGAGTAGTACCACCAGGCATGGTGCCAGTTCCCTGCAGAGGGAACATTTACTGTTATTTTAAGGGCCTCACACAACCACTCATACAGATTCCCATCAATATGTTTGCCTAATATAGAATACATGTTTTATGGTCATGCCGAGTGCTGGCTGCATTTAGTCATCTTCATAGTTGTTTTCCATTTCTTAGCACATGGTGGTTTTGGCAATAGTCTCATAGATTCAAAGATGTTAGGGGCTGGAAGGAGATAATTGAGTCTAGCACTCCTCCACTTGGTTTAATGATAGACAATATATTTAATGAGGTTTATTTGTATACAAAAATAAGACAAATCTTGAATTGAATTTTAGTAAACAGGGTCATTTTAGTGACTTGACAATTTCTTGAAAATTAGTTTCTGTGCTTCTATAGTAGTTCTGAAGCCTCCAGTTTCTATCTTTAGCAACCTTTTTCATAGTGTCCATACTGCAATGGAATCCTGTAGTCTATGTTAAGATGCTTCTTCAAGAATACATTTTCATTCAATGGAATTGGATAGAGTTGAATTATTGAGTTCAATAAGGTTATTCCATATTGACAACAAAAGATATAAGTTTACAATGCAAAGAAAATGTACAGACTGGAGGATAAAATCATGTACAGGAAAAATGGAAGAGATTCAACAGAAACCAAACCTAAACAGGCCAACTGCATGCTATCTGTGTAATATTAGGGGTTAAAAATCTTGCCTCTTATTCCAGCACTTTACAGATGTGCCTTGCACAGATGGTATGCATGAAGAGGCACAGTTTCCTGTGAACTCAAGAAGAACAAATCACGTCCTCACAATTTTATTCTAATCAATCAATTTCAAATGCGCTGTATTCTTACCAACTAATTCTGAAGGAGTTCCATGCTATAACAGATTCTCTACATAGAGTATGTTGGCCCCTATTCACCATAACAGCTAAAATATACTTGTGGGTCACTTAATGATATAGATTTCTGTATGTATGTTAGTGAGCAGAAAATTATAAAGATCTAAAAGCCAGAACTGTTATAAGAAGCTATTTAAAAAGAAATCCATTACTGTTTAGCTTGTGGTCACAGTTCATCTATGTTCATGCTGCGTTATCCTTATCATTTGTGTAAGCCTACCATGGATGATGTAAATTAATGGTAATTGTAGCAGGGCACTAGGGTGCGGGCTACTAGAAGTGCTGGGGTAACCCTTCAGGTGCTGGATGCTGAGGCAACCAAAGGGAGCTAATGGCTTACACCTGCCTAACCAGCTGAAGGAAGGGGCAGGGCCTGGCCCCTATATAAAGCACAGGCAAGAGGCCAGAGGCAGTCCCCTACCAGCAGTTAAGGGAGAAGGAGCTCCCTGCCAGAAAAGAGAAGCTAAGCTTGGATGCCAGAGCAGCATTGGTCACCGCAATAGGATAGAGAACCCGGTACGCCTGAACACAGTTATAGCTAGTGGCTTATGTTTATGTTGTATCCAAGAGCCTTGTGCTTATGTTATTATTGGTTACACCGGTGGTTTGGGTGAGGCTATTAGGGGATGGAGGAGGCCTCATAGGGGACTCACAATAGTGTGGGGACCCCAGTGTCAGTGAGGGTGCTACATATGGGGTACATAGACCTCAGCCCCAGAGAGGGGCAGTTGAGAAGCCCAGAGAAGGGGGTGCTGTTAAGAAGCCCAGTACGGGCGTGGTGAGCCCCAGAAAAGGGTGGCACTATTGAGAAGGTCCCTGAAGAGAGGGGCGCAGAAAGAGAGAGAGAAAGAGAGAGATGGGACTGGAGAGCCTGAGTGCTAGAGAGGGTGTGAACAGAGAGGCCTAACAACATCTGTTACATCTGCGAGGCTTGGGGCAGATTAGGGTGATAGGAGCCATGCATAGCCCATAAGGCTGAAGAGTATGGAAAATACACTACCGGAGAAAAACTCGAAGTAACAGGACAACTGTGGCCAAGAAGAAAGAAGGCAGCCTTCCTATAAAAACATATACAATCAAAGTCGTGACGGACGAGAATACAAGGGTGCGAGCCAACAGCTTGGCTCAGTAAAGGAGGCGGCAAGAAAGAGGATGGCGACCCTGATGTCCCTCCTATTATAAAGAAAAATGCTAAATATAATCATCATCATTAATGGCACTATCCTGCAAGGAAAGTGGGCAGTGCTGGGGATTGGGTGGGGTGGACTGAAGCCCTTCTCTGCTGTGAACATTAGATAATAGCAATTGTTATCTTGTATGCCTAAATGAATCTGATTGGAACATCAGGGTATACAGCAGGCATATGGATTTCCTGCACTTCCCCACTACGTATCAACAAGGTTTGACTAAAGGGAAAATTGGCAGATGGTAGAGGACAAAACATAGCTCTCTCTGCGGAACAGCAAGAATTAAGTAGGATTGTGTTTGTTTGCTTAGTCCACTTTATTTAGCTTTTATTTAATCAGAACTTTAGTTATTTTTTAATATGCAATAATAGAAGCTACATGGGTCCTCAAAGCACTCATTTAAAATAGTATACTTTTAAATGAAATATTCCTTCCTCCGCTAAAATAAATATTTCAGATTTTTTTTCGGAATCTGATCCACTTCCAGTGAACTGTGCTGGCATCTTTACATTGACTTCCATTAACTTTTGTAGATATGCTATACTTTGATTCAGCATATAAAAAGAATTTCAAACTATATATATATAGTTTTTGTTCTGCATACACACATACAAAAGGGCCAGACAAAGAAAGATATCTTCTCTTGATCAGTAGATGGCAAGCTTGCTACATCCAAATTTTGAAACATTTTATCCTGTTAGCATTTACAGTATTAGTGTTATGCTGTATAATAATTTAAGATAGCTTTAAATTCATCCTATTTAGTTTATTGTAGAAATGATTTGTACATAATGCACTCTATAGAGAAGATATATGTAACAGGCTTCAAGGTGCTACTGTAAAGAAATAAATTTGTCTTAATTAATAAATTTTCTTACTTCCCACAGCTATTTTTTTCTAGTATATCTTAAATTACTACATGGCTTATTTCTCAAGGGAATTTTTACTTTTATTTGCAACTTGTTTTATTAATGCAGGGCTTTTTCTTAGTTGTACATAGTTACTGTACCTCAGATTTTTTCCAAGGAAAACCTTTATATTTAGCTCCATATAAATACAGCTAATAATCAGGATTATCTATAATCTGATTTCTGGAATCAACCTATAGGGTAAAATATTTCATTTAGTATGCATGTCCAATTATGTTTGGATGCATTGTGCAAGAATTTTTTTCTTCAAACATCATAATCATATTTTTCTATCAAGGGTAATATGGTAGGGTTAAAAAGCAAGTCAATAAAATAAGTAATGGGAAAACAGAAGTGTGCAAGCATAATTCAGTTCTTTAAAAAAGTGAATGTAGGATTAAGAGAGATGACCAGCAGACTGAGAAATAATAGATTTTAATTGTCTGGGGCCAAAATACATATTGAACTACTTCCTTTGTGCTTTTCAATGTTTGGCCTTGTTTGCTGTCTTGAATATTCCAGAATGACTGTATGCAATCTGTATTGACTGTAAGTAATGGAAATTGTTCTCTACTACTAGCACGGGGTTGCTAAAAGATTGGCACCAAGGTTCATTTAAACACCTCCAGAAGAGAAGCCACACATCACTACTACCTGGTCTTTCTGACCTGGGGACTTCCTGATGCTTTAGTAAGAGAAAAGTCAAATGCTTTAGGTTTTGGGTTTGTGTTTCTGTTTTTTTTGTTTTGTTTTGTTTTTTGGGGGGTGGGTAACTTTGGTACTTGGGTATGCCAGGGAATTTTATTAAATATTTGGCATGAACAGTAACTAAAATGCTTTATGGAGATAAGGAAAATAAAACAAAGAACTGGTTATTCATTATAATTGTAAAAGCTTTGTTGAAAACGCTGCTCTCAAATATATGGTGATGGGGAAATGACTCTTTCTTAATGAAAAGGAATGTAAAGGTTCTGCTGTATACTTTACACCCTTCTGAAAGCCAGTGGAATCCCCTCTTTGCAAGTAGGTTTTTAGGTCTGAGTATAGGTTATGTTGAAGCCTGAGGGATGACTGGCAAAGTGAGTCAATGAACACTTGTTCTTTAGAGTTTGATTCTTAAGCAACTCAGTGAATGAAGGTCAGGCAAAAAGTAGTTAGTATTTAATATTGCTCATGACTTATAATGTTCATAGTTTCTGCTTTCTTCAGAAATCATAAATAATGCTGAGCCAGTGAAAAAGACATGGCAATGTGGCACTTGAATGAGGAAGTACTTGGTCCTTAAATAACTGTAGAAAGATAACTGAAAAGCTTTGGGGGCTGTTGTTATATAGCACTGCTTTTTACAATGTGAGGAAAAACATCAAGCAAATTCTTGAAACCATATTATTTTGTCTATCTATGACTGCTGTTTTCTGTTCACACAATTAATTACTAATCATGTTTGCTAGTCAAATACTTTGGAGCAAAGGACAGGAATTATAAATACTTGGACTTCAAGCAAGGCCAGTTCAAGTGTACTCAAGCTTGATAGTTTATCTGAAGCTTTGAAAAAAATCTGCATGATTCAATTAAGTGTAACTGTTGTGAATGTACACATTCAGCATTGTCTATGTGCATTCAAAACAAGCTAATAAAATAGGTGACCGGTACTAATACCTTACTTAATATCTAAATGAAAACACAGTGAATTCAAGGGGAGCTTTCTGTTTAACTTTAGTGTGCTTAGGATCAGCTTCAAACAGAAAACAGTACCAACCGTGGTAATTGTTGTTCATTTATTATGATAAGGTTATTACACTAAAAATATCAGTTTGAAATAATTGCTGGTTGTATATTTATTCCCTTTTCTATGTATTAGAAATAGTCCTTCACTTAGTAATGTGAAAAAAGAATACATAGAAAGGATTGTGCGATCACTTTATTTGCCAAGGATTTATGAATAGTTAACTTATTTTCAAATAACTTGTTAAGTTTGTGAATACCTTGTAAAACCAAGGAAAACCCCAGGTTTGCTGAGTACTTCAATTGGGTGAATATTATTAATGGAGATTATCTGTGGTTTTCCACTCAAAACAGGTGTGTTCTCTTTCTCACCCACCAATCCTCCTCTAGTCTATTGACTAGAGAAGTCAAAAGTCAGACATACATCACACGGCGTAAGTCAACAGCCTGGGTGTCAAATCAAAAGGCAAGTCTCAAATACCACACTAAGAAAACACACCAAGTCTATATCCAAAATGTCAAGCCAAGGATCCAGATCCAAAGATCGGAAAACAGGAGTTGTGATGAATTAAAGTGTCAAAATCAAACCAATATGAGCAAAGATAAGAAACAGAGTTAGGAACCCAAGAGATAAAGCAGAGTCAGGAGGCAAGTACCAGAAAGTAAAGAAAAAGGAAACCCAGGCAGGGAAAAGGGGGGAAAAAGCAAGGAGATGTGAACAGGCCAACTAATCATGTAGTTGAGTGTAATAGAGTGCCATCCTTAGTGACCCTTAGGGGTGCCTCTGGGCACTCCTGAGTCTCTTTACGTTTGCCCTTCTTGCTGGGAATAGACTCCCTTCACTCACCTGCTATGTCTTGTTGTTTCTCTGGGTTCCAAAGAGGAATCTGCCCTAGGGTTTCCCTGAGTCAGGTCTATGCTCATGAACACTCTGCGGTGGTGATGATCTTCAGACTTAAGGGCTCTTTGCACTTTCCTACCTCCCTTTAATGTGCCCCATGCCTCACAGGTGTTGCCTGCATTATGCCCCTTCGTGGGGGCCTTCAGCCTCCTGAGTTCTGCCTTTTCTCTGGCTAGGTCTATCAGCTGAGGTCCATAATCTAGGACTTAGACGCCCTATATCCACAAACCACTCTGGGCTTCTAGCTCTTTACACCATGGTCTCTTTAACAGTGGTGCTGAGTTGTTGGGGTCTCATCCTTCCCCAGCTTTTCCCTTTATTCTATAGCTGGGCCTCCCAACCTAGGCCCACTAGGTAGGACCTAACATTAGGGCCAGTAGCGCATCCCTCCACTCTGGGCTGCGTGCCCTGCATGGTTGTGCCTGCTGTAGCACATGCTCTCTAACCTTCCAGTGGTGTCCCGTGGACACTAATGAAGCCTCCCACTCCCCAAGAGCTTTAGCCACAAACCACCGGTTAAAAATAGAATACAAACAATAAGCCCCTGGACTGTAACAACAATAAAGGTAAAGAAGGCAATTCGTCTGTTTATATTTCCAGGGTCTCTGTCCTTGCATCCCACCTCCAGCTGCGCTCTCTCTTCTGTGGAGCTGCCACAGCTTCTTGGGAGTTGTCAGGAGTCTACCATCTTTGCAGCTTGGGACTCCCCTGGCCATTTCAGGCCTGGCTTATATAGTTCTGGCCTGAGCCCTCTTCCAGTCACTTGATGCCACATCAGCTGACCAGCCAGCCAAGAGCAGCTTTTAACCCCTGCTCTGCTGGCAGAGTGAACCCAGAAGGTTCTGGCCTTAAAGGGACTGCCCTGATTTCCAGTAACAGGGCTAGGGTTCCCTGTTACACTGAGCTAAAGCCATCTTGTACTCAAATGGACACCTAATTTGTTAAGCCAGAGAACAGAGATTTAACCCTCACAACATATGCCTGGTAGTAAAGGAATTTTTCTGGGAAGTGAAAGATTAAAATCCCCACTGGCTGGATGCATCTACACATGTGCTTTACTGTGGAGTTGTTAGCTCTGCAGTAGTGTCACAGTCTACGCATGCACTAGTATTAAGGTGCAGTAAATTACTTAACTCTGCCATAGGATAGTACTATACTGTGCATCAGCTAGCCTCTGTGCTGCCTGATGCCACCACCCAGAGTCTGGGGATGACTCCCTGGGCCTTCTATCAGCCCAGGAATGCTGTACCCCAGCTCAAATTGCTGCAGTCCCAGGTGAATATGTAAATGCTACACCTGGAAACATTTTTTCTCAAGCATGAACTGCAGTGAAGTTTATTACTCCAGCTTACTTGCATGTGTATGTGCACCTACTAAGAAGGGCCTATAGAACACTCTTTGAGTACTATAGAATTCATGCTATGAGACCATAGAAGATTCATCTTATGGGCTGTGGAGTACTAAGTATTACCCAAAAGACAAGCAACACCTCCAATGGCTGGTGAGTTGCCTACATCAGAAATGAGACGAGGTCTAGATTGCAAGTAAGTGCAAATGCTTAAGATCCAGACAAAGGCAGGAGTTGTGATACACTCCTGTGATTACCATTTCCTATTGCCTGCTTTTAGACACCTCTAAGCTTCTTGAACCATCCTTTCAATCATCCTGAATCAACCTACACCTCCCTATACTCTATAGAGCAACAAAGTTGACTTTCTGTCAAACTGGACTTGTGTTGGGAGATACCTAAGTCTCCCCTATATAGAAATACTGAGCACCTAAATTTGGTCAAATCAAATCCAATTATTATTTTAGACCAAAGTACCTACATTTTAGGTATAGAGGTTCTGAAGTATAGAAAAATCTGAGACCAAGCTGGGTTTGGCCCTCTGTCTGTATTAGCCCATCTGTTTCTCTTAACAAACTTACCTACAGATCTCAAATATTTCACTATATTCTTTGTCCCAAGATCTATCCCTAAATAACTCATCAAAAGCCTACT
The DNA here is from genome assembly GCA_030014935.1 of Caiman crocodilus. Taxonomy (NCBI): domain Eukaryota; kingdom Metazoa; phylum Chordata; order Crocodylia; family Alligatoridae; genus Caiman; species Caiman crocodilus. The sequence continues at coordinate 36,036,643 of JAGPOW010003642.1, forward strand.
CCTTAAACTATATGCCCCCATACTGGGGAACCACAGAAAAAAAAAATATTTTCCTATTACTTGTTTCTTTTTCTTATACTTAGGTACATTAATGTACAGAGAAATAGAGCAATATATAAAAACGAGTTTAAAATTCTATATTCTTAATACAAACGAGAATGCAATGTAAACGCACCTAAGCTTCTAATTGATTAATAAGTCTTTTAGAAGCCCTTGGTAAGGCTGAAATATGTGCATTTTTAAGGTTGCTGTTTCTCACTGTGACACAAAAAACCTGCCAACTCCATGGTAAAGTGGCTTCACTGTAGCAATAATAAGTAGATCAGAGGAAAATTGTCATTTCGATTGCAGAGGTGGAAATAGAAAAATAACCTCAGTGACCTTTTACTGGTCTGTCCTGCTGCCTTCAAGTTACCATTCTTCAGTACAACATGATTATTTAAGCTTATGTAAAACAAATGAAGATTGTGGTGTTTTGTATCCTAGAAATACATTCACGTTTGCTTGAGATGGAGCAACAATAATTAGTTGTCTGGAATCAATGGTATGCCTTTTTCCAGACAAAATACAAAAATGAGAGCTGAAATTCACTATATAGCATAAAAACTATTTGTACAAAATGTGTTCTGTTTTTCTGTGTTAGATCAGTATATTAAACATACATCATTTCATAAAGAGGTCAAGATTATCGGAACAGCTTCTGAAAAGTTGAGAAACCTAACTGATTTCTACTTGAACTCAATTTGGATAAGATCAAGTTTCCAGCTTTGATGCCTGTGACTTTATTGTTTTATATACCTTTCTTATAAATATAAGGCCACCTGGGTGCAGTTCTTTAGAGTTGTGGGTTAGTTAGGCTCCAGTGACTTTGGTGTCCATGCATGTCTTTTTTTGGATATTCTGACTAGTGAGTATTACACAACATGGTATAATTAGACAAGTTTAGGAAATACTACTTATAGATCAAAATGATCCTTTTCAAACTTATCCCCCCTCACCCCCCAATCTTGTTGCTATAGTAAAAGGGTACTTCCTCCTTGCTGGACATCCAGTATATCCAGAGCAGCATGTGATAAAACAACAATTTTCCAGTTTACAATTTAGTTTCAGAAAAAAGTTTTTTTTCCCCTCTGGGAGACCATGATTACAGTGTTTTTTACTAAACCTTCTAAAAGTTTGGGGCCTGTCAGCATTTCTATAAGAAGCTCTTATTTTCCAGGCTTTTTGACCTACTTGTTAAACTTCTTTATGGGATAGGGATTTGTACAGGTATCTCTTCCTTGAATTTTTCTTATTAGTTTTTTTTGTAATTAATTTAAAATAATATTTCACAGCTTGATTTATAGGGCCACTAAAACAGGAAAATAGAGAAGTGGATTCAACTATCAGTTTTATTAGCTCAGAACTAGATGTTTCTTCTAAATCAAATGAAGAGCTGAGGGTATGAAAGGGAAAAACACAGTATCAAGAGAAAGGAAAAGTGATAGAATTGTTTAAAAAAGGGAAACCATTAAAAGTTCTACTAAAACTCTTAGATCTTTATGTGCCTTGAACTAAATATTACTAGAACTGTACAGAGCATAGATATGTAAACTTTCAAAAGCAGCTAAGTGCCAGGAATTAGGTGTCCATATTATATTTTAGTCAGAATATTCTTAGTTCAAATGACTGATTCCCAAAAACCCCACCTAATGCTTAAGTGCCTAAAAATCTGTAAGTTACTAAGTCTTTTGGAGAAACTTAATGTTGTCAACATTTTATCTATGCCCAGAACTACCACCATCTTGGCTAAGCCAAACATTAAGTAATCAGAAGTGATTTGGGATTCACAAACTAATGCAGACCGACAGAATTTCATCAGTGTTTATAGTTACTCTTGCTGTACAGCATGGATGGTAGTAATGGTGGTCACACCTTTTGTGGAATAGCCAAGCTATTATGGTTCGTTCCAAGGAAATAGGAGAGAGAGAATTAAAGGCCTTCCTAAACCTGATGAATTTAAATTTCCATCGCCTACCACCCAGAAGAGTAGCCTAATCACCATACTATAGAAGAGTCTTGATGGAGGCACACTTCACACTTCCTGTTGGGTAGACAAGAGTAGAGCAGTCATAAGGCCATAGGACAACAAGAAAGATAAGTACATTGATGAGGACAGCCTTGTGGAAAGTGGAGGAAACAGTTTCTTGTCCCTGCTGCATTCTTTACATTAACAGCCATTGGTTAAAAAACAGTTTCAGTAAGGAATCAACACCAGTCATTGTCATGTGCTTCAAGTGACTACCCTAATTGTCATGAACCCACACTATCTGGGGGGGGTTTGTGGAACATAGAATGCCTAAATGATTTGCTGAATTAGTTTTATTGGTAGAATGTGTCATTTTTTGCAGTCTGATTTCTGTTCTAAAAAGTCATATTCCCTTTTGCCTTTCTTTTTGTTCATATAACTTTTCTATTTTTAGCTGCCCAAAAGCCCAGGTTCAACATGGGGGATATAAGTGACCCAACACTGAGACTATTCTATGGCCTTGTGCTTAGCACACTGGAGGTGCATCTACACAAGTTGTTTTACTGCACATTAGATTAATCTAATTCACAGTAAAGTATCACGGTCTACATATGTGCAGCAATTACTGTGCAGTAAATTAATTTAAAGTGTCATTTGCTAGTACCCACAGCTACAGCAATTAGAAAATGGCACTTTAAACTAATGTGTCCTTGCTCCTGGTCAGTCTAGGCAACAGGGGGCCACAGTGGGTGTGGAGCATCATCCCAGCTTGGTGGGTAGCTCCCTGCCTGCCATTGCACAGATCAGGACCAGCCCCAGTCTGTGTGGAGCAGGGGAGAGCTGCCTGCTGAACCAAGACAGTTGTACCCTGCCTTGTGCAGATTGCAGCTGGCTCTGGTCTTCATGCAGTGGGCAGGGAGCTGCCCCCAAAGCCAGGACAACTCCTCCTACCCCCCAGAATTTGGGGCTAGCCCTGATCCCATGTGGCTGGCAGGGAGCTGCCCACCGAGCCATGACAACTCCTCTCCCCCCCCTCCACCTGCACAGATCAGGGCTGTCCACAGAGCTGTGACAGCTATGGGCTTGCTTAGAGTACCCCCTGGTTGCTACATGGGAGCAGAGGCTGGGCTGGGCTGCTTCTGTCAGGCACAATTTGCTCCTGATGTGGACGCACATCTACATTTGCACTAGGGAACACTTTAACGAGCCTGTCTTTTCTGTGAAAATTTAGGCACATTAATTGCATGCATAGATGGGAGACTTTGATATGAATTGCTTTAGGCTGAGGAGGCTAAATTCTACTTAGCCTTTAATACAGCAAAGTGGAACTAACTTCAGCTTTTGGCATGCATACCTGATTTGGATACTATTTGCATCTTTCTATCTATGCTTAGGTAGCTTGCTCAGAAGGCTGAACTCCATTTCTCTGCAGTGGAATATGATCATAATATCACATCTTTAATCACAGAAAAATCATGACTAGCAAGTGTTTGATTCCAGTGAATGGAACTGATCCAAAGGCTCATACCTCCAAAAAATGGAGGTTCATACCTTCTTATTTCAGGGAGAATGTTAATGGCGCAACTTGGATGTAGGTGGCTGGGACTTGGTCCTAGAGAATCACAATCCTGGGGTATCAAGAAAATACAAGGTCAGGGAAGCCAAAGGTCCCAGACAGGCAGTAGGTCAGGAGCAGGCAGATCTGGAAGTTGAGTTCTACAGCACCTGTGTAGAACCACAAGATGAGGTGAGGGGATGAAAGGTGGGAAGGGGGAAGGAGGGAGGGAAGAAAGGGGGGAGGAAGTAGGGCAGAAATAGAATGCATGGATCCAGATTGGAAGAGCTTAGAAAGAAGGGCTGGGGCAGACAGCTATAGCTATATAGAGCTGGGACATAGGCATTTGCTAAATTAAGGCACAAGTCACTAATTGGCTGTCAGAGGATGGGGTTCTGGATTGGAGTATGGAAACAAATGGAGAAAAGGGAGCTGGCAAGGCAGTCTGGAAGCACAGGGTGTGGATTAGACTTTAGAACCATAAATAGATGAGTAGAAACCAGGAACAATGATGTACCCAGGAAGCCAACCAATAGGGCCCAGAGAACAGGAAACTGGGAACAAACAGAATGCTAGGAACAAATAGATAGGAACAAGGAATTGGGAAACCAATAACCTGGACTCAAAAAGGCAAGGCAAAACAAATTTGTCTTACTTAGTAGCCTTCTGAAACATGCAGCCATTCCCATGGAGACAACTAGGGCAAGCTGGAGGTAGGCCACTGACAGCCAGGCTCGCTCAGTCAAAAGGAATAGCTGGGGGCAATTTAGCTTGTTTGCTGGCCTGATTCCTGACAGAGGACCTGGACCCCTACCTCCTTGGACAAGTATCTTGACCACTTGGCCCTCTCTTCACCTCCTACATTTTGCTTGTGTCTCATACACACAAACCTGGATGAACTTATTATGCCACATTCGGAAATACAATCTACAAGTCATGTGAATGCCCCAAATTGCACTTGCATGGCTAAAATTTGTTCCTAGATCTTTCACTTATATGAGTATCCTATCCATTTGGCCATTATGAAAAGTGCTACCAACACTTCTGGCTGTATTCTTTATTGCTGAACTCAACCTGACAGTGTGCACTAACTGCAGCCTGGGCCATTTATTACATCAGGCCCTTACAAAGGCTTGGATGCAAGCAACCTTGGTCTGTGAATCCCAAATGTCTTTATATGGAGTTTAAGAATCTAGGGCCCTCACACACACTACACATAAGATATGACTTGCCAGTTAGCCGCATCCTAAGTAGTTACCCAAACACAAGTTAACACAATTAATGGCATAATAAACCAAGGAAAAAGCTACAAAGGTATTACAAAACATGTGTAATAGCTTTGGGCTGATTTCTTTCACACCATTCTTGAGCTCATTTCATGAGCTTTAGTTCAAGTGCTCCTGCCCCCATTTTTAAGCCTGGGGATGCTAATACACATGATGCAGGAGGCTGCTGGAGCATGGTAATTGCCATGCTCCAGCAGACTTGATTAATTGAGTCTGCTTGAAAGCACTGGCACAGATGCACTGCTCCGATGTCAGAGCAGCCTCCATGCTCATGCACTGGCACCCTTTGAGGGCAGTACAGACATGACTTTAGGTTCCATCATTACTTATCCTTTTTTTTAAATCCCTTTTTCTTTCCTATCAATTTTGGAAAATTATACAGTACACTAGCATCTACAAACTTACTCTGGTAATTATTTTTTTTTACAATTTAAGAATGATCTCTATTAAGAGATTAAATCTTTCAAATAAAACCTCAAGCACTACAAATAGCGAATAATGAATTGATTATTTCTTGTTCCCTCCTCTTCCAAACAACAGTGAATTCAAGAAAGATGGACTTCTATTTCTATAACTTATTTAACACACCACTTGCCTCCTAAAGAATGCCATATTTACTCACATATCAAACAACCCTTTCCCTGAAAATTAGCCCTTCAAAATAGGGGGTGGGAGGTGTAAATATCTTTACCAGGGAAGATGATTTTGCTGGAGTAAAAGTGCGAACACACTGTATTGCAAAAAGGCTGGCAGCTTCTATCTCAGCCATCATGCAGAAGGGGCAGAATACAGTGTTAACACATTCACAGCCACTCTCAGCCTGCTGATTGAGAGAGAAGTTGGCAACCAATTTTGAAAAAGCTAGCTTTAGACAATGACTGTGGAAAATATCTTTTTTTCTATATTTTCTACCTTCCAAAAGCAAGGAAGAATGAATGGTCATAGAAATAGAGGAGAATTTAACAATATATATCTCAGAGGACTATATATACTAAATACAACACCTCATTCCTGCAAATGCTGTATTCATTTATGAATATTACTGTGTTTGTAAGTTTTTGCTGCTGGGACCATCTTTTTGTTATAGCTTTGTACATTGTGATATAGTCCTTGAGAATGATCACAGTTCCTAGATACTATGGTAATGCAGATAACATTTTTTTTTCTTGGATGCAATGGGGATGAACATAAAAATAAATGGAAATGTTAATCCTGCTGTACTGTTTTGCTCATCCTGGTATACTGGTCCTAGTTACCTTTTGAACTTCATGCTGCAAGGAAGTGAAAGGGATAGAGAAGCAAGTTCCCATTTTTCCTGTTTTTGTTTGCATAGAAGCTATTCATTAGTTATCCACATTGTGATATCATTGTTTCTTCAGTGAAAAGGGACATACTATGAAAAACAACAAGCTTGGACTTTTCTAAATATTGTAATTTTCAGCCAAATCTAGCATCAGATCATGCATCATGTTTTTGTTTTTCCACATACAATTCTCCTTTCTGAGATGTTAAAGCTATTTTTGGAACAGTTTGTGTGCAGAATACAGCTATAGTTGTATTCCTGGCTGAGCCCTGGTCAGGTTAGGTAGGGAGAATATACAGCAATTTCAAAAAGGTAAAGCTTCAGTGATTGTGGTCCCTACCAAGTGCCTCTATGATGATTTTTCATGGGATATAGTAATACTCAGCACAATTTCAAACATATTTGTGCTGCTTTGATGCACCTGATGCACTCAATACCTTGAAGACAAAGTGGCCTAAGCTAGAGGAGTTATGGGGGTGTAATGGGAGTGGGGGAAGGGCAGCAGGCAAAAAGCTGACACTTGAAAAGACTACTGCGCATGCAGCTGATTAGCCTGCTCTGTTCCATTGTTCAGGAAGAGGGAGGAGCTATAATTCTACCTACTCCTCCCCATCCCACTTATAAAGCATGTCCCTACTTATGCTCTAGACACATCCATGTTCCTGTAAACATCAACCACAACTTAACCCTTTAAAACAGGGTTACACTGGAAATTAAACTCCAGCAGTGTTCTGTGGGAACCTTATTTAGGAAAGCATTTTTCTTTAATCTTTAGAAAGTTTTAGCAGACTAGATCTTGTTTAAGAAATAAACTCTGCAGTACTAGGAGAATAGAAAAGAAACATTGTGCTAGTCACACAAAACCAGAGAGAAAAGAAGACATTTTTTCTTATTCATGCAAGTCAGTTCAGTTATTGACTATTCCCTTAAGGCATAGTTTTGCTCTAAAAAGTGGCTATAAAACCAGCATCTTGGGGTTCCTTGTTTGTTGCTTCATTGATTCAACATCAGCTTTGCTCAGTTTTCTAATAAAAAAGGCCATTTTTCCCCTAAGTTCCAGCCCTCAGGGTCAAAGAGATCCTAGGTTCTGAGAGACAATTTGGGATTTGTCTGATCACATTTCATTGGTAGTAGCAGTCATTTTGCAGCGCAGAGGGTGATTTTTATTACACCAGTACAACTCCAGTGAAGACTATTATCAGTAGCTGCATTGCATAGATAGACATTAGGGCATCATTTAGCCTGCAGAACCCATGGTCCCTCTCCTCCTCTCAAATACAGTGGTGCAAAATAGTGGAGTTATGCTAGTATAGAACTACTGGTTGTATCTATAGGGCTGATGGTCAGAAAACAACACTTATATATGAACATAGCAACCTGTAGATACGGAAGCTGAGACCCAGGAAGCATAAACCCCATAAACTTTTATCATTGTCAAAAGATACAACCTACCTAGGCTATGTATCATGCTCCAGCATGATTGTAACATGGCCATTTTAGTGAAGTACTGAGTGAAAGCCAAGGTACACACCCAAAACAGAGACGTTATCAGCATGCACCTTAACTCATCTACTGCACAGTAAAGCATTACCATCTATGGGCACTGGATTTACTGTACAGTAAATGAGTCTACAGAGGGGCTGGCTACTACCTGTAGATTTACTGTGCATTAGCTACTGCACAGTAGCATGTGATAACAGCTGACTGGGAACAAATTGTCCCCGGTCAGCCCAGGCAGCTTGGGGTAGAAGTACTGTCCCCTCCTCTGCACAGCTGCCTGCATCCCAGCCCTGTGCCCTGATTGGCAGATCAGATTGGGGGTTGGGAAGCAGACAGATGCCTGGAGCAGGCGAGAGTGTCCCAGGCCCCACTCTGATCGGCCATTTGAGGTGTGGGGCTGGGAGACAGGTAGGTGCCCAGGGCAGGGGACTATTTCTCAGCCCCCTGCTCTGCCAGTCAGGGTGCAGGCTGGGAGGCAGCTGTCCCAGAGATGGGACAGCTCCCCCAGCCCCTGCCCCTGGTGCCCCCTGTCAGGCTGGGGCTGGCACCCAGGGGAGCCCTGGACCTTTCCCTGGCTGCTGTAGGGGGGAAAGAGCAGGGCAGAGATAGCCCTGCACTGAACTGCTCCCATTGGGAGCAAATTTTCTTCTGAAGGGAGCACATATAGAGATGCTCCTGGAGAAAGCTTACTGCACTTATTCTGTTGCATAGCAGTCACATCTACACTTTCATTAATGCACTATAATTATAGCACATTAAGTTTAGTACCTGTAGTAACAGGTACTAACTTCATGTACTGTACACGATGCTACTACTCATTAGTGCAGATGAATGCTTTTTTTATGACGTTTGATGAGCGTTGGACTAAGCCTACTGTGCATTAGTACGTTAGCACATTTTTTGCCAGCTGCACTAAAGCACAGCAGAATTAGACAAATGTGCATTAAGCATTTAGTGTGGATATGCCCAATAAGCTTAAAACACATTCCTAGAACATGTAGATGTGCCCATGAAGAGGATGCTTCATGCTTCACTTAGATGCTTCCTAGTACAGTTGGTTAGCATTGCAGACATGACATTACAGTCACTACCCTCTTTTGTGGGATGATATCACATCCTGATAGGTCATGATCCTGTTAGACCCCAAAGGCTTTTTTCTTATGTAAACTAAGCCTGCAATTAAGAAACAAAAATCCAAAGGTATGCAGATTTTTCATCTTTTAGTCAATTGTCCCAGTACTTCCTGATCTTGTCAGCACTTTGAGTGATTGGTAAATCTGTCTCAGTTTGACTCAATTAATCTAATTTGTATTTCCCTGCTACAGACCACTTTAGAAGGTTCTCAGACAATTTAAATTATTGTTATTTTATTTAACAAGACATTCCCCCAGGTATGGCAGTATAATCCAGTTTCTAGGTCTCTAGACAGGTCATCAAAGAATCAGGGTTCTTTTGCTGGCTCTGGTGTTCTCTTCCTTGTGCTTCACTTTCTCCATTGTTAAATATTATTTGTTGTGATACTGGAAGCAGAATCTGGGATCAGATTATGTAATAGCAGATACTCTTTCCCTTTTGGTTAGATAATATGGTGACTAGTAATCTAAGATCTAGCTGCCAATTAAGCTATTATGTTGCTTAGAACATTTCTTTAGTGTTTGCATTGATTTCTAATAATATGAAGTCAAATGATAATGGGTACTTATTTTTGACTCCATTGCTCAGTGTTTTGTAAGGAGTTATTAAAGGACATTAAAATGAGGTGCTGCATGAGGTAACATTGCTTTGCTTAATTTACTCAATTTTGTGCCTCCTATCATGGTAATGTCTTATTTGTGATCTTTTGACCACCTAACAGTTTTATTTGAATTAAAGACTTCAGTTCAGCTTAGTACAAATAATCTCTTTAAATTGAGAAAAGAACTGTCAAGACTCATATATGCCCCCATTCACATACACAAATCCAGAATTTATGAGTCATCTGAATAATTATATTTGCAAGCAAGTTCACAATGGGTGTGTCTACACCTGATGCTATGTTGACAAGTAGCAATGCATTATGGCAACATAACATCTGCAGGTGTCTAATGTGAGCCCCTGGTATAGAGTACCGCTATGGCAAAGTAGCTGCTAAAAACAATCATGTGCCACAAATATAATGCAGACCATGGAGTGTGAGTCTGGCTCCTGTACACCCATCCAGGGACACCTATACCCCTGCATGTGGGTCCAACCCTATGGACTACAACCCTGGCTTCTGCACAGCACATCTCAGTGGCCAGAGCCAGGCACCCTGCCACTCAGACCCCAGCATGGACCCACCCTTGAGCAGAAGTCACTGCATGCAGTTTGCCTCTGGTGGGTCAGAGTAACAGAGGTCAAAACATCATGACTGGCTGCACAGGGGCAACCCTGTGACCTTAGTGGTTCAGCCCTTGCCCTGCAAGTACCCAGACCATGGGTACATGGGGTACTGCAAGACTTTTTTGGCCTGAAGCTACAGGGTCCTGGAGTACTAGGTTTGTGGGAGAATTAAGCATCTAATCCAGGGCAAGGAGGCAGATATCTCTGGAAACTTCAGAAGCAGATGGGGAGTAGGCTGATGTGGCAGGGGGTTGGGGGTGTGTTCACTCCTACTGGCAGCCAATCAGGGATTGCCTGGGTGCTCAGCTGTGCTCAGCAGTCTTGGGCAGCCCAGGGAGCCCACAAGAGTGTGCCCAACCTGTCAGCCTCAGCTAGTACAGACAGCCATCATGCCCCCTCACCAAAGCATGAACATGTGTTCTGTTCACTATCAATATAACCTAGGCTGGTTACAGAAACACATGTAAGTTAAATTGATTCATCCTCAGACTTTTTGAATGTTTGCACTTGGCCTGGATGTGTAACATGAAATAGAATTTTGTCCTTAGCCTCTACAGTTTAAGGATTTGGATTGGATTCAGGTTGCATACCTTGAACTGATATTAACAGAAATTATGCCATTAAAGTTCCAAGTATAACCTAAAGTTTAGATATAAGATTTTGGCTTAACAAGGCTCAAAGAAAATTAAATTATGTACTTTACTTACTAATTTGGCTTTAAGTATTGCAGTCTATTATGACCTTTTATAACAGCCTTGAATCCATGCACTGATTTAAAGTCCTTTGAGGTGAATTGGTGTTATATCCACCAAAAAAAAAAAAAAAAAGGAAGGGTTCAGGACTCATTCTTCTCTTGCTCTCTGGATTTACAAGCTTTTGGCATCATAAGTAAACTTCCTACAGAAATTGCAAGGATGATCAGAGGATATGCTTGAATCTTTTTGGATTGTTTTTGTTTTTTTTCTAGATTGCATTTAATGCATTTACGTTAATTTTAATTGGATAAATTACATAAGCAACATTAATTACACAAATAATTTAATGTGGGGTAGTGAACCTACTGCACATGTTGAAGAAGCTGCATGGGTAGCCCCTGTGTGGCATGAAGCAGATGGGGTTGGAGAATGGAGGGGAGGAGGGGCAACACAGGCAACAGAGCAGAGGATAGGGCAGGTGGAGGAATTCATAATGGTGCTCAGGGAGGACATGACCCCCCACTAATTTAACAGACCTTTTTACATGTTTCAAGGAAGAAAAAGGAAGAATTTAGGGAATGAAATGGAACAGAAAATTAAATGCTAATTAAGATATAGAAATGGAATGCCTACTACTGCCTGATAATGTTTTCTTTGTCTTTATGAACAGAGCGTTAGTGCTAACGTGGAATTTGATTTAGTAGTGTCTATTGCTACTTAGCAAAGAATGGCATTGAGCAAAATGAAAATTTCTGACAAAATGTGAGAATCATTTCAATTACAAGATCATCTAGAACCAGCATTAAGATACCAATGAGGATGCTATGCCATATAGGCATAGGAACGTAATCTAAAAATGGAGTTATTCATTGCAAAGTAGTAGTTACTCCATCTGGACCACTGCATAGATAACTGAAATTTTACATAGCTGCCATATCACTACGATAGTGTTACTTATTCATTTACTTAAATGGCATTTTAAATGGTATCATCAAGGCTTACAGAGCATTTTTTAGGAGCTAAGCTCTCTATCCTCTTCCAGAAGCAAAGTATGGCACTCTTGCATTGGCCTGAAAAAGTACTACTTCACCATAACTTCTGTTTCACCTATTACTGTTAGCATAGGTCTGGGATTTGAAACTAATATCGCAATCATAAAAATCTGCCTTTTGCAGAAGAGGAGATAATGTTTACTGCAGTATGTCTTTCTAAACAATTTTTCTTCTCTTCTAGTTTTTCCTACCAATTGTTTGACAACCACTGAAAGTATTTTCTATTTATCTTGCAGAAATAGACTTCAAAGTTGAGATTTTTTTAAAGGCTATTTAGTATTGAATGTGTATAAAGGATAGCTAATTGTATAATTTAGTATGGCAAACAAAGTTAACTGTTTTAATGAATGCCATAAAATAGTGTTAGGGTTAGGATATGAGGAGCTTATAAGTGTTGCTGAATATTGGCATACACTATTTAATGTGCAAACAGCCACTACTTGTGCAGCCTTAATATCTCAAAATATAAATGCAGACATATATGCATAGGTGTACACATTTTTTGTCCCCAAGAGAACCTACACGCACTGCTTAGGACTATATAAATTCCATTCAATTTCTGGGTATTGTAGAAATTCAGTCATTCAAAAGTTACAGAGAAGTTATATACTTTTTTTGTAAGAACGTTTTGAAAACTATGTAGCAAAATGAAATGTTTTACTGCTAGAAAGTACTTTCCATTTCAGAAGAGGGTCAGCTAATGATAATTGAGTATAAACAGATGCAAATCTTAATATTTCAAGTTTTTAAAAGATCAATCCTAGAAGTAAAATATTTCAGTTTGCTAAGCAGCATAGTTATCATCAAATTTTACTGGAGTTATGCAGTAATTCATTTTTAAATTACTTGCTAATATTAAATACAATTATCAAATAATCTGCAACAACGTGTAATTATGCACATTTTATTTGCCAGGAAAAAATGCTTCAAAAATTTAACCAGCAATCTATCAATTAAGAGTTTATATTTACTTAAAAGAAAAATATTCCAACAAGATTCACATGCTTTTTTGTTTTATTGTCAATTCACAGTAATATACATATATAGATGCATTCAATTTTTGAAGGCAAATGAATACATATTATTTTAATTATAATTTGCAGATACATTTGCACAGGAAACAGCAGTCCATTTGTACCTTTCCAAATTAGATAAAAAATAAATTAGACCGTTGGGCTCTAAAATTCCATGGGGCTGCTTTTATGAGCAATGCAAGAATGATCTGAATATAAGTTGACCTTGCATTCTGATCCTTCAAACACTAACATCCATACTTAACTCAAACAGATACGTAATTCTACTAAAAGCTGCATGTGTTTGTATGATCATAACTTCTGATGACTAAAAAAATTAAAGTAATTCCAGGAGTGATCTTTGGTACTGGTATCTTTGAGAAGATGTAGCTCTGTCAGTAGGAATGAGTGGCTACAGACTGAAAGGTTTGAGCCATTTAGTTACTTCTGTGTGACCACAGAGTATATACCTGGGGTCTTTCACTTCCATGACCTTTCTTTTGACTTGTTACCTTTCTTCTGATATTAGATGGTGCAATTCCAGCCAGTAAGTACAAGCTATCCTTTGGTGTTGGCTTTAGACATCCTGTAATTTCACAACAGCTGTCATTTAGAACTGGGCCCAGTTTCTTGGCATGAACTGATTGTTTTCATGTTGGACATACCTATTCCACAGTGCAGTAACATGAGGCAATAGCAGTGCTTTGTAATGTAGCTGGGTTTGCTCCCCACTTTGAGGTGACCAATTCTTGAAGTACATTGTTGCAGGCAGTGACTTTCCCTTTCATTTTCTATACATGTGCTTTGAAGGTAAGTGTATCCTTGGTTTCTATATCATATAGGTGAAAATCTGTGACCTGTATCTTGGTTGGGTTGGCATGAATCTAGTTCTTGTAGTAATTTGAGGGATTGCTCAGTGAACATATCAGCCTGTTTTCAACAGTGGTGAAGTCCTTCATTTGCACCAGAATGCATAGATCATCAGCATATATGATGCTCCTTGTATTACTCTATGTGGGTCGGTCATTGGTATATACGGTAAAAAGGATTTTTTGCTAGCATGCTACCCTGTGGGTGATCATTTCATTGTCATCCCCAGTGGCTTCATTACTTGCACAGTTCTACATAAAAAAGCCTATTCTCCAAAAGAGATTGTATGAAATTAGTCATATCATAGACTTTAGCAAGCAGGTTTCAGTAGTTGACTGCATCATATGCTGCAGACAGGTCTACAAACACAGCACTTACACAGGCTTGTCACCATAGTTTAGGTATTCTAAGGGTTGATGAACAATTGCTAAAAAAATGTAATACCCATAAGTTGATTGCAGGACCAAAGTGCTTGATATGCTCCATGTATATGTCATCAAGTCCAACTGCTTTGCTGTTCTTCAAGTGACTTATTCTGGAGTCTAGTTCATCCATTGTGGACTGAGAACTGATCTCATTAAAGCTGTATGCTTCTCCAGAAGGACTGTATAAATCAGCCAGACTGTTTCTATAGTGACTTAAGTCTAAAACCAATGTTTTCTTGTCCCTGTATGGACCATGTTGCATTTTGTATTATTGCCTATATTATGCATGGTATACTCATATCAGAGATAAAATCTGAATTTGGTTTGATGAAAAATTAATAAAAACCTCAGGATTGAATTGTTAGAGTTTATATAAATAAAACATTGTTTTAGAAGATGTAGGTCCATATAACTTCCTTCTCACAAAATCTGAATAAAGATATAGAATCCATCCATCCATCTGTGACAGCCAGAACCAAGAGAGTTTAATAAGCAATGATGTGTGCTTCTTGGAGGCATTTGGTATTCTGCCTAAATAGATAATATTAGTTAATAT
>JAGPOW010003642.1:36051366-36075014 GCA_030014935.1 Caiman crocodilus
ATGTGTGTAAGCTATAGTAAATTTACTTTTATTCCACTCCCTACTTGCCTCCTTGATCCAAATGAACAGACTCACAGTGCCCAGCTGGCCTGTGACATCCATCCAGTGTATTAAATTGGAAATACCAATGATGTTGCTAATTTATGCCTATCACCATTTCTATTGCATTTTAAAATGTAAGGTCCTGTCCACTTCCAAGATCTAACCCCTATAAAATGCAATAATTCAGTAATATAGTAAACATTACCTTAATAAATTGGAAACATGTTTTTACAGTACATTGGTAGCTTATTTACTGTAATCTTTGCTATAAACATATTCTGGAAGAAAAATGATTCTCTAGAAAACCATTTACTGAAGATTTTACCTAATAAATACTTACAATATCTTCAGAATAAATCTCCTGGTATATAATTTAATTTGTTTTTAACATACAGTTACCTATTGTTTACAAAAAAACTATGGGGTCTGTGGGTATGCCTACACATGCAATTAATGAGCTGAAAGTTTACTGTGCAGTAAAATAACTCATAGTAAACCTTCCCTGGGAGTGCACCTATATGTGTGCCCATTGGGTGCTCCTGGCAGGAGGAGTTCAGGATAAAGATATGGGTGCCAGCCCTGGGATGGCAGGAGACACTGGGCTGAGGCCTGGCCTCTGGGGGGCAGGGGGAGCTTTTCCACCTCTGGGGCTGCTGCCTCCCACCCTGCACCCATGTCTTGGGCAGCTGTCTGCTGCCCAACCCCTGAAGAGCTAGGGCTGAGCCATTGTCCCTCGCCCTAGCAGCTGCCTGGCTCTGAGACTGGCCCCACACAGCTGCCATCTCTGATCAGCCACTCAAAACAGAGGCTGGGAAGCAGGAAGATGCCTGTAGAAGGGGACAGTTCTCCCGTCCTCTGCTGCCTGGGCTCATTGGGAATAATTTGTTTCTAGTCAGCTATGTACCTGTGCACTACTGCACATTTACTAATATGCAGTAAATCTACTACTTGTATTTATATGTAGTAGAAAACTGTGCATTATTTTATATTAATACACAGTAGCTGCTGCACATGGTTACACAGTAGTACTTTACTGTGCAGTAGATAAGTCTACTATATAGTAAAACATCTCATGTAGATACACCCTGTGTGTGTGTGTGGTTTTTTTAAGAACCTCAATATATTCTTTATTATATTGAATATCTTCAATAAACAAACTGCAAAATACTCTATTTTTGGTTGTTTGACCTAACATTGTACTAATATACTTTTTATAAATTAAATTGCTTTTTAAAGTAATCAAATCTATTGAAATCATTTGGGGGGGTTCACTAATTTAAATAAAGTCAATATTTTACTTGCTATTTATTTTCTTGTTCTTTAAAGACAGGTAATGATAACTACATTTTTTCCAACTGCCAGAAAAGGCTAACTTAATACATTTAGGCTTCTGAGTGGTTTTACATTTCCATCTTGCTCTTAATCTGTGCACTTTGCATGCTGGTGTGTAGTAGGAATCTGATTACAAGAAGAAGAAAGTCAATGGTCAAAATGGCAAACCACTCAAGGATTAAAGACTTTCCTTAGCTGATTGCAGGCAAAAGCAAATTAAATTAAACAGCAATGACTACTCTTACTTTTTCCCTTGCACTATGGGAGAGGGAGAAAAAATGCAAAACTATTACTCAAACCCAAAAATGGAATACAATTTTTGAGAAAGATCCAATGAGAATAAAAACATTATTTGTGCAAGCAACTGAAAAATCCCATTAAATATATTATTTACAATATATATATATATAACTTGCTCTATGTCCTTAAAGATTCTGTGTTTCCAATGAAAATACAGGAATGTTCAATGATAAAAGTGAAAGCACACAGAATTGCTGTGGATTATAAGTAGTCTCTGGAATTCCAGAAACTGTTAGCAAGTGTTAAGGCAAACAGTAGTCTCAGACGTTGTATATTATAACCCCAGAAGCACACCAGCACTAGCAACTGGAGTGTTCAAAGGTGTTGTCACGGAGTCCCTGATGGGGAATGGGGGGTTCTTGCTCTGGACCTATGCAGCCTTGCCTGGTCGCTGAGTGTGCATCCAGACAAGCCCACACATGCCTCTTGCCGCATCTCAAGCTAGTTTGAGATGTAGCAAGAGGCACTCTGAGAACAACAACAAAAAAATGTTACCCACACTATATATTTGTACCCAGGTATCAAAATAAAACATGGGGAGAAAAGTGGGGCAGAGCACGGTCCTCAACCATACCCTGAAGTAACCCAGGAGCCAGTTCTCTAGAGAGATGCTCTGGTTTCTGGCCAGAGCCTCTGCATGGTGCTCCTGCTCCAGGCATGCAGGGCACGAACCCTTAGTGTACTGAGGCAAGCAGAAGCACGGCAAGGATCGGGACCTGTCTGCTGACATGGGTAAGTAGGGATGTAAGGGTGTGGGGGTTCGTGGGTGTGGGTGGGTGGGTGTGAGGAGTGGCAGAAGGATAGGGTTTGAGAAGTGGTGGGAGTGTGGGGAGTGGCGGGGACATTCGTGGTCTGTGAATGGGTTTGTGGAGGCGCTGAAGTGGTGGCTGCCATACACCTGCCCCCCCGTGGTGCTGGCGACAGCAGTCAGCATGGCTGTTGTAGCCTAAACTGAACTAATGTAGCTGATGTTAACATAGAGTGTACTAATAGTGAAATATAAATGTTAGTCTTGTCCTGTAAGCAACTTGAAAACACCATTTTGTATCCTTCTGTTTGACATAAGTGAATGAAATCTGCATAGCCTTTATGCATGAGTGTGTGTAAAAGGGTGAGTGGTAAGAGAATGACATAGAGATGGCAGAAAAAGATCTGTTTGTGTAAGCAACAAGATGCCAAATGTAAGTTACCACTCACTAAACTAATTAATAAATGGCTGAAGAATCCATTTTTGGCCTACGGCACAAAGATAATGAGTAGAAGGAATTCAAGCATCCTGCCAGACAGGCAGTAAGAACACTCCAAGGCTAAGATAAACTGAAGACAAAAGAGCAACTATAAAAACAGAAGCTGGGTATGGAAAAACCCCAAAGCACTGAAACAAAGGATGCCATTCCCTATAAAAGAACACTTTAAAATGGCAAGTTGGGTGAGTCTCCCTCTCTCCTATTGTTTCATCAGAGCACAGATGCATGTGTTCACCCAGCTCCAGATGTTATTTTCAAATGTGGTATCTTCAGATCATCATCATATACTCAATAAGGCTGGGTTGGCCACCCTGGGCTGATATTGAGCAACTATTGCTGGTAACTCTATCTGGTATATGTGTGGATGAAATGGTTTTGTGTATATGTATGCCAGTGTGCAATGATGATTTGTTTGTGTATGATGATTTGTGAGTGTGTGTATGAATGGTGTGCCCAAACCTCTATGTCTAGCTTATGTGATCAATAAATGTGGCACCTTGCCTTATCCCCCCTTATAAAGTCTATTACTCATGATTTGAGCAACTGGTAATTCGTCTAACACTTTGGCCCAGCTGCAGGCACTCTGTGACTTGGGCTCTATACATGCTGAACAGACCTGGCCCAGCCTGCTAGTACACAGCTTCAGACAGGACCAGGAAAGCCATGAGATAGGAGGCCAGGCCAGGTCTGTTCAGCATGTATAGAGCGTGGGTTACACAGTGCCACATTGCTGCTGGCTGCACCTGCAGCTGAGCCGTAGCCATGCTGGCTGCTGCCACAGGCACCACAAGGAATGGGTGGCAGGGCAGGCATCTGGCGGCTCTCACTCAAGTTCCTCCACAAGGAGCATGGGACCTAACCTGGCCCAGCCTGGCGTGGCCCACTAGCATGCACAGGAATGGGAAGCACTGCTCTGGGACATGCAGCTGCTGTGCAAAGGCATGCTAGCTAATACAGTCTGGGCTGAGCCAGCCTGGGTCAGGTCAGGTGCATTTTCCATGAGGTTCAGGAGGCAATGCATGGCCACAGAGCTGTGTCTACAATGGGCCATGGTGCATCAGTGCCTGAGTTTGTGGAAAATGAGCCCAGCCAGTCCAACCTGGCCCAGGCTGCACAGCTAGTGCACCTTTGCACAGGATCCACGTGTCCCAGAGCTCCTCTCTCCTGGTCCTGTGCAAAGTCACACTAGCAGGCCACACCAGGCAAAGTCTTACCATGCGTTTTCTCCCCACACATACACTGGGTGACAGCCTGAGAAGCCTCAGGCAGGCCTGAAGGCACACAGCTCTATGCCATGCTGCACCCTACCATGCTGTACTGCACTGAGCCAGACCCACACTAAGTAGCAGAGGTGATATCAGGTCTGAGGCAGCTGGGGCTGTGTTATGTGGGGATCTGGGTGCAGTGGGCCCTGAGTGCTCAATGGCTGCTGCTGCTACAGGGGTGCCTTTGGTCCCTGCAAGGGGGCTGGGGCCCTGTGGGGAGGGGCTGGGGCCCTGAGGGTGACAGGTTGTGGCCCTGTGGGGAGAAGGCAGTCCATGGGCTGTGTGGTGAGCTGTGCCCTGTAGGGGGCAGGGAACTCACCCCTCCTAAGCAGCTTAACCATAAACCCCTCCACACCCCAGGGCCCTCACATCCCTCCACACCCACCCATACACCCGCCCACTTCCCCCTATACCCTTTCCCAACCTCTGCCCCTTGTTTTACTCCTGGGGGAGGGGTTGTGTGTTTGTTTTTTTGGATACCTGGATATCCAGGTATCATGTTTCGAGCCCATCCTGCAAATATCCAGCACAGGGAAATTGTTTCATTAACTGTGTGCCTTTTGCAGTGTCTCAAACTGATTTGAAATGCTGCAAGAGACACATGCCCATTTGTCTGAAACACTGAGAGTGCCCTCTGAAGCCAGCCCAGATTTGGCTTCTAAAGCAGGGAGGGCAGGAGCCCACTTCTTTCTTTGCTGAGATCCTGGCTTTTTGGCCCTCACCCACCCTGATCCTCCATGGCCCTCTAGCATCCAGTTTCACTCCTCAGAGAGAAACTTTACCATTTTTTGGAAAGAGTAAGCAGATACCCTTGCAGTAAATAAAGTCATTTACTGGGGTAAAGGCCACACAGCCAGAGGTTCTCTGACTCTTTCCCTACCTCAGGTTAAGTATTTCCAGTCCCCAGTCTGACCCACACAACCTAGAGCACCTCCAAAGTTTGTTCCACTGTTCTCTTTGCAGTCTCCCCTAGTCCTGAGCCCCAGAGCTCCTCTGCTTGACTGTGTCTTCAGACTCTGAACGCAGACTGTTCCTGCCAGGACCTAATATTTCTGGCTTTCCCATTGTTGTGTTTACCCCTGCAGCCAGCCTGGTGTTAACTGAAACAACTTCCTTTTCTGGTGCATCAACAAAGCAATTCAAGTCTCTGTAGATAGATATATCTTCTGTCAGGTACAGTAGGGCATCCACTTTAGTTTCACTGTCCCTTTGAGCCACTCTTTCCTCACAAACTTTATCAGTAAACTGAGGCACATGAAACTATTGGTTGCTTCACTAACCAATCAGAGTTCTCCAAGAGCATTATGGAAAGACAGACAGATGGAGTGAGCCCTATATTATATAAGACTTACCTACTTGGTGTGTTTATACTTGTTTAAGGCTTTTTTTTTTTTTGTTATTTCTGAAGATAGCACATCTTATTTTAGTGAATCTCTGTTAAAAGTATACCTCAATCAGAAGCTACTGAAAAATGGTTACAAAACATAATATGCCAAATTAATTCTTTATTTAATATGATTCAACAGTTAAAAGAGTGACCCAGAGTGTGTTTTTCAACCAAAGAATCTTCTGTAGTAGTAGCTAGGAACAGAAGAATTGCTATAACAGAAGAGACTTATGGTTCCCCCTAGTTTGGTATCCTTGAACACTTCCTAGGAAGATGAAAGAAACATTGCAGTTGGCATAAATGGGGATTATCTGTCACCCACGTTAGGTATCATTTTAATCTCTAGCAGCTAGAGATTCTCTTAAACCATAAATCATTATATTTTATATCCTTTTCAAAAGTGTTGTTAGGAATAATTCTAAAACTATGGATAATATCTTGTTATCCGTAAAAATGTCAAACCTTATTTAAATCTCACTTTTTTCTTAGCTTCAAACTTGTTCTGTTGGAGTGACTTCCACACTCTAATTGAACATCATGTGAGGAACTGTTTTTTCTTGCCTGTTTTGAATTTCCAGTCATAGATGTCATAGTTTTCATAGACATTAGGGGTGGAAGGGACCTCGGAAGATAATCAAGTCCAGCCCCCCACTCCCCCAACCCAAAGGAAGGAAGTCAGCTGGGGTCATATCTTGCTGGGAACCTAAGCATTCCATTTTTTCTTGAAGCTTCTCAGTGTAGGTGCTACCTCCAATTGCAAGCTATTCCAGACCTTGGGGGCTCAGACAGTAAAGAAATTTTTCCTTATGTCCAGCCTGAAATGGTCTTGCAGTAGTTTATAACTGTTTGACCTTGCCAACCCTTGGGATGCTCTGGTGAACAAAAGTTCCCCCAGATACTAGTGGTAACCCCTGCTAAACATATAGGAGGCATCAGATAACCCCTGAACCTGCGCTTTTCCAGGCTAAGGAGTCCCATAGCTCTCAGCCTGTTGTCATAAGGTCTGTTTTCCTGATCTCTGATCATGCACGTGGCTCTTCTCTGGACTCTTTCAAGCTTCTCCACATCCTTTTTCAATTGTGGGGCCCAAAGCTGGATGCAGTACTCCAGCTGTGGCCTCACCAAGGCCAAGTACAAGCGGAAAATGATGTCCTGGAATTTGCTTGAGAAGCATCTATGGATGCAAGGCAGAGTTTTGGTTACTTTACTAGCTGCAGCATCACATTGAAGGCTCATGTTCATCTTGTGGTCAATGATGACCCCCAAGTCACTTTCTTCCATAGTGCTAGCCAGTGTAGCACTGCCGAGCCTATAAAGATGCTGCAGATTTTTCTTCCAAAAGTGGAGAACCTTGCATTTTTTAGTGTTAAACACCATCAGGTTCTTGTCTGCCATTTCCTAAGCCTGTCCAGGTCAGCCATGATCACCTTCCTGTCTTCAGGTGTGGATACTTTGCCCCAAAGTTTGGTGTCATCGGCAAACATGGCCAGTCCGCTCCTATCTCCAATATCTACATCATTAATGAAGATGTTGAACAATATGGATCCAAGGACAGAGCTTTGGGGGACCCCACTGGTCACAGGGCACCATGACAATTGACTTCCATCAACCACCATCCTCTGTGTCTAACCACAGAGCCAATTCCCTAGCTAGCAGATCATGGTGGACCCAAGGCCACAACTGGCCAGTTTCACCAAGAGGTGATCATAGATTCATAAATTCATAGATGCTAGGGTCAGAAGGGACCTCAATAGATCACTGAGTCTGACCCCCTGCATAGGCAGGAAAGAGTGCTGGGTTCAGATGACCCCAGCTAGATGTTTATCTAACCTCCTCTTGAAGACCCCCAGGGTAGGGGAGAAAACCACCTTCCTTGAGAGCCCATTCCAGACCTTGGACACCCTAACTGTGAAGAATTTCTTCCAAACGTCTAGTCTAAATCTGCTCTCTGCTAGCTTATGGCCCTTATTTCTTGTAACTACCGGGGGCGTCCTGGTGAATAAAACCTCACCAATTCCCTTCTGTGCTCCTATGATGAACTTATAGGCAGCCATAAGTTCATCTCTCAACCTTCTCTTGCGGAGGCTGAAGCGGTCCGGGTGCCCCAGTCTCTC
This sequence comes from Caiman crocodilus, assembly GCA_030014935.1. NCBI lineage: Eukaryota > Metazoa > Chordata > Crocodylia > Alligatoridae > Caiman > Caiman crocodilus. The sequence goes on from JAGPOW010003642.1 coordinate 36,059,054, forward strand.
CTCATAGGCCTTGGCCTGCAAGCCCTTAACCATATGAGTGGCCCTTCTCTGAACCCTCTCCAGGTTATCCACATTCCTCTTGAAGTGCGGCACCCAGAATTGCACGCAGTACTCCAACTGTGGTCTGACCAGCTACAATAGAGGGGAAGTATCACCTCCTTGGATCTATTCGTCATGCATCTGCTGATGCACGATAAAGTGCCATTAGCTTTTCTGATGGTTTCGTCACACTGCCGACTCATGTTCATCTTGAATCCCTTTCTGCTTCCATTCCACCAAGCAGGTCATTCGCTAGGCAGTAGGTATGCTGGACATTTCTCCTCCGTAGGTGCAGCACTTTGCATTTCTCCTTGTTGAATTGCATTTTGTTGTTTTCTGCCCATATGTCCATCCTGTCCAGGTCTGCTTGTAGTTGTTCCCTGCCCTCCATTGTATCATGGGATATCAGATTGAAGGATTTTTTGAAGTCAAGATATATGACATCAATCTCTTCTCCCTTGCCTAGGTGATAGGTCACCCATGCTGGCTATTCCTCAGTATGTTGGAGTCGGCCAGCCCATTAAGGATGGCCTCTTTAATTGGCTTTTCTAAGACCTTCACTGAGGTAGAGGTCAGGCTGATGGGCCTGTAGTTTGCTGAATCTACTTTCCTCCCTTTCTTGAAGACAGGCACCACATTGGTCTTCTTCCAGTCTTTGGGCACTTCACCAGAGCACCAGAAGCTGTCGAAGATCAGTGCCAAGGGCTGGGATATGGGTTTCTATTTGAAGTACTCTGGGGTGTAGATTGTCAGGGCCTGATGACTTGAAGGTATCTAGCCTCTCAAGGTGTTTCTTCATGAGGTCAGCATTGATGGAGGGTAGGGGATCTCCCTCACCTGAACCTCCCTGTCTATAATGGGCATGGGTGTCCCATGGGACTGATGAAAGACCAAGGCAAAGCACCCATTTAATAGGTTGTTTTTTCCTAGGCATCAGTTCTCAGTTGTCCAGTCTGGTTTAGCAGGGGTCCAATGTTGCCTTTGCTTTTCCTCCAGCTGCCCACATATCTGAAAAAGGACTTTTTATTGTCCTTGATACTCAAAGCTAGTTGGAGTTCAGTTGTAGCCTTGGCTTCCCTGGTTTGCTCCCTGCTGGATCAGACCAGTGCAGAATATTCCTCCTTGGAGGTGAATGCCATCCTCCATTCTTTGTAGGCTTTTTTTTTAAGCCTCAGTAAGTCTGCCAGATCCCTGGAGAGCCAGGGGGACTGCTGTGCCTTCTTGCTGCCTTTCCTCTGAGATGGAATAGATTTAGCTTGTGCATTGAGGATTGCTCCCTTGAAGAGCAACAACTCTTTCTGAACTCCCCTCCCCCTGTTCCCTTAGGCGTGGTCTCTTTTAACTTACAGAGCTACACCCCCGCCCCTTTTATCTACTCGATCTCTCCTGTACAGGGTATAGCCATCTATAGCCATGGTCATGGGTAGAGTCCCACCAGGTCTTTGTTATCCCTATGATGTTATAATTATTTGTGTTAAGCAAGAGGATGAGTTCCTCCTGTTTATTCCCCAAGCTCCTGGCATTTGTGTATAGGCAGGCAAGTGTCCCCTTGGGGGCTCTTGCCTTGCCCACAGATTGTACCAGGGATGGGGCAGGGAATGGCCAAGGTAAGTGCCTTGGCCTGTTGACTTTGCAAGGGTTGCTCAGCAGGCCAGCAGTGGCGGTAGTCCTCCCATCCTCCAGTGGGCTTAGTTTAAAGCCTGGTGGAGCAGGTCATCCAGTCTGGCTGAGAAAAGCCTCCTACCCAGTCATCCAAATGTCATTGGAAACCTTCAGTTATGGGACAGATAGATAGAATCATAGGATCATAAAAATGTAGGAATAAAAGTGACATCAGGAGATCTTCTAGTCCAATACACAAAGCAAGTTCCAGCTCTCATTACATTTTCTATCTGCTGTTTTATATACTAATATCTCATTCCATTTTATTTGTCTCCTTTTTGTAATAAATAATCTCAATCCTTTCTATCTCTTTTCTAATGAAAATGTTCAAAGCTATTAATCATAGCGTTTTTTCTTCCCTCTTTTTAGGCCCTTGTTGAATTCTTCAGTATCTTTTTTGAAATGGGCTGATTAGTAATAATATTCTGCATGAAGGAATAACACGAGTGCCTATCCAGGAAGTCACAAGTAATAGCACATATGAGGAACATTTCACACGTAAGGTTATAAAATACTGTTTGGTTTTATATGGGAGGACTTTGACAAACCTTTTACTCTTTTCCCAGTCTCATGATTTTGTACACTTTGCACTTTGCTTGAACAGTTTTATTTTCAATCTAGTACCAGGAAGAAGAAACTTAATATCACAAAGTGTTTATAATGCTGGCTGAATTGTATATGATTCCTTGACATTACATAACACTTTATGGCCCAAAAGGCTTTATCCTACATCTAGTACTGTAATCAGACATATAGTCACAAAAATAGCACCTGAAAATGGCCTAAAAATATCCATTAAGAACTTGAGAAACTGCTTAAGCAGGAATGGGATTTAACTGACCATTTTTTAATATAAAAAATTCCTTGTAATTGCAATAAATAGTTTATTACACAGCATACAAATATTTTATTTAAATAAAAGCAAGTTCATGATGAATCTTATACAATTATATATTTTCTGTTCTAGACAAAAGGTAAACTTTGAAACTTGTATTTAAAAATTAGCAGTTTTATAGGAAATAAATGTACAGAAAAGATATTAAACAAAACCAAGTGAAAATATTTTCATCAATATAATTATATCTTAATATCTTTATAAATATTACCATAGAATAATACAATCATAGAAAAATAGAGTTGGAAGGGATGCCAAGAGGTCATCTAGTCCAAACCCCCTGCTGAAAGCAGGACCATTCCCAAATGTATCATTTAAGCCAAGGCTTTGGCTAGCCAGGTCTTAAAAACCTCCAAGGATGGAGATTCCACAACTTATCTGGATAATTTGTTAAACTGCTATGGTTTTATATATATATGTGTGTGTGTGTGTGTGTGTGTGTGTGTGTGTGTGTGTGTGTGTGTGTATAGTTCTTCTAGATGACATTAATGCTACATATATATTATATCATATTGTCAGAGCAGAACGGTTAAGAGATGCCTCAGCACAGCTGCGTTTAAGCACATTGCGAGTCCCCAGTGCAGGGATTTTCCCTGTAAGGCAGGAGACATCCTTGGTGCAGCATCAGAGCCTGCCAAAAGCTTGCAGCTGCACCATTGAGTGCATGCTCATGATTGGCTCAGTGTAAATTATGCACACGTGGAGGTCAGCAATTGCCTCACTGGCCGTATAAAAGGCCTGGGTGATATCCACCCAAGTTAGAGGAGAGCTCGAACATACGTAGGGAAAGATTCCCACGTGTACTTCGGAGCCACGGAGGAGGCCTGATCACCCATCAACGACTCCCTGTTGTGGTCGCCATGATGTACCCCATACCCCGCGTAAGTGTGAGCATTGGTGTGCCTGTCTACAGTTTTTGTTTGTGTCTGTCTACAGATTGTGCCTACACTGCATACCTTGTGTATACAGCTTGTAAGTAAAGTTTTTTTGTTTCAACCATTGCTACCTCTCGTCCAACCAATTCTGCTCTAGAGGCGGCCCCATTCTGCCAGCATTTCTCGGCCCCCACATGGCGTCACGAACAGGATTGGTACACCAGGAAGACACGATGGAGCTGGAATTAGTTAAGAGTTGCCCCTGGCAATTCTTGGGGAGAACGGGGAACGAAAAAGGCCCTGGTGATTTTGTCAAATGCTGCCCGTGGAGGAATGGTCATAGACCTCTGACCACAAACACCAATGATTTAGGGCCCCACGTGGCGTACCACCAACTTGGGCGAGGTGGAAAGATGAGAGGCTATGTCTCCATTTGTCCAACTGGGAACAGTGAGGAGCCGCTTAAAGAATGGATTGTGGTCAGGCTCACCCCAGCAGCCTTAGGATGTCTCCTCGCTGGCCTCGCGGTGCTATACCGAGGATTCAGTATGGCCAGACTGCTCCGTGAGAGCCTTGAGACATACTAGCAAGAAGCTAGAGCAATGCAATTATGGGCGGCGAGTGAGGAGTACGTGGAGGAAGCAGCGGAGGGCTCCGAGCCACTGCTAGAAAATGGCGCCGGCCATGTGGAGCCGTTGCCAGACAGTAACACTGGAGAACACAAGGGGATTCCCCTAGAAGGCAGGCCAGTCACGTCATCACCCATGGCCCCACCTCCTGGAGTGACGCTGAAGGAAAACCTGCTTCCCTGTGAGGGAGAGAGATTGTATCTAGTGCTTCCACCTGACCAGGGGAGAGAGAAGTTGCCACCTGACAGAGAGGAGCTTCTGCCTGATGCAGTTAACCCTCTTCTGGCCGCAGTTCACCCGATAGTGCCTGTTGAGCAGGTCACTGATGCACAGGGGGCAACCCGCAGCAACACCACACACGCACCCAGCATGGAGAGAAGGCAGAGGGGAAAGCAGATGCTCGCCGGACTGAGGCTCACTCTAATGCTGCTACTCTTATGAATAGTTGATATTAATGAAACAATAATACAAATCTCATGGGAGAAGATGCATGGTAAAAGTACAGGGACTGTTGTTGTATATCATCCTGAATATGGGTTTCTATTCAAAGAGAATAACATGGAAGAGTGTCATTTAAAGACTCTTCGTTTAACGATGCTGAATTCATTAAACCTACTGTGAGTCTTGCAGAGGGGCCAAGATCTTTGGTGGATGGTAAAAATCAGACAGCGGCAGCCATTTGGACAGCAGCTACTGACAAATCTGCTGCAGATGTTGATTGGGAGGAAGACCTTGGTGAAATGGAAATTGGATCAGACTTGTTAGATCTAGAAGAGGCTAGCTTTCAAACACGCCAAGCCTCATGGAGTGAGGGACACACTACTAATCTGAACGTGGTAGCGAGCAGCATTTATTGGCCCATCCCACTTCCAGTTCTCGATACAGGTCAAGTGTGCCATGGATCTTATGTGTGGCATAAGAGATGACCGCCAGACCGGACCACAGAGCACTTGCTAAGCCAGCTGCTATGGCTGTAGGCCCTGATACATCCAGTAGTGAAAGCCTCTGGCGGAATGAAACCACACCTTACAGTATACCCGGTCGAAGGCCCAGGACTGCTGTGGTGCCAGCCACAAAGAACACCAGAGGAACGAGCTATGTTTGGATTCCTCCTGATTAATAGCATTGTAATATAAGTTAACTAATTGTTTAGAGAGCTTTTTTCTCTGCAGGTCCGCTGAGACATGTGCAGACCAGACCAGAGAGAGAGAGAGACTATTTTGAGAGGAAGAATACCTCAAGAGACCAGGACACAATGACACCCACTGAAGTCCTGATGATAGAACTGTTCATCACCAACTTGTTAATGCGTAGTTGTGTGTTGATGGGTTATTGTTTCATTAGATCCCTGGAAAACGAACTTGCTTCGTTGTCTGCTTTTGTTTGTACCTACCTGTGGTATGAGCCCATTGAGCAACGCGATGATTTAGCCGACTCGAATGTGCCCCGGCTACAACTGTGCCTTCGGCAAGGGGGCATGTCAAAGCGGAACGGTTCAGAGATGCCTTGGCACAGCTGCGTTCAGGCACATTGCAAGTCCCCAGTGCAGGGATTTTCCCTGTAGGCAGGAAAAGTCCTTGGTGCAGAATCAGAGCCCGCCAAAAGCTTGCAGCTGCACCATCAAGTGCATGCTCACGATTGGTTCAGTGTAAATTATGCACACGTGGCGGTCAGCAATTGGCTTACTGGCCATATAAAAGACTTGGGTGATATCTACCCAAGTTGGAGGAGAGCTCGAACACGCGTAGGGAAAGATCCCCATGTGTATTTCGGAGGTGCGAAGGAGGCCTGATCACCCACCAATGACTCCCCATCGTGGTCTCCATGACGTACCCCATACCCAGCGTGAGTGTGAGCATCGGTGTGCCTGTCTACAGTTTTGTTTGTGTCTGTCTACAGATTGTGCCTACACTGCATACCTCGTGTGTACAGCTTGTAAGTAAAGTTTTTTTGTTTCAACCACTGCTGCCTCTCATCCAACTAATTCCGCTCTATAGGTAGCCCCATTCTGTTGGCATTTCTCGGCCCCCACACATATCATGTACCATATGTTCTCCATATAATATTTGCTCTATATTTCCTATATCTGTATATCTATACATTCTTTTTCAACCATGAATTTAAAATTAAGTAATTTAAAGAATCAATCTTTTAAGTGCATCATGTCCTGATTTTCACTTAAGTTAATGGGAACCAAATTTAAGGCAATTAATACCTTATAAACGAGACTTAGCACTCCAGCTGATAGATTTTTTTTTTTTTTTGATGCTCAAAGGTAATTTCATTGACTTTCATTTGAAAGTCTGATAGGGTGTATATGTGACAAGATGAGACCTCATGCATGACTGAGGTTTAAAACTGGGGACCTTTAGAGCTTAAAACATGAACCTGAATAGCCCTGTTTCATTTAGGGTTAAATTTACAGTGTTTTATCTTATTTGGAACACCACAGAAGCAGTCAGGGGTAACAGTTCTGACTTAACAATTGAGTCTGTCAAGCAGCAACACTTTTTTCCCCTACTTTTGAAACTGTTAAAAAGTACCTCTGTCCAATTTAAAAGAGGTCAAATTTAAAGTTCTTTTTTAATTTTATTTGGACAGATCTTGTTTGAAGTTCCCACAAACAGCAAGTGATTTCTTCATCAAAAAAAGGAAGAAGAGCTCTTTAAAAGTTTAAGAATAGGATATCAATTGCAATGTGGAAACAATGAGCAGTGGACATTTGGTACACTGAAGCATTCAGGGTTCTGTTGTATTTGTGCATATCATGGTAGAACCCACTATACAGTAAAAGAAAGGATAGCCAATGTCTCCATTTTACAGGTGCTGGGCTGAAACAGGAGTGATGAGGACATACCTGCATGGCAAAGTGCTTTGCCATGTAGACATACAGGGTGCCTGTACATGTGTTCTGATGCATTTGTGCTGGGCAAGCCCAGCTTGCTGGCTCAGAAGGGCTTTGAGCCATTGGTGGGACTTTCCCATCAATCAGGAGGTGATGGAGGAGAGGTTGCCTCACCCTGGGCAGGGGTGAGGACCCTACTCTTGGGTGAGGGCCATACTGCCCCTCACCGTGATTAGTCTTTTTTGCAATCTGGGGTAAAGCCTCCAGAGGTTATAAAAGAACAGAGTGCGTAGCACATGGACACACAGCTGCAAGGGACAGAGAAGATGGAAGATGGGCTAAAGAAAAGCTAGGAACAACTGCCCAGTGGGGCAAATGTGGTTTCCCCAAGCAGATCCTGAAGACTCCTTCTCGTTGCTGGAGAAGGATTGGCGAATGACCAAATCCCCAGCTTCATTGCTGAGGAGTGTGGCATTGGTGCATGAGCAGTGCACACAGTGAGACCCTACAAGCTGTACAAGGCAGCTCGGTTTCCCAACCCCTGGGCCGAGGCCAGGCAATGGTACCCAGCTTGGTGCACAGAGTGAGACCCTGAGAGCTGCTTGAGGCAGCTCAGGTCCTCAACCCTTGGCATGAGGCCAGGGGCTTGGTGCATGAACAGTGCACGGTGTGGTCTGGGAGTGGACCAGGGCCCTGGGAGCTGCTCGAGGTGGCTCAGGTATCCCATCTTTGGCAAGTTGCCGGAACACAGTGCTGATGGCATGGCATGGGGCAGGGGCCCTGGAGCCAGATGTGGTGGTTTGGGCCCTCCATCCTTGATATGAGGCCCAGGGCCCGGGGCCTGGGTCCTTTTGCAGGTGGTACTGCATGGAGGGTCTGAGAGTAGACCCAGGCCCCAGGAGCCACGTGGGATGGCTGGGGCCTGAAACCCCCTGGCACAAGGCCAGACAAAGAAGACTGGAGCCTTACATGGGGGGCCTCAGTTGAAACCAAGAACCCAGAACCCTGCAAGGCTGTTCGGGATGCCACCTCCAGGGAGGGATATAAAGCCCTCAGTGCACACTTTGGTTCACGGGGCCACCAGCGGCCAGTGGGCTCAGTTAGGGCTGGAGACCCAGGAGGCCCCTGAGATAAGGAGCAACTCACCTAAGGAGACAAGGACCTTCCAGCAAGACCCTGGAGTTGTGAGTTACTGGAGAAAAGGACACCCGCAGGGGAGGCAAGTAATTTACCTGAGTCACTTACTCTGATCCTTGCAGGGGAAGCCCAGAGGGACAGGGCTCCCTGAGTTTGCAGTTTCAGGTTATCAGAACATATTTTGCCTGTGTTGGGGAGGGAAGCCTAGAGGGCACAAGAGGAGCTTCTCCCCTCCCTCGTACAGCCACAGGAATGCAGCCAAGGTTCCAGAGCAGCCTGGGCTTTGGTGTTCCTGTAAAGTTAACTTGAGTTCAAGGGCTGCTGCACCTTATATTCTGTGAGAGTGAGCCTAATATTTTGCATGCTTATAGTTATGTAGCTATGAGTTGGTAGAGTTTAAGATCGTATCATTTATATTGAAATATTAGTTTTATCTTATGGCCTGAGTATTTATTTAAAATGAAGGTATAGGAATGTATATATTAGTATATGAGTATTAATTGCTTATGTAAATTGAGATTTAAATGGAGTTCAATGCTGTATTTTGTGTATTGTTATATTTGTAAATTTCTAATATAATAGAAGTTAGAATGTGTAACTTCTAATGAGACCTGGCTGGAATCCTCCACTGTAGTATTTATCTTTGATTCATCTGTTTTTCCTAGTGATATATGTGTGTGTGTGTGTGTGTGTGTGTGTGTGTGTGTGTGTGTGTGTGTGTGTATAAAGAGAGAGAGAATAGGGTGGTAGTCTTATAGAATATCTAAATGCATATATATGTTTGTGTTTATATGCATATTTCTTGCTTAATATTTTGTAAATATTAATAAACTTGTATATAATTAAGTTACATAGTGTCCTGGTTTGGCTCCCTATAGGGGAAGGAAGGAAGCACCATGCAGCCAGCAGTTTTCCTCCCACAGTGCACCTGCCCTGCCAACATCTCCCTTCAATTGGAGAAGGGGGTACACAATCAGGGACACCTGGGTTACACATTAATTAGAACACATTGGAGCAGACTCGATTGAGTCTGTTACACATTCTAATTAGCGTGCTCTACCATCATCACATCATGTATAAGTTCTTTGAATGAAAGCATTCTGCTCTTTAAAACATCCTGTAGCCATTTTTAAATATGTGGGGATTTAATATGCATGATACTGAGGTGCTTTAATTAGAGTGGCTCTCTGGGAACTGCTCCAATTAAAACGCCCCCCTCTGAATCCCTGAGCACAAGTGCAGGCAGCCACACATCCTAGCTGAGTTTCTGAAAGCAGAATAGCTGCCTTGAACAACATTCCACCCATGTTACTTAGCTGCACTGAGGTGCACTGTGTATTAGCCCCTGACTCTGTTAGTACCTGAGCTATCTCGGGTATCCCCACATGGCATTGCAACATGCTCTTTGGTTACGCCACTAGCGAATTATACGAAGTTACATAAAGAATCCTTCAGCAGAGTTGGTAACTGATGCCTGAGTCCCTTGGCACTTCTTTTGCCACACAACTGTTATTTTTCTTTACAAGGTAAATTGCACTTGCTTTGTATTTATTATAAAAATTGGTGCAATCCTGTCCTGGGTAAACTAAATTGGACAGTATGGGGAAACCAAAAAAAGTATGAGTAGGTATTTGACCCTATCTCTGATAACCAAGTCTGACTGGAATCAGTGGTGGATCTCTACCAGCATGGATTGTGTAATACCCATTAAGCAGGGGATTGCACACATACCCCACAAAAAAGCCTAGAATGGGCCTGGGGAAAGATAGTATAGGTAGATGGGGCTTCCAACTTTTACCAACAATATCAGTCCTGGAGAGAAGAACCTTGACTATTATGGAGTAGCTGGAACAAGCAGGAGCTAAGCTGCTAGGTTCACTGTCCTGCCAAGGGAAGCATATCCCTTCAAATATTTCTTGTGAGAGGGTAAGATTTGCCTGGTGGAAAAGAACGATTGTTTACAGCATCTAATCCCATGAAAAGTTAGAAAGACAGCCTGGGTCTTTCTCAGAGATGTGGAAAAACCTGAAGACTGATTAGAGTTAATTTCTACTCCAGTTTATTATGACTAGGTGAGTCAAAGAGGCTAATTTCTGGGTCTCTGAAGAGACTGTTTTGGAGTCACTAGTTCTGGGAACTACCCACAGCCCACCATATTGTGTCATTTTCGGCTTCTACTTTGTTTTAAGTAAATGCTAAGGGTATCGATCAGTTGCAGTGAATCCTTTAGAGTTTCATCATTACGAATCATCATACTTAATACCTTTTTTCTCTAAGTGGAATGCATGTACTGCCATTACTCCTTAGCTAGTATTCTTTCTCCTTAAAATCAGCACCGAGGAAATGTATTCAGTTAAATGGTTCAGTTTTTTGCTGCAGTCTTCCAGCAACTCCCCTTGATATTGGTGCAGATCTTCATATTCAGCAGCTGCAGAATCATACCCTTTGTTGTCTTCTTCAACCACGTTTAACTTGGTCATTTTCCTTCTTATTTGTGTTTCTTCCTCTGATGCCTGCATTTTTATATTCCTTTTATTCTTTTCCACAATCTCTATAGACTTCACTTTAACCCAAGACTCTTCAATGTCTTACTTATTAATTTTAAAGGAAAACAAAAAGGAATATAAATCATGTTCCCTATCCCCTCAACAACAAATAATTTAAAGGTCTGCTTATGTACATGGATTAACTGTGGTGACTGTCGTCAATTTTTTTTTGTCAGACTGTTGTCTTTTACTTCAAAAGTCTCCCTAACCAGATGGCAAACAGATAGAGAGCATAGCAATTCCTTGATCTCTAACATTTATTCTTGCTTTCACGCTTGTATCACTAGAAGTTTTTGATTTCCAAAATTGAAAAGCAGTGTGTATTTGGGGTGCAGGTGTGTGTGTTTGTAGGGGAAGATATATGTGTTTTCCTGGGAAATAAATAAAACAGTACTAGGAAGGACTCTTTCCTCCTGCTCAATAAAATTTTATCTCCTTCTCATATCTGCTCAATAAGATTTTACTATGATACTGTGTTTCAGGCTGATAGAAATAGATGAAGCCAGCTGAGTTTAACACCATTATTGTAGGCCACAGCAAGGAGGACTCACGCAGGGCAAGAACTCACAGCTACAGCAGCAGGCAGGGATGAAAATAACTCAGGAAAGGAACAGCCATATGCAGATCTTGTAGATGTGTCTGTTTTCCTTTTATATCTCTTGTGTTAGTGAGCCCTCCATTGTCCAGGATCAGCATTATGACACCACAGGTGTATGTCATTTTTCTTTGAACATTAGCATTCTTAAATAAATATTTAAAAATTAGAAGCCTTTTTAAAAATAAAGGCCCAGAGAACTTTAGTAAAATGCTTCAATTTTTTACAAAATATTAGTAATGATACTTAACAACATTCATGTTATAATCCCTCTAGGTTTTAAATCAATGGAAATGTATGGATAACCTTGCTTCTGGCTCAGCAAGGCATGCAACTACCTGCATAACTTGAAGCACACAATTTCTATCAATATTTAGTAAAACACAAGTATTACTGATTAAAATGTATACATTCACGTGCTTTGCCAAATATGGGTGGGGTTATTTAAATTAGATACACAGTTACATTTTTGTCTGAACTGGGACAATATCCCATGAAGTATTTGTGGAATTGTATCCTCTTTTGCTTTTTGCATACATTTTCCAACACTTTCTACATCAGTGGTCATAGTATTTGGCTATATTATTTTTTCTTATGATAGCACCTGAACTATGATATAAGAATGCTTCTGGCAATTTACTCATAGAGGGTATGCTCTATTTGTGAATCACTTGTAAAGGGTAGGATTCTGAACAACAGTCAGAACGGCTTTTGTCATGGGCAGGCCCTGTTTTACCTATCTCATCTCCTTCTCACTACCTGGATAAGGCTGTGGAGGTTGACATTATATACCTTGACTTCCAAAAGGCCTTTGATTTAGCATCCAATGATATCCTCATGGGAAAACTGGAAGATTGTGCGTTTAACTGCTAAATGGTTCAGTGGGTCAGAAATTGGCTGTGGGGTATGACCCAGAGAATTCTTATGAGTGGATCTGTGTCATCCTAGTGAGAAGTGGCCAGTGGTGTCCCTCAAGGGTCTGTGCTTGGTCCAGGGATTTTCAACATCTTTATCGATTAGTTGGATGTGGGGGTGAAGAGCTTACTAGCCAATTTCACGGATGACACCAAGTTATGGAGGAGTGTGATCACGCCTGCAGATAGGAAATTACAGAAAGAATGGAGATGGGCTTTGTCTATGGCCATAGAAGACCGTACGAAGCAAAATGGCCTGAAAATTCTGGAGGAGAAATGTAATTAGAGAGTAGGAGGAGCTTTAGAAGGGTGGTCAATCATTGAAACAAGATATCTAGAGAGGTTGTGAAATCTCAGTCCTTGGGAGTTTTCAAGAGTATGTTAGACAGATATTTGGCTAAGAGGACTTAATCAGGGATGATCTTGCCCTGATCAGAAGGCTGGACTAGATGACCATGTGAGATGCCTTCCAGCCCTACTTTCCTATGATCCTAGTTCAAAGTAACTGATTATTATGTTTGGAGTTAGGTTAAAATAGCTTCTTCTATAGCTAACTTTAATGAGCAGGCAGGTTAAAAACAATTCAATTCACATGTGGTTTTGTATAATTTCCAGAAACACATTTTTAACATCTATACCAATTTAAGGCACCACATTTTTCACAATATACTGACAGGTAGTTAAACAGCTATTGGCTTCTATCCATCCAATGGTTCTTCTAGACAAAAAAATGTACAAAGCATGGTATATATTTTCCATGGTCTTCACTCTCCCCACAATAGAATCCAATTGTGGCAAGGACAACTTTATTCACAGGTTTAGGGAAAAAATCCAGACTTATCTCTTAAGCACCTCCCTTAAGGTATGTATCCCAACATCTAAAAGTTAGTTGCCTATTACCAAGAGGGTCAGTCAAGACAAAGTGGGGTTAGTTTATCTCACTCCACATGCAATCAATTGGGAGGATTAGGAGGATTCAGGGAGTGCTGAATGTGGAGTCACTTAGAGCTAAATAAAAAAGAAACTAAACAGGGATATGTCTGAACTTCTCCCCAGATCTGGGAATGTGGACCTACCACAGGATTCAGAGCAGAGAGTCCATTTGCAGGAAGGTATATACTTCAGAAGTAAATGCCTTAATCACCATGCCATAGAATAGTTTGTCTGAGGGCATTCCATACTTTTCCTGTTGAAATCGTGCTATTGTGCAGAAAGAAATGAAAATTTGATAGGGCCAGAAGGACGGCAAGCATTAGAGAGCCTGACTTTGCAGCCTAGTAATTAGCACATTCAGCTAGGAGAGAGGTTTCCTGGTTACAGTTTCCAGAACTGCTTATATATATATTTTTTTTTACCTGAAATGAGGTAAGGAATCCAGGACTTCACTTCTCAAGGCACCACTCTTTTCACTGGGTTACAGAGTCCAATTCACTCTGGTATGCTCTTGCTATCTCTCTGGCACACTGAATCCTGCATTCCTAGTTGGACAAGGTTCCTTGGGTGAATCTGATATCTTTTATTAGACCAACCAAAATAGCTGGAAAATAATTATTAAGCAAGCTTTCAGGTTCAAAAACCCTTCGTCAGAATAAGGAAGTTTCAGCAGTTGGTATGTGCTCTTCTTGGGTGGAATGAAAAGTAAAGAAGCCAACGGCTGGGTTGGCATGCATACAAGACAGGCAGTCAGTGAAAATGTAGATTGAGGAGTCAATGGGTGAGAGACAGGCTGGGGAGAGGGGGAAGAGAGAGAAGGGGATGAAAGTGGAGAGATACGTGGGGAGTCAGATGTCAGACAGGTTATAATGTGTCATAAATCCAATGTCTATTTTTTAGTTCATGATTTTTAGTATCCAGGAGGTTGATAAAGTGGAGTTCATAGGCTTGTCTCTGGGAAGTGTTTTGTAGGTTTCCTTTGAGGATCAGGACTGAGAGATTGGAGAGAGAGCGGTTTTCTTGTGAGAAATGTGCCCCCACTGGTAATTGGGTATTTCTGTCTTTGATAGATTTCCCGCGTGTGTTCATTCTGATGCACAGTTGTTGTTTGGTCTCTCCTATGTATTTTCCATCAGGACATTTGGTGCATTGGATGAGATATTTTATATTTCTGGAGGTGCAGCTGTAAGATCCATGAATGCTGATGTCTCTGTTGTGGGGTGTAGTAATAGTGGGGGTGATGGAGATGTGTTGGCAGGTTTTGCATTTCTTGTCATGGCACGGTCTGGATCCTTTTGGTGTGTTCTGGGCCTGTGGAAGTTTGGTTCTGGTGATGAGGTCAGCGAGGTTCAGTGCTTGTTTGAAGGCTAGGATGGGTGGCTCTGGGAAGATCTTTTTAAGAATAGGGTCTCTGTCTAGTATGAATTGCAATTGTTTGAGGATTTGCCATACAGGTTCAGGGGAGGGGTGATATGTCATAACCAGCGGTGTGCGATTTGTTGGGGGTCTTCTGAAAAAAAGAAGAAAACCCCCCATAAATCATACACTTCTGTTTCCCTGGATACTTCTTGTTCCCTTTCTTAAATTTGGACATGATAGTTGACCTTTTCCAGTCATCTGGGACCGCTCCTGATTGCCATGAGTTTTTAAAGATGATGGCTAGTAGCTCTGCAATCTCACCAACCAGCTTCCTCACAACTCTTGGGTGCATCCTGTCCAATCCCATAGACTTGTATATGTCCAGCTTTTCTAAATAGTCCTTCACCTGTTCTTCTTCCACTGTTTGCTGTTCATTTCCTCCACAAACTATGCTGCCTGGAGCAGTAGTCTGGGACCTTATCTGTGAAGACTGAGGCAAACAAGGCATTTCAGCCTTTTGAGGATTTCAGCCTTTTTTGCATGCTGTCACAAGATTGCCTCCCCCGTTCAGTAAGGAACCCACACTTTCCCTGATTTCTGTCTTGCTACTGACATACTTGTAGAAAACCTTTTTGTTACCCTTCACATCCCTTGCTAGCTGCAAATCAAACTGTGCTTGGGCCTTCTTGAAATTACCCCTGAATACCTAAGCAATGAATATAAAATCCTTACTATTTATTTGTCCAAGTTTCCACTTCTTATAAGTTTCCTTTTTGTGATTTAGTTTACTGAAGTGTTCCCTGTTAAGCCAAGGTGATCTTCTGCCATACTTGCTTGTCTTCCTGTACATTGGAATGCTTTGTTCCTGCACTTTCATAAATTGAGACTTAAGATTACATGTCCACACTCAGATTTGAACAGCCAGTCTTTTTGTTACCAGCTCACAGCCCAGCCCTTCAGTTACAGAAGATGCTGCCGCCTGACCCTCCTCCCCCGCTATTGCATTTGCAAGGGCAAACAGATTCTTTTCTTTCCTCTCTCCTCTGGCTTCTACTTCCTGTCCCCACTCCTGAGCAGTGCAGCTCACTGGGTTGAGACTGAGGTGTTGAATGCTAGTGCTGTTGTGTGGACAGGAGGTATGTTCTGCGTAAATGGTGGCGGGGAGGGCCAGGCTGGCCATGCCCCATGCAGTGCAGAAGACAGGAGCAGAACCAGTCCAACCAAATAGTTAGGCAAATTAGCCTGTCACCAGGGTTGCCCAAATTTGGGGGGCAACAAATTATATGCAGAACAAAATAACAGGAACAGATGGGCCAATGTGGTCCCCATTTTCAAGAAGGGGAGGAAGGAGGACTCAGGCAACTATAAGCCAGTCAGTCTCACCTCCATCCTTGGCAAAGACTTTGAAAAAATTATCAAGGCTCACATTTGTAAGTTAGTCTTACCTCAATCCTGGGTAAGCTCTTTGAAAAAATTATCCTGGCACATGTCCAGGAGGGCCCAGCGGGGGAATGCATGCTCAGGGGCAACCA
>JAGPOW010003642.1:36075114-36099784 GCA_030014935.1 Caiman crocodilus
GGTCATCTGACCCCGGTGCTCTTTCCTGCCAAGGCAGGGGGTTGGACTAGATGATCTGCCCAGGTCCCTTCCGACTCTAGACACTATGATACTATGATTTGCGAGAGCCCAGCAGAACAAATTATGCTGAGGGGAAAACAGCACGTGTTCGTAGCAGGCAGATCATGCTTGACTAATCTTGTCTTTTTTTATGACCAGGTTACAAAACACCTGGACACAGGAGTAGGGGTGGATGTCGTATACTTAGACTTCAGGAAGGCCTTTGATATGGTATCCCACCCCATACTGGTGAAAAAGTTAAGAGGCTGTGACTTGGATGATTACACAGTCCAGTGGGTAGCAAATTGGCTAGAGGGTCGCACCCAGAGAATTGTGGTGGATGGTTCGGTTTTGACCTGGAAGGGTGTGGGCAGTGGGGTCCCACAGGGCTCGGTCTTTGGAACGATACTCTTCAATGTCTTCATCAGCACCTTGGACGAGGGAGTGAAATGTACTCTGTCCAAGTTTGCGGGTGACACAAAACTGTGGAGAGAAGTGGACAAGCCAGAGGGCAGGGAACAGCTGCAAGCAGACCTGAATAGGTTGGACAAGTGGGCAGAAAACAACAACTGCACCTAGGGAGGAAAAATGTCCAGCATACCTACTGCCTAGGATATGACCTGCTGGCTAGCATGGAAGTGGAAAGGGATCTTGGAGTCCTAGCGGACTCCAAGATGAACATGAGTCGGCAGTGTGACGAAACCATCAGAAAAGCTAATGGCACTTTATCATGCATCAGCAGATTCATGATGAATAGATCCAAAGAGGTGATACTTCCCCTCTATTGGGCAGTGGTCAGACCGCAGTTAGAGTACTGCATGCAATTCTGGGCACCGCACTTCGAGAGGGATGTGGATAACCTGGAGAGAGCCCAGAGAAGGGCCACTCGTATGGTTAGGGGCTTGCAGGCCAAGCCCTATGAGGAGAAACTAGAGAACTTGGACCTCTTCAGCCTCTGCTAGAGAAGGTTGAAAGGCAACCATGTGGCTGCCTATAAGTTCATCATGGGGTATAGAAGGGAATTGGTGAGGTTTTTTTTCACCAAGGTGCCCCTGGGGTTACAAGAAATAATGGCCACAAGCTAGCAGAGAGTAGATTTAGATTGGACATTAGGAAGAACTTCTTCACAGTGAGAGTGGCCAAGGTCTGGAACAGGCTCCCAAGGGAAGTGGTGCTCTTCCCTACCCTGGAGGTCTTCAAGAGGAGGTTGAATATGCATCTAGCTGGAGTCATCCAGACCCAGCACTCTTTCTTGCCTATGGAAGGGGTTGGACTTGATGATCTACTGAGGTCCTTTCTGACCCTAACATCTATGAATCATTCTAAATAACAGCCCTGGCTGGCTATGGCTCCACCTTGGTCTCAGACCTTTGGTTCGATAAGGAGAGAAAGAGCTCTGAAAAGATCTCAGAGGAAAGATCACTAGAATCATGACTCTTGCCTTTTGGGCATCAAGGTATGCAGTGGTGGCAGCGCTGAGGTACACAGTTTGCCTAGGGTGCCAATTACCCTTGGACCAGCCCTGGACAAGAAAGATCTGTGCTCCCTGTGCTTCAAATGGACATGTAACTAGGAGGGAAGGGGTTGCTGCACATGTGGTGTGGGGAACTGTACTGCCTATACTGAGGGAGGGTACACAAGGCTGCCCACATGGCAGGGGGGCTTCCTGTGTAGCAGCAAGCAGCTCTTAGTCCATGGCCCATGCTTTGTGCGGCCCTTGGAACTATGGCCTTTATGGCATGTGGCCCCAGATACCCAGAAGTTGGACGGTCCTGCTGTAAACTAAACTCAGACATTTTGTTTTTTTCAAGCAGCACCAAAAGTAGCATTACACAACACTTACATTTCATGTAGTTGTTAATATGTGATATAACCCCAGGTTGAAAATGCTGTTCATTATAAAACAACTGATAACCAGTATAGTTTCAAGATTGCTTTAGTATGGATAAATCATCTCAGTAATCTAAGCTTTTCTTTAGCAGATTCAAAGGTATAATCAGAGCTGTTAAACACATTACAGTTGAGGCAGCTTCTCTCTAAAAACAATCCCACTAACTGTTTACTTGACAGGGATCCATTGGAAACGAGAAAGGGCAACAGACACTTCACTGATAATTTTGATGTGTAGGCAGAGTGCAAAACCAGATAATCTTTAATTCATCTGTGATGATTCCCAACAGTATAGTTAAGTGAATTCTTATTCAGTATTGATTTTAAGACATGCATGATTTCTCAAAGGAGAAGTAACTTTGATTGTACCAAGGCCTAAAGTTTCTAGAAGAAAAATCAAACTTTTAAAACCTTGTACTGTGTCTATAAATGAGGAACCATATTCATAGGACAGACTTTACTAGAAAAATCTATCCACACCAACTATTACAGAATAGATCATCAACCTGATCTACTCACTGATCAAGAAATCCCAAAAGGGATTTAGGCACTGTACACTGTAGCATTGTATTTTTTAGGTTCTTGGACCCTACGGCAAAATCAAGAAGCCTGAGGTAGGAACCTTAGTCTCCCCAGTGAACAGGAAAAGTAAGGTGTTGCAGAATGAGTTCCAGAACAGCCAGCATACTGAACTAGGAGACTTTTAGAGCTAGCCAACAGGGACGGTCAAGTGAAAGGCATACCTTAAATCTGGCTCCCCTCTGAGTCTGTGTGTCTTGGTCATTACTGCCAGCTAGCATTTTAGATTCTCAGTGAAGAATGCTCCCCCCAAAGTAAGCAATTACACCCTTATTGTTAAAAATATAACAATGGGCACTTTTTCTTTCCATGTAAAGTATACCTGGAAAATAATCCCTTCAGTTTGAGCAGGAAGGTTGGAGCGTGCACCCTCCCCAGGAAACTCTGCTGTGTGATGGATGTATATATTGCACCTCCTGATTACTGGAAAGACTTGACTCTACATTTTCCACATATTGGGTCAGGAACTTAACTTCAGAAATATTGATTAAAAAGAACTGCCTTTTATGGTGGTATTTTAAAATAAGGCAGCATCTATCACTGTGTTTTGGGTTGAATGCAGCATGATCTGGATTTATTTTTAACATAGCACACACCAGATTGAACCCTTCAGGCAAGATAGGCAAAGGAATACTTACTTTCTGTATGCTGCCTGGGTTTAGGTATGAACTAAGCTCTGAGCTGCTCAGCCCTTTGGAGGATGAGTCATGTGGGGCATGGACATAAGCAGAATTTTAGAAGACAAAAAATCTAAATGCTAGAAATTTCAGCTAGAGTTTAGGGATCTCTGAAGTTAGGCAGTTTGTAAATGGGAATTTCAGGACTCTATTTTTGTTTTTGGGTGAAAAATTCTGTTCTAGTCCTTTTTCGGATCTTGCCCTGAGAGAACAGGCTCCTATTTATGTAAGTTTCCTTTAATGAGGAATTTAAATAGGATTTTCTCTTTGGCCTGGATGAAAGGACAGTGACACATTTATCACTGGTGTGATTATACTGTTAGCTCCTCAGAGGTCAAAGTTTCTACTGAATCTTTCATAATCAATCACTTTGACAAGGACAGTTACATTTATTCATAAGCTTGTGAAATAAAACACATACCCTAGAAGAGTTTCTTTCTCTTTATCCCTACCACTCCTGTGTGTGTTTAGGGCAATTAAGAATACTGAGGATGGGGCTGGTCTTTGAAGCTTTTTAGCACCTGGTCATGTTAAAATAGCTGTCTTTGGATCTGTGGGCTTTGTGGGCAGGGAGCTGGGTGTCACTGACTCCAGTAACCAGGACTAGGTAGAATCAGTATGCAGGCTGATTGGTAAGTTCTCTGGGAAGGCTAAGGATAGCCAGATGAGAGGGTAGGAATCTGTACTTGTTGAACTTTTCTGTCTCCAGACCCATGGTCTGTTTTGTTTGCATAATTCTTTCATCCCAACATGAGGGTATTTACTCAATCTCAAAATGAGGGTTGTTTTTTTTCAGATTCCGTAGAGGAAAAATAAAGCCACATCTTAGAATCGAGTACCACAACACAGAGCTGTGAAAAACATCTGTGCAGGGACCCCAGCTGTGGCAGAGATAGCATCAGCAGCATGCAGATTCTTGTTTTCAGAGTTTACTCCCAGCTCCCCACCTCCTCATCACTTCCCTCTCTGGCAGAGAATCAGACAGGGAAGAAGGAATCTGTGTTCTGTTGCTGCAGTCTCCAGACAGCTGGGGTCCCTGCAAAGCAACCCCTCACAGGTCCTATCTGGAATTGGGCTGGGCTCTAGCAGGTGTGGAGGAGTCCAGAGTAGCTCCTGCCCTGCACTGCAGAGAGCAGCTGTGCATGGAGCCCAAGGGGGCAGGGAAGCTGGACACAGAAGAAGGAATCTGCCTGCTGTGGAGCTGGCTTCTCTTTGTAGCTGTTCCCTAGGTCCCGACCTATGACCACATCAGCAGGGAAAGCAGCAGCAAGGGGAGTTTGGTGGAGAGGAAGTGGTGCAGAGGCAAGGAATGAAGTGATGGGGACTAAGGCACCAGGGGGGCAAGAGTTGAGGGACAGGCTGCCTGCTCCCCCTGCCCCTGCTTTCCACCCATCAGCCCTTCCCATCCCTGCTTTCCCCCTACTTTTCCTTCTGCCTACCTCCCACCCACCCCCACTTTACTTTCCCACTGCTCCTCTGAATCTGCTTTCCCTACCACTAGCCCCCTAATGCAGCTTTCCTAACTTACCAGTGATAGGACACATTTAAGATGACCTTCCAATAGTTAGATTTTGGACATGGAAAAGTATAACACATCTATAATTTTCCTTGTTTGGAATCTAATGGGGAGGGAGGCTATCTTGCATTTGAAGTTGTCTTGGATTTCATTAAATACAGTACAGTAATACATGTTGTTTTCTGTTTGTCTTCTTAATGATTGCCTAGGGAGTGATTTCTTAGCAAATGATATTCCAGGCTAACTCTCTCCATGGAGAGGGAGACCTGTAATTTCTTCTCAACCCAGAAACAAGGTGGCCAGGGGCCTGGCAGAGATTCCTTCACTTTGTCTGCAAGGATTAATATAAAGACAGCAAGAATGAGGGATAGGGAGCGATCTTGGGGCAACCTCAGTCTGTTTCTTTAGGAAAGTGGCAGCTCAGCAGGGAGGAATTTGGGCATCTGCTATGAACATGTTTATGACAAACTATGAACTATTATTAAATTATGAGAATGATTAAGCACTAAAATGGACTATGTTGAATTTCTGTCATTAGAAAATTTTAAATGCAGGTTATACAAACAAGTGTCTGGGAAGGTTTAAATAAGGATGACCCTGCCTTGAGCAAAGAATTGAACTAAACAACCTCTTGAGGTTTCTTCCAGCCATATTTCTTTATAACTGTAGATGAAGGCTATCATATTCATTACCATTGTTTAAAAGATAGGTCACTTACAGGATAAAACTTAACATAGTTTAACAATGGGGAATTTTGATTAAAGATGTGATCGGTGAATAATATAATGATAGAAAAATAGAGGGTACTTCAGTACTGCAAAGTTTCAAGATGGATATTTTCATATCTATCCACACTTAGATCGTGGTATTCATTCCCAGAACTAATATAGCTAAAAATTATGCCTCTAAAGAGAACAATTTAGGTTAGGAAGAAAGTGAAATATGAAATATTATTATCTCATTTATAATTTTATAATCTCCATAGTGTTTACTGCCCTGGCTATGATGTACTTGATTCCAAAATATTAAAATAATTAGGAACTTTTTTATTGATCTCAGTAAGCTCAGAATCAGGCCTTATGATAGCATGTGTGGAAAAGCTGCCTCCCAAATCTAATATTTTAAAGATGTGCCCATTTTTCTTCATTTGAACTATTCATACGTTCTCCAGGACATGTGTAGACATATTGCCTTTTGGTGAGTCTGAAGAAGGCAAAAATGACAGCTGCACTTCCATCTACTTTATACCCCACAAACAAGTAACCAGGGGCTTAAGAACCACTCCTGTGTCTTTCATCTTGTTAACTGGAGAAACAGTTGATTTGATATTGTATGATCTTACAGAAAAATATGCACTAGTTATTCATTTCTTCATCTCATCCTGCCAGTTATTTCAGAATATGAGCATTGAATTGAAAGCAACAAAATGCAGCCAGCCAGCTGTCAAAAAGGCTGATGCATCACAGGAATTTACGGTGCCTACATATATACAAATGTACAATGCCATTGTGGAGCCTGAACATACAGCACTTGGATACATATTAAGATTTACAACTTGCAGTTTTAATGTTAGCATTTTAATGAATATAGTAATGTGACCACTACACATAGGCTAGCTTTAATCTGTTATAATAAATATAAATCATGTTCAAATAAATTATAGTTCACTGTTAAGTCAGAATACTCTGCTACTTAATTATCAAAAGAAATTTCTAAACGTGAATGTGAAAGTTATTTTTTCCTTCTCTATTTTATTCCATACTGGACTTATACCTGCAATATGAAAGCACTTGCAGTCATGCAGTAAACAGCAGGACTAATATCTGTCATGTTTTTGATCTCTCATCCTTTCTCCAGGGGAGGAGAACTATGTGCAGTGGAATGTTTTGTTTTGGTAGGGTTTTTCTATTTTTGGTGAATAGTTTATATATAGTTTTTAGTGTACACGTTCATATGTAGCCAGGTTATAGTGAAGAACAGATAAAGAGATATAATTTGCACTTATAGTGGAAGGTAATGACGTTTGTGATAATTTATTGTTCCTAAAGATGATTCAAAAAGGGTCTTTCCCTTGCATAGACAAACATTGTTTTTGTTCTAGAAGGTGCCATTTTACCAGAGGAGTGGCTTTTAAAAAAAAAATATCTTCATTTCAGGCCCCCTGGCAACTCCCTGCAGGGGAAGGAGGCAGCACAGCACAGGCAGGACCTTTCATAGTGGCTCTCCCACACCTCTTCCTTCAGAGTGGGTTTGCTGGCTGGGCTTGCAGCCCTGCAGGGATGGGATGCCTTGCTGTCCACCTGGGATTCAGGCAGCTTTAGAACCCCATGCTGGGGTTTCCACCATGGACAGCAGGTGTGCTGGGACTACATCTTCCCCCAGTGCCTGGCATGGATTTCCCTGCTTCATTCACCTCCATCTTGGGCAAGTGCTTGGCCTCCTTGCTAGACACTACAGGTGGGAGAGGTGGTATCAGCTCCTGAGGGCTCTGCATGGCTTAGCTGTGCAAAGCTAAATGCAATGCAGCTGGGGGTTCAGCCTTGGATAAGGCATGCCAAGGAGAGACCCAAGTCCCCTGCCACATTGTTCCCATCCTACCAGGGCTGAGCCATGCAGAGGCTCCCAGAGCTGACACCATCTCTCCCAACTGCAGTGTCCAGCATGGAGGCCAGGCACTTGCTTGGGATGGAGGTAAGGGTAGCAGGGAAAACTGTGCCAGGTGCTGAGGGCAGACGCAGTCCCAGCCTATCTGCTGTCCCAGGTGGCAGCCTGAATTCTGGGCAGGCAGTGAGGTATCCCACCCCTGCAGGGCTGCATTACTTGACCAGTGAACCCACCCCAAGGGAGAGGCATGGCAGGGAGGGGCACTAGCCAAGGCCCTGCCTGTGCTGCACTGCCCCACTTCCCCTGTAGGGAGTTGCCGAGGTGGGTGTGGGGTGCTTTCCCTTGTGCTTTGACAGGAGCCTTCATGCCTCCTGCCCCCTCTGCTGACTTACTGCATATGGGCAGAGACTGCTGCTGTTGAAACCACCACTCCTGCACCTGTACTTGCAGAACAGCACCTGGTGGTTGTGCGGGGCCCTGTGGGCTCGGCTGCAGCCCACTGCTGTCCCATGCTGTGGAAGCAGGACCATGGGCAGGGGGTTAGAGCTGGGGCCAGGGCTGGACCGGCTGCATCAGGAGGGACTGAAGGCTCCCACCCTCTTGGCCAGCACTAGGCTGCTCCACTTGGCTGAACTGCTGCAGGTGTCCAGGGCTTGTTCAGGGGGCTGATCAGGGCAGGCTGCCCAGGAAACCACATTAGGGCTCCTTAATGTAGGAAATCTACATTAGGGACCAACATGTAGATGCATGCCTAAGTTGTCTTAAGGGGTGTAGGTTGTAGCCATGTTGGTCTAAGGATATAAGCAGACAAGGTTCTTTTCATTCCATCCAGGAAGAACACACACCAATTACTGAAAACTTCCTTAGCTTGGCAAAGGGTTTTTGAACCCCAAATCTTGCTTAATAATTGTTTTCCAACTATTTAAGTTGGTCTAATGAAAGATATCAGATTCACCCAAAGAACCTTATCTGTAAATTGCCTTAACACACTTCAGGCTAATATACATTAAGTGTAGGGATGCAGAAATTCATGTGTAGGTATGTCCAGTGTCTCATTGGCTAAATGTTAAATGGTGCAGAGATTTCCAGCCAGAAAGAAGTGAATATCTACCTTCTATCCATTAACAGGAAAAGATCATCCATCAGTGGCATTAGGATGATTTTAGTTCCACATCCTGTCCTGAATCCAGATTTTGCCATATTTGCCTGTTTCTGTGGCCACATTACTAAATTAAATCATTGCAATAAGCTTGGATTTGCCTTTTGGCTGGCTTGTTTATGAATTTGCTCAGTAGACAAGATTGACATTGTAGTAGTTGGCAAGAACTAAAAGACCTATGGTCGTTTTCTTAAACACAGTTGTTCTGTTGTATGTCTGAAGAAATAAGGGAAGATTTGTTCTTGGAATGAGGCTAACAGTTCTTCAAAATCAACAATGGCATGAGATATTCATTATACTCTCCTACAAGCCAAGAAGGTTGGATTCAAAACCCCTATAACAGTATGTAATTCTATGCCCAATACTTTTCGCTGGGGAATTGTATTGAACTTTGGAATGCAGATGAGCTGTAAATTGGTGTGAAGGGATGGAGCAGTTGTATACCATTTGAGAAGACTTCCCAAATATACAGAAAGTAGGCTGATAATTTTTCACATTTCTTGATGTTTATTTCTTTTGAAAGCTGCTAGCACTCAGGATTGATGAATAAATGTACTACTCTGAATAACCCCTGAGGGCTGGATTTTTCAGTTTTAGTGGAGTATTAGGAAGACTCTCTTGGCCTAAAAAACTGACCTGTAAAATAAGATCTGAAGAATTTTCAACCTGTTTGTATGAGTCTTATTTTCCATCTTCAGCATTGAATTTTCTGTCTTTGTTTCTTCATCAGCACAGAGTGCTGTGTGCAGGCAATGGGAAGGGAAGGATCATTTGGGGGGCAGCATATTGATGATTGAGTCTAGTGTACAATCATGATTCATCAGGTGCTGGACCGCTCATCCTGTGGGTGGAGTACTGTGTTCCTTTAAGGTATACACAGAAGCTATATTTGTCAGGCAATTGGCCCCTTGAAAGCACTCTGTAGAAAGCAATCTATGCTTAACAGAAGTGCATAGCTACAGGGGGCTTTAGAAGTCCCCTGATCACCTGACAAATTAACTCTCACTACATGAGAGTTCAAATGAAGATGCTCCAAAGTGGACTCTTAAGTTCTGTCTGCGCAGGCAGATAGGCTTAAATAGCCCAGTCCGCCCCCCAGTGCTGTCTACGTGATGGGGGAGAGGGAGAAGGGAAGAGAAGAAGGGGAAGGAGCTCCATCTGCAGTTTGCCCAGCCCACACTAGCGGGAGAGCAGGTAGATTAGATTCAATCCACCTGCCCCCCTTCCCTGCCAACACAGGTTACGCAAACACAAGTCCAATCTCCCTCCCCTTCCTTCTCCCATTCCTCCCATCCTCTAGACAACATCAGAGCTGGGAGAGAAGGGGCAGGTTAGAGTAGAGAAGCTGGATGTCGGCAGAACCTCAGCTGCATTGGATCCAAATTGGAGCTTGATTCCCAACTTTCCTGATCCAACAGCAAATATTTGTTGGGTGGGTCAGGAGGGTCCATCTAACTCTTGGAAGTGCTATAAATAAGACTGGGGAGTTACATCTATCAGTGCCCTAAAAATAGAATTTGGTCAAGTCCATGAGTTTTTAATGTTGTATCAGAGTCATTAGACCTTGTTGTGATATGGAAGCTGTAAGGTAGTTTGAACTAACTTCCTTCCTTTATGAAGTGATGATCTGTCTAAGTGTCTGGCTTGCAATGACATCAATTTTGACATCTAGGCTTAAAGTCAAGTCTATGTTTGACTGGCTATATAGGTTGGACTATAATTAACCTGTGACAGTCCTGTAAGAGATTAGTTTGCACCTGTGACCATGTTGATATACATATCAAAAGCTACTCTGCCACAGTCAAATTCTCCACCCTGTTGTGCACCAGGGAAGGAAGCAAAAAGAGAACCTCCCTCACACAGACATCTTTTCATTCCATCCAGGAAGAGCATGCACCAACTGCTGAAACTTCCTTAGCCTGACAAAGGGTTTTTGAACCTGAAAAGCTTGCTTAAAAACTTTTTTCTAACTATTTAGGTTGGTCTAATAAAAGATATCAAATTCACCCAAGGAACCTTGTCTCCCTCACATACACACACACACAAAATATTATAGAGAAAATGTTATCACCATACTGATATTTCTTCTGCAAGATATATGATATGGTTATTCTTGATTCATAATATTGAAATAAATACAGTCTAAAGAAGGGTAGGTTGAGTCTTCATGATACATTGGGAATAAAGCCTGAAAAGAACAATTAGTAACAACAACCAGCTATAAAAATAGTTTGTACAGCACCCTATGTTGAAAATGCAAGGCCATTCAGAAGTGATAACTATAAAAGCACTTCACAGTTAGTTCATTCTTTTCCTTTAAAGAAAGAATTGCCAATCCTTTTTTTTTTTTGCACTTGTACACATTCCCTAGTTATTAAAAAAGAACATACATATGCAAATTCTATTCTTCCCAGTTGGCAGGACAGCATGCATAATGCATTATCAGCTTAACATCCAATTAATACCATCATTTACAACCCATTGGAAATAGACAATGCTAACAAGTTATTATTCTTTGAAATAACAATAAACTGCCTAAGGTATAAGTGAAAATGAAAAAAATACATAAAAATTATTAACTAGCATTCTGTAAATAAGCATTGTGTACAATGCAATTGCTTTGAAATGGAGAGAAGTCAGCTAGTCCATACATGATAGGATTTGTCAAGAAGTGTAATTGCAAAGGTTGTGTCAATCTGAAATTGAAAGGCCTGATTCTTCTCTTATTACACTTATTGCCAACATTTATTTATATTGACTTCACTTATTCAGAACCCACAAAATGAAAAAAATCAAGGATTGCATCCTTATCCTGAAATTAATGATGTTCTGGCTATTGATCAAAGTGGTATCAGAAATTGTCTCTCAGCATTGCAAACTACAGAATCTGATCAGTTTACTGAACTTAAAGTAGCATTCTTAACATGAAGTTGTTTACAGGTTTATAGGTACAGACAATTTTCTTAATTAACCTACCTTTTAATCAGGCAACATACCTATGACATCTCTCATAATAATCTCAAAAGCATTACTTTAAAGTTTCACCATCTCACAACTTGTACATTGTATTAGTCTCATGAATCTTCTAATTGATGAGGAAATGTGAGATGGGGATAGTATGAGTCAATCAATAGGAAGCACAGCACTGCCAATCTTTCTAGACTTAACAGCTGTTTTAAAGCTTTTGATGAGCTTAATTCACTACCCAGGCTTCACAGCTTCTGTTATTCCTACTAGAGCTACATTGCTCTCCTTTGGGTGCCCAGTAGCCCTGCATTCAAGAGTAAGGGGTGCAGCTAGACAGGATGCTACAACACCATAGTGACAAGCTATGGTGACATAGCTCATCAATACAGTGATGTAGCATCTGCAGGTGCTAATAATTACGCCGCTGCTACTGTGCAATAAGCTACTGCACAATAGGGTTGGAAACAACCTGTGCGCCACCGGAATTGTACAGTTCTGGCAGGTACTGCACAATCATTTAGTACTTGCTAAAGTACCAACTGTGCATGTGTACATGCGCCCAGGATAAAGTATATTTACTGCCTTGCAGGTGGCCTGATGTTTAGAATACTTTACTGGGAAACAGGAGGTGTAGGTTGAAAACCTTTCTGGGTGCGGGTGTAGTTGGCCACTACCAGGAGCAGCACGTACAGCTATTCGCTGTCCCAGAAGCTGCGTGGGGCGCCTGATATAAGTAAATTGGGGTGGGGGTAGGGGTGGGCAAGGTTGGTGTAGATGTTTGTGAGACTGAGTTGACTCTTTTTTAGATCTTGATCTAAGTTAGTGCTCCTACTCTGGTGAACTAATTTACACCAGGCATGCCATTTTTGGTGATTTAAGCCCTTTTTATACCTGTGCAATTAGGCATTTAGATTCACCTAACCCTGGAGTTACTGTCCCAGCAAGATTCTTTATCCTTTTTGAGAGTGGTAGTAGAAAAAAATTAAAAACACAGCTCTTGATCAAGTAAAGAAGTAACTGAATTTGGGAATCTGCCACAAAACAATTAAATGTAATGGGAGCATGCCTAAAAGAAATATGAGCAAGTGAGAAACTAAAATGTAATAGTGAGGGTAGAAGATGGAAATGAATAAATCATTTCATTCACAGTGCATTTGTATATCTATTATATATTAAGGAACACTCAATATTGGTTAGATAGATTTTTACATCACAAATTAATGTGACATTTTCATGGCTGTGTGCATTAACAGAGGAAATGCAGGAAGAGACAGTTAAACATCAAGAAAAAAAGCTAGATGCCCATAAAGATGACAACTTGAAATTCGTAGTTATTCTAAATGAAGAAAGAGTCATTTATTCCACTCCCTTGCTAATGAGAGATTTTTTCTTAACTTTTTTTTTTTACTGTTCTTTACAATGTGATGTTACCCTATATTCTGGTCTTTTTTAGACTCTGGTAGAATCCTCATAAGGATGCAGACGCTACTTGATACAGAGTTTAAATTCTGTTTTCTTAATGTCATCTTACTTTTGCCTGAATATCCTGAAGTCCTTCTGATGAAATAGTTAGAATACAGCAGGCAAACATATAAATGCAGAGGTTTTTTTTTTTTCTCTCTCTATTGTCCCGTGGGTCAGAATTGGATAGAAAGAATATGAGAAAAGAAAAGGATTTAAATATTTCAGCCTTACCATGTACTGGTTAGCCAATCAGGCTTCTTCATAGAATAATAAAGTATATGAGACAGGGTGACTAAACAGTTATAGTAAATGAAGAGAAACTGGGCTTTACAACTTGAATGTCATTGACTTGTTTCAGGCCCAGCCCTAGATTCAAACAGTACCATCTGCTACCTGGTTCCTATGTGGAATAAGATGATGAGCTTAGTCTAGATATGAAAAGGAAAAAACATATTAAAATTAATTAATATTAGCCATACAAATGCTTGCATAATACCGTGAAAGCTGACAGATCCCAACAGTGAACCCCCTTCTTTTATTTTTTTCTGTGGAAACTCAAAGAGCAGTAGGAGTTGTTGTAAGATTCTTCTTTACTAAGCTCTTCTCAGGCGGAGTGCCATAGGATTCAATAGTTCCTCTTGTTCAGTGTCAATATGAGAGCGCTAAGGGACAAGGCTTGGCACTCAGCTCTATGTCTCACTCATCTGATACAGATGGCATGGATAATTAATTGTCTTTCTCCTGTCTGACAAAGACTAGGGCCAAGACAGCTAGTTTGTTCATTGAGGATAAATCAGAGTTGATACTGGCTGGCTTAAAGAAGCAACCAAAATGAATAGCGGAGGTAATAACTCCTATTTTGAATGTGTGTTACTAACTCTTATTCTGATTCTTTGACTATTTGATACAAAATCTAAGGTCCTTGCTGATTCTTTAAAACATCAGTAGTCAAGAAGAACCATTGGACTCTGTGTATAACAAAAAAGCTACATTTCCATGTACATCTCAGAAACTCAGCACAAAATGACAGCACTCTTGTGTTCATGGGTCACCTAAGATTTTACTGGTAGATATTCAGAATAGTTTATCAATAATTACTATCCCTAATTATTTGTTCCTCTATCATCACATTTTTGGCCTCTAAAGAACATAAGCTATTTCTTAAAATTTCTTCAGAATTACTAACAAATTATTGACAGGTTATAACATGGACCACAGAGTCAAGCTGAGTTGTTTGAAATATATAATAGTATGGATTCTGGATTAGACCAGGACAGTGAGAATGCATTTGCAATCTTTCTAATCCAACCCAGTATTTTAATGTGACTTTGTTTCAGAAATATTCCATTTTTTAAAGTCCGCATAGACTTTTGGTACTTCTCACTCCCTGGTGGTTCTAGTTTGATGCTAAGGGTACAGCATGCATGTTGTTCTTTTTTCCCCACTAGCCTATAAATGAATTTAGTTGTATACTGGATGTTGACTGAACTCTTATAGAACTCTTTCACATATTCACTTAAATTGTTTCCAGATGGCCAGATGTTTTTCTTTATCTCATTATGCCTCTAAAGGAAAGTCTAAAGACACAATTTTACTAACATAGGTTCCAGTGGCTAATCCACAGTTATACATACTTTAAGACACATTCCTCAGTCTTGTGGTATTTGAGCTAATGGCTGCAGTCATTTAGATCTTTTCTACATGCAGGTGGGGAGTCTATTCTCTTTTAATTCATTTGCTGCTTAAGAATGATAATTTTGCTGGGACCATCTGTTTTTTTCTTTTACCAAAAGCATTCAAAATGTATTGGCAAAATTTCTGAATGACAAATACCTCATAGGAGTGGTTTGTAGATCCAACAGCAGAAAATTATCCAAATTACGTTATTTTATCTTTAATCTGATGTGAATATTCCTATCCATTGCATGATTATCCTAAATATCATAAAAATTAAGCAAGTTGCAAGAAACAGCTCCATTTGTTTCCCCTCTAAGGGGTTCAGTGCCAGTAAGTAAGGGGTCAGGGAGCTGGAGGAAGGGGGAGGGGACTATGAGGCGGACCCCACTGGCCCTGCCTACTCCCCAGCCCCCTTGATGCCTATCCTGTCCAGCCCCGCCCCCTGCTTCCTCCCTACCCCCCATCCCTTCCCCACCAGGCCCCACCCTGACACCTGCCCCCTGAGACCCCTGAACCTTTCTTGCCTGGCCCCAACCCCCCCACCTGCTCCCCAAGCTCCCCCATCCCTCTCCTGCCTGGCCCCATCTCCTCACCTCTACTAGGTCCCTCATCCCTGACCCCCAACCCAGCACCCCCACAATAAAAAAAAAATCAACCCCCCCAGCACTTACTGGCAGTTCCAGATGCCATCTGGGTCAGTAGCCCTCCCCCACCACACACACAGTGTGGAGGCATGGTGATAGCCCCAGTGGCCCCCACTTGGGTCCTTCTGCCTCCCATTTCCCTGCACTGCCTTGGGGTGGGACTCTGCCATGAGGTGCCAGAGCCCCAAAGCCCCTGTTCGGTGAGTAGAGGCTTTCTTTTTTAAGTGCCCTTGCCTGGTGTTGGGGGGCAACCATGGGGGTCTGGCGGTGTAAGTAGGGGACATGGCTGGGTGGGGCAGCCACTGGGGGGTTTGGGAGAGTGGTGCAGGGCTGGGTAGGGCAGCTATAAGGGGGCTGCAGCAGCTGGTGGAGGATGGGGCCAGGTGGGGCAGCAATTGGGGGGCTGGGATGGGGCATGTGGGCCCTGCAGGGGATATGGTAGCCCCTGTAGGAGCCATTTGATTTTATAGATTTCATAGATATTAGACCTGGAAGGGACCTTGGAAGATCATTGTGTCCAGCCCCCTGCCCCAGTGACAGGAAGTCAGCAGGGATCATAGGATCCCAGCAAGATAAACATCCAAATGTCTCTTGAAGGCATTGAAAGTAGGTGCTTGAGCCACCTCTGGCAGCAGTCTATTTCAAACTTTGGGGGCTTAGACAGTAAAGGAGTTCTTCCTTATGTCCAGCATGAAATGGTCATGGAGGAGTTTATGACCGTTTGACCTGTTCATCTCTTGGGGTGCTCTGGTGAATAGATGTTCTCCCAGATCTTAGTGAACACCCCTGATAAACTTACAGGTGGCCACCAGATCACCCCTCAGCCTGCACTTTTCCAGGCTGAAGAATCTCGTGGCTCTCAGCCTCTCTTCATAAGGTCTGCTTTCCTGACCTCCGATCATGCGTGTGGCTCTCCTATACACCCTCTTAAGCTTCTCCACATCCTTTTTGAATTGTAGAGCCCAAAACTGGACGCAGTACTCCAGCTGCAGCTTCACAAAGGCCAAGTACAATGGGAGAATATCCTGGGATTTGCTTGAGAAATATCTATGGATGTATACCAGCATTTTGCTTGCTTTACTAGCTGCAGCATCACGTTGAAGGCTCATGTTCATCTTGCGGTCAATCATGACCCCCAAGTCCCTTTCGTTTGTTGTGTTTGGAAGTGCAGCACTGCCGAGCCTATAAGCATGCAGCAGGTTTTTCTTCCCAAGGTGGAGAACCTTGCATTTTTCAGTGTTAAGCACAATCAGGCTCTCATCTGCCCAT
This sequence comes from Caiman crocodilus, assembly GCA_030014935.1. Classification (NCBI taxonomy): domain Eukaryota; kingdom Metazoa; phylum Chordata; order Crocodylia; family Alligatoridae; genus Caiman; species Caiman crocodilus. Next base: position 36,091,600 of record JAGPOW010003642.1, read on the forward strand.
TTCGTGAGCCTCCCCAGGTCAGCCTGGATCACCCTCCTGTCCTCAGGTGTAGACACTTTACCCCAGAGTTTGGTGTCATTGGTGAACTTGGCCCCTCTTGGGGGAGGGGCTGTTACTCCAGTAGGGGGCTGTAGTCCCTGTAGAGGGACTGTTACCCCTGTGGGGCACTGTAACCCCTGGTGGGGGGCCATAGCCCCTGAGTGGGGGCATGGTCCCTGGAGGGGTGTAGTCTTTGGGGGGGAGGCTGTAACACCTGTGGTGGGGGGCATAGCTCATGTGCGAGGGCAGCAAAATAGATATTTATGTATTCATGAATTCATGAAACATATTTAGAGCTCATGTTATTATTATGCTAGAGACACTGGTAGTCTTTGAATTTGCTTTAACACTCTAGATATATCGATAAACATTGCCCAACTGATCGCTGTCTCTCTGTCTCACTCCCTCTCTCTCTTTGTAGTGGTCTTCTGTTTTAATTGTGGATGAACATGGATTTTGAGGTATTTTACAGAGTGACTGTGGGATTTTTTATCAGGCATTTTTCAGTTTTCCAACAGGGAACACCAGAATTTCTTCTAGGGAGGACAGTGGCAGGACCCTGCCTGCTCAGAGCTGGCACCTTGGACCCTGCTGGAAGTGGCTGACCTTCTGGCCAATTGGGGCCTGGAGAACATGCTTTGACAGTTCAAAGTGGACCACCACACCTGGAACATCTTCTGGGTGATAGCCACCCAAATGGCTGGGTGGAGGGTACACATGGCAGGAGTGCCTCACAGAAGCCAAATATGCAGCCACAGCTCACTGGCAGCTGCCTCAGAGGGGCAGATGCCTCATTCGGGTCTGCCAGGTGCACAGCAGGTCACAGCAAGGCAGAAGCCCCCGCTGCTAGACTGCTGCAGTGGGTAACGTGTGTAGTGAACTCTTAGGGATGCTTCAACAGTCCAGTTGGCACAAGGGGTAGTGTCTCCATGTACCAATTGTCTGGGCCCTAGAAGCTCCTGAGAGTGAGTAGCTTCGAAGCTACTTGCCAGGGCAGCTTTTGTACTGATGGGGCCAGGTTTAAATGCTGACAGGGCAGCTTTAAATGCTGCTGGAGACAGCACAGGTGCTGGCCTCAGGCTCTAGCTCCCCCTGGCTGCACATGTGGGAGGAGCCATGCAGGGTTATTTTGCCCCAAGTGGCACAATTTGCTCCAAAACAAAGTGCATGTCCGAGTACATGCGCTGAGGCAAAAAGCCCTGTCTCAAATTCACACCACTTCTATTTGAGCAGCTAAAAGCGCATGTGCTTGCATGTGTGGGTGCACCCAAAGAAGGAAATAATGGTCTTCTTGATCCCCAACTGAGGGGGAAAAGGCAGTCAGACAAAACTTATCGTACAAAGTTATGTATGCTACGAATAAAGAATAATATAATTCTGTGCATACCATGTGTTATATTTATAAACCTTATATTAAATTGCACATATTATAATTTTAAAGTCAGATTTTAATCTTAACTTCCCATGTAGTTTCCACTGTCATGCAGGTGCAAACACACTATAAGATTTCTTTCAGAGAGTCTATATGTGCACTACTTGTATACCTTCCAAATACTAGGGTTTTATTTTAGCAGCATATACAAGATCAAATGCATAACTGGTTGTGGATATCATGGCCCAAGTATTAAGCACTGTAAAGAAATTGCTATCTCAGTCTGTGTAAAGAATTATTAAAAATAAACACATTACTAAAAATATATTAACCTCTGCATTCAGGTAGATGGAAATAAACTTTTTTATTACCTTTTTTCCTTTAAAAAATAAATTGATATTTTGAATTACTAAATTTTCATCCTCCATAATTTAATACATTCCTTAATACAGCATGATGGCTTCAATGATTCAGCACAAACTAAACCATTCTGACCCTTCTGTTCCAGTGAAACTAAGATAAGTAATTTTATTTTCCAAACAGCTGATGCTATATAGGAAACATTATTCCCATGTAAACTACTAGAAAATGCTAATTCAGCACAACCTCTAAAATAAAAAGATGCCTTAAATTGCCATTATAGTCAATCCAACACGTGCTTAGAGGGTTTATTCTATTGCAAAATAATGTAATTACATATTCAATGGGAATTAATTATGCATACACCTTTATTACTAGCAATCACATCCTATCAGTGTTATTTATAATCTTGGTGGAATCATTTGTACTATATAAGAAGCACTTACCTTTGTAATCTATTTTTGTATTATGTAAGAGGGAAATATTAATGAGTTGTGAAAAAACACAATACTGACCACTAAAAAGATGTGCCATATGAAGCTCTTGAGGGATATTAGAATCAGTGGATAGCCCTTTCTTGGAAAAGCACATAAGGGTGCACAAAATTTTTGGACCAGGAAGAGGCCATTTAGACCAACTCTACTGCCTTTTATTGGTTTATCTTATATACTGTTATTTGTATTAGTCATCACATAATATTTATTTAGGAAATGTAGCCCATTTTTACGTTATAAGTTAACTCTACTAATATTTGGAAACTGCTGTTTGAGCAGTGTGATGTACTGATTATGCTGTCTGCAGTTGGTTCTGTAACTTACCTTTAACAGCCCAGGGTCCCCATGTGGCAGGTGGCCCATGACTTGCAGTCTCATGCAGCCTTGGGCTAGCTTGTTTATGAAGATTATTGAGTCCTAAGCATTTTTGGTGGCTCTTGAAAAAGTCATTAGTCCATAATATGACAATGCCCTCAGCCACTAAATGCACAGTCCATAATATGACAATGACTAATGTTACATTTTAGATATGAATATAAAAAAAAACCTAGAAAACTAGAAGTCCAGGATATTGGAGTCAAATGCCATATCTCAATGAGATCTTATGATTATCTTGGCTGATAGGATGTTTAGCAGCCAAGGTGCAGTTATGACTTTGAAGCTGAGTGATCTGGAGCCAGGTGAATCAAAACGCCTCAGACACGAAGTCTCACTTCTTTTTTAAAAAGAGTTCAGGAAAGCTGGGCTTTGCCATTTAAAATGTGATAAACTTGATGTTGGTGCTAGGGCATTCATTCCTCAGAGGAAAGTGAGTTAACATGGAAAATTATAGAATCATAGAAAATTAGGGTCGGAAGGGATCTCAGGAGGTCATCTAGTCCAACCCCCTGCTCAAAGCAGGGTCATCCCCCAAATAGATAATTCTCAGCCAAGGCTTCGTCTGGCGGGATCTTAAAAACCTGTAAGGATTTCCAGGATTAAGTGAGAACCACTTTGTTCAGGATAGAAGTGGCTACATATATTAGAGTGTAAGCAAACATTTCCTTTGTGTCACCATACACATTTTTTATGGTGGCACAAAGGTTAAGTAAGTGGGCATTGATGCTTCCTGTTGTGCCATAAATGCACACAATTTCTGGACATAACATTTGTGGTTTGATATTGTTCTAGTATTTTGTGGCAGATGTCTGTTTGCTTTTGGGTGTGAGGACATGGGCAGCTTGAAGCTGCCCAAGCTCTCCAGTAACCCTGGGAAGACACTCCTGGGACTTCAGAGGCCTGATCTTGAACACCCCCGGAGTACCTTCCTGGTTTCCCCCATTTGGATTTACACAGGTGAGTGGTAACACTCTGGCACAGTCCCAAGCCTGGGACTGCCAACCAGCTGCCCAGGCTTGCACCAGTGTTAGGCTCACCTCAGCGTAGTCCTACATATCTACAAGCAGGAAGCATGTCACCCAGTGTCCCACAGCATAAATGGGTGGGACAGTGAGTGGTGTCTGATCCGCTTCATTTGAGCTACCTATTTCTACCCTAAAACAACTTGCCCAACAGGTTATGCCTACTGGTTGTGCCTATCTGAATGCATGAAGGAAATGGAGACTCCTATTACAGAAAATAATTCATTGATATACCTCTCTAACTGAGTAGAGTGGGGAGTGAGTTTAAGTGTAGTTTCTATAAAATCAGGAAGGATGAGCTGTCTAGGTATTCAGCACAGCCAAGGTAGAAACAGCCAAGCAAATTTCAGGTGTATAATACAGCTGAGAATTCCGTGGACAACCTTGTTCTCTGATAAGTCAGAACTAGTAATGGGACAGGTAACTCATAGTAATCCTCTAGCCCTCCCTGAAATGGAACAGGATACTATAAAAAAAACCCACCTTTTCTGTAGTAACTTGTTCCATCTTGCATGAATATGGAATAATTCTTATATGTTTTACTTGCTAAATCTGCAGCCTAATTAAAACACAGTATTGGTGTTTTGTCTTTATAGCTACTTCTGTTACAATGTCAGAAGCAACCATAGTGTATCTGTAGTTTGAAACAGTCCTTATAATTTTTCCCACGATAATTCCTGTCTGAACTAAAGCATTTCTTTCACAAAAAGCAATTAAAATAATGCAACTCCCAACCCCCTTCACATCCTTCCCTCATTTAAAAAATTCTAGTAGTGGAGAATCCACTAAAACTGTTGAAAAGTTGCTCGATAGGTTAATCATCTTAATGATAAAAATTTGAACCTTTTTACTCATCTGAATAGCTTCTCACCTTCTAGCTTTTTTTTCCATTCCTTCTGATTGATGCTGTTTCTGCACAGAAGAATGACTTCCTAGAGCAACAAACCCTACATATTGGGGACTCTCTGGATACTCCATCTCTGCTACTGCCTGCCATGCCCTTGCTATGGATGTTAATAAGAGTATGGGCCCAATGTCCTGCTGTGCCTTGCCAAGGCCATCAACAGTGACTGAAGCCTCCCTCTGCTTTTAGAAGCAGAGGTTGTTCATATGGACTGTCAAGGCATGTTATGCCCATGGTTTTGTTTCCCCCTGACATGACTTGGAAGAGGCACCTAGTAGAAGTGGTACCAAAATATGCTTGTCTAGTCTGTTGCATGCTATGGAAACTTCCCGTAACCAAGACTACCAACAAACTCCAGCGGTGGCTCTTGCATGGACCCAGCTGTCAAGGGGCTGCAGTATCCATTGGGGAATGGGGCCAGGCAGAGCAGCAATCCAGAGGGCTGGGGAGCAAGCAGGAGTGGGGCAGGGCATGTAGGCCATGCATGGGGGGTAGCCCCTGGGGGGGAGGCATAGCCCCTGAGGGGGCACTGTAGCCCCTGAGAGGGGGGGAAGAAAAATATACATTTATGTATTCATGAATTCATGAAACATGTATTTAGAGTTCACTTAAGTATTATGACAGAGACACTGGTAGTCTTCCAAATTGCTTTAACACTGTAGATATATATCAATAAAACATTGCCCAACTGATTGCTGTCTTTTCCTCTCTCTCTTTTTCTCTTTATAGTGGTCTTATATTTTAATTGTGGAGAAACATGGATGTGGGGGTATTTTACATAGTGACTTTGGGATGTTTTTTATCAGGGATTTTTCAAGTTTCTAATAGGAAACACCATAATTCCTGCTAGGGAGACCAGTGGCAGGATCCTGCCTGCTCAGAGCTGGCACCTTGGAAAGGTCATATTATGTCCTGTACAATCAGTAGTGTTTTCCAGTGAATATCTGTAAATGGCTTCCTGTGTGTTCTTATATATATAATGTAACCTTTTCAGTATATCTACATGAACCATATTCATGATGATCCTCTTAACTGACACTTTTAACAGCCCAGCTATCTATTTAACATGCTTTATGTCTCTCTATACCACATTTTCCCTGGATAATTTGTTAAAGTTTAAAAAAATCTTGATGATCTGCTTTGAAAGACAAAGCTCTCCTTTTAAGAAGACATTTAGTCTTTTATCTAGCAAAATGTAAATGGTCAGCAGAGAGTAATGATGGCATAATCCTACTGTCATTTACAAAGTACCTGTTCTTGCTAGTTTTCTGTATAGCTTTGCTACTCTTGTACCTTTTAGAAAATGTCTGTGAGAGTAATTGGTAGACAGAATGTTATAGACTGATAACCTCTAAATATACTTGAAAATCCTATTAGAATCAGTGTGATAGATGACAAGGTCCTTGAATTCTGTGTCTGCCTATTAGTCTATACCATTGACCCTTTCCTCGTTGGTTCTTTTCACACTACAGGGGAAAAATCAATATTTATTATGTTCCACATGAAATCTAATGTAAACCAGGCTTGGAAACGATCGTTCTCTGTACCTTTCATATACTTCTTAATGTGTGGAAACTGCAGCTAAGGAAAGCAGTCTCTTTTCAGGAGATTTAGACTCAGCTGAATAAGTCACTTCAAGCAAGTGAGCCCTAGCCTGTGAGCTTGTTACATGCAAAACTCGGCAGATTCTTTTTCTAAAGTGTTCATCAAATCTTTTCCTTGATGTGGAGCCAAATTTGTGAACGTTTACCATAAGTTCTCAGATTTTATGACCTCCAAATCTCAAAGGAATAGATTGTCCCAATGCTTACTTGGTCACACAGAGACCTATGGTTTCCTTTTATTCTTGTGTTTATCTTTATACAGGTTGTGATTCTAACCATAGAAAGAAAAACAGAAGCTACTTGCTTATAATACTTCAGCCAGTCTTGCCTCCAAAAATATAAAGAGATGGGAAAAGGCTGAGAGAGGTAGGAAGCATTGGCCCAAATTCCTTACTTATGATTAACCCTCGGTGAAATCAGACTGTAAAATTACTATGTAGCCTATAGAGAATCTTATTCAAAGCAGTTGTTATATCTGGTTTTGCAATTAAGCTATTAAATAATTGATGTATGTTTTCATGACCAAACTCATATATTTATAAAAGTATATAATACTCATATATTTACAGGGGTTAAAGTAGGAAATACCTCATGGGTTTTCTCATCCCTGTTACTACAGGGTGGGTTGTTTTCACTCTGTTGGTGTTGAGACTATTTTGTACACACCAAAAAAGAAACCAGAGGCCATGTTTTTAGCTTTATTGCATATGGATCTGCATGAAGTAAGCAGGGAATATTTTCACATCAGAGAGAATTCGCTTCTAGGACAGAAATCTAGATACATTTTGTAGGTCACAAATGGTCTTTACAATTGTTATACATGGCAATAAGTACAGCTTGTCAGGAATGTTTACTCAAAATGTTATAATTCATGGAGGTTGATGTTTTGTTTTTGTGAAAAATGTCAAATTAAGAATGTAAAACAGGTTTCCCTTGCTTTATGTGGTACATGCATTCCCAGAAAACCTCATAACTCGAATTTGCATAAAGTGAACCTTTTATAAGGTTAAAAATAAGGTACTCCCATGGTAGTAAGGGAGGGAGTGCGCTTGGGGCCAGGGAAGGGGTGGTGGGAGGGGTACACCACAGCCCAGTGACTGCAGGCAGGTGGCATTGCCTGCTCCCAGGGCTGTAGCAGGAAGCAAAGTGTGGGGCATGGGGCATAGGATGGGGCACTTTGCTGCTAGATATACCCCAGGAGGGATGCAGAGTGGAAGGCTGTGCTGGTCTCTTCCTGGGAGGTCGTGTGCCCCTGGATCTGTGCATGGGAAGAAGGCAAGCTGTAACTGTGGGCTAATGCCATCGGCAGCACTGGGCTCTTCCTGGTGGGAGGCTGGGCCATGCTGTACTCGGGGGCAGGGGAGGGCAGCAGCAGTTCTGGGAGGGGAGTTTGGGAGCTACGGTTAATTTCGGGGTGGCTACAGCCCCCCCCCCCCCTTCAGCACTGCCACCACCTGCCCTGGATACAGCAGGGCCCAACCCCTCATTGGGAAGAGCCCAGTGCTACCCTGCCCTACCCCTTCCCCTACAGACTTAGCTTGCATATAATGAACTTTGGGTGTAAAAAGGGTCATCACATAAGAGTGAGTTCAGATATACAGAACCTGCATAAAGCAAAGGAAACCTGTAGTTTGGCTGTTGCCTGAGTTTGGAAGAAAAATGAATAATGAAAGTTCTTACAGTAGGAAAATTCTGATTTTAAACTAACACCAGTAGTAACTTGGTAACAATGGACCTAAATTTAAATGGGAATACTAGTTGTGACAAACTCCAACACTTTATTAACAAACTTTTTATTTTTTAAGAATTCATTCTTTTTTAAAACTTCCACAGCTTTTTACTGGATTTTGTTCAATCTCAAAAGACCTTAACCAAGACCAGGCTGCCTGCCTGGAGCATGGGTTCGGGAACTACCCTCAAGGGGCTGTTCGTGCGCCATCAACACAGGGGGACAAGAAGAACAGAACCCGAAGGAGGATCAAGCGTCGAGTCCTGGTCGTTGGGGACTCCAT
>JAGPOW010003642.1:36099884-36119891 GCA_030014935.1 Caiman crocodilus
GCTGGGGTCCTGTGATCCCAGCACTTGTTCCTGCCATTGGCAGGGGGTCAGACTAGATGGCCTGCTCTAGGCCCCTTCTGACCCTAGTTACTATGAAACCATGAAACTATGACCCTTAAATACCAGGTTCATTTAGGTTTTTATCCTGAGAGATGTTGAGCATGACAGTTATTCATTTATTTAAAGGGAGTTGTATTCATTAAAATCATCTCAAGGCCAAACCAAGGTAGATTTAACCAGTCTTTCACTAATCTTACTGTACTAAATATATAATATTATTGAGTGTTTTATTTACATTTCATACACAATACATAAATTTGAAGGTTGTATTCATTGTAGGAGGCACTGGAAAATTCCCATGCAGCCTTCTGAACATTACTTTATAAAACATAAATGGTTTTTGCTAATAACACAGGTGGCTACAAAATGTCAACACCAAAGCAAGTTTAACAAACAGTTTTCACTTTTTAAAGTTAGTTGTTTATTATTATTACTGAGATATTGTTAGAGAGCAGAGAACTGATAATCATTTGTTCAAAACCTGAGTGTATATTTATGTTGTATCTGCTTGTAAGCAACAGAAAAATCAAATAAAGTGGAGAAGACAGTTCTAAATAGCTGCTTGATATCTTAAAATTTCAGTGATTCTTTTAAAAAAATCAATTATATTAGGGCATATGCATATATTTCATCATGCAGTACAGTAAATATGGTGCATGATTTCTGTTTAATTATGTGTCTCTGATCCTCTCTAGTTGGCTAGATATACACTATTCTAGTCTATTTTTGATAGTTGGAAACTAAAAAGAATTGTTTTCATCTCCAGAGAAGAGGATAAAGCTATTACACTTGTTTGTTATTTGGAAAGAACCACAATATGCTCAGTGTTTTACAGAAAATGAGAGAGAAACAGTCTTTTCCACAAGATGTTCCAAATCAATCAATCATCAAAGAGAGCAATTCAAATACTTAAAAGTACTAGATTACCAGAAGATAGAGCACTACTCTAGTGTTAAAGTGAGGGTTATTACAGCTGACTGAAAAAGTGAAAATTATTTTTAGCAGGAAATTAAAACTCTTTTTTTTCAAAATCTGCAGTGGATTGTTTATGGTGGTTTTTACTTTTTTTTAAAGGTAAATCAAAATCTATAAACATGCATACTTTTATCCCGAAAATAGCACTTATTCCAGTAAAAGATAATATTCAAAATATCCTTGTGCAAAATAGCCTCTTGACAACATCACTTTTATACTACCGATCTCTTACAACCACTTTGAATGAAAACTTTCTGATTTCTATTAAAAAAAAAAGTTGTGTCACTAACTTTTTTTTAGCAAAAGATAAGCAGAAAACCCAAATCTTATACTGAAAAATCATTGTATTTTTTTCTGTAAAAAAGCAAGAAAAGGACTCATTTGAACAGTAGGTTTTATAGGAGCTGTGTAAGTGCCATGGGGAGGGACAGTTCTACATCTGGTCCCTAAGTAAGAATTGAGCCTTAATGGGCTACTTGAAAAGTACTATGGCAAGTATGGCCAACCCATGGCTCTGGAGTTACATGCGACTCTTCAGAAGTTAATATGAGTCTCCTCTAATCCTTGCACAAGCACACAGTGACCAGCATCCATAGCCGTTACATCACAACACGTGACTGCTTGCAGAAAGCACATTACTCAGTTTGGACTTGGAATCTGGACTCCAGAGCTGCACATTGGCCATCCCTGTTCTAGGCCATAAAATCAGGGGCAGTCATTCCCCATGAGTAAGGTCCTTGAAATGTGCTCTGTGACAAAATGTGAAAGAGGACTTCCTCCATTGTGAAGGGAAGTGAGGTTCCTTAGTTGTGATGTGCCTGTGAAAAAGCAATAGAGAGTAAAGGTATACCAACTTATCCAGTATGGCTACCTCCACTCTTCTCTTTAAGGTGGTCGTAGATGGAAATAAACCTAGACAAAGACATTTTGTTTAAAAACTTCCTTATTTTCTTTTTCCTAAGCTCAATACATAAATATGATAAGTATGAGAATTTGTCCTGTGCCGACCACCTCCACCCTGTGCAGGTGATGCTGACATTTCAGGTAAGATTTAAGTTGCTATCCAAGCAGTTCAGCAACATGCATGCCTCCTGCCTCTGTTAGGAACTTGGGAGGTGATCTACCTGCTGTGATGCCCAGTCAGAATGACAGGGATCCCTGTATGGGACAAGGAGGTGTCCAGGTGTTCTTGTTCATATCTCAAATGCAGTTCCTGGCATGAAGAAGGAGCTAATGGTGAGAAAGCTGAACTTGTTCTGGAAGTATAGCTGTCAGGGATAGTCCTTTTTTCAGCATCTGAGAGTAGTTCCAGGGTCCATGCAGCCTGTCTGAGTGGCAGGGAGCTAGCCATGCGGGCATTCACAGGGTGAGCTGCCCTTTTAATACTTCTATAGGAGGACAGACAAAAAGTAGAATTGCTCTCTGGACATGCCTATGCCTCTCCCTATATACAGGAGCATAAGAATTGTCATACAGGTTCAGAACAATGGTTCATCTAGTTCAGTATCTTATCTTCAATTGTGGGATGTAGTAGACGCTTCAGAAGGAGAATATATGAATGGGCACATCTAGGGTGATCCACCCCCTCTTATGCCCTCCCTAGCATCAGCCACCATTGGTTTAGGGATGTCTTAGGATACATCAGAGGTCAGAGATTTTTAAAACTGGATTTTTTAAAATCTATTCACATTTTTTTACTTTCTGTTTTTTTCATTCCTGGCCTTGTTTCTTCATTAGTTATTAGCATAGCTTCTGCAGCAAAACAGCAAATAAAAATGGGCACAAACTATTGAGTTATAATATATGATGGTGAAAAAAATATTTGTGTGAATAATGAATCCCCTGTATTTCCAGTTTCACAGGTGAATCTGTTGTATGAACTTTCTTTTTTGAAAAAGCAGCTGAAACAGTGCATATCTGTCAAAGACAAAGAAGTTGAAACTAATTACATTTAACTCTAAATCTTTGTTTTCTCTATAATACATTTGAATTTTTATCTATTTCTGTACCATCTAACCTTATCCAAGAATTTCATGCTCATCCACAAGCCAGTAGTGATATCTTTTTAGAGGCTAGTGGTTGCAACTCAGTCAAAAATATATAAAAATAAATTATCTGATCACCCAGTAGATGCTATTGTAAACAAACCACCAATATTGCAGTTCTCATCGGACCCGGAAAAATATATAGCCATTTTGATTCCACATAGTCATCAATACATTGTATGGATTCTACTTACTGCTTTTTTGAAATGAAAGTATCACTTTTTTGGTTCAGAAAATGACTTGGTTAAGCAAGAGAAGAGTCACAGGTAGTCTGACACACATTATTCATTCTACAATCGCTCTACTCCTGAATCACCTATGTAATTGAAATAGAAGTATTATAGACAGATAATTATCACAAAATTGCAGAACAAGAAGGCAGCAACAGTTATAGAGTGAGAAAGATTGTGTTTTGGAAATCAATCACACAGGAAAGGACTTAATGTACGTGTCTATACATGAAATCAGTGTGAAGGAATAAACTCCAGTGCACATCACACCAGAGTTTATTGCTCCTGGGCACCACATTTTCATGTTCATGCAGGACAGCAGCATATTGAACTGGGTCAGAGCAGCCCCAGCTGGCAGGGACCCCTGGGGATCAGCATACCAGCCTGGGACTGCTCCAACCTCTCTCAACATGCTGGGTAAGGGCTGGCTGGGGCATGAGGGTGAGCCAGAGTCCAGCTGGCTGGCAGCCCTGAGCTGAAGCAGCTTTGTGTCCCATCCAGCTCCATCAGCATCTACACATGCTATGGAGTAAAAAACTCCTCAGCAGGATAGTATTTGTATTTACAAGTACTAACCTGTTGCAGAGTTTACTAGTTTCCTGTGGCTTAATAGTGCCTCATGTAGATGCTGAAGCTTTACTGCAAAGTTAATTAAGCAGCTCCACAGTAAACATCTTGTGTAGTTGCACCCAATGGTGCCAAATTTGAGCTCCTAATGCAATATGGTGACAAACAGTGCAAAAATAGGCTTTGGAGGTATAAGCAAAAATATATTAAATAGAAATACAGAAAACATATGACCATAACATCTAGCAATAGGAAGAGGCTTGCTATGATGCTGCATTTGGTTTTGGTGTCTAAGGTTTGAAAAAGATATTGAAAAGAGATATTGGGAAGGAATCAGGAAAAGTCTATCTCAGAAATCTGTCTTATGGTAAAAGACAAGAATTTCTAAGCTTCTAACTTACAAAGAGAAGGTAAAGACTTGATCATAAGCCACAATTACTTATATCTGATACAAGAGGCATTTTTAATGTTTCAGACCAGTCCATCTTAGATCAATGTGTGGAAGATTAAGTTAGGCAAATTCAGAATGACAGTCATAGAAAACCAATCAATCAATCAATTAGAACAGCTTTTCTGATGAGATAATGGAGAAACATCACTTGAGGTCTTTTATGTAACACTGGACATTTTCCAGGGTATGATCATTGGTAATCCTTCACAGTCATTGTCTTCCATGATTATTATACCCGTGGGTCAGAAGATGGCTGACAAGCCCTTTCCAGGATCAAAAGACTCTGTTGCAGCTGTTTGGCACATGTTTTATGTGGAGTAGGTGGGTATGCTATAGCTTGAATAGAAATAATGGGGTTAGATATGGTATTACTAAAATTCCATTATCATAGAATAATAGAAAATTATGGTCCAAAAGGACCTTAAGAAGTCCAACCTCCTGCTCACATCTGGACTAAACCCAACTAGATCATGCCAGCCAAGACTTTGTCTAGCTGGATCTTAAAAGCCTCCAAGGATGGAGATTGCATAACTTCTCTGGGTAACCTGTTCCAGTGTTTTACTACCCTTCTAGTGAGAAAGTTCTTCCTAATATCTAACCTAAAATTTCCCTTTCAACTTGAGACCATCACTCCTTGTTTTGTCATCTGCCAGCACTGAGAACAGTCTAGTTCAGGGGTGGGCAAAATTGCAGATCAGCAGTTGGACTCCATTTCCAAGCAGCCCCTGCCCATACCACTCTCTGGTCTCCATGAAGACCCTAGGTGTGGCAGGGCCATTATAGCCCCATGCTGTTACAGCCCTACCACTCTTGGAGTCTCCATGGAGACCTGCCTGAGCAGCACTGGGAGTCCAAGTGGCTGGGCATGGAGCTGCATCCAGGGTTAGGGTCAGGATCTTGCAGAAGTCACCAGTCAGCGTCAGGGCAGAGCCATGATCTGCTGTGTGCATGCCCCTGTCCACAAAACCCTATTAGCCTGATGATCCAGACAGTTTTCTTTCCACCTTATGGTTCATTGATTCTATCCATAGTTTCTTAGTTTGCTTGCAAGAATGTTTTGGGGGACAGCCCCACCACTTCATCTGAGAGTGCTGAACAAATTAGCCAAAGTCATTGCAGGCCCACTGGTGAACCTCTTTGAGAATCTGTGGCACTCAGGAGAGATCCCAGAAGACTGGAAGAAGGTCAAGGTTGTGCCTATCTTCAAGAAGGAGAGGAGAGAGGACCCAGAGAACTACAGGCTAATAAGCCTAACCTCAATTCCAGGCAAAATCCTCAAAAAAATTCTCAAGGAGTCCATATGCAATGAGTTAGTAGAAGGCAAAATTCTGAGCAACACCCAGCATTGCTTTGTTGTGGGTAGGTCATGTCTGACTAACCTCATTTACTTCTATGACCAGGTTACTCATGACCTGCATAAGGGAGATGAGGGTGATGTCATTTACTTGGACTTTAAGAAGGTCTTTAACTTGGTGTCCCATGAGGCTGTCAAGGTAAAAGTAGGGGACTATGGACTCAACAATTCAATGGTCAGATGGGTGGGAAACTGACTGTGGGGTTGGAACCACAGATTGCTAATAGAGTGATCTGTTTTGACCTGGTGGAAGGTAGCCAGTGGGGTCCTTCAGGGTTTGGTACTTGGACCAGTGCTTTTCAACATTTTCATTAATGATCTGGATGTGGAGGTAAAAAGAACACTGACAAAGGTTGCTGATGACACTAAGTTGTGGGGAAGTGTGGCCATGCCTTAGGGTAGGGTGACTATCAAGGCAGACCTAGACGGATTACTTAGATGGGAGGACCAGAGCCAGATGCTGTTCAACACTGAGAAGTGTTAAGTGCTCCATTTGGTGAAAAAAAAAATCTGCAACAAACTTACAGGCTCAGCGGTGCTACAGTAGCTAGCACCACATATGAAAGGGACCTACGGATCATAATTGACCATAAAATGAATATGACCCACTGGGGTTATGCTATAGTTAGCAGAAGAACCAATACGATGGCATGCATCAACCAATGCATCTCAAGCAAAACTAAGAAAGTTATTCTCCCACTTTACTCATCATTGGTGAGGCCTCATTTGGAGTACTGCTTCCAGTTCTGGATGCAACACTTCAAGAAGGATATGGAGAAGTTTGAGAGAGTCCAGAAGAGAGCTACTCATATGATTAGAGAGGCCTGATGAGCAAGCTGTATGAGGAACGGCTGACAGATATGAAACTGTTCAGCCTAGAAAAGAGAAGATTTCACAGGGGATTTGATGGAAGCTTACACATGCTGTATATCAGGGGAAAGGATAGGCAAACAACTATTTACTAAAGCACCCCAGGGGAAAACCAGGAGCAATGGTCATAAATGCCTAGAAGAAGGTTTCAGGCTGGGTATAAGGAAAAACTTACTCATGGTTCATGTGACCAAACTCTGGAATAGACTCCCAAAAGGGGTGCTGCAGGAACCTACCCTGTAGATCTTCAAAGGAAAGTGGACGCACACCTTGCTGGGGTTATTTGTCCCCAAAGGTCTTTCCTACCCAGAGCAAGGGGACTGGACCTGATTGTTTCATGAGGTCCCTTCCAGCCCTGAACTTCTGAGAATCTGTAGATCTGTGACTGAATCAAAAGCCTGATTAAAGTCAAGGTATATCACAACCACTGCTCTCCCTGCATACAGAGGCAGTCATTTAATCATAGAAGGCAATCAGGTTGGCCAGGAAGGACATGTCCTTGGTGAATCCATACTGACTGTCCCTAATCACCACTGCCTCCTCGAAGTGCATTTCCAATTGTCTGTGACTTCCCCTGATGAATATGAGTTTTCAATGATAACATCCAGCAGGTCTGCCATCACATCAGCAAACTCCCTCAGCATCCTTAGGCATATTGCATCTAGCCACAGAGATCTGCACATGCCTAAATTTTCTAAATATTCCCTAACCTTTCCTTTCATCACTGCTGGCTGCTTACCCAGTACCCAAACTGTGTTGTCAGGTGAAGTAGTTTGGGAGCTGAACTTGCCTCTAAAGTAGGCATTGAGTACTTCAGCCTTTTCCACATCCTTTGTCACTAGGTTGCCTCCCCCATTCAGTAAGGAGCTGATGCGTTCTTTGATCTTCCTTTTGTTGCTGACATGCTTGTAGAAACCTTTCTTGTTATCCTTCATGTCCCTTGCTAGACAATTGTGCTTTGGTTTCCTTGATTTCATCCCTGCATGACCAAGGAATACTCTTATACTCCTCCCTAGAGATTTGTCCAAGTTTCCATGTCTTGTAAGCTTTATTTTTGGATTTAAGCTCACTGAAAAGTTCTCTGCTAAGTTAAACTCGTCTTTTGCCATACCTGCTCATTGGTATGGTTCATTTCTTTAAACTATAACCAGCTCTCCTTTTCCCCTCAGATTCACCTCAAAGGGGATTCTGCCCATCAGTTTTCCAAGTAAGTCAAAGTTTGCTTTTCTGAAGTCCAGGATCCTTACTCTGCTGCTCTCCTCCTTTCTTTTCCTCAGGACCCTAAACTCAATCATCTCATGGTCACTGCTGGTCAAGTCGCCATCCACTTCTACATTCTCCATTAAGTCTTCCCTGTTTGTAAGCAGCAGGTCAAGAAAAGCACAGCCCTTAACTGGTCTCTCCGTCACTTACATTAGGAAGTTTTCTCCAACTCTCTCAAAAAACTTTCTGGACTGCCCATACACTGCTGTATTACCTTCCTACCAGATGTCAGGATATTTAAGTCCCCCATGAGAACCAGGGCCTGTGATCTGGAAACATCAGGTATCTGTTTGAAGAAAGCCTCATCCACCAATTCTTCTGGTCCAGTTTATAGAAAACATCCACTGTTATGTCAACCTTGTGGCTCTCCCCTTTGACTCTTAACTCGGGCACTTTCCACAGGCCTCTCCTAGTTTCATACTGGAGCTCTGAGCAATCATACAGGTCTTTTACATAAAGCACAAATCCTTTTCCTCTTCTGCCCTGCCTGTCCTTCCTGAACAGTTTATACCCATCCCTGATAGTACTCCATTCATGTGAGCTATCTCACCAAATCTCTTTTATTCCAATAACATCATTGGTCTGTGACTGTGCAAGGACTACCAGTACTTCCTGCTTGTTTCCCAGGTTCTATGCATTTGTGTAAAGACACCTGAAGTAACTAGACAACTGCCCTACAGGGGTAATGAGAAGGCCTCTTCTGCTACCCCCTCCTTCTTCTATTTCCTCCAGGGCACCTGTTTCCCCACTTACCTCAGGACTTTGGTCTCCATCTCATGGCAAACCTACGTGAGCACTCCTCATCAGGTTAGTGAGCTTGTCTGTGAAGATTCTTTCCTCTCCCCATCAGGTTTATCCTATCAGTTCCTAGCAATCCTTCTTTTTGTAACAACATCCCATGGTTGAGGAAACCAAAGACTGGCTTGAGGTCAAATTAGGTAATGCTTCTCATCTTAAAATATCCTAAGTTAAATAATGGAAAAGTAAGTGGTCTAGAAATCTCTTTTCAGCCAGGTGGCAATTACTAAGGGATTTTCTTTTAGCTCACTACTTTGTCTAATTTTAATATTTTGTCTCAGCCATAGAACCTTTTGGAGAGTAACAGCTAATGAAAACATGATGAATTAGAAAAAAAAATCATAAATTGCTTCAATGGATATAAGAGATCAGCTAAAAAACACCACAAGAAGCCAAAAGGAGGAGAATTCTTGCTTCACACCAATTCTACCTTTTGAAGATACAATGCAGAACATCAGATAATAACCATTACATTATCAGGATGAACTCCAACAGGAGTATCCTGTCAGGATTCAACACTGTTGTTTTTACCAAGCCAGAAGATGTTAAGGAAAGTAAATGTTGCATGCATTTTATGCATAAAAGGTTAAAACCTTTCTCAAAATGAATTGCAGACAACCCATCAATGTCATCCTTCATCTTCCTCTATCAAATATTGGTGAATGACTTATCTTTTCAGTAATAATGAAGTGATATTGTTCCCAGAAAGGCCCAGGAAATATATGAGAAGTAAGAATTTTTATAGGTGATATCTTTAATTGAATCAACTGCCTGGCTGGGATAGATATGGCCATGAACTAGGTATGTTTTCTTTCAGGCTAATCTGTTTGTTCACAAAGAATGTGCACACAATTCTGTTTCCCTAAATAAAATAAGAATTAAGCATCAAGAGGAAGTGTTTTTTTCTGTCAGGGCACAGACAAAAATGGAGGCCCCTCATTTTAACTCATAGTACTTTACATAAAGTTTCATGAGTTAGAGCATACTCCTGACTCATCAGATGTTTGCATGTTGGGTTGGAGGGGAGGAGGATCAAGTTCCACTTTGAAGCTGATCAAGCCCCAGAAGCCTGCCCACAGCCTCTTTCCCCTACCTGTCCCCCTCCTTACCAGCTCCAGTGCTGTCTGCAGGAAGGGAGTGAGGAGAAGGGAGGGGAAACATGCTGCAGGCTGGGTTTCGCTTGGCCTGAGCTGGAGAGTGGGGGCTTGGAGTTTGGCACAATGTAGATGGCTCCAATCCACCTACCACCTCTCCATCTCAGCAAAGGCAAACTCCCCTTCCCCTCTCCCCTCTTGCAGACAGCAACCAGGGCAGAGCAGCGCAGGTCTGATTGCAGGACAGATTGACCCTAGGGAATAGAAATTCCCTAAAGCACTCCAAAGTGGAGCACCTTCATCTGATCCCTCATCAAATGTGGATTAATTTTTTGTGCAACTGGCCAATATTAAAGCACTCTACAGCCATGGCACAGCTGTAGAATACTTTCAGGGGGCTGATCATGTGACAAGTGTAATTTCTGTCTGGGCCGTCATTCCCAACCAGCTTTCCAGCCAGTGCTCTGTCCAGGAAGCTGGATCTGCTTCTCTTTCAGAGGCGTAAGGAAGGGTACTGTGATACTTGGAAGCTTGTCTATGCATCCTAATTATGCAGTTGGTCCGAGATGAAGCATTTGTTTGTCATTTCCAAATCATTTGTTCTATTACAAAAAATACCAAGCTGACTTCTTCACATAGTATTTTAAACACATCTCAGCCCTCACTTATTGTTTCATAATATAATTGTGTTAAATATAATACATACTCACACACACACATGTGATCAGGATTGTATTAGTTTTCAATTATGTTTGTATTCACTTTTCACAGATACAAATTATATATGTACTGCTATGCTGGAAGTTGGATGACACCCAGGGAATTTTGTAAGGAAACAACCACTAAAGCCCAAGAAACAAAGCTTTCTGGACAGTGTGTTGGCTGGAAAGAAGTTTGAGACTGTGAGCAAAGAAATTATATCCGGCTACTCAATTCTTACTGTAGCAGATGTCAGGATTCTGTTTCTTTAGGGAAACAGAATTGTGTTCACAGTCTTTATAAACAAGAAGCATAGCATAAGAGAAAACAAACCCTGCTGGTGCTCCTAATGGAAGCAATTTGCCAGGCCCCAGACCTGGCAATTAGTTGGACTGGGAAAGGGTAGCAGGATTTGAAGCAACCTAATAATTAATATTAATTAATGTGGTGAATAATCATTAAAAAGCTGAATATCTGTCAGTGGAATATGGTGCACATCCCTACTGACTGAAATGATAAACATTCAAGGAACAATATTGGGAAACTACACCAGGTTATCAGGGTGTAAGCAGGTGTTTTAGGCAAGTCAGATACATTCTCAGTTTCTCAGGCCAGATTTAGCATAGAATCTTGGATAAATAAAGGTGGAAGGGACCTCAAGAGGTCATCTAATCCAACCCCCTACCTGAAGCAAGATCATCCCTATCCCGACCATACCATACATTTCATAATCTAACCTCTTAGTAAAATTACCATCAACCCTGACACAGCATATGACATAACACCCTAATCTGCCACACGTAAAGCAGAGGGACCATGGAAGTCAACATCCTACTTCTGTAAAGCATTAATATCCACTCAAGAGATCCCTAGAAGAGGGCCAGACCTCCAACTACAGAGGAAGGCACCCCAGTCCATACCAATCTGACTACAGGGTAAAATTCCTTCCCTTCACCAAATATGGCACTTGGTCTGACCCTGAGCAAAGGGGCAAGAACCTTTACCCAGGAACCTCCATGCTTAAGTTCCAGCAGGACAAGTGGCACATCCCAGTCAAAATTCATATCTTTGCCTATAGCAAAACCCAATGCCTCTGAGCCAGGAGTGAAAAGAAAAAAACTGAAACCCTGGCACATAGCAGAAACAGAGAGGGAAGGAGCAGAATTCCATCCCAGCCCCATGTGGTAACACGCAAAGCTCAAAAGCATGGGGAATACCCCCAATAAAACATTGGCTATGCCTAAATCAACCCTGACCAGAGGATGCACAGCCTATGCTTGAACACTTCCACTAATGGAGAGTCACAGCTGAGAACCTATATACAACAGTTTAGGCTTTTTGTTTTGTTTAGCTGACTCTAGGACCCATGCTAAGTTATTACTAATAGAAGGCCTTATTCTACACCAAACATCTTGAATGCACAACAAACAAAACAAACAAAGACTTTGACATGGTTGGATTAATGGATACCTGATGGGACCTACCCATGACTGGACAGTAAGCATTAAGGGCCAAAAGCTGTACAGACAGGACAGAGTGGGGAAAAGGGGGGTGGGGGAGCGTTGCTGTCTATGTTAAGGAACAATGCACATCCTCTATAATCAAGATGGGATCAGAAGAGAGGCACATTGAGGTAATATGAATCAGAATACTAGGGGGTCACAGGGAAAAGGACTTTGTAGTGGGTGTCTATTACAGACTACCACACCAAGAAGATGAGCTAGACCTGGACATCTCAAGGAAGCTCTCAGATGCAGTACACTCAAGGGACATGGTTGTCATGGGTGACCTAAACTACCCTGACATCTGCTGGAAGGAACAGGCAGCTTGATCTGGACATTCACATTGGTTCTTAACCTGCATACAAGACCTTTACCTAACACAGGAGGTGTATGGTCCCACTAAGGGAAATGTCTTACTAGATAAGGTGTTTGCTACAGGGAATGACCTGGTGGGAGATCTGCAGATACAGGGTAACCTAGGGGATAGTGACGACCAATTGTTAGAATTCACTGTCTGGCAAAAGGCAAGGAAGATAACCAGTAGGGCAGAAGTGCTAGACCTCTGAAAGGCTAACTTCAATGAGCTCAGGAGGTTAGTAAGCAAGGCACTGAAGGGCAACAGCATTGGTGGGACGGGAGTCCAGGAAGGGTGGTAGTTCTTCAAGGGAAAAATCCTATGGGCACAGAAGGAGACAATCCCATCACACATAAAAGGGGCTAAAGGGCCAAGAAACCCTCTTGGCTGAACAAGGAAATCCAGGAAAGCCTAGGGATGAAAAAAAGAGGCATACAGACTGTGGAAGAAGGGGGTAGCCACCAAGGAGGAGTATTCAAACTTGGCTCACACTTGCAGTTAGAAATGCCAAAGCATCAATGGAACTCAGGCTAGCAGCAAAAATAAAGACAACAAAAAGTCCTTCTCCAGGTATATAGGAAGCAAAAAGAAGGCAAATGGTAACATAGATCCCCTACAGGACAGACTAGGGCAATTGGTGACAGATAAGAGGGACAAAGATGAGCTCTTCAGTATTTTTTTGCTTCTGTATTCCTAAACGTGGATCAAGACAAATCTCCCCGTTGGATTATAGGCAGGCACAGGAAGGACAACAACCCATCAACAGTTAATGCTGACCTAGTGATGGGATACTTGGAGGGGCTGGATGTGTTCAAGTCATCAGGCCCAGATGACCTTCTTCCAAGGGTCCTGAAGTAATTGGCCAATGTCATAGCAGAACTACTGACACAACTGTTTAAGCACTTATGGTGCTCAGGACAGGTCCCAGAGTATTGGAAAAGGGCCACTGTGATCACTATTTTCAAGAAGGGGAAAAAGGAGAATCTGGGTAACTATAGGCCAGTTAATCTCACCTCTATCCTTGGAAAGCCTTTGAAAAAAATATTGTGGGAGTCCAGCAGGAAAAACAATGCTAAAGGTTAACCAGCATGGATTCACAGCAGGTAGATCCTACCTGACTAATCTTGTTTCTTTTTATGGCCAAGTCACAAAATGCTTAGACACAGGAATTGAGGTTGATGTCATTTAATAGGATTTCAAAAAGGCTTTCAGCACAGTGTCTCACCCCATTCTCATAATTAAACTAAATGGCTGTGATGTAGGTGATTACACTGTCAGGTGGGTGGCAAATTGGCTTAAGGGATGCACCCAGAGAGTGGTGGTGGATGGGTTGGTATCAACCTGAAAGGATGTGGGAAGTGGGGGTTCCCAGGGTTCAGTCCTCAGACCAGTGCTGTTCAATATCTTCATCAGTGACCTGGATGAGGGTGTGGAGAGCACTCTGTCCAAATTCAAGGATGACACCAAATTATTTATTAGATTCATAGGTTGTAAGGATGGAGAGGACCTCAGAAGATCATTGGGTCCATCCTCCTGCACCAAAGAGGACAGATAACTGGGGGGTCAGGTGATCCCAGCAACTTGACTGTCTAGTTTCCTCTTGAAGATTTACAGGGTAGGTGAATGCACTTCCTCCAGGTGGAGTTTATTCCACAATCTGGATACCCTGGCTGTGAAGAAGTATTTCCTAAAGTTAAGCCTGAATCAATCTTCCAAGTGCTAGTGGCCATTACTCGTAGTTTTCCTCTCGTGTGCCCTGGTGAACTGTTGTTCACCAAGACCTTGATGTACTCCCCTAGTGTAGCGGTAATCTGCTACCAGGTCCTCTCTCAGCCTTCTTTTCCTCAGGCTGAAGATTCCTAGATCCCTCAGCCTTTCTTCATATGACATATCATGTAAGACTGATCATATGAATGGCTCTTCTTTGGACTTTCTCAAACTTATCCACATCCTTGTTAAAATGTGGTGCCCAGAACTGGATGCAGTACTTTAGCTGTGGTCTCACCAGTGCCAAGTAGAGCAGAAGAATCATCTTCTTTGTTTGGCTGGAGATGCATTCATGCATGCCAGAGTGTTATTTGCGCTACTGGCTACAGCATCACACTGCTGACTCATATTCATGCTGTGGTCTATTATTACCAATGGGTTCCTTTCATTTGTGGAGCTAGTCAGTTTGGCACCACCAAGCCTGTAGGTGTGTTGGAGGTTGCTCGTCCTGAGGTGGAGCACATTACGTTTCTCAATGTTGAATTTCATCAGAAGTTAAACTTTATCAGATGTTGAACTTTATCAGATTCTGATCCATCTAACTTGCTACCCTGTCTAGGTCTGCCTGTAACTGTATCCTATCTTCAAGCATGCCCACACATCCCCATAATTTGGTGTCATCTATAAACTTGGCCAGTGAGCTCTTTACCCCCATATCCACATTGCTAATAAAGATGTTGAAAAGTATTGGACCAAGCACCAACCCCTGTGGTATACTGCTGCCTACTTCTCACCAGAACGACACAGATCCATTCATTACAACTCTCCAGGTTCTACCCTGCAGCCAGTTTCTCACCCACCCAACTGTCTCAGAGTTAAGCCCACAATCCTCCAATTTTCTAGCAAGGACACTGTGGGATACTAGATCAAAGGCCTTTTGGAAGTCAAGGTATACAATGTCAACCTGCTCCCTTGTGTCCAGGATGTATGTTACCTGGTCACAGAAGGAGATGAAGTTGGTAAGGCAAGACCTTCCCACAACAAAGCCATGCTAGCTGTCATTCAGAATCTTACCTTCTGAAAGTTTATCACAGATAAACTCCTTGATGAACTTTTTTAGGCTTTTCCCTAGGATGGAAGTTAGGCTGATTGGCCTATAGTTATCTGTTTTCTCCCTCTTGCCCTTCTTGTAGATGGGCAGATGCTGTCCTTGGGGACTTTTCCAGAGTGTCATGAGTTGTGGAAGTTTTGCCAGGGGTTCTGCAATAACTTTGGCCATCTCCATCAGCACACTCAGATGAAGATCATCCGGTCCTGCTGACTTATATATATATATGATTTTATTATTTGGACATACACCGATTCTACAGTAATAGGAGGAAGGCTGTTATTATGGGACAAAGTAAACACACTAATTGGCAGGGAACAGATTCAAGTAGATTTGGATAGGTTGGGAAAGTGGGCAGAGCAGAACGGGATGCAGTTTAACAAAGATAAATGCAACGTATTGCACCAGGGGAGAAGGAATCTCCATTACACTTATAGACTGGGGGATTATTTCCTAAGCAGGAGAGAGGCAGAAGAGATCTTGGAATCATAGTTGACTCTAAGATGAACATGAGTCATCAGTGTGACAAAATGATCCATAAAGCTAACAGTACTCTATCATGCATTAGCAGGTACATCACAAACAGGTCTAGGAAGGCAATACTTCCCCTCTATGTGGCATTGGTAAGATCACAGCTGAAGTACTGTGTTCAGTTTTGCACACTGCACTTCAAGAGGGATGTGGAAAACCTTGGGAGGGTGCAGAGAAGGGCTACTTAGATGGTTGGGGGCCTGCACATAAGCTCCTACGAGGAGAGATTGAGGGACATGGATTTCTTCAGCCTCCAGACGAGAAGGCTGAGAGGAGATCTAGTGGTCATCTAAAAATGCATCAGGAGGGAACAACAAGGAATAGGATGCTCTGTTTAAGAGGGGACCTCTTGGAGTTACTAGAAACAATGGCCTCAAACTGAGAGAGAGCAGATTTAAATTAGGCATCAGGAAGAACTTCTTCATGGTAAGGGTTACCAGAATCTAGGATGGGTTTCGAAGGGAAGTGGTGTTCTCCTCTACCTTGCAGATGTTTAAGAGGAGACTGGACAAGCAATTGGCTAGGGCCACCTGACCCCAGGGCTCTTACCTGCCCAGGGCAGGGAGTCAGACTCAATGATCTAATAAGGTCCCTTCTGACCCAAAACAACTATGAAATCAAACAACAGCCCTTCCCCCCACTCCTCCCATATTCTCCATGTGTTAAGAGAGGTGCAGGGAGGGGGTATTTTATCCCAAGACTGGACATGACATCTCCACCCCAGTAATTTCCTTCTGCAGTTCATAAGTTTTATAGTGTCTCCACATTCATTAGCTGCTCATCTCTCCAGCTGGCCCTGAGCTTCCCAGCTTGATAGGCCATTATTTGCTGACCACCTGCAGCTGGGTTCCCAGACCTTGAGGGGCCACGAAACTCCTTGCACAGGGCTTAATATAAGTTTTCCCAAACATCATTTTAATTAATTTAAAAATAATTAAAAATTCAATAAAAAAATCAAATATTAAATCCTGCCTCAGTGAACTGAATACTATCTATGAATACAGACATGTCCAAATTATTTAGATATATAGATAGTTAGAGGTTCTTGCTTATGAATGCTATTTTAATTCCATTATAAACTTTAACAGGCTCAGAGTCAGAGTAGATATTTGGAAATATGGAAAAGTCTTCTGTTAGTGCTTCCAAATAGTTCAGATCCCAGAATAGAGAACCTCTTGACCAAGTTTGCAGATGACACAAAACCTGGAAGGACTGCAAACACATTGGAACATAGCTTTTGAATGCTAATCTTGATAGATTGGAGAGTGGGCTACAAGCAGCTTTTGGTGGAGAGGGGGTCATTTTATTTAGAGTGGTTCCCAGACGGCTGCTCTAATTTAAACAGCTCACTGTCATGTGTAGTAAGCTCCCCACATTTCAAAATGTCCATAGGGGTGTTTTTACTAAAACTCATTTGATGAGGCTTAGTTAAAGTGCCCCCACAGCCATTTTGAAATGTGTTTGTGTGTATGTTGGGGGGGGGGCGAAGGGAGGCTGAAGGGAGGCTTAATACACGTGATGGTGAGGGGATGCTGGGGCATTCTGATTAGAATGTGAACAAGCACATTTATATGCAGTCTATGAGTTTATTATTTAAGTCTATTATTCTATGACAAATTACAGAGAAGATGAGATGTATCATGGACATATCATGGACATGTTCTTTCATAAAATCATCACTTGTTTGTTCTATACTTTATAAACTTATATAAGAAGATTATAGAAAGTGCCTGATTTTCAGTCTGACTTACCCTGGTATTAATTCACCTGGATGCTCTTCTTAATGTAGCCTATCTTTTTTTTCAAAATTTGGTTACGTATGCTGTTGCACTGAACCTGGGAATTTCTTAAACAGTTCCTTGATACAAATTGCAAAAGGCATGCATAAATAATGTGTGGGGGAGAAACAAGTGAGTTAGAAGAAAATAAATGACAGAACTAGGTGTATATTTACTCCTAAATTGTAATAGAGTGTATTAATAATACATATTTATATTAGATTAAGAATGGATTATATGAATAATGTAACAGTATATTAGAAATATGTGCATTAAGATTTTTGGAACTGGAATTTCCACAGCTGGAGAAGCCAAGAATTGGTAGAACTGGAGATAAGGATTCCAAGGAACTTGTTTTGTCATACTTACAGCACTGATTCATATTTTCCCTGTGCTCCTCTGTTGGCTTTATTTAATTTATATAATTCATAAGATGTTATATTTACTTTAATTTCAAGACAGATGAGGGCCTGGATGTAGAAGACTATGAGAACCCAAACTCTAGTTACTTTATTTGGCATTGTGAGATCTCAGTGCCTAGCTGAATAAGGCAGTTGCTTAAACTTGCCAGCTATACCATAGCCTGGGAGGTGGTCACTGTCCAACTCTTCTATTGAAATTGTGCAATTGCATTTTCATAAATGAATGAGTCATAGGGTAGAAAGCACAGCACGCATAGGAGAGTATGAATCTGTAGCTTATTGGTCAGGGCACTCAATTGGGAGGGAAATGAATTCTTCATTTAACATTAAATATATATTTGATTTTAAAAAATATTAGCCCAGGGACTTCAATTCAGTTTTCCTACCTGTCAGCAGAGTGTGCCAGCTGCAAGACTAGAGTAAAAAAAAACCTCATGATTTGCTCCCTCTTTCTAGCTCCATATTGACCTGGCTACAGCAGATACATGGGGCGGGGGTGACAATGCCCCATTGTAGTCTACCTAATAGCTTTGTGGTTAGCGTAATAGTCTGAGCAGTGAAAGGTGTAGGACTGAACCACTGACTGCTCTATGACTAGGTTCATTATGAAAACAAAATCAAAAATACCCTACAATGCACCATAGAGAAAGAGCAGGAGACACAGATACATCATTAATGTTCTACCACTATATGACAGGGATGTAATCAATATTGGTTTAATACTTTATTTAATGAATTCATGGAAGATTCTTTGAATAGGTGATGGGATATTGACCACGTGTAGTACTAGATGAATTTGGCCAAATACAGGTATTTAGCAAAATATTAGTTGATGAAAGACAGGTGTGATGTCGCTCAAGAAAAAAAAAAGGCACCACACAGTACTTATCCAAGTCTTCTCTGGTGTAAATCAGGAGTAGCTGAGAAAAATTTAATTAAATCAATTACATTAGTGCAGGGGTTCTCAAAATGTGGGTCATGTAACTCTAAGGGTATGTTATTGTAGATCTTACTAAGAATAGTTTAAACTAGATCCAGTAGAAATTCACTGGTTACAATTACAGATACTTTTGAGTTTTAGGTTTGATAGCCTATGTCTTAAAAGTTTAAGTAACACTGCAGTAATGTAAAATCCTCATTAGATTATAATCAAACCAAAGATATAAAATGCACCTGCTATGTAAGTAAGGCCTGAATAAAATAGAATAATAACTGGAACACTTGAATAGAATATTCTGTTGATCTGCTTTGCTTTGTGTATGTACATATTTACTTAAGGGGGAAAGTTAGACATATCTCTTATATATGCATCTGTAAGTTCTGGTTTATTGAATATTTATCCTATGGTGTACATATTTGCATATAATAGAGGTATCAATAGTGCTTTCACATTAAAGATTGTGCTGAGACTAGCATTTAAAGTAGGACATATTAAAAAAACCCTTAATAGTCATGTTTCTGTTTGGAAAATACCAACATGATAATAGAATTCAAATTACCACAGAATGATTGCATGAAATAAAGTTGAAGATATCAATAGAAATCATTCCCCAACTCAGAAGTTGTAAAATAGGAAAGTATGGCTATTATTACATTTCCTTAGGAATTTATTTTGAGAGTTGAGGTAAAAGATTGTGTGTTTGCAGGTCTTCCAAATGTGCATGATATACTCACGCTGATTAAAAGATGTTGCCTATTGTATCACTGATGTATGCAGTCCTGAACTAGAGGGTAATGAGAAAGCTGTGTAATGTATGCTGATGAATATGAACTGTAAATAGGTAATTTACTAGATTAATTAACTAATTGAACATAGAGTTTGTGACACTCCTTTGTCAGTTCAAGTGCTGTAGGTAACATTATACTTGTACCAAGGGCATTGTTATTAGTAAAACTCTTCTCTGGGTCCAGTTCAATATAAAATAGTATTCTGTCATTGGGAAGTGTGTGCCCATATCATATGGCATAGGTCCTGCTCTTTGTAACAGCGCAAAGATACAAATGTAGGTAGCTGGTAGGATTTCAAAGTAGTACTCAAATAAACACAAGGAATGGGGTCAACTACAGACTTGACCTCTGTAAAATTGGTTTGGTTGGATATGATCTGTTAGGTAGATGAGGTGTACAGGCTGTCATGAGGAGAAAGAGCCAGCAACGGCACAACCCAAAAACCAGCAGGAGCCAGAAAAAAAAAAAAA
>JAGPOW010003642.1:36119991-36130589 GCA_030014935.1 Caiman crocodilus
AAAAAAAAAAAAAGAAGGACCTGCGTTTCCAGAGCAGCTGCTTCATGAAAATAGAGTGGCCCCGGAGGGAGAGTGAGGAGGAGAGAGACCCGGATATAAGCATAGAAGGAGGCATGGCTTTTGGAGCAGAAGGAAAACCAAGTGGGATGGCGAGGGCAAAGAGGAGTCAAACCTTTTGTCTCTGGCCCCAGCACAGAAATTCAAACTTGTTAGGTCACCATTTGCCTCCTGCCTGGAAACTGCACTTTCACCCAGTTTGCCTCCTTCTACTCCCTCCTTTGGGATTTTCTAGCTTCTAGTGGGCCATATTCTCATTGTCTAAATATCTACATTTGGGCTTCTCCAGCAGGGCTGCTTGATCTCTCTTGAAGGGCCAGACTGTCAGTGTCTTGCTACAGGCACCCTTTCACATTTCAAACTGCTATCACGTCCTCCCTCAACCTCCTTTTTCTCCAAACTAGACATACCTATTTGTCTCAGGCTTTTTTCATATAGCTAGCTTTCCAAACCCTTTATCATTTTTGTCACTCACCTTTGGATTCTCTCCAGTTTTTCTACAGCCTTCTTAAAACGCCAGAACCACCTGCTGAGGCTGGAGTGATGACCAGAGTTGCAATGTCATTTCCCATACCTTGTATAAAGTACTTTTGTTTATGAACCTCAGAACTGCACTTGTTTTGCAACAGCATCACAATTCTGACTCAGGTTGAGTTTGTGAGATTTTCCTTAGCAATGCTACTCCTAACCAGTTATTCCCCATTCCATGTCTGCATTCAGTTTTTCTTCCATAGATGTAGCATTTTATATTTGCCTTTGTTGAATTTTATTTTGCTGCCTAGTTCTCCAGTTCATCAATATCCCCTTGAATCCTAGTCTCCAAAATGCTTGCAAAGCCTCCTAGTTTTGTCTCATCTGCAAACTTGATCATTAAGCACTCCATTCCTGCACAGACGCAATTAATACAAATGTTAAACAGTACCAGACCCTGAACAGATCACTGAACAGATCACTGAAAAGCCCCTCTCTTGAAGCCTGTTATGCTGACATCAAATTATATATAGGTACTCTTTGCTTGATGTTATGCCATCAATCATGTAACCACTTAATGGTAACTCTATCTAACCCATATTTCTCTAGTTTCTCCTTTAGGATAATGTCACAAGGGACAAAGAAAGTTAGTAAATTTTGGTTTGAAAAGTAATTTTCCATTTTGAAAATATTGAAACACTATCAAAATAAAATGTTTCCATGTTTTTTAATCAACACATTTTCCTAAACATATATATACAAAAAAAACATATATATGGTGTGTAGGTATTTAAAAATTCATTAAAATACTTTTACAGAATATATACATTAAGACCCAATTAAATTCATTAGGAGGTTTGCTATTGACTTTAATGATGGCCAAGATGTATCTTTAGCATTATACAGGATGTTTAAAATGTGTAAATTTCTGTATGGCACATGATAAACATTTAACAAGTTGAAGGTACATAAAAGAAATAGATTTTTCAAAGTAGACAGTAAAAATATGAATTTTTGTGCCCACAGCTGGAACTGCAAAGATTTGGCTCACTGTTTCAACTTTAATAAATGAAATATTGATAGTGTGAAGTTGATTGTTATTCTAGTCACCATTGCTCTTGTTGATTTTGGCAAGAACTCTCTGCTGCTGTCAAGACCAGTTTATATTTAAGTGTGTCTTAAGATCTAGTGACAAGTGCAGATGGCACTTGAGATATGGTCAGTATAATATTGCTTAAATAACCAGTGGCCTTGACTGAAGATGTTCCATCCAATTTATTTATTAATTTCCTTCCTCATCATTTTGAGTTTTAAAAAAATCTGGAGCTATAATTCCAGCCATTATAACTTTTTTCAGAGGTTTAAACCAAACCAAACCAAACCAAACCAAACCAAACCAAACCAAACCACTATTTATTTCTATTTACTCTAGAATGAATTGTTTTAGGTTAAATATGAGATTGAATTATTTAAGCTACATACATAATTCAATAGCAAAATATCCACATGTGAGTTATGATAGGTTTTCCCTCCCATCCTTCTTTTTCAAGTGGCCTGTGGGTTCATGAAAGGTGCTGGATTGACAGAACTGGAAAATTAAACCCTCTGTTTACCTGTGAATACAACAAATAAAATTCATCCAGTTGCAGTAAAATTTTCTGCAGAATACTTAGTCATCATTGTCTTAGCTCTTCTCTGAGGGATTAGGCCACTGTCTATATATAGTCTGTGCCTTGAGCCTATTCAAACCTTGGTCTTTCTGCAAAGACTGCTAACTAGGCCCAGTTCTGATAGTGTTTAGTATAAAGTCGACACCTCTGTGTTAAGAATTGGGCAAGACATGACCCATTCCCTTAGCTTAAGTATGCAAGATATAGATAACTTGTAGATATTGCTGATTTAGACTGTGAGATACAGATGCTTCCAATTAAGTATTGCTTGCATGCACAGGCATGCACACACACATGTTCAAACAGCTAAAAAGTGTCAATTTGTATTAATATTACTAGTTTGTTTCTAAAATCTTAGAATCATAGAATCATAGAAAATTGTGGTTGGAAGAGATCTCAGGAAGTCATCTAGTCCAACCCCTGCTCAAAGCCAGGATCTTCCCCAACTAGATCAGTCCAACCAGGGTTTTGTCTAGTCGTGTCTTAAAAACTTCCAAAAATGGAGTTTCCACACTCTCTCTGGATAACTTGTTCCAGTATTTTACTATCCTTCCACTGAGAAAATTCTTCCTAGTATCTAACTTAAACTTCCCTTGCTGCAACTTGAAACCATTGCTCTTTGTTCTGTCATCTGCCACCGCAGAGAACAATCTAGCTCTATCTTCTTTTGAATTCCCTTTCAGGTAGTTGAAGGCTGCTATTAAATTCCCTTTCAGTCTTCTTTTGACTGAATAAGTCCAGTTCCCTTAGCTTCTTCTCATAAGTCATGTGCCTCAGCCCCCTCCCCATTTTCATTGCCCTCCTCTGGAATCTCTCCAATTTGTCCACATCCTTTTTGCAGTGGGAGGCCCAAAACTGAACATAGTACTCTAGATGTGGCCTTACTAGTGCTGAATAGACCGACCTGCTGATAACACTCCTACCAACATATCCAAGTATGCCGTTATCTGCCTTGGCAACAAAGGCACACTGTTGGCTTATATTCAGTTATTGTCCAACGTAAACCCCAGGTCCTTTTCTGCAGAGCTGCTGCTCAGCCACTCAGTCTCCAGCCTGTACTAGTGCATGGGAGTGTTCCATCCTAAGCGCAGGACTTTGCACTTGTCCTTGTTGAACCTCATGAGATTTCTTTTGCCCAAATCCTCCAATTTGTCTAGGACTCTCTGAATCCTAGCCCTACCCTCCAGTGCATTTACTTCTCCACCCAGTTTGGTATCATCTGCAAAGGTGCTGAGGATACACTCTATGCCATCTTCCAGGTTGTTGACAATGAATCTGACTGGCCCCAGGACTGACCCCAGTGCACTTCACTTGATACTGGTTGAAAACTAGACACAGAGCCATTGATTATTACCCTCTGAGACCAATCCTCCAGCCAGTTTTCTATCTACCTTACAGTCCATTCATCTAGTCCATATTTCTTTATCTTGCCTGTGATATGTTGTGAAGACCGTATCAAAAGGCTTGCTAAAATACCACATCCACATCCATTGATCTCCCCACATCCAAACAGCCAGTCATCTCACTATAAAAAACAATCAAGTTGGTCAGGCATGGCTCACCCATGGTAAACGTATACTGGCTGTTCTTAATCACCTCCATGTACTTAAAAACGGATTCCTTGAGGATCTGCTTCATGATTTTTACAGGGACTGAGATGAGGCTGACTGGTATGTAGTTCCCTGGATCCTTCTTGTTCCCTTTCTTAAATATGGCCACTATATTTGCCCTTTTCCATCATCTGGAACCTCTCCTGATTGCCATGAGTTTTCAAAGATGATGCCTGGTAGCTCTGCAATCTCACCAGTCAGCTCCCTCAGCAGTCTTGGGTGTATCCCATCCAGCCCCATGGACTTGTATATGTCCAGCTTTTCTAAATAGTCCCTCACCTGTTCTTCTGCCACTGGTCAATGTGCATTTCCTCCACAAACTGTGCCACCTGGAGCACTAGACTGGGAGCTAACCTTATTTGTGAAGACGGAGGTGAAAAGGGCATTTCAGCCTTTTGTGTATTTCAGCCTTTTCTGCATCCCGTCACAAAATTGCCTCCCCCGTCCAGTAAGGAACCCACCCTGATTTTCCTCTTGCTACTGACATACCTGTAGAAACCCTTTCTGTTGCCCTTCATATCCCTTGCAAGCTGCTAATCAAACTGTGCTTTGGCCTTCCAGAAATCACCTCTGAATACCCAAGCAATGATCTTATACACCTCACTATTTATTTGTCCAAGTTTCCACTTCTTATAAGCTTCCTTTTTAGTGATTAAGTTTCCTGAAGAGTTCCCTGTTAAACCAAGGTGATCTTTTTCCATACTTGCTAGCCTTCCTGTACATCGGGACAGTTTGATCCTTCACTCTCATAAATTGTGACTTAAGATCACATGTCCACACTCAGACTTGAACTGCCAGTCTTTTTGTTACCAGCTCATGGCCCAGCCCTTTAGTAACAGAAGATACTGCCCTGCTGCTGTTTTTTCAAGGGCAAACAGGTTCTTTTCTTTCCTCTCTCCTCTGGCTGCTACTTCCTGCCCCCACTCCTGAGCAGTGCAGCTCACTGGGTTGGGACTAGCCAAATGCTAGTGCTGTGGGAGGAGTGGAGGCAGGAGGTGTGTCCTACATATGTAGTGGGGGATAGGGCCAGACTGCCCATGCTGTGTAGAAGACAGGTCCAACCATTAGGTGAAATAGGCGATCACCTAGGTTATCAAGATTTGCAGGACACCAAAATTATATGCAGAACAATATAGCAGTAACATCATTCTACATAACAACCCTGGCTAGCTATGGCTCTACCTTGGTCCAAGACCTTTGGTTCATTAAGGGGAGAAAGACCTTTGAAAAGATGTCAGAGAAAAGATCACTAGAATTGTGACTTCTGCCTTTTGAGCGGCATGGTGCATAGTTCACCTAAGGTGCCAATTACAGAGACTGAGGTGAGGCTGACTGGTCTGTAGTTCCCTGGATCTTCCTTTTTCCTTTCTTAAACATGGGCACTATGTTTGCCCTTCTCCAGTCATCCAGGACCCCTCCTGGTAACCATGAGTGTTCAAAGGTAATGGCCAGCAGCTCTTCAGTCACATCAGCCAACTCCCTCAGGTGCATCCCATCTGGCCCCATAGACTTCTATAAGTCCAGCTTTCCTAAAAAGTCCCTAATGCGTCCTTTCACCCCTGTTAGCCGCTCACCTCCTCACCAGACTACTGTACCTAGTTCATAGCAGACCCCTACCACAACATCACTCTTGTTGCTCTCTCCTCTGTCCTTAACCCAGAGATTTTAAACAGGCCTATCTTCAGCTTCATACTGGAACTCTGAGCAATCATATAGCTCTTTTACATGAAGTGTAATTCCTCCTTCTCTCCCCTATTTGTCCATTCTGAACAGTTTGTACCCATCCATGACAGTGCTCTAGTCATATGAGCTATCTCACCAAGTTTCTGTTATTCCAATCACATCATACTTCTGTGACTGTGCAAGGACTTCCAATCCTGCTTGTTTTCCCAAGTTGCATAATATGTAAAGCAACAGTTAAAGTGGTATATTTGCATTTTAGTAGGGTCCATCGTTTTATTAGTTGTATGCTTTGGTGCACATTCATTGGCTTTTAAATTTAAAGCGTATGCAGAATCAAATTTATCAGATTTAAAAAAAAACCCCAAACCCACACAGAATATATATTATTTTGCATTTTAGCTTCAAAAGAAGACTGTTTTATATAATTTTTTAGAGA
Source organism: Caiman crocodilus (assembly GCA_030014935.1). NCBI lineage: Eukaryota > Metazoa > Chordata > Crocodylia > Alligatoridae > Caiman > Caiman crocodilus. The sequence continues at coordinate 36,125,919 of JAGPOW010003642.1, forward strand.
CTATAGAATAAAACATCATCCAAAACCTTCAGTTTCCCAGGCCAGGTCCACAGTTGATATAAATCAAAGTAACAACACTGAAGCTACACTGATTTATAGCAGTGGATGATCTTGTCTATAAGATCTACTAAAGGACCACAGTCCCTTTACATATCTGTATAAAAATATATTGTTCAACTAATATAATAATTAAAATATCATGTTACCTCTTTATTGTGTGACATTTACTCAAAATAACAGATGAAGAAATGCTTCTTGAGATGGTCATTACACTGTTTTGTTTCTATTATTACAGGTGTCACAGGAATTTATAATATGAAAATTAGATCCCTTTTAAATATAGGAATAAATATTTGCTTGTGGTTTGTTTAACAAATGCATTTTAATGTTTAGTATTATATCTCAAAATTAACATTTAATATATATGTATCAATAAGTATATTTAATATAATATATTCTAAAATGCTATAGAGTGTTAAAATAACTTGAGCTATAATACAAATGACTGTGAGAGGGAGGGATAAATTAAGATGTAGAACAAGGAACAAAAGATTATTTTTACTGAATTTTTTTCGAGTGCAGCTTAATAGGATGGAGAGTTACTGGAAGGTTCATAAAGGTGAAAAGCTATGCAATGTCACTGAAAACAGAAGAAAAGGGCTGTAAAACTGTGTGGCAACTTGGCATATACCCCAAAGACAAACTCTTACTTAATTAACAAGCCTACTGCCGCTGACCAAACTACATTTGCACAAAATTTAGCTAATAACCTATAGGTGCCAACCAGTGAGCACAAGAAAAAATCTATGTATAAATTCATTAATTAAAAAAAGGTTTTGATTTATTTTAATAGTGTATTTCTCATCTTTATGGCTATCAAGTGCAAAACTTATTTATTAAAAGTCTATGAAGACCTATGAAAACAGTAAATGAGCCAATTTATTTTGCCCAGATCTCTATATAAAAACACCTCCCCTCTTCCTATGTGGAAAGAAAATGATGTTCTGCCTCTTCCACAACACAATTTCCCCAGTATTGCATATGTTGAGGAATGTACACAAGAGATAAGACACAGTTTGAGTGGTTCAGAGGAGACACCCACATCATCCTTTAATCAGGTAAAGGAAGTAAACATAATTCCTTGAGATTTATGGTTTACTGAGCAGATCTATCTTTAATAAGAAATGTCTGTTAAGTTTTCATGATCATTAAAAACATTAGGACTTTTAAAATAAAAATATATTTGTATCAGATTGATGCCATTTTCCAAAAGTCACATCTCTATTACCTATGTTCATTACCTTATTATATTACACATCACAAGTACAGAATATGTGTGTTACAAATGTAGAAGATGTCTGTTAGATGAGAAGTTCTATATAAATTTAGGCCACTGTCTATAGCATATATATCTGGTAAAATAATCAGCAAATGAGATAATTTACAAAGAGGTGTGATATTGGCGGAGAAATATAGATTGCTATATCTGCATTAATCAGTGACAGCACAAAGAAAAAAAGAAAAAGGATAGTTGCTGAACCAAGTGATGACAAAGACTGTTGCTTGTTGAGACAAATGTGAAAACAGAGTGTGATTTTCATTGGCACATACTTTTAAAAAGAATTAGCACTGTCGGCTTCTGCTGTTTCATGTGGTGTTACCAATAAAAATACTTCCAAGGAAAGCATTGAAAATCTCTATAATTTTGTTTCTTTTATCAATTTATAATAAATACAACTCTGTACAAGTTGAACATTAAAATAAGAACAGTTAATTTCTGACATATTTTTGCATTATCAGTAATAATCAAATGAAGAAAGTGGTATTTTTCACACTTTCTGATACCTCAGAGAGTTTTCAGGCTGCAGGCTGCTTTTCCAGATACAGCCTTTCTATTTTGCCTAATTCCTATTATGCAAGCACAATGCAATGAATATGCATTGTTTTTAATGAGTACTGTGAAAGTCCCAAAGTATATTTAAGAGAATGACACCATATAGACTCTACAACAGAATGTTTTAAAATTCTTGTCTAAAATGGATTATAGGAAGGGATATATGGTGCCTTCAGCTACCAAATATGTTAAATCACCGAAGTGCAATGAGAGTATTTTGCATGATTTGGTAACATTTTACATTTTCTGTACAAGTCTTAGGGCCACATTCTGGGTTGATTTACATCTCACACAGGCAACTTAAAAAATGATTTGGAGGTGGTATGAGCAAAGGTACAGTCTGGTCTACGCTATTCCTTCTTCCACAGTCAAAATATTCTTGAATTGTTATACTTTTTATACAATGACATTGCAATATGAAATTGTCTTTTTATCCTTTGTTGCATGTCATCTGTCAGAAACCATGATCTAGCAATCTGATCCATCCATGAGAAAACATGTGCTGTATAGAGACACCAGTCTAAAATATTTTCCTATGGCTAGAATATTCAGCAGATGGTACGAAGTTTGAGGGAAAATTTGTAAATTATGGCAAAGAATAATAAATCTGAATATACATGGCATATATGAAGGAGAGAGTCCACTGAGGATTAACTTGAATTTGGAGAAATCAGAAGTTGGCCTATTGATTTATTTGTCCACATGTAATAGACTGAGTCCCAATTTTTATACTTCTTTCATACTTATTTTAAGAGGGTGCATAGTTTGTCAAGGACCCTTATGCTTATCAAACTAAGGTACACCAATTCTTAAAGCTAATGACATCCAAGAGAATAATGCAACTATCATGGCCAGTGCCTTTGACGTTCCCACCTGAATGACCAGGTGCAAATTTATGGCAGGGGAGTACATCAAGAACTCAGTGAGCAACTGTTCACCAGGGTACCCCAGGGGAAAACTAGGAGTAATGGCCACAGACTCCTGGAAGACTGATTCAGGCTCAACATTAGGAACAAACCTCTTCACAGTCAGGGTGTCCAGACTGTGGAATAAGATCCCTCCACTGGTGATGCAGTCACCTACCCTGGAAATCTTCAAGAAGAGACTAGACAGTCACCTTGATGCAGTCACCTGACCCCCAGTCAAGGAGGCTGGACTTGATCTTCCGAGGTCCCTTTCGGCTTTACTGTCTATGGATGGCAGTGTCAGGTGTGGGGACCCTTTTGCAGGAACCTAAAGCAGTTTGCACAATGCCTTATTTGTTCTTCCATTGTGTCTCATGTCTAATGATGCAGAACAGTTTATATTGCTGAGATTGTGTTTTCTGGTATGTATAATCAAAAAATATGTTTAGGTGTGTAGCCCAAGTACACCCAAGGGTGTGCCCCATCCTCAATTGGGTGGCATAGGCAGACCAGCAATAATGCTGTGAGAGGGAGGCTGTTACTTGGGTTCAGATCCCTCTATCCTCTGTAAAGTCAGGCCAGGAAAATGTTACTTAATTACATACAGTTTATCCATTCATAATATAAATATAAAAACACACCTGACATATAAGAATAATATTTACAAAAAAATAGACAATAAACAATAGTTCAAACTACTTGATGGTCTGGGAACTGAATGTCAACTGGGGTGTCACACCCAGCACCAACACCTGATAAAGGAATCCTATAAGCAATAAGCAAGGTAAGTTCCCTAGTCTTCCCAGGAACAAAGGAGTGATGAATCCTGAAACAGGTAAGGATAGGTAGGTTCAAGTATCATTTCAATAAACATATACAGGCAACTCAGTAGGTAAGCACAGGCAAGTCAGGTAACAATACAGTAGGCACATACAGACAACAAAACAAGATACCATTTCAGTAAGCATATACAAGCAGTAACCAGATAACTCAATATGAACATTTTAAAGAATACCCATAATTATATTAACATCAACATTATATCAGTTACAAATTATGAGGTGCATTCAACACCCCACAGGGTGTCCCTCTCCTTCGGAGTCTAGGCTTGGGCTAATTTCCCAGTAGAGGAGAGGGAAGGCTACCAGTAGAGGAGAGGGAAAGCTCCCTGCTCTCTCTGACAGCATCAGGCTTCCATCCCACAACACAGGACACTGTATAACTAGCTTCTGCAGGGGCACCTCCCCTGTGGGACCCGCTCCTCAGTAACTCATGCTCTTGCTCTACAGAGCAGTCAGGGCTCATCCCGTGGATGTCGGCTCCCTGTGGCCTATCCCCAGCAATGTCTCCAGCTCGTCTCATGGCCAGATGCCCCACTCTGGGCACCCAGGCTGAGCTGCTCTGCCTCTTCTGGCTATCTGGCCTTGTGCAAAGGGTTATCCTCTCTCTGTGGTCCTGTGCCTTTCTCTGGGAACCAAGGATTCCACTGGCTATGATACGCTGTGCTGCCACTGGCTCCGCCATTTGGCCTCATACTGGGGCTTCCCTGGGCCCCGCTCCGGGCACTGAGGGCTCTTTTAGATATGCCAAGCCATGCTGCCAGCTTCGGCTGTCCGGCTCCATGTCAGGATCCCAGGCCCAAACTGCCTTAGTGGCTTCCTGGGGCTAAGGCTTCATGCACCAGATCATGCACTGTGAAGTTTCATAGTAACTAGGGTCAGAAGGGCCTAGAGCAGGCCATCTAGTCTGACCCCCCCCACCAATGGCAGGAAAGAGTGCTGGGGTCACAGGACCCCAGCCAAGTACCTATCCAATCTACTCTTGAAGATGCCCAAGGTAGGAACAAGAACCACTTCCCTAGGAAGCTGGTTC
>JAGPOW010003642.1:36134845-36199802 GCA_030014935.1 Caiman crocodilus
GGATGAGATCCCTGCCCTGAGTGATTCACCAGCATCCTCTCAGGCTGACACAGGGAGAGGTTTCTGGAGAGGGGCACCCACGGTGGCATTTCTGCCACACCTGTTAGGTTAGATTGCTTCTCTGTATCTCTCTTACTGGGAAGATGTTCTGGTTCAGGTGCTGCCTCTGATTGGCACCAGGAGAGGAAGTCAGCCACAACATTGGTTTTGCCCAGCCTGTGTTTAATAGAAAATTGAAAAAGTTGCATAGCAAGAGCCCATCTCATAATATGAGCATTGCCCATTTTTCTTGACTGTAGCCAGTTTAATGGAGCAAGATCTGTAATTAACTTAAATTCTTGGCCCAGTAAGTAGTACTGGAAATATTCAACACTCCACCTAAGTGCTAAACATTCCTGTTCAATGGTGGCATACCTTCTTTCATGCTCATTCAATTTTCAACTGGCATAGGCCACTGGTCTCTCCTGGCCCTCTACCTTCTGGGAGAGTACTCTACCAATGGCCTCTTCTGAAGCATCTGCTTGTAATATTAAAGGCTGCATAAAATCTGGGGTGGAAAGTACTACTTCTTGGTATAAAGCTTTAATAGCTTGGAATATTTCCTCTTGTTGTTTGTTCCACGTCACTGGGCCATTGCCTCTTCCTTTCCTGGCATCCATTAGTGGCTTTGTAATCTCTGCAAAACAGGGAATAAATCTATAATAGTAACTAGCTAAACCTAAAACAGCTCTCAGTTGTCTTTTATTCACTAGGGTAGTATAATTCTTTATAGCCTTCACTTTATTTGTAAGAGGTCTTATCTGTCCTTGCCCTACTAGAAATCCCAAATACTGAATCTGTGCTTACCCAAGGGTGCATTTGTTTGGGTTAGCTGTCATCCCCATCTGTCTGAGTTCCTTTAGTACTGTTTGAATAGCTCTGAGGTGATGTTTCCATCCCTCAGTCTAACTCACTATGCTGTCAATGTGCACTGAGCCATGGGACTCGTCAGCCTGGAAAAGCGCAGGCTCAGGGGTGATCTGGTGGCGTCATGTAAATATATATGGAGTGTGCGTCAGGATCTAAGGGAACACCTGTTCACCAGCGCGCCAGAAGGGACAACAAAACTCCTCAAAGGGTCATAAACTCCTCCAAGACTGTTTTAGGATATCATAAAGGGTCATAAACGCCTCCAAGACTGTTTTTGGATGGACATAAAGAAAAACTTCTTTACTGTCTGAGCCCACAAGGCCTGGAATAGACTCTCTCCAGAGATGGTGCAAGCACCTGCTCTGAACACTTTTAAGAAACATTTAGATGCTTATCTTGCTGGGATCTTTTGACATTAGCTGACTTCCTGCCCCTGGGGCAGGGGGCTGGATTCAATGATCTTCCGAGGTCCCTTACAGCTCTAATGTCTATGAAGTCTATACTTATGATGTGGGATAACATTCTATTTATTATTTAGAACTTTTTTGCATAACAGAGAAAACCAAAACATTTTTTCCACACTTAAGCTTGAATGGATAAAGATGACACTCAAGAGCAATGTTCCTCACATGACATGTATGTTTAAGCATGTAAAAGGGAAAAATTATTATTTCAAACTGAAGTTCCAAATATACTGTACATCTGGTATTAAAGATTCAGTCAAACCAGGCATCACATTTTTAAGATTACAATAAAATTAGGTTATTTAACTGATACTGAGCTCTAAGATTAGTGTAATCAAGATATAGTGATATATCTTTTTCAGCTGGTATAAAAAGATTACATTATATTCTGAACACTGCTAATCTTTCAAATCATATACATTTTTTTGCTTATATAACATACCAGAGGTTCTTAGGGAGAATAACCTATGATTGTATTATTACAAGTGTTGACATTTAATCCCCATACTGTACTTTGAAAAAAATATATGTCTGTAATTCCCAAAACCTGTAAAAAAATTTGTCATAGGTAAATTTGTGCTTATTTTTGGGTATTGAATGAATCCACAGTAAATTAACTGCATTATAATGTAATATTTATTGAAACATTTCATTAAAGTATCAAGACAATATTAAGACATATTTTATCTTCATTTTCTTTTAAGAAGGCAGGGTAGAGGTGGACTTTGTACACTAACTATATCAGAGGCCCTCTACATGTGCAAGTAAAGACACAGCGAGATCTAATGTGTGATTCACACAATCACGTCTTACCATGCCACATGTTCATAGCAGGAAGCGCAATTGTGAGATTGCACACAGAAGGAGCTGGATCCCAGGCCCTCCCTTGCACTGGCAAGAAGGAACTTCCTACATTTCAGGGGCTTCCATCCATGGGGGGTTCCCCATGCACCCACAGAGCAGAAGAATTGCAATCCCCCCCCCATCCTGGAAGTGTGTGGAAACCCCAGTGTAGAGGAACAGTACAGGGCAATTTCCCCACTCTGGGTATGTATGAAATCCCTGGGGAAGCAGGGGTTCTCCTACCCTGGAGATTTCTTGCAGCACCACAACCAGGATATCTCCCCTGTGGTGATAGTCCCACCCAGGAGGTTTGTCGGCAGGCAAGCTGCATAGACACAGCAACCACAACTGTAGGATTGTAGATCCCATCAGCTGCAGGGTTGTGCTGGGTCCCACAGCCCATAGCTGCTGGTGCTGAGAGTCCCCATCAGTTGTGGAACTCACAGCCCTGACTGAGCAAGATGCACCCTTGTGGCTGGGCTCTCAGCAGCAGGGGAGACCCTTCTGCATGTGCAAATTAAAGCTAGGTAGCAGCCAGCTATAAATTTAGTACACATTTTTGAGGTGTAACTTTATAGCAGGTGGGAGCTTTTCATTGTGTGATTGGTACTTTGCAAGTGTAACTGGTCTCAAGGTAATTGTGAAATTAATGGGTGAATTGTGCAATACCTGTAACATATAGAGGAGACCAGAGATGCATAAACTTTTGTGAGCAACAATTTACTGTTGTTGCATCTGATTAAGTTAGCTGTTGCTCACAAAACCTAGTGCATTTCAGTTAGTCTTTCAGGTGCACTTCTACCTTTCCTTCTGCCTGACTTCAAACTAATGTAGATAACTACCTGTTTCCTTCATGAAAAAGTTGTAAGATAATAGCTAAAAAGATCTATAAATTATTACCTGTATGAACATATGAATTTACTTTGATATGTCTGCATAACTTTCTTATTAAAATTTTTTGAACACTTTAGTCAATGTTTTTACTGACTGTTGATGGAGAAAATTTAAGCAAACATAAAAACAAAGAAAAAAGTTGATTTGAGATTTAAGTATTGCGGGTTTTTTACTAGAAGATGATACTGATTATAAGATAACCCCCCCATAATTAGAATCTATAGATGGAAAATGTATAAATTTCTTATAACTTTAGGTTTGCTTTGAATTTGTCCCACTTCCACTGTTACAGCAAAGGTAACCCTTTCTCTCTGCTTCCCCCAAGTTTTTTTCCCTAGTAGCCCATTCCTCACCCCCTTAATTTCAGACCCTGCTTTCCCCTAGTACATAGAAGTAAGGAACAAATTTGATAACAATAACCTTGTAATTATACATGGCTATGCAACAGAAGTGAAACAGAAGTTGAGAAATTTACTGTTAATTTACTGTCAAGGGACTGGCTTTCACCAGAAAAGAATGTTTGATTTATCAATATATGCATTGAAATATTGTGGAGATCAAGATGCAGATGAGATGGGAAAAGAGAAAGCAGAGATGAGATGGAAAAAGAATGGTGGTGTTTCTTCTATAAGGGCAAAGGGATGGAGTGAAAGTTTTTGCTTCCTCCTGGGTTGGGGGAGTTTCATGGGACGTGAATGTGTTAATTGTGGAAAAGGGTGTAATAAGAACAAGGTATTGTTGTAGTAGAGTTTGTCAAGTTTTGTGTTAAAGTAGTTTCTTTTAGTTGTTGTATAATAATAAATAATAACAATTGCAAAGGTTCACATCAGCATACTGCCTGATGTGAGCCATGTGTTTTATATCCATGCTCAGTATTGGCTACATTTAATCAACTTCATAGTTAATTTCCATTGCTGAGCACATGCTACTTTTGGCAGCAGTTTGATGACAGACAATGTACTTAGTGAGATTTCCCTGTATGCAATATAAGACAAGGAGCTTTTTTTCCCCATGTCAATGGGGTGTGGGAGGGTGGCACAACACAACCTCATCATGTATTCAGATAAATAAAGTATGCATAAAGAAGCAAAACCTGAATATTCTACTTGTAGCTATTTGGTCACGGAATAAAAATTGCTTGCAAACAATCTATAGATCAAAAGTATTCATAAAAACGATTTAATTTATTGTTTTTGTAATGATGACATTTGTGAAAAGCACAAGCTATTCAAAACCAAAACCAGACTGCTGCTAACATTTATCCTTATATCTTATGGGGTAGGGGAATGTTGGTTTTATGGTCTCCAGGAAGATAAAATTAGAGCAGAAAATTGAAATGACATCCTCTAAGTTCTAGGATAGACTACCAACAGGTGTCGTATCTTTCCTCCTCCTCATTACCTTTACTTACCAACTTGTTTCTGCTAAAAAAAATGCAGAACTATAATTCAAAACAGCATAGGGCATAAGATCTAATCCTATTATCACATAATTGAACAAGAGTTTTACTAGTAACTTTAATGTGATCAAATCATATGTTCATTCCAGATTTTATTTTCAGCAAAACCTCTTTAAAAAGTCCAAATTCACAACTCACTAAACAAGTAACAAATCACAACATATGATCATTCTGAACCCATTGTAAATCCTCAGTCATATTAAGGTTCTTTGATAGAATGCTAATAAATGCAGGACATAAATAGTAGAAGTAGCATAGTAGAATAGGAAAAAGAACTAGTAGAAAATAGAGTTTTATTCAAGAACATAAATTTTGTGTTGGAAAGGTTACTGGCAGAACATATGAAACATTTTGCTATAGTCTTTTTTGCCCACACACCCAGTAACAGAATTAAGAGTTTTGCTTGTAGAAAGACATGTACAAATAAGGCTTTTGCAGTGGTAAGATATATTGTAAATAGTCTGACTTGCAACAATAAGTTATAACATGTTTATTTTATTTTTCATAAAGTAGAGAGCTTTAGAATGATAATAACATATATTAACCCTCAACCAGTGTCATGAAACCACAACCATTGTTGTTCTCATGGAGAAACTTGTTACCCTGCAATTTGATATTCTTGGTCTCATGGAGTAACTTGCTACCTCACCTGCATGAACAGAATGGAACCAGTGACAAGTGTATAAAAATACTAAAAACTATTTATTAAACATACAGATTGTTTGAAAAAATATTTATGATGATTTGGACCTAAAACATTATTTAACTAGAACTATGAATAAAATTTAAACTTTTTTTTAGATTTTCAAAATGTGAATAAACTGCCTTTCTCACAAAGCATTAATGGTGTGCCATGGTGCACAAGTAAATCACTTACAATCTTCACGTTATTTCCGTGTTTTGTGGTCATCAGTCCTGAGACAAAAAGCATAATGTCCACTCATGCTTGCAGAAGATTCTACTGGGATGAATTGTGGTAATTTGTAATTTAGGGCAGTCATACCAGACTTGATAGACTTAGACAGATAATGCATATTCAACATTCTTCATTTTATTTGTTTATCTATCAACTGTTCTCCAAGCTCCTGCAAAAAAAAAAAAAAAAAAAAGCGCTGTGTTCTTAAATGTGATCTTTGGTTCCAGTTTGCACTGTGACTTAGCCAAATGATGAGGTTGGCAATGGCAGCCACATCCAGCATATTGAAAAATAGTGTAATTGGCCACCTGGTGATTTCCCATATGCAGGTGGTCATATGGACTACGTAGTCAAGGTTATCTACCCCACCCTTGTTTTTATTGTAGTTATGGATGATGTCTGGCTTTCTTTGTTCTCCACCCACTGACAGGTCATGGTGCATGCTTGACAGCAAAAGCACAAATTTGGACTTCTTTGGAACATAGGAAACTAGGGTGAGTTCCCCACCAAAAGCAAAAATGGATGGAAAAGTTTCCCTTCTTTGATTTGCTTGCATTTTGTTTGGGACATCAGTTTTGTTTTTTCTGAATTGTACCCACATAAGTCAAGTCCTGCTGTAGCAGTCTTTCTGCCAGGTCAGTACTTGTAAAGAAATTGTCACCCACAATATTCCTTCCTGTCCTGTATCAGGGATGAACCAGTTTTTCAATGACCTGGGTACCAAGGATCCCTTGATGTGGAGCTTCTGGTTGCTTATGCAGGCAGCAGTATCCAGACAGGGGGCATGATGTTTCTGCATCACAGCACCATCAAATTTTCAAGCCATATTTGCAATGCTTGCTAGGCATTTACTGTCTGAAGGGACAGTGACCCGTGAATGCAATGAGCTGCTTATCAAACATCAGATGTATTTCTGGAATATACCATTTCCTGTGCTGCTCAGTGGATGGGTGATGGGTGGATGGGTGAGCTGCTCTCAAAATTGTGGCCAAACAAGTCTAGGCCTGTCATTTATATAGAAATTGCATTGTGGTAACAAGTTATCCCAGTGCATTAACATGGGCTTGAGGTAAGTTGTTACCCCATATGGAAAAACACATTCACACCTGGGGTAACATGTTACCCTAGGCAGTTTTTCATCCACAGAGAGCAAACCATTCATATAAGCTGTCTATTCTTTTGGGATAGTGTGCGCTGCAGTGCCAGTGACAATGTCCTAATAATATTTTTTTTAGAATTTCATTTTAAGATACTGCACAAAATATGTGTCTCAGGTAGGGAATTACCCCATGGGAACATATGAAGGTTAATCTCATATAGTAGCACATCAGCTAGGCTGGTATACCATTATGTTAGAGCAGGAAATATGCAAGTACACCACCGTGGGTGTGCCAACATGAGAGGCTAACTGTGCAGTAGCCAAATAACACTACACAGGAGCATGCTGTGCAAAAAATGCATTAATATACTACTGCACAGTAGTAATAGGCTATTGCACTGTAAGCGCCACTAAAAATCCATGCACCAGTGCTACTGTACAGTAGTGCGAGTTACTGCTCATTGATTTAATACTTTGTTAACCAAGTACTAATCTTAATGCACAGTAACTACGGCACATTAATGAACATGTAGAGCACCCACTGTCTACATATGCATCAATATTAAGGCACAGAAAGTTAATTAACTTCACAATAAGGTAGCACTGTCGGGGACAGTACTGTCTTAAAGTGGAGTCATTTACTGTGTAGACAGTGACTGGGACTGCAGCAGCTTGAGCCAGGGCAGATCAATCATGGGCTGGCAGCAGGCTGTGGGGAAGGGGTGGAGGGGCAGACACATGGCTTCACAGTTTTAGCACTCTTGTGCCCCAGCCTGCCCCTTCACCATTTGACACCATTACCCAAATCTCTAAGCCTGAATCTCTAAGCCTTCTGTCTGCCTGGGGCAGCTCCACCTTGGCTCAAACTGTTTCAGTCCTAGCTACACATGTGCAGATGCTGTTCCTAAAAGCATCTGATTCCAGTGCAAACTGTGCTATCACATCACCTTAATGATGTGCAGAGGCACCCAGTAAATAACAGTAATATTGGAAGATTATTTTCATCCAAAGGAATAAATATTTTGTATTCTCAAAACTAAATCTTCATCCAGCAAAGTTTTAAACACACAAATTTGAGACTATTTAAGATTTATGAAGATAAACAAATGATTCATACATATTATTATTTGTAGTAATTATTTTTAATTAAATGTATACGCTGCTGTTGGCTACAAAGGGCCAACTGTCATGAACATCATCAATTCTAGTTTACTGTACGGGATGTGAAGTTACCAATAACATTATAAATGCAAACTTTGAGTTATGAGTGGTACTGGTTACCTTAGTGCATGCACATGCACACATAAACACACACATTCATTCAAACCCATGTAGTATGGTATATAGTAGCTACTGTAATGATTGTGGGAGCACTGGCATTATTATATCTATCTATCTGAGGCCCTGCATTCTGCTGTTGATGGTCAGCTTCCTTCAAGGCAATGTCTTCTTCATAAGGGGCTCACCTGCTTGTCCTTCTGTCTTGGTAGGTCAGGTGCTGGATGAAAGGGTGCCACTGAGGGTCACGCTTCACTGCCTTTTATCCCTTTCTGACAGCATCATCATGGCTGCCCATTCCAGAGGTTGCTGTCCCACATGGGTCTTGAGTAGTGCACAATAGCTGTCAGTCATAGTCACAGGGGGTTCTACCCCATGGTGTAGTTTTGGGAGTCCACCCTTCACTTGATCGATTCAATGGCTGTATTGTCATGGGTTACAGGAATAGTCAATAGGGTGGGTGCTCAGTTCCAGGATCCAGTTCCTTGGCTTGATAAGCCTAAAATGGCTTGTACAGTAGAGTTTTGTAATGTTAATCTCCTCTGGGTAGGCTATTGTCAATCAACAACCAGAGGTTCTTGCTTTGTCATTCATACTCACACTCACTCAGGGACCAGCCCAATATAGCAAACTTTATCACTTTACAATTCCAATTCCAATGCAATTTTTAACAATGGTCCAGGGTATAGATTCATTCTACAGGGAATACATTCCTTAAGGGTTTAAAAGTATAAAATATAAAATAAAAAATGTCATGATAAAGATGAGACACATGAAATATAAAAATGCACTGTGAGAAATATAAAAATGCAATGGGAGGTAGTAAGGTTCAAAGGCTACTACAGCCAGTAAGTGAGTTAAGTTAGCACCAGGATATAGTTATAGTCTTTGAAGTGGATGTTTTAGTCCTTTTGTTTTCTTTAGTGACACTGAGCTTAATTGATATGTAGATATAGTTTGTAGGTTTCTCCTAGAGAAAGCCACTTCAGTTTTCTGGCTTGCTCTGAGCCTTGGCACACCCACGCAATGAGTATGCTAAGTCTCTGCCAATATTCAGAAGGGAAAATAAACGCACAAAAGGGGGGTGCTGGCAAGAAGGGACTTCTTGTTATGTCAATGTCCATGGGGGAATGTATGAAGTGAGATTTCTGCTAAACTGCCTTCCCAGCAAGGCTCACGGTGGTTTGCCATAAGAGTAAAATAAGTTAAAGAACAGAACAATAAAGCTATTTAAATGACAGGAACACAATAAAAACTAAGACATCCTAAACAATTTCTCAGCCTAGTTTTGTTTGCCAAATGCCTTTCCAAACTAGGAAAGTCTTACAGTGCTTCTGAAAAATGTCCAGGCTTAGGCTCTTATGAGCCTCGAGGGGGAAGAAGTTTCAGAGCTGAGGAGCCTCTGCTGACAATGATGTTCCATGTGTTTTCACTAAACAGACTTGGGTGTATTGATGGTACTTGCAAGATGCTGCTTTGGTTGACCTGAGCCATCCTAATGGTGAGTAAGGGAGAAGGCGATCCCTTAAGTACATAGGGCCCAGACCATTTAAGGAAGGAATTAGCAACTTTTTTAGGCAGTGTCAAAAACACCTGTAACTTCAACTTGCAAGATGTTTGTGTGCCAAGGGCAGAGAGCAGGGGAGCTGCTAGGTGCCTGATCCTTGTTGTGGCAGCACAGCCCTAACCCTTTCCCTGCTGCCCACCCTCAGGCGTGCATTTCAAGCAAAATGCCTTCACATACTATGCTGTGGCACCCATGCCAGAGGTTGCCAACCCATGATTTAGGGCATTACAGGTCAAAACCAGTGCCTGAATAATACATGGAAAGCTTTTAGGAGCCAGTGCAGACTATAGAGCACTGGAATAATGTGCTTCTGGTGATACATCCCCATCACAATGCAGGTCACTAAGTTCTGTGCCAACTGCAGCTTCCATATGGTCTTTAAGGGCAGCCTTATGTAGAGAATATCGTCATAATTTAGCCTTGAATTTACAAGCATAGAGGATGGTGGCCAGATCCAAATATGAAAAAAAGGGGCACAGCCAGATTACCAAATAGAGTTGGTGAAAAAATGGTTCTAGCCACAACCACCACCTGAAGATCCAGGTGCAGTAGAGGATTTAGAAGCACCAAGGATGCAAACTTAAGTGACAAAGGGAGGCTGAACTCCATTAATGATAGGTATCCCAATACCTTCTAAATGAATCAGCCTGACCCTGCCATCACCTGTGTTGTTTAGATTCAATCTTGATTCGTTCATTTTCATATGATCTCTAGGTATAGCTAGACACTGGAAAAGGACTGAGATCTCAGGGCCTGGGTCAGATGTGAAAGAGAAGTAGATCTGGAAGTCATTTGAAGTGAGGTGCCATAAAGATGGCACTTCACATCACCATAGTATGTTGCCCACTGGATTCATATACATATTGATCAAGTGGGACGGGGAGGAGACAAGATGGATCCTTTTGGAATCCCACAGAAAAGTTCTTGAGGGGATAACAAACACTTTACGATCATAACCCTCTTCAGTGTGCTTGGAAAGAGTGGAACCAATTTATAATGACCCACTAGGTCATTTAAACAGTTTATCAGCACTTTGTGACCAACTATACCAAATGCTTCTGAAAGTTCAAGATCAGGAGGGTGCAACATAAGGATTGGGTTAGGATGTAGGTGTCTGGGCCTGTGGGTAAGTCCTGAAGAACAACTAGGACATCAGCTAAGTAGAGGTATAGATTATAAGGGCTTCAGGTTGGGGTCTGGATCAGTCGAGCAGGAAATGTGGGACCAAATCCAGTACAGCCAAGAGGGAAGTCCAAGAGATGTAGTCCAGGGTGCAAACTGAGGTCAAAAGCTAAGAGAATTAGAAAGGAAGGTGCTGTGTTCCAGAAAATATGTAAGAGCTGGATCAGGGAAATTCAAAGTTGAGTTAGGATACAGGAGAACGAAAAAGCAGTGAATGCAAGGCTTGTTGGACCTGATTGGGCTGCTGTCAAAGCATGCCTGTAGCCTGAGTGAGACAGCCAGAACCAGAGGGATTAATAAGCAATAAATATGTGCTTCTTGGAGGCATTTGGTATTTTGCCTAAACAGGTAATATTAGTTAATATAAGCTTGTAAGTTTGTAAACTGCAAATGTAATTTGTCTGCCATAAGTTTAACCAAAATGATAAATTAACTGTTCATGGAACTGACTGGGCGCCATAGGCAAAGCTGCAGCTGTGAGATTTGCTGGCCTAATGGTTTTGTGCTCAAGGTTCAGCCTTAGCAATAAAAACTGGATCTAACTGCATAGCACACCCAACACATTCCAAGAAAACATATCCCAAGAAAGCATATACAAATGAAGCCTAGAAGGGGTTGGAACTTAGGCAGAGCAATGTCAATTTCAAACCTAAAGGTGCTGCATCATAATTTACTTATTGGATAAACCTGTGACTGTGGAGTAACCTTTTATGATAATTTTAACACCTTTCAATCCCACAGGGTAACAGCTATAGAGCAACATTATGAGTGGCACTGAGGCCAACAGATTAACATAAAACTAGGTATAAAAAGCACGTGCATCCGGTAACCAGTAGGAAGGAGGGAACAGAACGGTCATTTCTGTTCCATGCCAGGACCCCAGACTCCCGGTGTGAGGAAGATTGGATCCTGATCAAGGGACCTTCCCCGGTAATCCCTCTGACAGCATTGATCATCAGAGATGCCTGACTTCACTGGAATAACTTGGCACGCACCTGGCATTGACGGACTATTGATAAATTGCCAACCCATGTCTATCTAGCTGTTGTTTTGAACAGTCAAATGACTAATACCCTTGCAGTGCCCAGTTGGCCTGTGACAGATTGATCTATCTATCTGTTGTTATTATCTGTTGTTATTATTTATTATTAACTCTTTAATACTTCATTATCTGCGTATCACATTTATCTTTCTGTTAACTGTCATGGTGTTAGCTATAATAAATTTGCCTTTATTTCACACCCAACTTTGCCTCCTCAATCTGAGACTGAATCGAACAGCCCAGTAAGCCTGTAATAAAAGTGATAGTCACAGTGCTCAGCTGTACTGTGACACCTGAGGCTACAGGTTTGCATAAAAGGGCTAAGTGGTTCTCTCAGCAGACAATCAGAGAACTGGGGAAGTGACATTAGCCCTGGATCAAGGTCAGGTGTGGAAGTTTGAGAGCTTGGCCCAGTGAGGCCTAATAGGTTAGAAGACCTGACTCACAATTTCCTGTCAATCTGCAGGTGAATGAAAATCATTAGGCAATGCCATGACTAATGACATAGTTTCTGTGCTACATCCAGGATGAAAGCGAGACTGACAAGGATCTGAGAAAATATGACATCCAGGTGTACTTAGAACTGTTGGACAACTCTCCTTTCAATGACCTTCCCGAAAAGGATGAGGTTGGAGATAACAGAGTGATAGCTGCTTGTGCAGTCAGTGTCAAGCAGTGGTTTCTTTAGTAGTGGTCAGACAATTGCATTCTTAAAAACAACTGGCATCTTAACCTCCTAAAGGGAAGCACAAAAATCCCTGGCAATCAGCGGTCCTACTCTCCCTCAAGTGGGCACAGGTCCAGTTTACAACTGGTGACTCTCATCTCCCCAGACACATTATCTGCATCAGTATGTGGCATAGGCAGACAAGGTTCCTTGGGTGAATGTGATATCTTTTATTAGACCTACCCAAATAGTCGGAGAATAGTTATTAAGCAAGCTTTTGGGTTCAAAAACCCTTCGTCAGGCTAAGGAAGCTTCAGCAGTTGATGTGTGCTCTTCCCGGATGGAAATCAGAGAATGATGTTTGTAGAAATCTTTGTAATCAGAGAATTCGTGATTCTTAAACAGAGAAAACCAGGATACCTGACATGCAGAGCTTTTTCAGTAACATCAAG
The DNA here is from genome assembly GCA_030014935.1 of Caiman crocodilus. Taxonomy (NCBI): domain Eukaryota; kingdom Metazoa; phylum Chordata; order Crocodylia; family Alligatoridae; genus Caiman; species Caiman crocodilus. Next base: position 36,147,618 of record JAGPOW010003642.1, read on the forward strand.
TCTGTATACAGACCAAGCTCTTGCGAACTCACTTCACTTAGATCTGAAGATGGTAGTACACGCCTCAAAGACAACAAATCCATAAAAAACTGCTAGAAGAAACATGATCAAATCTCCTGAACCAAGAATCAATCATGATTGATTATACTATCAAATACATCTAATGGAATCCAGTAAAGGAAGCACCAAAAATCTCCATAAACTGTTTCTCAAAATCTGAAACACTGAGAAAATCACAAACATAAATTCTCTGATTTTAATCCCCCAAATATACTTTTTATCTGTGATTAAAATGAAACACCACTATATATATAGGTATCAGCTGAACACAAAGTTTCAATGGTATATTTACAATTTTAAAGCAATTTGGAAACCTGCCAGTGCCTTAATCACTCTAATAACATTTATTCTAACTACCTATACATTTTTGCATTTGATTTTGGGGGTTTTGTTTCTCATGGAAAATCAGAGCTTCCCCTCCTTCCCTGCTCACCAGGATGAAAGTCCAACTGCAGCTGTCCCCCAACTCCTCCTCCCCCCCACTTTGTGGCATGGAGCAGCCCTGATAGACCAATGACCTGTAGACTAAATAATGAAAAAAATATTTCCAAATAATTGATTTGATAATTGGTAGAAGGGTCAATGAACTATATTATTAATAAACAATATATAAATATAACAATCTTTTAAAAGCATATGAATTAAAGTAACATAAAATATAAATATAACCAGGAAAAGCCAACTGTACTAAGTGAACTGAAGCTTAAGCACAAACACTGACAGGCAGTCAGTCATTGTTTGCATGTTTATATGAGACCAGCTCTTGATAGATCTTCTTAAATTCCCATGAGTTCTGACTATACTTATAAGATGCACTCATGCTTACAGGTATTCAGTGCTTGAAGTGGAACAGTGGGAGACAAGCTTGATTTTTATACCTTATTTAACTTTCAGTAGGAACTGACAGTAACCCTTTACATACATACTTGTATGAAGCAAGCACTGAAGCCTAAAGTTCTTTAGCTTCTAGTGACAACTCTTTGGTATGTCTTCAGAGTATCCCTTATGCTATGTTAACACACAGCTTGACAGAAAGCCTACAGTTTAATTGTGTTGTCTTGAGTCTTGCTTCAAACTCTTCTGCTCATCATCAGCACAGTTCAGTACTTGCTGGAATGTTTTTATTGCTGTTTGGAAGCAGTTACAGGTTAGTTTCAAATGTTGCCATTTTCTGCAATTTATTGCCACCTCAATGGTGGGTTTTTTTCAATGTTTCAGTAGAAAAACAATTATTACAATAATAGACAATAGGGTAACCTCATGAGGCTTTCCATGTCGTCAGCCAACTTGTAGATCACATAAATTACTCTTAGTTTGTTGCTAAAAATCTGATCCATGAGAGCTTAAGTGGTCCTTCCAAAGAGCGATAAAAGAAGGTGGAAACTTTATTACAGTGTCTGTTATTATGTTAAAGCAGACCTTTTTGTTATAGGAAAGCAGCCAAAAGGCATTTTGTGCCTATAGGAGCATGCTTATAATTGAACAATATAATTTGTATCCAACAGGTGTCTGTTAGGGAGTTTGTGAGCAGCAAATCTACAGGAAAAGAGGAGTGATTGATCTTGCTTTAAAGATAGTATGCTTCATACACTAAATAATATCTTTATAGCCTCTTATGACACTGTTCAATCAAAGTATTTAATAAAGGTAAATATGCATATAAAACAAATTCACAAGGAAGGCTGCCATGATTCATTCTTTTACTTTTTCCTCTTCTCTTTTTCGTCTGTATTCCTTTCCATATGCCTAAGTAGTCCCTGCATATTGTTTCAGGAGTTTTCAATCCATGGTATTATCACATTAGGCAATAGGTAGACAATTGGTGACCTAGGATAAAGCAAAACTGTGATTTGATGCAGTACATGCATAAGTATTGTTAGAAAAAAAACATAGATATAAGTGGAAGAGGAAATGGTATTGCTGAGAAGATACAGTATAGACAATCAGGCGTAAGGCTCCCTTTTTTGTTGTTATGTTCAGTTTCACTGCTGATGTAGCTCTCAGTGTTCAAAACTACGAAAATGAAGACATTCCCATTCCTTCTCTACCTTCATTTCCCTTTTACTTCCTAAAAAGATTTCAAGGTAGAAGCTGTTTTTCTTATATGTGTTTGTTCAGTACTAAATGATTGGGCAGCAATCCATGATTCATCATACAAATGAAGTACTAATATGCAAGGTTGGAAAAACAGAAGCATTAGACTGACGCTGGTTAAAGTTCCAGAGCCCTACAGTTTTATAAGAAGTTTAAATAAAGTTGCGTATGGAAAGCAGATGCATTCTCATTTCTTGCTCTGGAAAGAACATTTTTCAAAAGCAATGGGACAGAATAATCCAAAGATTTATAGAGAGATCATGAGTTCATGTAGTCTGACCTTTATATATTGGGCCATTATATAGCATCTAGTTACTGCTTGTGTTGGGTCCAGTAACCTGGGTTTTGCTAAAGCACATCTGCTTTTGACTAAAGCATTTCTTTCTGGAGAGCACAACAGAAGTATCAGGAAAATCTCCTTCTTCAGCAATCTCTCACAGTCGAGGATGACTGTCTTCCATGATTGTCATATCTCCATGTCCAAAGATGTCTGATGAGGCCTATCTGGGATAAACAGATTTTACTACAGCTCACACATGTTTTTCCAGGTGGGGTGAGTGGAACTGGTTTCTTGATTTGCTCTGGACACACTGTTTCTGCAACTCCTACTTTTCTATCTCCTGTTGTTGTCATGAGGTTTCAAAGTACTGAGATCCTTCTAAAAGGCTTTTCCTTCATTTGGAGCATTCCTGGGCAATAGTCTCCCATAAGTTTACATCAATATTATATCTTTTTAAGTTGGCCTTGAGGACATCCCTGAAGCACATTTCCTTCCCTCCTCTTGAGCAACCACCTTGGCAGAACTGGGAGAATAAAACTTGATTTGGGAGTCTGAATTCAGACATTCAGATGACATGGTTGGCCCAACGAAGCTGATGTTGGATGATCACTGCCTCAATACTCATCATAATTGCTTGCAGGAATATGGTAACTTTGATGCATCTGTCTTCCTATTGGATTCAGAGGATCTACCACAGGTAGTATTGATGGTTCTTCTTTAACCTTAGACGTCTCCTTACATTGTCCATGTCTAAGCTCTGTACAGCAAGGTGTGGATCACAACTACTTTATAAACCATGAGCCTGGTTTTGGATGTGATGGTGCAATCTTCAAACACCCATTTCTTCAGACATCCAAAGACTGCACTTGCACATCTGAGGCAATGTAGGGTTTCTTTGTCAATGTCAGCCTTCTATGAGAGATGGCTTCTGAGATGTGGGGAATATTCAGCATTCCCCAGAGTCTCACCATGGATCTAGGTTACCAAACGTGGAGACTGTTCATTAGGAGCTTGTTGGTGGAGAACCTTAGTATTCTGAATAATCCGTGTCAGTCCCTTTTTCTTGTATGCCTCAGTAAAGACACAGATGATTACCTGAAGTTCTGCTTCTCAGTAAGCACACGCTACAGCATCATCAACTGTAGTGATGCAAAGGTCAGGGTGGTTTTGGTTTTGGCTGGGAGTTGATTGAGGTTAAAGAGCTTACCATCCATTGGGTATCTGAGCTCAACTCTGACTGGAAGCTTATTGGTGATCAGATGTAGCATCACAGCAAGGAATATTGAGAAGAATGCTGAAGTGATGATGTAGCCTTGCTTAGTTCTGTTTTAACCTCAAAAGGATCTGTCATTACTCATCCATTACTCAAAACAACCACTCACATTGGTATTGTGTCACCTGAGTTCTTGGGCCATAATTGCCATGTGGTGCACTGGATGTTCACTATTAGAGTTGTCCATGAGGGTCTTGATGCACCAGGTCCTGAAGATGATAGTGTGTCTTCACTGATACATTTTACCACAGCAAAGATAATCCCACAGTCCATGGCTATCCAGTCAGGAGGAAGGAGACAGGCTATGTTTAAGGAAACTTTTCTAGTCCCCTCCCCATGTAGGGTGAGCACAGCAGATGCTGAAGAGGGCTGCTGAGTCACAGTTACAACTGCCAAATTGCACTTCTCTGTCTCATCCAAGTGCTAGATAACCTTCTTATAACTGCCACCTTCATACCAGATCATGAGTAGGAGATTCCAGACCTCACAGTCCTGTTCCCATCACCATTAGCTGGTCACCAAAAGGTGTGAGGAATGTTTTGGAAAGACATTTTTTTATGCAAGATGCCTGTATATGACTTCCTTTATCATGGAGAAACTGCTGCACATCAGTTTTCACATGGTTCTAGACAAAATGAGACCTTGATCCAATGGCAAGGAGACCAAGACAGTGAGGATCTCATTCTGCTGCAGCCTTTATCTGCCTTCACAGCCATTAAGATTCACCTGCTCTGCTATTGAAGATTTGTAGACCATGGCTATGGGCTGGACAGGCTTTTTATAGTGAAGGGCTGTACTCACCATGTCATAGTACTGTCAAGGGATATATGTGGCTTTTCAAGAGGGAAAGCATTGCCATCTTCTGTCCTCACCACATCCTGGTGGTGCTGCTGCTTGATTCATGACTGCTTATTTATCAGTTGCTCCTGCTTTTTTCACAGCTCACCTTCCCTGAAGTTCATTCCACTATCCACCACCTGTGGATATGCTGTGTAGCAGTACAGCTCTGTACCACATCAGAAAGATCTAGGAAGTTATAGACAAGATTTCTAAAGTACAAAACTGTTGCGAGGGGAGGAGATTTAACTGTTTTTTTTAATTTTTACTTTTAAAACCAAATCAAAGTAAAAGTACTTCTTATTTTATGTTTATTATGAATAAATTAAATTAGGCTCTAATTTTATTTGTATGCTGCCAAAAAAAAAGATATTAAAGATAAAGAATAATGAGCTATCTTTTGGCAATTAACAGGAAAACCAGAACATAGCATTTTCTATAGTCTTTTGTTAATTATTTCTGCCTTTAGTCACTATGGACATTACACAAGTGCTTCTGGAGGTATATGTGTGTGTGGGACACACACACTTTAATTAGAGCCACTCTGAGAGTAGCTCTAATTAAAGTGCCCAGAGAGTCACATGTCAGAGTTCTCACACTGAAAAATGGTGGCAGGGTGCTTTAACTAAATTGTTAAAGGACCATTGCCACCTTGCAACCCCATTGAATGAGCTTTAATTAAAGCACCCCAACAACATTTTTCAGCATGGGGAAATGGTTACATGTGACATTGGAGTCTGCTGGAGCACGGTAATTATCACTTTCCAGTAGACTTGATTAATTGAGCGAGTCTGCTCAGATACATTGTAATTATAGCACATTGGAGCAGACTCAATATACATGTATAGGCACCCTTTGATTTCCCATGCATAGCGTAGCAGCCCTAAACCACTATGTACTCTGAGTCAGCATGTTTCCTTTCCTTCCTTATCCCCATAAATATTGCTTATTCTTCTAAATGCTTTAAGGACAAGGTAGTTATGGCAAGACAAATCATTATAGAGAAATATCACTTTAAAAGCCTTCTGAGTTTTTTATTTTCTTACTTATTTAATGTGCATAAGTATTCTCATCATCACTTTAAATAGAGCACATCTTGACTTTTTACATGTTTTTATGCATATGTTTATATCTTTCTCACTTTTTCAAGTCTTGCAAAATCAGTAATCCCTTGACACTGTAAATACTGACATTTATATCCAACCTTCCAACCTTATGCATGTGTGTAGTCCTATTTACTTCAATGACACTAATCATGTGAATAGTTAGCCATTTTCATGTTTGCTAGCTGTGTGTTCAAAGGATCAGTGAGGCTGAAAACACCAACAAATTTAGAGGATGAGAGGAACATACAAGTAGTATGATTTAACCAGGAGACAAAAGTAGGTCTATCTTATCATAATGCATGTGTGTTAAAGGACAAGATTTAATTTGGAGTGGGAAGGAATATAGGAAGAAAACAGTATGGAGAAAAGATTAGTGGGAAGGAAATCTAATTTTTCAATTTTCTGAATTTATCCAGTTGTATGTAAAAACTACCTGTGTTCACATATATATAAAACAGAATACACGTTTATATGTATGTATGTATGTATGTATAACAGAATACAATTTTTTACGTTAAATTGGATAAATTCAGGAAATTGAAAAAATTAGGTTTCCTTCCCACTAATCTACTCTTCCTTCTGTTTTCTTAATATTTATATATGTTTCTTCCAAATATATATTTATTCCACTGGAATGTATTATTTAGGCTGGTTAATACCAATGAAAGAGAATGACAGAATGAGCACAGGAGAGTTTGGAGTGTGTGACAGTTTTTTTTTTTCTTTTAATTTGAAACATTTAACATTTCCTTGAACTCTTGGGGAGACAAATAACCTGCATTGTTATTTTGAAAGTTAAATCAGAAACCTAAAAGCCAATTTTTAAAAGAAAATAATATTAACTAATGATGTAATAGCAAATAATCTAAATTAATCTACATATACTAGTCTCTGATGTCTATGACTCAAAGCAGTGTTTGTAGTGAATAATTCAGATTTGAGATAAGATCAACTGATTGTTTTTGTGTGAGTAGTGCTGGGGGGTTGTTGTGGGGGAGCAAGGAGCATGAGCAAGGCTGGGAGGACTGTGGGGGGAGTGAGGGGCACCAGCAGGGCTGGGAGGGGAGTGGCTGCACCAGCAGGGCTAACTCACTGCTCACTTCCCCACTGGTGGGGCAGGGGGCTGGGATCTGCCCTACTTTTGTAGCTCTTTCTAAACCCCATGCCTGGATCAGCTAACTGGGGCATGGGGCTTGGATCTGCCCCTGACTGGGACAGTTCACAGCCAGCCCTGGATTACACAGGGAAAGCTGCATGTGCAACCAGGGGCTGGCTGGGGACTGCCTGAAACAGGACAATCTCCAGCCCCCTCCAGGCTGCACATATTTCCCTGTGTAACCTGGAAACTGTCTTGGTCAGGGGCAGATCCCAGCCAGCTCCAGGGTGGGCAAAGAACTGTCCCCATGCAGGGATTTCCCAGCCATGCCTCAGCAATTGTAATTGTGATTGTGGAGTGGGGACTGGGGACCTTGTTCTCTGCCCAGCTCTGTCCTCACAGAGCTGGACATAGAATGGGCTGGAGAGGGTGTTTTCCCTCCAGCTCTGGACTTACAGAGCTGGGCAGAGAAAAAGTTCCCCAGCGGTCACAAGGCTTAGACTTAAAGATCCTTATCTCCCAGATGGAGCAGCCTGGTCATGGGGCCTGGCCTACAAGACCCTTATCTGCCACCAGCTGGTCTGCCACTGTGGGGCCAGTGCTGAGAGATAAGTGTCTCCCAACCTAAGCCCTGCAACCTCCTGGCTCAGGCTGGGAGATAAGGGTCTTCCAGCCTGAACCCTGTGACCACAGGGCTCAGGCTGGGAGATAAGTATCTCCCAACAGTGGCCCCATGGTGGCAGAACCATTGTTTGGAGATAAAGGTTTCCTACCCCACTGCTTCCTGATCCAGGAGCAGAGGGCTCAGAGCTTCCTGCTCCTGGGAGAGGAGGACATAGTACCTGCCTAGGCACCTGTGGCAGAGCCTAGTTGAGTACCTGCCTAGGCACCTGTGGCAGAACCTAGTTGAGTACCAAGAAGCTCTTGGGGGCAGGGAGCTATCTCCTACCCCCTGGTAGATAGCTGACTGGCAGCAGATTTGGCTCCCAGTCAGGCACCTACACAAGCACTAAAGCACCATTATTAATGCCAAGTAAATTTGCTACTTGCATTTGCAAGTAGGAAATTTACTCAGGATTAGGGACATGTACTATGAAGTAAGCACATACATGTGCAGACCCATATGCTTACTTCACAGTAAACTATGCTAAATTGCCATTGAGCATCTCAAGTAGATATGCCCACTTAACCACAGACCACAAGACCTAGAAGCTTCCTCCTGGTCCTACATATCTCCTACAGACTTCTTCAAGGTAGACGAGGTTGGAGCATCTTCATAACGATTACTGAAAAGCCTGCATGATGGCTGTCTTACTGTTCACTGTGTGCTTAGTGTACTCTATAACAGCTTTTCTGAACTCACGGGTTGTAACCCAAAAGTGGGTTGCAGGAATGTATGAAAGGGCAATGAACAAAATTTAAAAATTGATCGTATTTTACATACATTTTTGACAAAATAGATGCTGCTTCTATGTTTGCCATAGAAAAACATGGATTTTCTCCTTTAAAGAAGAAAAATATGGAGGGATACTGTGGGTTTTCCCTTGCAGACTGGCAGAGTTCCATCCTGAAAGGGGCTGCTTAGGGCTGGGGGGAGTGGGAGAAGGGCAATCAGGCAGACAGTGCCACATGCATGCACACATGCATGTGGAAGCGAGGAGATTTGGAGACCAGCTCCTGCAGCTCCCCACAGATAAGTCTATGGGATGGTGGGTGGCATAGATGATGCATCAGGGGAACATGGAGGGGCACATGTCCCCCTAAATTTGTGAACCCACAGCACGACCTGGCATGAAAGGGCAAGACTCATTGCTGCCAGCACTGGTGCTCAGACCCCCATGCTAGCTGTGCCACCTGCAGCATGACAAGGAATGGATGGGTGGATGTCATACTGCTCTCACCTCCTCCCACTGCCAGCCATCCATGCACTGGGCTGTGGCTCTATCCCATCACCATGGCTTAGCCACTGCTGCTCTCCTCAGGCTGTGGCTCTACCCCTGAGGAAAGCTGGGGTGGCGGGCAGTGTAAGTGGCCTGAGGGAAGCGGTGGCAGCAGCTGGGCCACGGCAGTGGGGTAGAGCCTCAGCCCAGTGCAGGAGTAGCTGGTGACAAGAGGCATGGAGGGCAGCATGCCCTTCCCCACCTGTTACTCCTTGCACTACTGGTAGCATAGCTGGTGTGGGTATCCTGGCAGTACTCCACCCTCCCATACCAGGTTCTGATCATTGGGCAGTTGAGGTGGCTCCTGCCTATCATGGTCCAGCCAGTCTGCAGTCCCATGCCTACTGTGTGCACACAAACCTGGATGGGGCTCATGAGCCCCCATACTTCCCCCCCCCACACACCCAACCCCACATACCCATCCTCTTCCCCACACACAGGGGGGTCAGGTGTTGGGGGCAGTAGGTCAGGAGTGAGGGGCACCCAGAGAGATGAGGGGGTTGGTGCCTATGAGTTCAGAGTGAGGGGCACCAGCAGGGCCAGGATGCTGATTTCCAGTTAAATTATTTACTGTGTGAGGCCTGGACATCAATGTTTACAAATGGGTCCTAGTACAAGGTAGAATAAAGTTTGAGACCCACTGCTGTATAGGCAATGAGGGAGACCCAGGTTCAAACCTATGCTGTTCAAGAAAGCTTAAAACCCAGATGAGTGACTTAGGTCAGTTCTCTGGGGGAAAGATAGTAGGGATTTTCTTGCTTGCTCAGAGTGGGTACATAAGTAGCTATGCATATCCAACAGCAGAAACCCTCTGAATCCGTAAGTGCCAAAATTACCTGTAGATAACCAGGAAAAAAATAGAATGTCATTTGTAGATGAATGCTTATTTGACCTGAAAGCAACCATCAAATCTGGATGCTTAGTTGGCCTAAAGGGGAAAATGCTACCAAAAATGACCTCTGTCAGACCCTGACACCGTGCGGTGCCCAATGACTAGGAAGATGACAGTCCAATTACCCATAGATTCTGTTACTTGTTAGCCAGAGCAAAGAAGGGAGCAAACACCAGCACACAATGCTCACAACAGCTTTATTCAGAATGGAGACAGCTTCGGATTAGCTCCCACACCAGTAAGATACAGGGAGCCGCAATGAACAATAGTATTTCTACATTTATACGCTTTGGTTCATGTTTATTATCATTTATTCTATCCTTGCCCCTCCTATGTTCCATCCATTTCTCCCCCCATCTCAAGCTCCGCCTTTGTTTACTATTTGCTTCATTAGCATGAAATTGTCTATGCATTTTATTCATTTACATGTCTTTTTGATATGAGTGCATGTCTAAGATCTTGACTCCTGCTCTTTGGTCAATGGGCAGACTTTGACCAAAACCTGGAAGCTTCTGGATGCTTCTCTACCAATTTCCATTCGCCTTTTTGCATATGTTCATCTCAGATTCTGTTACAAATTGTGTGCTGTTTTTTCACATTCCAGTCTGTTTTTCTGTCTCAGTTGTACCATCTTCCATCCTTTTTGGGCCCCAATATCTTATCTCATTCCTCACTGTAGCTGGTTCACAGCACACAGGCTTAATTGCTGCTTTTTTCCAGAAAAATGGTTGACATAGTTAAAATAATTACTTAGCATAAGAAAATGGCTGGCTTAGCTATCATTCTGCCTTGTGGTCAGCAGCTCTGCTAGGCCACAAGTTATGCCTTGTATTCAGCTGCAAATCCAGTGCTCTCTCTAAGATCCAAATATTGATCCTTAACAACCTCAACTGCATTTTGTGAGGGCATCTGATCCTGACAGTGCTTATTAGGCATGTTCTAAGTATGCTTAACAGACTGGGCACCACAGGGGACCTAGGTTATACACTATGTAGTTTTGGGATTCCAGCAGAGCTGAGATAGAAGCTCAGTTTCTAGCTCCACAATATCAGGCAGTTCTGTACATGCCCAGAGGCAAAGTTTCACTTTTTAGATTAAAAAAAAGGTAATGACATTAACCACTTCTATACTTAAGCAGCTATTATTACACGGGAGTTTTTGGATGGCAGGTTGACAAGTTTCTTCAGGTAAATGTGTTATCTTTTATTAAACAAACTAAAATTTTGGGTGGGCAAGGGGGGTGGTTTTTGCAAGCTATCAAGCATAAACACTATTCTTCAGAACAATTTTTCCAACTATTTAGTTGGTCTAATAAAAGATATCACATTTACCCAATGAACCTTATCTGTCTATGTCCTTAGATGAACCCAGCTACAACCAACAACCCTAAAGCATGGATCACAGGTTTGCACTTAAATGCCTAACAGCTACCTGAGTCCTCTTTTACATGCCTCAGTACTTTTTAGTATATAGCCCTTAAGTGAAGACATCCTTGTAGAATTAGAGGAATGTGGTTGAAGTATCTGGCATCAGCTGTGAAGGATAAAAATAAGGAAGAAAATATGACCTGCATTAATGGATTGTTCTCAGGTGGAGTTGGATAAAACAAGTTTCAGCCTAATTAAACCACATCCTTAAACCACATCCACATTCTCTCATGTGTCTGGATCAGCTTATAATGCTGCCATTTGGATAAGCTATATTTAGATTATGTCTTTAACAATTATTTGATAAGACTATCCTTTCAAGCTCAATATTCACATTTAATGAAAATGTATATGTGTGGTTATGGGCATATGTAACAGAGCACAGGGTTATCTGCCCAGTGAAAGGTGAGCATGGGGCATCTCCTAACCTGAGCCCCACATTCCTAGTGGGTGAGAACAAGCAGGGGGATCCTAGACTCACTGAGAGTGCCAAGGCAGGGCCCAGGCCAGTGAAGGGACCTGTGGCAGTCCCCAGACTCTACATTGGAGGTCTGAGGCTGCATATAGGAGCTAAACCGAAGCTCCAACGCAGGAGTAGGGCCCTGAGCCTTGAAGATCTATTAAGGAAGCTCCCAGGGCCAGGGTTAAAAGGAGAGTTAGGGATGGCAAAGGGATAGGGCTTGGGGCCCCAATCCTATGAGGAGTGTACAAGCTTGGAGCCCAGTATCTGGGGCCTGGGGCCCAGGGCTTGGAGGTCCAGTGTATGGGGATTGGAGCCCAGTTTGCAGGATCTGGAGACCCATAGTGTATATAAAGAGAAAACCCAGGGTGAGGGCGCTGGGACCATAAGCTGTCTTGGGGAGTGAGAGTCCTGGTGAGACTCTGGTGCTTGCATCCCAGTGTAAGCCACTGGAGGGAGAAACACCTCTGAGGCATGGGACATAATGAGAGAAGGCAGGGGTTGTGGGTAATGCCCTTAGCATTGGGCAAGTAAATGGGCAGCCTCCTGCTTGTGTAACATCATAATAATTATGATGATAATAATATCATCAAGGCATGGCAGAAGAACTTGTTGGGTGGTTCGCCCAGAAGCATGTGGGTGGGCCAACGATGTGACTGGACCTGGGACACCCACTTGTTACAACTTATAAGGTTACCTCTATTTGTGTTGAAATAGAAGAATTCTTATAAGATTTGTAGAATGTTTACTACTTGAAGATTAAAGCATTATAGCTGTTTCATATTTTTAAAAGAAATTACTCATCCTTATTTCTAATACAAATCAACTGAACTACTCATTACTTTTATAACAGAAATACACAACTGTATGAACTCTCTGAAACTTAATATTCATCAGTATTGGAATTTGAATTCTAATGTGTAATATATATCCTTGCCAAATTGTTTCTTAATGAAGAAAAGGTAAAAATAATATTATATAATATTAATTTGATTGCCCATATCTCTCTATCAGATATCATGGTGCTAACATGTTTGCCTTTGCAGACAATATTATGATTCACAAAGCATACTATCCTGTTTTGCCCTGTCTTTTCTGTACCTAGCTGTCTATTCTCTTTTGGAACTTGTGGAGACCAGGTTGGTGCTTGAAAAAGGCAAATATAGTGCCCATCAAAGAATGGGAAGAAGGAAGCTCTGGGAAGTTACAGATCAGTAAACCTGACCTCAGTTCATAGAAATATCATGGAGCCAGTCTAGTGTGAAGCACCTAAAGCAGAACAAGGCGAACAGGAAGAGCCAGCATGGATTCAGTAAGAGCAAGTCATGTCTGATCAACTTGATTTTCTTCTGTGATATGGTGACAGGCTCTGTGGATGGGAAATGAGCAGTGGACATGATATACTTTAACTTTAGAAAAATTTTTGACACTGCCTCCCACCACTTTCTCTCACTAACAAGTTAAGTAAGGAAATAGTTTAGATGAAAATACTGTAAGATGGATACGTACCTAAATGAATTGCTGTACTCAATAAGTAGTCCTCAATTGTTCAGTGTCTAGTTAAGAGGAGATATCAACTGGCATTCCTCATAGGTCTCTCCTGGTTCTTATATTGTTTAATATCTTCATTAATGATTTGGATGATAGAATTGAATACACACTCATAAAATGTGTAGATGGCACCATTGGGTGGAATTATGAATACTCCAGAAGGAACTATTATGATCCAGAATTACCTGGATAAACTGAAGTAATGTTCCATAATTTACCAAATGAGATTCAACAAGGAGAAGAACAAAGTCCTGTGCTTGGAAAAGAACAATTGAATATCTATATACAGACTGAGGAAGACTGGCTAGGCCGCACCTCTGCAGAGAAGGACTTTGGAATTTCTTCTTCTTCTTTTTCCTCCTTCCTTCTTTTTTCTTCTTTCTTCCCTCACTTGTCCCATCTAAGTGCGGTCGCTGTTGCCTTTCTTCCAACTCTTTTTCTCTTAGGTCCTTCTCCACTATAACTCTTCATCTCATCATTAGTCATCTTCTTCCCCTTCTCCCTGGTAATGCCATTCTGGTAACTTCTTTTCACATATGTCCTTCCAAACTCCTTTGAACATGCCCATACCATGCCAGTCTTCTCTATTGTACTTTCTTAGATGACTCCACTACCTTCATCAATCCTGTGATGTGAGTATTCCTCACTTCATCCACCTTCATCACTCCAAACATCCATAGGAGCATTCTCATCTCTGTCATGTTCAGTCTTCTTGAGTTCCCCCCCCCCCCAGGGGACATGTCTCCACTCCGTACAATAAGGCAGGAGACACATACATGCCTTGTAAACTTCCCCCTTCAGCTTCACTGATACTCTCCTGTTGCATAAATATTACTGTCACCAGTTTCCAATTCATCCATTCTTGTGTTATTTGGTGTTTCAACTCTTTATATAACTCTGCATTCCACTGAATGGTTGAACTTGTCAACTTTTTAAATATGTTTCTCATCAGTTATCATATTTCCAGCATCAGGTACCTGAGAAATCACAGTACATATATTCTGTTTTGAATCTACTAATCTTCATTTCTCTTCCCTCTAGCACTTCTTTCCATTGGTCCAATCTAGTTTGCATTTCCTTTAGACTTGCAGCACAAATGACCACATCCTACACAAACACGGTGGTCTCCTTCTTATTTGTTTAGATAACACGTCCACTGTGACTGCATGTTTAGTAAATACAGCCACCATGACTGCAAACAAGAATGGGCTCAAAAATCAGATTGCAGTATGGAATTACACTAGAATATAAACAGAGTATGAGTCAACACTGTGCTCTTCTTGCAAAAAAGACAACAGCATACTGGATTGTATTAACAGGTATATCACTTGCAAATCAAGGAGATTGATTATCCCCCTCTAGTTGTCACTGTGAGGCCACATCTAGAGTACTGTGTCCAGTTTTGGGTTCCCCACTACAAAACAGCTGAGGACAAATTTGAGAGTCTGGCAGAAGGCAACAAAAATGGTTACAGTGCAGGGAACATGACTTATGAGGAGAGGCTTAGGGAACTGGGCTTCTTTACTTTGTAGAAGAGAAGACTGAGTGGGGATTTTATATCCATTGTCAACTACCTGAAGGATGCTTCCAAAGACAATGGAGCGAGACTGTTCTCTATGGTGGTAGAGAACAGGGCAAGGAACAATGGTCTCAAGTTGAAGTAATGGAAGCTTAGGTTAGATATGAAGAAAAACTTTCCCACTAGGTGGGAAGTAAAGCACTGGAACAGCCTATCTAGAGAGGTTAGAGATTTAAAATTCTTGAGACATTTTTAAAACCTATATAGAGAAATCTTGGGTGGGATGATCTAGTTGAGGATGATCCTGCTTTGATCAGGGAATTGGACTAGGTGACCTCCTGATGTCCCCTTCTGAACCTTATTTTCTATAATTCTAGGATTCTACTCTTCAGCATTTATAAGGCTTCACCTGGAGTACTGTATTGAGTTCTGGGCCCCACACTGCAAGAAGGATGTGGACAGACTGAAAAGAGTTGAGCAGATGATTAGAACTACGGAAAGAACAACTTATGAGTAAAGGATGAAAAAGCTAGGGTTATTTAGTTTGAGAAAGAGAAAACTGAGGAAGAATTTGATACTGTCATGGTCAGGGGTCTCCAGGTGGCATTGGAGAGCTGCCACGGAGACGCACTGAGTGTGGCACCGGGTGGTGACACCAGCTCAGATGCGTTCTGGGTCCTAGGCAGGTGAAGAGAGAGACTTCGGAAACGGTTGAAGTAAAATAAAAGAAGTTTACTTATTGAACTTGAAGAAAAGAACTATGTACAAGGTGCTGAGATGTAGTTATATACAGGAACAAGTGAAGATAGCAATGGATGCTAGCAGCAAGCAGAGTGCAATGCAAGGTTCAACGCAGGTGGCTGCAGCCAGGTGGAGGAATACTGTAAGTACTTAGTGTGTTCAAAAAAGCCGGAGTGCCCAAAGGTAGCTAGGGCAATCTCCCCGTCAGTTGTAATCGTTAGCTAGTTGTTGGCCAAAAAGAAAAGTCACCCTAGGGGTCTCTCAAGGCTCAGAACAGCTGATCAGTCTGTTCTAGAAATCGCAGCCTGAGAGTGAAAGTGTGCGCGTGTGTGTGAAAGGTCGTGTGCTCTCTCACCTCAGAATGCGCAACCTCTACATATAGCTTCCTAGACCAATCGGACCAATTAAGGCTTCTCTCGCAGATGGTTCTAGAAGCAAGGGCATTTGGACCTGCCAATTATGCCCTTGAGTATGCCAACAATGGTTTAACCATCACGATCACGCGCTGCCTGCATGATCAGCTAACCTGGGTGGTGTACTCTGCTACTGCATTACTCATTGCCATGCACAAACAGCCATGTCACTTAACATTGCACAAAACAACATGAATAGTGCCAACCAAGCTAATGCTGGATACTGAACTCTCTATTCACCGTAGGGCAATAATCTGGGGGAAGTTACTTCTTCTATCACAGATACCAGTCTTCAAATGTATGAAAGGTCATTATAAAGAGCATAGATATTAGCTGTTCTCTGTGGCTATAAGGAACAGAATAGGAAAAATGGCCTCAAGCTGTAGAAATGGAAATTTAGGTTGGAGATTAGAAGGAAATTTATGAGTGATTAAGCATTGGAACAGGCTTCCTAGAAAAGTTGTGCCATTTCCATTGCTAGGATTTTTCAAGAGCAGGTAGGACAAACACTTGCCTGGAATAGCTTAGTCAGCGATGATCCTTCCTTGAGCAAGGGGCTGGACCAGATCATCTTGTGAGGTCCCCTCCAGATCTACTATGATCTTACCTTCAAAGGAAGGGATTAAGGTGGATGGTGGTGAGGAGGGCAATTCAAGTCTAATCCACTCTTTCAGTAGATCTGAAATATTTAGGCATCCAGGAAAGGTTCTCACTGCAAGAAGGGGTGCTGAATTTGCCCTTCAGTGTACCTTCTGAATTATCTATCCAATATCACTGTATTTTCCTTAAAATAGTTTCATTTTTTTATGCTTGATTACCTTCCTATAATTTGCTTCTTCTACCTGCTACACTTGATTGACTTCTGTATCAATCAGCTATTTATCACTTACTCTCTTCCATTGCTTGTTACATCTTTTATTTCTTCTCTGAACAAAAGATTCACATCCACACATTCTTGAACATCAGCTAGACTGGTTTCTACAGCTTGGTGCTGAAATGTATTTTACCACTTTACATTTAATATCAGTGTGTTTTATTCCTTTATTACCTCATCTGATTCTGCCCCATGACTTGATGTATTGTGTCAAGGATATTTTAACATAAGCCTAATTCTGAAATTCAATTGCTCCTCAAGTGGATGTGTCTACACATGCAGTTGATCTGTGATCTGTTTACTTGTGAGTAAATCAATCAAGAATAAACACTCCAAGGCAGGTGTCTACACATGCAGGACGTGACACCAGATTCGCTGTTTATAGCAGCAAACTTCTCCCACTTCTTGTGGCCCTCCAATCAGCCCCTCAAGCCTCTAGCCATAGTTGGCAGTACATGGTAGCCATCTTCAGAAGCCAGTCCTATCCCCTTCTCCCTGGCCACCCACTTCTCTGGCCAGAAGCAGCATGCACAGTGCAGGGGAAGCACATGGCATCTGTCTTCTCACTGCCTATGTCACCCCATGCCATGGCTGCTTCATTCCCTGCCCCTGGCAGTGATGCCAAGTGCTCCAGGCACCATTCTGGGCCTTCCAGCCCACTGTGCTGATAGGCACATGGCCATCTGGGCCCTACTGGCTTTTTCATGTGCAGTGACCACACCATGCCACCCCCAGGACCGCCATCACTGCACAGCTGAAGCCTGGAGACCTATCCTGATGACCAGATTCTGGCAGGGACACTGACAACAGACTGCTGAGTGCCACTGCTGAGGCCTCTTTCACCCTACTGAGCCTATAGCCCTTCTACCTCTGGGCCTGCCAGGCCAGTCAGAACTGGTGGCTGCACATTTTCCAGCAGACCTGGGATGATGAGCAGTGGCTGAAGGGATTGAGGATGATCCAGGACACCTTCCTGGACCTCCTGTTGTAGCATGACAAAAACATGTGGAAGCCCATCCTTACAGACACCTGGCTGGCCCTTGCAGCTGCATGGTGATTGGGACCTGTCCCAATTGCTGCACAGCTGGGAAGCAGCTGTCCTTCAGCTGAGACAGCTCTCTCTGCCTTGCAGAGATCAGTCAAGACATGGCTGGGAGGCAGTTGCTCCCAGAGCTAGGACAGCTCCCTCTACCCTGAAGAGGTCAAGAATGGCCTTGGTGTACTCTGAAAGCTCAGTGCCAGCACACAGGGGAGTCTGGAGCTCCCCCTGGCTGCTGCAGGGGGCAGATCAGGGCAGGATGCATGCCTAGGAGTACTTCAATGAGCCTGAATTTTCTGCACAAAAAACTCAGGCACATTAATTGAACGTATAGACATGGCCAGTGACAGCCAATCAGCTGCCTGCTGACTTTATTTATTCAATGTAGCAGATTTGGAGGTATTTCACATTTAAGCCCCATGAGGTGGGAATCAACAGGTGATTTGGGATATAAAGCAGATATATAGTAATAAAATTTTACTTGACAGCTGTTCAGAAGCTATCAGAAGACTATATATCCCAGGATAAACAAGTACTTTTTAAAGCAGATAAAAATAGATAAAACAAGTAGATAAAATGTAGCCATATTGAATGAAGCTTTCAGACTCATGCTTTGAGTGCAAAGACACATGAGTTTACAGAATGACAACGTTTCTCGAGCCTTCTTATGCTAACATACAGAACTTCAACGTATTCATAAGATACATTTTCATACTCTATGTGGTATGCTATAGGCTTAAAAAATAAAACGTAGGCTAAAAACATTCCTACTCCAGTTGCATACTGTGTATGCCCCTTGGACCCCAAATAGTCCTTAAAGGACTAACCTGGGAGTATGAATTCACTATTAGTTAATTCTAGTGATTGCCACCTGAATCTGAGGAGTTATATTACAAACACTTATCAAAGTTATTCAGTCTTTTCTATACTTTTGTGTTGGCATCAAAAGGATTTCTGTGATCCTAAGTCTTATTTCTTAATGCTGAGTGTGTTTTAATGAGGTGAAAAATAACTTTTCTCCTGTACTTAGTACTGGTAAAGCCTCACTTGAAGTACTCTGTCTGATTTGGTATACCATGCTTCAAGAAAAATGTGCACCAAATATAGAGAGGCTACAAGAGATCAATAAAGATGAATACAGACCTAGTAAACATGATCTATCATAGAAGATTGAAAAGATAGGATTTGTTTAATCTAGGGAAAAGAACTGAGGGAAGAGATGAAAACTCTTGAAATGAAGAAAGCCTACTACAAGGGATTCCTAATGTTTTCCTTGCATTTTATATGAATGATGTGTAGTTCATGTGTAGATAACAGTGAGACCAGGTTCTAGAAGCAAGGACTCCTTTTCAGCAAAGTTATGATCTCACTGAGCCATAGACTTAGCTCCTTTTTACTGTGTCTTCTGGCACCAATTATCTTTCTTTACTGCCCAGTGGGCCAACTTCAACAAGCAGAAAGTGGGGAACACTTGTGGCTCTACCTAACAGTTTGGGTATTGCTATGAGAAGTAGAATATGGAGGTTCAAACCCCCTTTGCCTGAAGAGCTGTAAGAGCCTGGACTTACAAATATCCAGGCAAGTGCCCAAACTGGTAAGTTACTGTATGGGCTTTTCTCTTCTGTGGGCCTGTCCACATATGCATTTATACCAGCTTAAATTCATAGTGAGGTAAATACTGCACAGTAAGTGGGAATAGGCTGTTGTCTACATATGCAGGCATTAGGCCTGCATATTAACACTGTGTTGGCAGTCCACACGTACAGTATTACTATGCAGTACAATGATCTCTTCTCAGTATTCAGACTAAAAACAAGTTGAATTATGCAGGGGGAATACAATCTATAATCCATTTAAGTGGTCTGAAATACTATATATAGTATATATATATACACTACATATACTATATAGTATATATATATATTACACTACACTTGATCTGAGCCTTCAAGAGGCCGAGAAGCGATAAATATATATATATCACTACTTTTTAGCCATGTAAGTGCCTAAACTAAGAGTTGGACTCAGACCTTTATAAAAAAAGAGGTGGCACATCACTAATGCCTCAGTCACCATTCTGCTACATCCCCAGCAAAAAAAAAAAAAAAAAGAGAGAGAGAAAAGAAAAAAGGAAATGCATGTTCCTAAAATCAAGCCAGCACTACGGACTGATATCTGCAATAGGGTACATGGTTTTCTGTATAACAGTGGAAACATCTCTAAATTCTATCTTACGTTAGATAAGGATAAGAGACCTAACATCTGTGGTAGGGAACACAGACAGGGCAGATAAGAGATCAGGATGCAAGTACCTCCACAACCATGTAGTAAAACTCCCATTGACAAGAAGTCTGAGTATATTAATTAATTGTTCAGTGCTTTCACTGGAAAATACTTTACTGGAGCAATGCAGTATCAGAACTACCTGTATTTTAGTTCAGTCACTCCCAAAAAGTAGAACTTCTGTACAAGCACACCATGGCATCTGCTGCAATCTGGAAAAATCAACATCCCTTATACCATAGTCAGAAAATTCCTTAGACTGATGCTTAATCTAAACTCATTACATGTTAATGAAAACCTATTGCAAAGCTTCTGGAGCTCATTTTTATTGTGTGCGAGAAACACTGGGCAGATCTACACAAAATGTTTACTGTGTAGCTACTTAATTAACTCTGCAGTAAGTCTCAGCATCTACACCCGTGGCCCTATTAGTCCACAGGAAACTAATACATCTTACCGTAGGTTAACCTTACCATAGGTACTATCGAAGGTGGCGTTATTCGCTGCACAGCAGTGCATGTGGAAATGCTGATGGGGCTGGCTGGGACATGAGGGTGCTTCAGCACAAGGGTTGCCTCATGTCCCAGTCAGCCCCTCCGCAGCATGCTGATCTGGGTCCTAGCAGCTTCAGGCTAGCAGGCTGACCACTCACCTCAGGTCCCTTGCCAGCCAAGGCTGCTCTGATTTGGCTCAATGTGTTGCAGCCCCAAATCCATGTGTAAATGCAGGCCCAGGAGCAATAAACTCCAGTGCCAGGGTTTATTTCTCCAGGCTAATAGCATGTGTAGATGCCCCCACTGTGTTGTAGGAATAAAGAAACTTTCTTATTAAAAGGTTTTTTAACTGTTTTTTGATCCTTTCCATTCAATGTTCAATGGATCTACTAGTGAGCCATATATCGTCAGTGAGAGCTAAGAAAGGGTGATGAAGCAGCAAAATGGAAAAATATATCAGTGTGCTAGAACTGAAACATAACCCCATTAACAACAACAACAATGAATTCCAAATATATCACATTGATTGTTCTCAAACTGAACTTCATGATCTATTAAGATTAAAACTGGAAGACAGCTGATTCTTTCCAGGAATTGGAAAAGGCTACTCAAAGTAAAAGATTTTCTGAAGTCTATGAAATCCATGTAGTAGAGAAGTTTTCCTGTTTTAGACATTTTTCCTATTGTTTCATTAAAGTAAAATTCATATCAGCAATTGATCTATCTGAACAGAATCGCACTGACTCTTTGGACATGCATACTTGGAAAGAACTTTCCATCTCTTCAGAATAATCTGTGCTAATGCCTCACCAGCAACATTTGGGAAAGATATGCCTCTAAAATGACTACAAGCACTTTGATATCCTTTTGTACAGTGATTTGATATTGATATCATCTTCCATGCCTTCTGGTAACTTCCCCTCCCTTGAGCAAACAAGCAATACATTTCACAAGACATTTATGTACTGCCTGTCCACCTATTTTCATCGTCTCAATAGGTATTCCACCTCTGTGGAGTCTTCACTGGCACTAAAGAAGTGATTGCTTCTTCAAGCTCATTTATAAATGAGTCTGTATCAGACTCTTCAGTAATTTGGAGCCTGGGAATCATATGTAGCACTGCTTCAGAAACAGAGGTCTCTCCTGCGTACACTTCATGAATGTGTCTCCACTCAGAGTTCTTTGTCTTCTTATCAAATGACTATATTTCTTTTAGAGATTTAAGAGAGAAGGAGTGAAGGACCTTTCATTTTCATGATTCCAACAGCTTTGTCTCTCTGCTCTTCATTCTCAAAGGATGTTTGTAATTTCTTGCATGAATAATCCAGTAAGTTGAAGCAGATAGCCCTGCCATTTGTCATAATGTGCTTTTGGCTGATCTGAGAACATTATGTGGCTCTTGAGAGGGATTTATTTTGTGATGGAGATATGCAAGACAATTTGCTTCAGTGACTGAGAACATATCTTTAGAGTATACTGCAAATTAGGGTTTACCTTGTACAGTTTTGTACCAAAAGCTAAGCTTATTGCCATGTAAATATTTGTTTTCAGTTTTGTCCAAGCTATATCATGATCAAGGAATGAAGGATCAGTTATGAAACTTTGCTGAGATTTTCACTAAACTGAAGACATGTTTTGGGGGTTTTTTTGTTTTCAACATCAAAGCAATGGATGCGTTTTCCTTAGTGAAACCTTTTATTTTTCAGTGCACAATTGCATACTTTGAATGCAATGACAGTCTATGCTATGAAAATGGTGGGTATGAGAAACACTGTGAGGGGATATTTGATGCATGATACCAAATATCTTGACCAAATATTAGTTAAACTGTCAAGATTTGTGGTGGCTTCAGAAGACTTCTCAGTGGTGACTGCCTTGAAATCAAGTGCTGATAATTCACAGTCCTCAAATGGCTACAGAGGTCCAGTAGTCACTAATCATTATCATATATTTTTCCTACTCTATGATATCCATTAGAAAATGGACACAATTTGTTATCTGAACAAACCTTAGCTTTAAAGTCTCCTAGTTGAAAGTCTTTCATCCAGAAGTATCTTGTAGAGAATGCTCTGATAGTCAGACAGAAAAAAAATATCTCATTTTAAAGGGAAAGGGAATATTGGGGCACATATAAATATGATTTTGGCAAAGCCACCCATTATAGATATTTTTAGTGATCTTATTCATTCTAATGTTGTAATGGACAACTTTTAGCTATGGGTGCTGTTGAGCTCTTGGATAAAAAACCCACTTTTCACACTAAAATCTGATTAGTTTATCTCTGTGGAAAGAAGGTGTAATGCAAGTTAAAGTACTGATTATTGCGGTCATCAGATAATTGATCTTCTGTACTTATTCTTTACTACCTTTATGTTGATTTAGTTCCTGTGGCAAGATAAGCATAGGTCGTATCCAGACGAGCGTGCACTTAGAGGGCATGCATTTGCCGTGGCAAAAATAGCAGCAGTGCAAATTTGTCCTGCCACTTTTTGCCATAGCACACACCTTTTGACATGTGGTTTGCTGGGGACAAAATGTTTCACTTTGGGGAAATGGCTGTTTCACTACTCCTCCCAGCTCTGGGCATGCTGGAGGATCTAGGGGAGAAATACAGGAGGAGAGATACTCTGGTCAGCAGCCAAAGTGTCTCTCTGGAGGAATAAGCCTCCACGCCTGCTAGAGCGTGCTTTGCACCACTTTTTTGTGGCAGTCTGCTTTGATGTCAATGCTTGCCTGGACATCCATTCAGAAGTGTTCAGGGGTGATCAGTTTTGATTGTTCTCTCCCTTAGTATGAAAGAAGGAAAATTTCTTTCCTTAGATGAGATGTAGTTAATTAGTTGTTATTCATTATTTTAAAAAATAGTGAGCTATGTTCTTTGATGGCATGCGGACAGGTTTGCTATGTAATAATACATTAAATAAACAATGCTCCATATATTTCATGCTTTAATTCATGAAGATCTCTCCAACAATATATTGCTAAGCAAAACCTTTGTTAGTGGTTTGGAGACCATATGGGCCATAGTCTATAAAGGGGGAATATAAAAAATGATAACAAGTGCAACTTGCTAAGTCAATTTAAGCAGGTATGAATTAGACCAAAAGTTCTGCTTACAATCTTATTTATGTGTGGAAGCCCTAAATAATTTCACTATTTTAAACCACGAAGTGAAATTAGAATCTACTTTTAATCAAACATTGTAGCAGAAAAAGAAATGAAGTATAGAATTTATTGCTATAAGCAATGTATAAGGGATCTGGATCTGGAGTTTTTAGTTGGGGCATTCTCTAGTACATATTTTAGCCAACATTATTTTTAAAGAAGGATTCTAAAATTCTCCATGACGGAGCCTAATGATACAGTTCAAAATTATAGGTAATTCGTTACATAAATGCATGAACATTCTCACTTCCATATCGGTTTACTTTTTCTGTAAAAATCCTCAGAGACTTTTCAGCCTCAAAAATTAGATTTCAATAATACCGCATGTAGCTAGCAGAACCAGATACTGTGTAGCATTTAGACAAACAGCATTTTAATTTTCACTAAGCTGAAACCAAAACTGTCAATTTGCTGCATTTCAAATTTTGCAGTCAGGGCAGGCATACCAGAAAACTTAGCTTGTATTTTTATTAGTCCCTAAAGGTTTCAGTTAAAATAAAAATCCTGTCATACTATTAGTCCTAGTGTTATTTATTATGTCAAAATTTGCCTGAGCCTTTACTACTGCAAATTCTATACGTCTAATCATCTAGGCCAGTCAACCGGTCAGGGCTGACTGAGGGGGACAGTGTTGATTAAGTGTAAGGCAGGCTAGTGATGGAGAGGCGGGACAGTGTATTGGTTTTAAAATAGATTTTACTTACGCCACTGGTGGCCGCGATGTAGCCTGTAGGCTCACTTGTGTAGTTACAGTTCGAGTTACTGCAACGAGTGTAGGGACAAAACCGCGCAGGGAAGGGGTACATTAGGAGGTCGCTGACGGGAAGCCGTTGGTGGGTGATCAGTCTGCCAAAGTCACTCTGCCATGTGCTCAGAGCTCTTTGCGGTGTGCTTAGAGCTCTGCGAGGTCTTTCCTGCAGCATGGTCAGAATGTGCTCTGCTCCGATTTGGGCGGAACCTGAGCAGACTTTTATACTTTTACAGTAGCCAATTATAAACTGCCAAGTAGGAATACTTAACTAGGTGGAACATACCAAATTTAGAACAATGCCAATCATACAGAGGGGTGGTCTATTTTGTCAGGGACACTTGATTTGGGTTGTGACACTAATAAATGCTTTTGCTTGATTTTTTAATAAGTTCAAATATGTTTTTTCTTGTGGTTTAATTTCTGGTTACACCAGTAGAAAATCTCATTTAATAGGGTTTAGGTAAACATCAGTATTTATGAATAATGTCACAAAATAACTTGCCATAGTATTTTGCTGCCTCTGCTTAAACTTCCAATGGTAACTAGATAGTAAGTTTCCCAAGAAAAAAGAAAACAACATAAACAATGTGATAAGCAAGTGGAATTTCCATTTTTTTCTGATCAGAACACATACACACAAACTGTATATATGGCCTTTTTCTCGATTTTTTATAACAAAAATAATTTATAATCCTAGCAAAATGTACCTGCTATTATTTCTAACAATTTTGCATTACATCTTTTTTAGTATGGTTCAGGCTTCTGGTAATGAGATGAACCAAGATTGTTAAAAGTTTTCCAGGTATTGAGGCAAAGAATTGATTTTACTGTGGTTACTGGAATAGTTCACTATAATTTATTTGAACCCATATGCTCATTCCTAACTAACACGATAGATTTCTGTGCTATCACCCTTTCAATACATAAATGGTGCCTGCAAATACACAATAATTTACCTAATTTTCTTACGTGTCAAGTGATGTTGTAAATTTCCAATATTAACATCTCTTTAAAGAGGGAAATATAGGAATGTTAATAAATCTGACACATTTTCAAATAACTTCTGGATCACTTTAACTTAATACAATATGTAGCTTATGATTCATTTATAAACTGAAAAAAGCTTTAAAATAATTTAAAGAAATGTTAAAATGAATATATGATTCTTAAATTCAAGCTACTGCTGGCTTAAATTTATTTTGTCTCAGGGATGCATATGAAATGTAAATTTATTTTTTTTTCTATTTTTTTCCTAATTCCTAGCTATGTTTCTATTGCATTATAGAATTAATTTAAGAATGATGTTGTATCCATGATGGTTCTTACCTTTCACTATAAAACTAAAGAATGAATGCTGTATTTCTTTGTTTTAATGAAAGCTGGAAGGAAAATGATTAGTTTAAGAAAATATCTTATACTAGGTTCAAAAAAAGAAGCTTGTAAGAAGTGAAAATTCAAGATCACACATTCCTTTAGTTTTGCATTTCTGTATTTCATTCATAACCTATTACTTTATCTATGAACTAATTTGTACTCATTTCTGATTTCTGATATTAACAAGCTTGGTTAAATAGAATACTTTGTTTTAATAGCGTAAGTGATATGGAATAATATTTTATTCGCTTTACATTTCTCTTCTTTTACAAGTCAGACTTTCTAACCTAGTGAGGAAGGTTTTAAACTAGGCTCGTAGGGGATAAAGACCAAAGCCTCCAGGGATAAATGGGGAAATGGATGACCTGGAGGCAGTGCAAGTAGGAGTGGGCAATAGTGGCGGTGTTCTCATTCTTCCTAAATAATCAGGGGAAACGACTAGTTACCTTAGGTGTCTATAATGAATGCATGGATCTGGGGAAACAAGCAGGAGCAATTGGAAGTTTTTGTACAGTAATGGAACTGTGATGTGATTGGAATAATAGAGACCAAATAAGGAGTACTCTGTATTGGTCCAGACCTGTAGGGAGTGAACCAGGAAAGCCAAGGCTGTGACTGAACTTCAACTGGCTACTCGTATCAAGGGCAATAAAAAGTCATTTTTTAGATATGTGGGGAGCTGGAGGAAAAGCAAGGGTAACATTGGACCCCTGTTAAACCATATAAGTCAACTGACGCCCAAGAAAAAGCCAACCTACTTAATGGGTATTTTGCATTGATTTTTCACCAGTCCTATGGGATGGCCAGAGTGAGGAAGTACTGTTACTCTTCATCAATGTTAACCATGTGAAGGAACACCTTGAGAGGCTGGACACCATCAAGTCAGCTGGACCAGACAGCTTACACCCCAGGGTACTTAAGGAGCTGGCAGGCATTATAGCTCTTCCACTAGCACGGATCTTTGAGAACTCATGGTGTTCAGGAAAAGTACCTGAAGACTGGAAAAAGGACAATGTGGTGCCTATCTTCAAGAAAGTAAGGAAAGTACAGGCCCATCAGCCTGACCTCTATACCAGGGAAGATATTGGAAAAAATCATCAAAGGGACAAACTGGCTGACGGCAACATCCTGAGGGATAGTCAGCATGGGTTTGTTGTGGTTAAGTCTTGCCTGATCAAACTCATTTCCTTCTATGACTAGGTGACATATCACCTGGACAAGGGAGAAGAGATTGTTGTCATATATCTTGATTTTTAAAAAGCTTCTGATCTGGTATCTCATGATCATCTCATAGAAAAAATGGCCAACTATGGCCTTGACTACATCACGGCCTGCTGGCTGGGGAATTCGCTCTGTGGATGGACCCAGAGAGTGGTAGCTGATGAAAGTCAATCATTGTGGTGTGCTGTGACAAGTGGGGTCATAGTTTCATAGTTTCATAGTTGGTAGGGTAGGAAGGGACCTGAGCAGATCATCAAGTCCAACACCCTGCCATGGCAGGAAAGAGTAATGGTGTCAAATGACCCCAGCAAGGTGTTTGTCTAACCTTCTCTTGAAGACCCCCAGGGTAGAAGCCAGCACCACTTCACTTGGAAATTGGTTCCTCCCCAGGGGCAGCACCTTGCACTTGTCAGTGTTGAAACCCATCCTGTTCTTATCTGCCCACCCCTGTAACCTGTCTAGGACCAATTGCAGACTATTCCTCCCTTCTAGCATGCCCAAATCCCCCCACATCTTAGTGTCATCAGCAAATTTGAACAGGGTGCTTTATATCCCCTTGCCCAAATCCCTCCAGGTTGAAAATGACCAATCCACCAGCACTTTCTGTGTGCAGCCCTCCAGCCAGTTAGTGACCCATTTAACTGTGTAGGTGTCGACGCCACAGTCCCCTATTTTTTTAATGAGAATGGGGTGGGAGATAGTGTTGAAGGCCTTCCTGAAATTCAGAAAGACTACGTCCACTGCTACCCTGCATCTAAGTATTTTGTGACCTGGTCATAGAAGGCCACTGGTTGGTCTGACAGGACATGTCTCTAATGAATCCATGTTGGTTGCCCCTAAGCATAAACTCATGGACATGCGCCCGCATAATTCTCTTGAAAAGCTTACCCAGGATTGAGGTAAGATTAACTGATCTACAGTTTCCTGGGTCCTCCTTCCTCCCTTTTTTGAAAATGGGAACAACATTGGCCCTTTTCTAGTTCTCTGGCACCACACCAGAGCACCATGAGTGCTTGTGAAGCCATGCCAGGGGTCCTGCAAAGACCTCTGCTATTTCCCTCAGCACTCTGGGGTGGAGATCATTAGGATCAGCTGATTTAAATACGTCCAGTCTCTCCAGAATTTCCCTGACTAGATCCTCACTGACCCTAAGCCTGGGTGCGCCTCCCCGGGGCCTAAGGGGATCCCGGTGGATGGGCTGATCTGGTCCCTGTTCAAGAAAATGGAAGCAAAGAAATTGTTAAATAGGTAAGCCTTGTTGTCTGATGCGACAACCAGATTTTCTAGTATTTCTTGTAGAGGTCCCACTTTACCTGGTACCTTCTTTTTGCCCCTTGTGTATTTTAAAAATGACTTTTTGTTCTCCTTGATCTGGTAGCTAGTCCCAGTTCCATCTCTGCTGTTCCATCTTTTTGGATTGGCCTTCCTGACCACTCCCCTGCAGCCCCGAGCAACTGAGGTATAGTCCTCCCTGGTGATGGCCCCTCTCTTTCATTGGGTGTACGCCTCCCTTTTAGCTAGATGTTTCCGTATGCTTTTGGTGAGCCACGGGGGCTTTTACACCCTCTTGCCCCCTTTGATCCTTTTTGGAATTACCTCTCTTTGGGCTTCAAGGATCGTCTCCTTAAGGAATGACCACTCTTCTTGGACATACAACTCCCTTCCCCTCCAGGACCTCAGTACCTCCCCAACTATTATTCTTACCTCATTGAAATCCACCCTCCTGAAGTCCAGGGCTGCTGCTTTGCTGCAGGCTTTTGCCACCTTGCGCTGAATGGTGAATTCCAGCAGGCAATGATTGCTGTTGCCCAGATGGTCGAGCACCCGCAGCCCCCTCATGAGGTCATTGCCTGTGGCCAGCACCAAATCCAACAAGGTATCTCCCCTGGTGGGGCTATGCTCCTCCTGAGTTAGATGGAGGTCCTGTATCTTGGCTAAGAAGCTATGTGAGCAGTCAGACCTGGCTGACTGCTCTTCCCAGAAGATGTCTGGAAAGTTCAGGTCACCCTTGATGACCACGTCTTTTGACCTAATGACCTATGTGAGCTAACTTAAGAATTCTCGGTCTTACTCTTCCCCTTGGTTGGGTGGTCTGTAGTAGACCTCCATTGTTAAGTCCTTTTTCCCTTGACTTCCTTCTATTCTAAACCAGATCACTTCAGTGTGCTCCTCATCTGACCTTGTACTACTAGATGAGGATGTGCATTGCTCCTTGATGTAGAGCATCATACTCCCACCTCTCCTCCCTGTGCTGTCCTGTCCCTCCTGTGCAAACTATAACCCTTAATATTCACCACCTAGTCATGTGTTGGGTCCCACCATGTTTCATGAGCCCCCCTATGTCTGGCTTGGTGTCAGCTAGCAGGAGGGTAAGTTCCTCCTGCTTGTTCCCCATACTGTGAGCTTGTGTAGAGGCATTTGAGGCCCCCTGAAGATGTGTACACTGGCCTTCTAATCTCAGTACTGCCTGGGCCCCAGTTGCTTACCTGCATTCTGCTCGTCATTGGTTCAGACTGGGCTGTTCTTGTGGGTGTCACTTGGTTTAGTGGTCCAAGGCTTCCTCCACCCTCATCTCCTCTGGCCCCCAGTGAGCCTAGTTCAAAGCCCGCTGGAGGAGATCTACCAACCTAGAAGAGAAAACACACTTACCTTTGGGGAAAAGTTAAAGCCCATCCCATATGAGCATGTTTCTCATTGTGATGTGCGGGTTGTTGTCTAGGAAGCTGAAGCCTGCCTTGAGACACCATTCCTGAAGCCACCAGTTGCTCTCTCTGATGCAGGTCTCATGTCATCTTCCATGTCCGCTCACTGAGGACAGAGGAAAATACCACCTGTGCTCCTATCTCCCTCAGCATGCCCCCCATAGCATGGTAGACCATTATCATGTGATCAGGGTTTCTCCTGGCCACATCATTAGTACCCACATGGACACATGGATTAGGACCATGGAGATCAGTGGGCTGGATCATCCCCATCACATCCTGAATCTTTGCTCCGAGGATTCAGTAGACCTTGCATGTTGAGGGGACCTGGAGACAGATGGGGCCCTCTGTACCTCTCAGGATGGAGTTGCCTATGATGATCACTCAGCGTTTTCCCCTCTGGGTCTGCTTGGCTCCTTCAGCCTGTTCAGAACGTGAATGGGTCCCCCAAGGTTCTGTCCTTGGGCCTATTCTTTTCAATATCTTCATTATTGATGTGGACTTTGGTATCAGAACTGGACTGGCCAAGTTCGCTGATAACACTAAACTTTGGGATAAATGTCCACATCTGAGGACAGGACAGTTATCCAGGCTGACCTTGATAGGCTTGGAAAATAGGTGGATGAAAACCTGATGGCCTTCAACATTGAAAAATGCAAGGTAGAAGAAAAATCCGCAGCATGCTTATAGGCTTGGTAATACTTGCTAGCACCACAGCTGAAAGGGACTTGAGGGTCATTATTGAGCACAAGATGAATATGAGCCACCAGTATGATATTGCAACCAGCAAAGTGAGCAAAACTCTGGCTTGCATCTATAGATGCTTCTCTCGCGAATCCCAGGATGTAATCCCCGCACTGTGCTCGACCTTCGTGAGGCTGCAGCTGGAGTACTTCATCCAATTCTGGGATCCACAGTTTAAAAAGTATGCGGAGAAGCTTGAGACAGTTCAGAGGAGAGGCACACACATGATCAGAGGGCAGGAATATAGGCCTTATGATAAGAGACTGAGAGCTATGGGACTCTTCAGTCTGGAAAAGCACAGGCTCGGGGTGGAACTTGGTGGCTGCCTATAAGTATATATGGGGTATACATAAGTATCTGGGGGGATGCCTGTTCACCAGAGTCCCCCATGAGATGACAAGCTCAAACCATCACAAACTCCTCCAAGACCGTTTCAGGCTAGACATAAGGAAGAACGCCTTTACTGTCTGAGCCCGCAAGGCCTGGAACAGACTGCTGCCAGAGGTGGTGCCAGCATCTACTCTGGACTTCTTTAAGAGTCAGTTGGACATTTATCTTGCTGGCATCCTGTGACCCCAGCTCACTTCCTGCTTCTGGGGCAGGGTGCTGGAATCTACAATCTTCCGAGGTCCATTCCAGCCCTAAAGTCTATGAAATCTATGACTTGGTTGGCTATCTCACATGACTGGACCACTTTCATGGATGGGAATAAATTGTTCTGGAAGGACAGGCGGGGAGAAGAGGAGGAGGAGTTGCATGTGATTTAAAGAGCTGTATGATTGCTCCAAGCTTCAGCATGAAACTGGAGATGCGCCTGTAGGGTCAGAGGGGAGAACAACAAGAGTGATGGTGTGGTGGGGGTCTGTTATAGACCGCCAGACCAGGAGGAAGTGGTGGATGAAGCTTTCTTCAACCAGCTAATGCAATTTTCCCAATGATAGGCCTTGTTCTCATCAGGGACTTCAATCATCCCAGCATCTGCTGGGAAGTCAATACAGCAGTTTGAAGGCAATCCAGGATGTTTTTGAAGAGTGTTAGGGACAACTTTTTGGTGCAAGTGCTGAAGCAGTCAACTTTGGGACATTCTCCTCTAGACCTACTGCTCACAAACAGGAAGAATTGGTGGGTTAATGTACTAGTTGATGGCAATTTTAGAATGTTCAAGAAGGCTAGCAAATATGGAAGAAGACCAGCTTGACTTAGCACAGTACTCTTCAGTAAGCTAAATCACAAAAAGGAAAATATAAGAAGTGGAAACTTGGACAAATTACTCAGGAGAATTATAAGAGTATTGCTCAGGCATGTAGGGATGAAATCAGGAAGGCTGAAGCATAATTGGAGTTGCAGCCAAGCCAGGCCTAGGATCAGGATTGGGGCTGCAGCAGGAGCCCACTGCACCCATGCAGCCGCTCCTTCCCCCACGTCCAAGGGTGTTGCCTGGTGCCCTCCATGCCAATTAATCCACCACCCTCTAGCCCTGCACCAGCCCCCGCTGCCTCCCTGAACTATCCCAGGCTCCACAACACCCCAGGGGCCACAGCTGGGCCCCAGAGTGGGGCCAGCCTCATGTGCACCACCTGGCCAGAGGGGATAGAACCCCATGGGGAGGGGATGGTGGCTCCCACCACTGCAGACATCCCAGGAGTGCATGCGGGGGCTCATGTCCTCAAATCTGCACAGGAAAAGGCAGGGTATCACTGCAAGCTGGGTGGCTGATCTGGGCTCTTCGCAGCCCAACCCTCTTATGCTGGGAACAGCCTGGCACAGCCTCAGAATCAGCAAATGTGGGGGCACATGCCCCCTGTGCCTCCCGGGTTGTGGGTAGAAGCAGACGCCTTGCTCCCAGATGAGCCACTTGCAGCTCAGTCCCATGCCCCACCAGCTGTGAGGTGCCTTTTGCTCCCTATCACTAGTCCTAACCCCACTCCCTCCCCACCCCTGCTACATCAGAAGCCCTCAGCCCAGGTGCCTTGTGGTCCCATGTTTGTGGTGGCTAAATCCCACTAACTTTCCCCTTCCACAGCCTATGGACTTGGCTGATGTGATTGCTGATCTGCTGGCTGTAGTCTTTGAAAACTCACAGTGATCAGGAGAGGTCCCAGAGGATTGGAAAGCAGCAAATATAGTTCCCATATTAAAGAAAGAGAAAAAGGAGGATCCAAGGAACTACAGACCAGTCAGCTTCACCTTAGTCCCTGAAAAAATCATGGAGCAGATCCTCAAGGAATCCATTTATAAGCACTTGGAGCAGGTGATTAGGAAGAGTCAGCATGGATTCACCAAGGACAAGTCATAACTAACCAACCTGATTATCTTCTATGACGGGTGACTGGCTGTGTGGATGTGGGTGCAAGTGGATGTGGTATACCTTGACTTTAGCAAGGTTTTTGACACAGTCTTCCACAACATTCTCTTAGTTAAGCTAAGGAAATATGGATTGGATGAATGGACTGTAAGATGCATAGGAAACTGGTTGGATCAATTGGTTCAAAGGGTAGTAGTCAATTACTCAATGTATAGCTGGTAGGACGTATCAAGTGGAGTACCCCAGGGCTTGGTTCTGGGGCTAGTGTTGCTCAATATCTTCATCAGTGACCTGGAAGCTTGCACAGAGTGCATTCTCAGCAAGTTTGAAGATGACACAAAGCTGGGTGGAGTAGTAGATATGGTGGATGATAGGGCTAGGATTCAGAAAGACCTAAAGAAATTAGAGGATTGTACCAAAAAAAAAAATCTTATGAGGTTCAATAGGGACAATAATAAGTCCTGCACTGAGGATGGAACCATCCCATGCACCAGTACAATCTGGGGGTGACTGACTGAGTAGCAGCTTTGAAGAAAAGGAGTTGGGGGTTATAGTGGAAAATAAACTGAATATGAGCCACCAATGTGCCATTGTTGCCAAAAAGGTTAATGCCATACTGGGCTGCACTAGTAGGAACATTGCCACAAGGTCAAGGGAAGGGGTTATTTCCCTCTATTTGGTATTGTAGAGACCATATATGGAATACCATGCCCAGTTTTGGGTCCCTCACTATGGAAAGGATGTGGACAAATTGAACAGAGTCTAGCAAAGAACATTGAAAATGGTTAGGGTGCTAGGGCACATGACTTCTGAGAAGGAGCTGAAGGAACTGGGATTATTTAGTCCAGAGAAGAGAAGACTGAGAAGGGGTTTCTGGAGCAGCCTTTAACTACCTGAAGGGTGATTCCAAAGAGGATGAAGCTGGACTGTTTTCAGTGATGACAGATGAAAGAACAAGGAGCAATGGTCTCAAGTTGCAGCAAGGGAAGTTTAGGTTAGATATTAGGAAGAATTTTCTCGCTAGGAGCGTAGTAAAACACTGGAACAGGTTACCCTGACAGGCAGTGGAAACTTTATCCTTGGAGCTTTTTAAGACCCGTTAGACAAAGCCTTGCCTGGATGATGTCATTGGGAATGGTCTTGCTTTGAGTAGGGGGTTGGACTAGATGACCTCCTGAAGTCCCTTCCAATTCTAATTTTCTGATTCTATGATATTATAATTCACAGTTTTCAAAATCTAATCTGATTTTCTAATGTTTTCTTATTCCAAATGATCTCAGTAATTTCAAAAATTCTAAAATGCATATTGGAGTTAATGAGAATGCATCTCTTAAACTCAGAATGAAATGTGTCCTATGACAAGATCCAGTGCTTCCTTATCTTGTAATACATTTCTGTGGAAGTTTTTTTGTCTTAATACTTGGACTTTTTCTTTCCTGTATGCCAAAAAGGCAGCTATACAGTAAGTCTGATCAGAGCCGAAACAGCAAATCTTGATCAGAGCCAATATTGAATAACGATAGACCCTCCAATAAACATAGTTGCAGTATTGCTATTGTAGTAAGTCCCAGGCCCTGAGGCTGGCTGTGACAACTCCAAGTATCCACACAACCCTTCCCTGCCACATCTTGATATAAGTATTGAATGTTAGAAAGAGAGGCTGTGTAATGGTCAGAGTGCAAGCCCTCAGTTCTTGTAACAGCCATCAGGTCCCACCTTGACCCTGCTGATCTTAGTCTTACTTTATACTCAGTGGGCCCTCTTGGCTTGCTCATCAGGGTACTTGCAGCTTTAAGAGCTATTCACAGGCTCTGCACTTTCCTTCCAGCTGTGCCCATGCCTTGCAGGTGTTACTGTACAATCACTCCCAGGACCTCAGCCTTCCAGGCCTCTACCCCTTTTCTCTAACTAGGCTTTTCTGGCCAGTCCCACTGTATTAGACCTGGTTTCTGGGCACCAGCTCTCATCCTAACTGTTTCCATTCTGTTTTGGGCACTGAGACTGATTTGGCTCCATTTAGGCCCCCTGGCCCTGTCTTTGACCTGCTCTGGGCACTGAGCCTGTTTTGGCCTTGTCTGGACTCCTGGCCCTATGTTGTCTGGGCCCCCTAGCCTTATCTGGTCTAAGCTGCACTTGGCTGCAGTCCTTCCCTATATGGGTTGATCTCTGACAGGGCTCTACACAGTCTCATGCTCTCAGGCATGGCTGGAATCTCCATATCACTCCTACTAGTCTGAAACCACTGGTATAAGCTATAACTAAGGAATAAGCCCTCTGGCTGTAACACCTACCAACCTGTTCTACGTGCAAACACTAGTGGTCACTACCTGTACAATAGGGCTTCCCCTTATCCTGGGTCATATGCCTCTGCAAGGCAGGAGCATTGTTTGCCTCCCCCAAAGTAGCACAGATGCCAGCTAGATGCTCTCCTGGTATCTCCAGCTCCAAAGCTTCTTCCCCTGCAGTCTCCAGGGCTAGTCTGCTTGTGCACGCTCAGGCACTGAGCTTATATACAAGCTAAGCTCTGCCTCCTTTCTGTCAAGTGACCTCCTCAGACTGGCCACAGGTGTGCCCTTTACCTTGATGCCACTTACTGCCTAGGCAGCAACATCTCTTTGCTGCCTTTATTCTTACAGCTGGGCCACTTATCTACCTTGGCTCTAGCTGCTGCAGTCCCCTGCCTAAAGGAACAGGAGCTCTAAGCTCCCTGTTACACTGTGGCTATCCAGTCCGTCACTTGAATAGCATATATATTACAACTTACCACTGGTTGGATAGAATGGTTTTCATTGCCCTGGTGAGTTGTTGCCCTTTGAGCAAAAGTTGGTGGTTCTAATATTGTGCTACAAAGGGTAATTTTCATGGTAAGAATACAGTCACCAGAATTAGTATAAAGAATTATTCTGTGAAAATTATAAAAGGAACTTGGTTATATGTTTGTTTGTTTTTTCAAACTTCATTCTTAATGCCCAGGTTCACATAAGGAGGGACATGCCTTTACAGCAGCACAGACAGAAGTGGCACAAATTTGTGCTACTACTTTGTGACTCGGTGCACACCCCTACCTATGTGCATTGCAGTGGGATACATTGTCCTTCTGCTCCACATACTATGGGGCATGGGGGACTGGCTGGGGCACAGGGTACCTCAGCAGGGGCTAGCTATCCCCTATGCTGAGGCACCCAGTGACTAGGCCAACTGGGGAGCAACACGTGGAGTTGGGAGGGCAGGCTTTCTAGAGCTGCCTGCTACTCCATTCCTGTTCACTGAGGCGCCCCTGCATTGAGGCATCCTGCACCCCAGCCAGCTGCTTCTCACCTGGCTGGGGTACATTGTGCCTTAAGAGAAGAAAGCAGGCTGCTTCAGTACAGGGACTCTGCAGTAGACACCCTGAGTTGAGGCACACAGGAACAGGGGAGCAACCAGCCCAAGGCTGCCTACTCCTCAATCTTGGGGCACCCTGTGCCCCAGTGAACTAAGAAGCTGCTTGCTGGGGTGTAGAGTGCTTCAGCATGTGGGCTCCACAGTGTGTGGAGATGGGAGAGCAGCAGCCCTGGGTTGCCTGCTCCCCCATCTCTGCATTTGTCCCAGTGCTCACCACTTTCACATGGTTTGTGCCCTTTTATTTCTAGTTTTGTTTGTTTGTTTGTTACCAGGATAGCAATGTTTCATAGATTCATAGATGTTGGGGGCTGGAAGGGACCTCTCGAGATCATCAGGTCCAGCCCCCCTCCACTTAGGCAGGAAAGACTGCTGGGGTTAGATGATCCCAGCAAGATAAGCATTTAGATCTTTTGTGAAGATATCCAGAGTAGGTGATTGCCTGGGGATAGTCTATTCCAGACCCCACACTCTTGAGTTGTAAACAAGTTTTTTCTTTATGTCTAATCTAAAACAGTTGTCTAGCAATATATGACCAATAGTCCTAGTCTTCCCCTAAGGAGACCTGATGAACAGGTATTCTCCCAGTCCCTTATGTGCACACCTTATGTACTTACAGGCTGCCACAAAATCTCCTCTGAGTCTTCTCTTCTCCAGGCTGAGCAGACACAAGTCTCTAAGCCTCTCATCGTATGGCCGGCTCTCCATACCTTTAATCATGTGTATAGCCCTATCTCAAGCCTCTCCACATTCTTTCTGAAATGCGACACCCAGAACTGGATGCAGTGGTCCAACTGCAGCCTCACCATAGCCAAGTAAAGTGGGAGGATGACATCCTTAGTTTTGTTTCAGATGCATTGGTAGATGCAGGGCAGTATTTTATTGGTTTTGCCAGCTACAGCATTGCATTGGTGGCTCATGTTCATTCTATGGTCTATTAAGACCGCCAGGTCTCTTTCAGTTGTGGTGCTAGTAAGTGTAGCACTGAGAATCTTGTAAGTATGTTGCGGGTTGTTTCTCCTTAGATGGAGCAATTTACACTTCTCTGTGTTGAACATCATCATGTTTTGATCTGAACTCCTTGTGAGACAGTCCAGGTCAGCCTGTATCCCAAGCCTATCCTCCAGCGTGACCACAGTCCCCCATAATTCGATGTTATTGTGAACTTTGCCAGTCTGCTTTTAACATCTGTTTCCAAATTATTAATGAGCATGTTAAAAAGCACTGGTCTGAGTACTGAATGCTAAGAGATGCCATTGGTCACTGAGCACTGTGTTGACTCAATTCCATCTATTATTGTTCTCTGGGTCCTACCTCAGAGACAGTTTCCTAGCCATTGGACCATTGGATTATTGAGGCTGCAGCACCATGAGTTGTCAAATAGTTTTGTCATGGGTCGTGTGATGATGTCAGCCAATTCTTTCTTTTGCCCTAGCACTGCAAATTAGCAGCACTAAGCACTAGTTACTGTGTAACTTGTGAAGTTTGTGGCACTGAAAAGAGGTCTGCAGTATCACAAACCACACATGCCTGAACACCTGAATCCAGCCAATGACTTATCTTAATTGATGTTTGCACATAGCTTTGAAGATGGAAATCACTATCCTAGTATTATTATTATTAGCTTAATTGCTGTTAAATTTAACCCTGCACGTAGTTGTAACTCCACTCTGACTTTCTACTTACACAACTGCCTGTAATTATTAATGACTTATTAATGACATCTTTATTCTTCCAAAAAAAATAAATACCTGTAGTCACTAGTCACATGTCTAAATGACTTAAAAGGAGCCTGCCCATGCATTATGATAAACAGACCTACTTTATAATACTTCTGTTGGGGTGATGCATTTCTATAATCAAAAAATTTAGAACATGCTGTTGAATTCTGTGCTCAGATAATCCAATGTTTGTCTTCATTAGTATACTGAACTATGAACTAAGGGAAGAATTAGTCCCTTGGACAGCAGTGCATGTTGGCATTATCATGGCATTGACAGACAGAAAGTACCTGAAAAGCTAGTAAATTTACACTTTGTTATGAACAGCAGGCTTTTATTAAAATATTATTTTATACAGTTAGAAAAGAGACTTCAAAGCCAGTTAAGAAAAAATAGCAAAATCAGAGTACAAGCTAGTTCCTAAGGAAATGATTCTCTCACTCTTATTTGTACTGCATAGTGCTTTATTTTGAAAGTAGTCCAAATAACAAAACCAGTGCCTGAGTTAATTAGAGAAGCAATAGCTATGTGAATTTTACAAGCAGAATCTATGTTATGTGGCACATATAGTGGGGTGTTCATAAATGAAGGGCAGAGAAGCTAGAAAGCAGTGTTCTAAATATATCGTATTAAAATTCCAGTTTCTCTGCTTTTTTTCCTGGCTGCTGGACAGGAAAAAGAAATGGGCCTCTGTTCTAGTGAGACAACTGGAGACCTATGGGAATACGTGTATTGTAACAGAAATAAAATAACAAGCAAATAAAGAGGAGCAGAGGGAAACGAGATACCAAACAATAATCTTTTAAATAGCAAACGTGTTTTGTTTAATACTTTCACAAGTGAAAGGAAATTTGCCAATATCTATACATAATATATGAGCTAGGGACCTTGGAAGCAGTATTATCTATGGACTCACCTTTTTGAATTTGAGCAAATCAAACAACCTGGATATTTGGTCAGCAGAGTAAAGAGCATAAGATTGTAGGGAATTAAAATCCTCCTATCCATGACTTCAAAATGGTAGCCACATACCTTTTCTTCAGTGTGTTAGGTCTAATAGAGTCAAAATGCTGTCCATCTGAATCACTTCCTTATGTCATTTTAGCCTGCCATGCCAGTCTATATGAGTGCTGCAGTCATTCTAATGATTCATAAAGAGATGATAGTAATCCCTGCAGAGCTGCTGTACTACACTCCCCCTCAGCTGTGGCCTGCGTAGGAAGGCCTAAGCCCATTCATATTGGGGACATTCCCATCTGTTTTTCCTTCAGGTCCCATGTTTAGGCCTTATTTGTTGTGAAAGTCCTTTCCATGGCTTTCTTCACAAAACATGCATTTCATCCTCTTTTCTCTTGCCTTATTTTCTCCATCTTTAGAACTATACTGAAATAGTGTAAAATATGTATTGCTTTCATTTGGACCCTGTCCTCATAGTCTCCCTATAGCCAAAATAGCTGCTGTAATAGCTCTCCGTATAGCATTCCTAATTCCATTTCTTCCCCCCCTGGTGTGTAGTCAAGGTCATTTTCCTTGACTGATATTCATTCAAGTCACTTCTTCCTTTGAATCCTTCCTTTATCTTCTTTTTACTTTCTTTGTTAATTCTAACTTGTCTTTACTTTCAAGCCTATGCAGCTCTGTTCCTGCTTACATTTCTGCTCCTATACCTCCTTCCCTGTTCCCTCTGCTCTAGTCATGTCTCTCCTTTTTTCTCTACAACCATCATACTGTCCTTTAAATTGAAACCCACACCAGAAACTTCCTCTGTCTCAGCATGTAGACAGCTGTCTTCTCTTATCACAAAAAATCCCTCCTCAGATTAGTGCTTTTCCCCAAATGCCAAACCTCATCAGTAATGACACTCTCACACACCACTTACAAAACTATTTTGAGATCCTCGGAAGGCAGGTATGAGGTAAATATGATGTATTGTCATTTTCATTTTCAGAGCAAGACTCACAACTGTTTTGAAACCTGGGGAACTATTGAATAAGAGAAGGACATATTGGGTCATGAAGTACTGGTTTTGAAATGTATGTCTTTTTATTGGAAGGTCTTCATAAAATGTTATTCTTTCTATATGATGTGGGTTTTTTTTGGGGGGGCAGATATTGGGGGGTAATGCTAACAGTGGAGGATGGGGTTGGGGGGGAATGGATAGGGAGAGGAGTTTTACCTCCCTGGTTCTCTTCACTCCAGAAGCAACTGCTACTGCTGTGGCTACTGTTGCAGCAGCACTGACTTTGGCTGCTGCCACTGGGGGACAGCTTCTGGTGCCCCATTCACTCTCCTACTATTGTCAAGCGCAGGGCTCTGAAACCTCCTTCATTCTGCCCCATACCTCCCAAATACACCACTAGGCATGAGGTTGTGCCTGTGTGGCTCCTATGGCTGGACCTTGCTGGGGTAAAGATTCCTGGGGGATGGAAGCAATATTGGCACCCCTCAAAGTCTGCACTTGGGATTTGTGTCCTGCTTATCCACATCTAGTTACACTACTGTGTAGTGAGAATCCTGAGTCCCGCTGTTCCTCCCAAACTGGTTGTATGTTTTACATAACAGTTACTAGTGAATCTAGAGAAGTTGTTCTTGAGGTATAGACTGGAACCCAGAACTCAGGTCTCCTAGATGAGGGCTCCAATTGCTAGGCAATAGGGTTAGGCTCTTAATGCTCCTCTGTCTTTTTGTTCAATGAATTTGGATTATTTTTTTCTTTTGCAGAGTTACATAGGAGGGGAGATTTCATCAGGAGCAGAAGAGGGTTAATTCTTGCAACCTAAGTTCTTGTTCTGGTAGTTAGACAACTCTCTGGGGAGCTGAAGAAGTGCTTTTGAGAACTCTCAGGCTAAAGAGGTGCTTCAACTCACACCTTTCAGTTTCTCTTCTAACTACATTTTTCAAAGAAAGACACTAGCACTGTATGATATGTTAGTGGGTGTTAGGCATGACCTGAGCAAATGTATCAAGCCGAAGAATTAGGTGATGCTCCACTTAGTTGGGTATTGTCCAGATGTCTCTCAAGGCATCTTTTTAAAACTGGTCCCTGGGCAGCCAAGAGAGGGAGTTTTGTGAGGCCAGGAGGAGGCAAACAAGCTAGAGCCTGTGTGGTTCACTGATACAGAGGCTACCTTTGAGGGGAGGAGGTATTGAGATCGATACCATTGTGATTTATCCATTTTATCCACTAAGTAGTAAATGTAAGGTACCAGCAGCCAGCTTTAAG
Organism: Caiman crocodilus; assembly: GCA_030014935.1. NCBI lineage: Eukaryota > Metazoa > Chordata > Crocodylia > Alligatoridae > Caiman > Caiman crocodilus. The sequence continues at coordinate 36,188,584 of JAGPOW010003642.1, forward strand.
ATGCAGGAGCTTATAGAATCATGAGGTTTTGCCCAGCTGCAGTTCAAGGACTGTCATGTATAAACAGGCACTGGATACAAAGCCACTGCCTGACTGTCCAGAGCACAGGCCTGTTGAAGATCCTTACATACTGAGAGCTTAATTGCAAACTGTACATAAATGCCAAAAAATGGCAGTTTTACTGGTGCATACAGTGAAAGAGAATGCTTCTCTTATTCCAGTTCAGAAATCTGCTTTAGTGCAGAAGCTTTCTGTAGCCTAGCAATTTAATTTGATTCTGGGGATTTCTCTGGTTTAAATTTCTTACACCAGCTATGAGAGCTAGTAGCTGCTTGTTAAAACTTGCAGCATAGATCTTTTTTCTGAGTAGAGCTTTTTTTAAACTTCATGAATACCTCTTGGAATTTGGTTATTTAAAGAAACATTTTTTTATGTGTTTTTAAAATACGAACCTTATTTTGTCTACATTTTATTGCACTTACAAAACTGTTTGTCACATCAGTAACAGAACTCAATGTGACAAAGTCCCAAACCCTGAAGCAATTCTAGACATTACCATATTGCCATTTTCTAATGAAGCCCTTGGTCTCCTGTCATTAACATAATTATAGACTGAACGGAACTGTTTCCATGATGTGACTGCTTGTAACAGGTGATATGCTTTCTGCATAGCAAGTGATTGATGCAGGAGGGGTGGCTGCTATTTACTTAAAATTAAACAAGAACTACACAAGGGTTGATAGTAATATCAAACTCAGTTTAGATGATTTTTTGTGGACTAATTGGTAATCTGTTTTAGTGGTCCCTGTCTGTCTTCATAATATAAACTCCTCTTAACTTGCAGTTGATTATAAGAAGCCTCTCTTGGTCATTACTATTACAAGTAACACTATTTTATTTGATCAGGAGCTTAAATGAATTTTACCTCTGTAATGAGTTCCTTTATGAAGGAAAAAAGTGAAGTTTGACCTGTGAAATTACTCATAATACAATATGTGCTCTATTCATCCTTGTTACATTATGAACATTCCAATAGATGCTAGTTAAATACACATTCACTTACTTGTATAAAACTACAAATGTGGCAATATAAAAGTATTTGATAACATGTTGCATAATCTGTTGCTGATTATTACCAAAGATAGGTAGGTAGGTAGGCAGGCAGGCAGGCACTCAGAGACATTCTACTTCACTTTGTACAATGGCTAAAATTGTACTTATTGGCAGCAGCAGGAGCAATCCCTCACCGTCAAGGAAGATCACTCCCACAGGTCAAGTAAAGGGTTGTAGATGAGTCTGTTGATGGCTAAGAAGGCCTATCCTAGAACCACAGATTCTCTGGCAAATGCCACAGGTGGTAGTTATAGGGAGGGTCAGACCATAGATTTATCCATCTTGTTTCTTTTCTTCTGTTTCTGTCATTTTTCTGCCTCCAGAGCAACAAAGTTTTCCTCAAAGTAAGATGTGCCTTCTCTTTACAAGGCATTACCATGTAGCCCTGTCCTGAACTAGCTATTCCCAATTTGTGGTGTCAATGCCATACGTCTTAATGTTCATCTTGAGGGTGGCCTTCAAGAATTTTCTCTGGCCCCCACGTGTCCTTTGCTCAGCTGGGAGTATAGCAGTTGTTTTGGTCTATGTACATTAGACATGCACACACAATGTCCTGTCCACTGCAGTTGATGTTGAACAACCAACACTTCCATACTGGTGGTAGTAGGACACTGATATTTTGTGTGACATTCCTTCCACTGTGCCAAGGATCTTCTGGAGGTAGCAATGATGATGGGATTCCAGGCTTTTGAGATAGTCCATTTAGGTCACCCAAGCTTCGTATGTGTAGAGAACAGCTGGGATTATCACAGCCTTATATGTTTTCCGAAGGCAGAGCTGGCACAGTGGATCCTGCACTAAATCTCATTGATACTGGCCTTCTTTGAGAAATGGCTTCCAAGGTATGGAAAATGTTCAACATTCTGCAGCTCCTGTCCATCAATGAGGATCTTTGCCAGAGGGGGTGAATGGGGTTAATTGGCCCAGAGCAGGATAGTGAAGGAACTTTGTTTTTTTCATGTTAAGGGTCAAACTCAGGCACTGGTATGCTTGAGAGAAGCCAGAAGGGGCTGTTTGTAGCTCTTCCCCTAAATGTGCAATAACAGCACATACTGAACCTCAACAATCAAGGCCAAAGTAACTCTGGTTTTGGCACAGAGGCAGGAGAGGCTGAAAAGTTTCCCATGCATCCTGTACTCAGTGCCGATGCCATGTGGCAGATGGTAACATACAAGCATCTTGATGACCACAAGGAAGATGGAAAACAGAACTGGTGTGATCATGCAACCCTGTTTGATGCTAGTTTGAATGGCACAGGGCTCCACAGTGGAGCTACTGCATAAGATAGAAGCAGTCATCTGGTCATCAAGAATTCTTAGGATTGTGATAAATTTCCTTGGTAGCTAAACATCAATAATTTCTTCCATAGAGCCTGACAGTTAACAGTTTAAGGCTGTTGTCAAACCAATAAAGGCCACATACATTTCCTGGTGGTGTTCTCATCATTTTTTTCTGGATCTACTGGGTCACAAAAATCATGTCCATGGTCCTTCTTGATAGTCTGAAGCTGCATTGAGACTCAGGAAGGATTTCTTCAGCAAGAGGGAACAGTCAGTTCGGTAGAATTTGAGCAAAAATCTTCCCAGACTTATCTTCCTTTCTAAAACAGGTGACAATATTCACATTCCTTAGTTCAGCAGGAACTTTCTCAGTGTTCCAGGTTTTGAGAAACAAGCCTCATGGATGGTTTCTTTTAGAGCTTGCCAATCTTCCTCAACATGTGTCTTCATTCTTAATCCCAGGATTGGTGAGTTTCTTACTGAGATGTGTTTGAAAGGCTTCATGGTATCTAGGGGTCTGAAGGCATTTGTCTTTGTACTATCTTCAGGCTGATTTGGGTTGCTTTTGATGTTTCAATGCAACCCTGATGGACATGATTGATTTCACTAAACAATGATCAGTCCATCAGTCATCAGCTCCCCTCGTGATTTGTGTGATAGGGATATCTTTTAGATCACATGATCTTACAATGATCTAATTGAAGAGGTGCCATTTTTCAAGCAGAGGTGTTGCCATGTTGTTTTGTAATTGTTATATTGTCTGAAGATAATGTTAGTAATGGCAACGTCGTGCTCTGCACATTTACTGAGCAAAAGGATGCCATTGGAATTGGCCTTGCCCACTCCTTTCTTCCCAATGGTGCCCTTTTTTATATTAAAGTTAGTAGTCACAATTTTATCAATGTCAGCATAAAACTTTTTTTCTGTTCTTCCTCAGCATTAAGTATTGGGGCGTATGCACTGATGATTGTGGCAACCAACTGTTGGTCAGTTGGAGGTGGAAAGTCGTAAGGCACCCATTAATGCCAGCAGAGAATTCAGTCTTTCAACTCTGTAGTGGCCTAAATAGTATTTATATAAATAAATGCTTTCTGCTCTTACATTTTCTCCTTTTGCTACCCAGTTTGTCCCCTACTGTGGATAAAAACTCCACTTACATAAATATCATTTATGCTCCACTGTGATTCATCTTTGCCATTGAGGCCCAGAACTGCTGAGTTAAACTCTGGAGTTGAAGATGACCAAAAACAATGAGACCAAACTGAAATCAGGTGATTGTGCCCACCTCAACTTATGAGTTAAGACACCCTCCCAGAATAGGAGGAAGCAGAGTTGCTCCAGGCTTAAAGGCTTCTAGGCATGCTTCCCACAAGGATACCTGAACTCTGAATGACTTTAACATTTGGCTATAGGCTTGACAGGACTGAAATAGCCCCTAATGTGGCTAGGCCTTTGGACAGCTGTCACAGAATGCCCTCCAAATAGATGTTTGTTCAGGCCCACTGAATCCTTGTCTGGTCTCTGAAAATATATCTTGAAATCAACCCAGGCTTAAGCAAAGGGGGAACTTGAGTTCCTTCCCACTCTGAGACCCTGTCCTTGTAGTTTCTCACCCTCCCTTATTCCCCATGATTATGATTCAAAGACATAGCATCTAGTTCCATTCTTGAGAGAAGGACTTTACTGTCTCTCAGTGTAACTCCAGGCAACCCACAATTTCAAACAGCACAGCAGTCACTCTCTTCAGTAAAGGCATTTACTGAAGCAAAGGCCAAACATCCAGATATTCTCTTTCCCCTCCAAAATGGTTAGGCAGTCCCTCTCTCCCCAGTGCATCCTGCATAACTCTGAGCATCCTCAAAGATACTCAGCTCTTCCTTTAGAGTCCCTGTAGTTCCCCAAAGTATCTCCACTTCTTTCAGTCACTTAGACTGTTCTGGTACCAAACATGCCAGGCTGCTTTTTCCAGCTTGATCTCTCTTTTGTCATGTGTATCTCCCTCCAGAAATACTGGGCGTTGGTCTCTTGATATGCCATTAAAGACCACTGATGCTAAAGGTCTACTTCATCTTTCCTGTAGGCAACCTTGTGAACAGAGAAGTGGAGGTTAAGACTGGCTAAAAGAGAGAGGATCCCTCTGCTTACTGCACACTCAGAATCTCCGTACACCATATCCTTGGCACTAATCCAAAATGAACAGGTAAAACAATCCATTGTTTCAATAACTTTGTTCTATACTGTCTTTTTGTATAATTTAGATACCAGATCTTCAAACTCATAAAGAATTAAATACATTACTCTGCACAAACACTTTATATGTCAATTACCTGTCCATATGCTCTAACAGTCCAGGTTGATTGTGCTATTCTCATGAGGCACATTACTTATGTGAATGGTTCTTTTGGGATCCTGCCCCAAATGCCTGCAAATCCTCATTCTTCAAGGCAGTAGAAACAAACCAAAAAAGGTTATAAATCACTTTGACTGATACACTCTTCTCAGAAAGAAAAATCTCAGTTTGAATTGCACATAATCCTAAAATCCTTCTTTATTCAGGCACCACTTGTGTAGCTGGGAAAGGAAATGCTGAGGCTATAGTATGTACAGCTGTTATAATCTCCCTTTTTCTGTATCTCAGCTCATCTCTTTGCTGAAATACAAGCTGGAGTTCTGTCTTTCCAGATTCTTCAGAAGTGCTGAGGGAATTAAAACATAGCACTATTATATGTAAATCATGATATATGTGTGTTAATATTTATGGCTAGAAGATAGTATTTAACAGTTTGCTTTTGGGAATTAGCTTGTAGGTGAAATAGAAATTGCATTAGAACAATGGTATATGGCAATGGCAAGGGTTAATTGATTTCTAAAAGCCTGTTTGTGACAAAAGTTTCCTTCAAGGCCTACTGTGACAAGCAGCAATTGGACACAGGTTGGAAAATTAAAGACATGTACCACAGTATTCCATAATAGAGATAAGGTACATTAGGTCACATTGCTCAGCTGCAGAGCCTTTGGAATTGCCAGTTTTGATAGGTGGGCCAAATTAGGAAGAGGCCTGGAAAAAGCCAAAATTTGGATGTGTGCACATAATGGATTTATGAAACAAAGTAATATGCTGACAGGACAGAATGGGAACAGTATGACAACAATTAAACCAATCAGTGATGCCCAAAGTTGAAGTGTCATCAGAAAAGAGAAGGAATATAAAAGGACATATATTAGAGCAGCAAAGGGTTCCTGAGAGGGGGACCAAAGGTCATCTTAGACAGAGAACACACCACCAGCTCATCTCACCCACCCCACTGGTTGGGGTGGGCCTCAGTCTCCAATCTCCAGGTTGCTGATATCTGATATTCAAGAGAAAGCCTCAGAGTGAAGCTTGCATACTGGCCAGACAGATCTTGACTTTATGAACCATGGGACTGGTAGTTATAGAATTGTTATTTGCTATCACTGTGTATAAATAAAATTCACCTACTATCAAATGGAAAGGTCATGGTCAATCTTAGGGTTTAGGCCCACCCAAAACAAGGTATCTGAGTCATAAATACAGTGCCAACAACTATCTCCCAAGCAACTTTCATGAAGGAATATAAAATATCTAAGTAAATCAAACATATTATGTAATGCATATAGAAAGCACTGTAAGCAGTACCAAAGATAATGTATAGTATTTAAAGTAATGTGAATAGCTTTTAAACAAAAACTATTATACCATAAGAATACTGATATTTCCTAGACCTCTCTGTTTTCTTGCCAATCTATATATTCCAATATAACAGGGATGACAATACAACAGGTGCCCAAGATGGAACCTACAAATGGACCCCACATGCTGTGAATCTCCAGGAGTGGCTGCAGCAGGCACCAGATATATTGTGTGTCCTGAGCCAGTTGTTCTGGGACTATGCTTCCTTGCAGCATTTGCTCCAGTATGCATCTACTCTGTACTCAGATCCTGGAGTGCACAGACCAGGCACCCTGTGCAGCAGAACCATGGAATCAATGCCACATGTGGCACATGCCCAGAATGGCTATTCCAGGATCATGCTGCACATGATGCCTGCTCCAGCACATGCCTACAACATACTGGATCCATCACATATTCTGGAACAGTTCCTGGATCTTTATTGCATATCCCAGAACAGCTAGTCCAGGAGTATACTTCATGAGAAACCTAGTCCAGCCACCCTGGGTCCACACTGCAGGCAGCACCTACTCTTGCTGCTCCGGGATGTGTGCTGGATCTGGCATGGAGTGGACATGCAGTGCAGTTCTGGAGAAGACACACGTGGTATGTGAGGGCATCCAGCCCATGCTGCAGGATGCCTTGAGACCTATGGGCAGGACTAGGGGCTGGATGGCAGGACTCCATGTGCGAAATCAGGCCTGTAGGGCATATCTTTGACATTGCTGCAGTTTAACATTTCAACATCATATTTACACCTCTACACTTTAACAGATACAATATATACATCCCTTTTGTCAAGACTGCTATTCAGAAATAGTGACCCAGTTTTGATTCTGTGACTGTGTGTTGTGAATGTCACTTTAATGTTTAAAACTTGAGAAAAATGGCACTTCAGAACTATGTCATCAAACCATTCTGTTCCTACAGTAAGTACATCTATACAAGGCATTTACTGTGGAATACACTAATTAGCTCCACAATAAATGTCTCACATCTACATGTGTAGGGATATTAGGCTGGAGTAAATTAATAAACTCTGCAACAGAGTAGTACTTGTAAATTCAAGTACTATTCTGCTGCAGTTTTTTACTCTGCAGCAGTGCACATGTAGACACTGAAAGGGGTGGCTGTGGCACTAGGGTGTTTCAGTGTGGGAGCTGCCTGCCAGCTAGCCCTGCATTGGAGCAGCAAATCACTGTTTGTTCCCTATGAGCCTAGATGAGTCAGGTAACAATGTATGAACCTTTTCCTCACTCAGCTCTGTCATTCTTTTCTGATAAACAGAGCAGAGCAGTTTAAAGCAACTAGCCAAGGTTCTATGGCCTTTACATGTTACCTTTTCCAGCAGTCCCTCTGGTTTAATGTCTCTAGATCCATTAAACTCACAGTAGACTAAACATTATCTGAATAGAAGGTAAGCAAAGCTGGAACACCATTGAGTCATATCTGGCAAGTACTGGAACTCCCTTAGAGCAGAGCAGACACAGTAATAAGACATGGATCTTTTCATAACTTTAGGAAAGTCTACCTTAAAAGTAATTAGTCTTTTGGGATCACTACTTCTACTGGAAGGTGGTTTCAAAATCTACCTCCTCTGGTGGTTAGAAGCTTGGTTCTAATTTTCAACCCACATACATTCACAGATGGCTTATCCTCAATACATTATGAGTCTACATTGTTCTTTGGAGTAAGTGGCTTTTATAACTCCCCAGTGTTTATGCCCTTAATGTATTTATAGATAGTTCTCATATATTTTTTCAAAACCTGTATTACTAGTTTCTGTAAGCCAAACTTTTAATCTTCTCTTGTAAGACAGTCTCTTTCTTCCTCAGTCATGTTATTAGACCTTGTCTGTATCTGACCAGTTTCATTTAATCTTTCTTGAACATATACAAACTGTTCCAGATGAGATCTTACCAGTGCCTCCTTGTACAACAGCTTGAGTACTTCCTTATCTTTACAGGAAGCATTTTCTGATACAGTTTTGGATTACATGTGTCTTTCACAGCCACAGCACATAAATGGCTCATAGCCATCCTGTGGTCACTTAATATTGATTTGGTCTCCATATCTCTTGTAAGATTTAATAATGGGTATGTATAATTACCCACAATGTCTTGTGCATCATTTTTCTTGGTGAAAAAGAATCATACACACCATCAATACCTGTATTTGGTTGCACTTATGAGAGCTGATTATACCTGAGTGGCAAATTAACCAGGGTTTGACATTTTTAATAATTATTTTGGTATCTAGGCCAAATGATTTCATGCTTGATGGTTAAAAGAGCTAATAGAAATCTACTAAAATAAAAAAAAGGTGATATTGTAACCAATTATCCTTTGAATTAAAGTGTTTTCCTCTGTTGCGGTGTCATAATATAAATTACAACAATTCCTTATTAAACTCCTTATTAAACTATTATGATTGATTATCAATTATTATCACATTAGAAGTGCAATTACCTATAAACTACACCAGAATGTAGATGGTAGTTGTCAAACCAAAACATGACAAATGTTTATTTTAAAACCAGTAGAAAATACTGGAGACACAAGATCCATCACACTTATGTTTCTACAGAACAGACATTGTTTTTCTTAATGATTATCCTACATTTTCATTGGAGGACAAAGCAGGAACGTCAATAGGCAAAGATGAAGAAAGTAATGAAAAATAAATAAGGCAGACTAGAAATAACTATTTTAATAATTTGTTGAATTTAAAAATGGTTTTGTATAATTCATAATATCTACTTATATGTAAACTGGTCATTCAAAAAATCAATAACTTATTAAACCTGGAATTTACTGAGTTTGTAGAAACCCTTACATACCAGAAGGACAGAATTGAATATTTCAGACACAATGAATAACAGGAGATCAAATAAAGATACCCCTTCTGAATTATACTAATGAACTAATTTTTTAATTATCAAAGTTTAAGTTGTTCCCTCTTTTGATATGTGAGTTACATATGTTCTGATTATCCACTGAGTCCTTCCTGTGTCACCAGTACTTGACTTTCACCTTAGCCTCAGCAATGTAGACCCTATTACTTATTATGAAACGGTGTAACAACTGATGTTTCAGCATAATTAAAAAATATGCACAGGATCCCACGAGGCTAGTTCAAAGGAATGGTTTAGGTATTCAATGTCTCAGTACAGTAGAGAGAAAATCAGGTGCCTCCAAAGTGATCTACAAAGACTCACATCCTGAGCAGGGAGCAACACAGAAATAGCCAGCAGGAAATACAAGTTCAGGGTTGTGCTTCAACTCCTGTTCCTCTCTAGAGCTGAGAATGGAATATATTATGTGTAGGTAGTAAGCAAACAAACCAGAAGGAGCCATGTTCAATGAGATGAGAAATGCCCTGGGTGGGAGAGGATCATGGTTCTGGCCCTGACTCCTAGTAAGCAGGAGCTCACAGACTTCACCCTCCTAGAGATAATGGGTTATCTCCTGAAGCTACACTTCACTTAACCTGCCCTCCTTCTGGCCCCAGAAATCTTCCAGTGTCTTAGGTTACATGAGCCAAGGCCACAACCCTTTTTACTCCTGTTCCCCTTCCCCCCCGCAACTTTCATGGAGTTATGTTATGCACTTTTTGTGAGAGAGTATACTTTGTCTGTTTATTTATATGTTGCACTTCTCAACAAAAATGCAGAACAGTTTATAATAAAAAAAAAGAATGCCTTAAGAACAGGAGAGCAATAAGACCAAAACAACTGAAAAGGGATGTAGGTAATTGAGATAAGACAGAGAACCAATAAACAGAATCTCATCCTAATTTTGCTTGGTAAATGCCTGCCTAAAGAGAAAGTTCTTAGGGGCCTTCCAAAAAATGTCCAGGTTTGGGCTCTGGCAAGACTAAGAGTATGAGAGTTCCAAAACTGAGTAGCAACTGCTGGAAATAACCTCCCACGTGTTTTGGTCAAACATGCATGGAGTACTTATGATTCTTTTAAGATGTTTCTCTTGGTTGTCCTTAGAGATCACAACGGAGCATAAACAAGTGTGAAAGAGAGCCACAGAAGGAGATTGTTTTCTCTGAAGGGAAATGCCAACTCCAGATGAACCTGCAGAGCTTGGCTTGAAGCAGCCCCAAGCTGAGAAGAGACGGGGAAGAAGCCCCATGCTGGGGAGCAATGAGAGAAGAAGCCCTGTGCTGGGGAGCGCAACCCAGCATCCCTGAGCCAGGGAGAGATGTCGGGAAGAGTGGTGAGACAGGGAATGTCCAGGGAGCATGTCCAGAAGACAAAAAGAGACTGACATCAGAGCCCAGGAGGGAGAAGAGGGAGCAGACACGACCTGGAAGGGAGGAGTGTTGATAACAGCTGGGAAGCAGGCTTTGGAAGAGTCCCAGGGAGCAGGGAGATGAAGGAGAGATGAGCCTGTGAGTGACAGCTGGGGTTAGCAGCTGAGAGGAGCTCCACACTTGGGTAAGAGGCATACTAGAGATTAGCCAGAGAGTGTGGCAGCCTATTGGCAATAACTGGGACTCAGAAAAAAAAATAGCAATATAGGTTTAATCATAAGAAGAGCCACAAGCAGCAGTTAAAGCAGGACTTTATTTTGTGGCTTATATTTTGATCCAGACTAGACTTTATTTTGTTTACTTAGTTTTTAAGGACTGTTTTGTTTTCTTAGCATCCTGAAAGGAATCCTGAGTGTCAGGCTGGAGTGCAGGGGATGGTGGAGCCCCAATTTTTCTGTTGGGTATTTTTCATGATGGTAAAAATCTTATGCCCTGTGTCATAGTAAACATCCTCCCATTGAGGAAAGTGTGTACACAACCCTGTAATAAATAAAAACAAATATACTTACCATCAAAGTTGTGGCAGGTGAGTTTTGTATCAGCAGGGAGGGGTTAAGGGTGATATAAAACTCCTTACCCATTGTAGCAGAAGAAAAGATGTTATCTCAGAAAGGGTACAAGCCCTATAGCACCTACTGTCAACTGTGAGAAAGCGGTCACAGTTTATAGGGTGGGGAAGAGAGGCAGTGGGGTTGCGCTCTATGTCAAAGAGTGCTTCTCTGCAGTGAGCATTAACTTGGAGGCGACTGAGGACCAGGTGGAAGTGATTTGGGTCAGGCTGCAAGGAGGACGAGGGGAAAGGGACTTAATGG
>JAGPOW010003642.1:36199902-36241036 GCA_030014935.1 Caiman crocodilus
GGGCAGGCTCTTTTTTCCCGGGCACCACCAGGGGTAACTAGGACTAATGGTCACAAGTTACTGGAGAGCAGGTTCAGGTTGGACATTAGAAGGCACTACATCACAGTTAGGGTGGCTAGGACGTGGAACCGGCTTCCTAGGGAAGTGGTTCTTGCTCCTACCTTGGGCATCTTTAAGAGTAGATTAGATACGTACTTGGCTGGGGTCCTGTGACCCTGGCACTCGTTTCCTGCCAATTGACAGGGGGTCAGACTAGATGGTCTGCTCTAGGCCCCTTCTGACTCTAGGTGCTATGATATGATACTATGATACTATGGTCCTTTCAGCATGCAGGGTCCAGACCATTTAAGGCCTTACAGGTCAGAGCTAGCACCTTGAATGGTGTTCACAAAGCTAATGGGAGTTAGTGCAAACTTTGGAGTATTGGAGTTATGTAGGCGTGGTGACCTACTTGTGACAGAAGGTGAGCTGTAATGTTCTGCACAAGCTGCAACTGCCAGATGGTGAAAAATCTGGAATCATACTGCAGTAGTTTAGCTTTCAGGTTATGGAAAGTATAGATAATGGTGGCCAGATCAGAGACTGAAAGATAAGGTCTAAGCCTTCTGACTAGATAGAATTGGTAACAGGTGCACAACTGCCACCTGAAGATTGAGGTGGAGCAAAGGATCCAGGAGCGACCTAAAGCTGCAAAGATGAGTGAGAAAGGGAGGCTGAGCCCCATCAATGGTAGGTGCCCTGGTCCCCACAGAACTGAGTGATCTGTCCATCCTGATGACTTTTGTCCTCTTTGGATTCAATTGCAGTTCATCTTTATCCAGTCCTCAACTACAGCTAGACACTGGGAAAAGGATTAAGACTACAGGACCAGGATAAGAAGAGAAGGAGAGGTAGAACTGGGTGCATCAGCAGGCTGATGGCACCTCTCTCCAAATCTCCACACAATCTTACATGGCAGCTTCATATATAAGAGGGCCCACAAGATGGACCCCATGGGATTCTACAGAAAAGGTCTGAGGAGATGAAGGGAATGTATCCATCACCATCCTTTGGGACTTCCCTACTAGGAGAAAGCAGAATCATTTAGAGCTATCCCATTAATACCCATGTAACAGAAGTCTCTAACCCTTATTACTTAAGTGAAGAGAAGATAATGTTCTACAACTGCAAACAGTGGCAGGTAGCTGACTTAGAGCAACTGTGAGATATAGTCATCTGAAGTAAGCTAAGAGCCAGAGTGGTAAAAATGTACAGAGCCAGTCCAGAGCTGCAACAGAGCTCCAGGCTGATGGATGTAATAATGAGAAACTACTATGCTCAGTGTGAGAGTCACCTGTGCTCCAACTGCCTATCTTCCCATTTAAGCTCAGGAGGACCCGTGCCACCACAAAAGTGGGAGTAGACAACGGGGTGCCACTATGTTGAAAGGTCAAAGCCAGTGTGCTATTTTACAGATCAACCAGGCCATCAATACAGTAGACATCAAGGTCAATGGAGATGTCCTCCAGAGTCTTGTGGAATCTCACTGGTGCCATGGATATTCAGGGTAAGACCAGCCTAACTGGTCCATCACCCTGACAAGAGGTAATGGTCTGACCATGATAGAAGTTTCTTGATAAAATCCCTGATAATCAGAGCCCTTCCATTTGGGCAGGTGCAAAACATTAAGTCCAGTATGTGCCCTGCCTCATGGGTCATCCCAGTTACTATTTGGGATAGCCCAGTCATTTACATGGATACCATGAAGTTTTGCTCCAACTCTGCACAGATGACCTTAGAGTGGATGTTGAAGTCCTCCAGGACAATAAATCTGGCCATTCTCAGTACTACCTCAGAGACAAACTTGGCTAATTCAGTTAGGAAATCAGCTGTGAAACGGTGTAGTCAGTATACCAGAAGAATCTCCAATTTATTCTCAGCCTTTGTACAATGTAAATATACCTCCATGCTGGATAAATTTGGTAATGGGTACATTCTGTGGACCATATAGCCTGTAAAAATCAATGCCTCTCCAGCCCCTTGTTCCCTAGTCCTAGGCTGATGCTACACTGAGTTTTGGATGGCAACCATCTGGGCACTACCAGCCCAGAAGCCTCACTGATCCAGGCCTCAGTGGCTGCAGTTTAAGGTCAGTGGCTGCATCCTGATGTGGCCTAAGATGACTGCTCTTTTATTTTCCAGCAACCTAGCACTGATCAGCACCAATGGCCTGAAATGCTACTTCTATGGCTAAAGTTATCTGAATAAATGCTATCCTATCTAAAGATAGAGTTGGAATGAGGCCAAAGCCATTCTCAGACTAGGGAAATTCAAACCACATCTTCCTGATTTAGTCCCAGGAAAGCTCCTTATTCACCAGTATATTAAACAGTTTGGCTAGGCCCTGACATTGAAAATATTCCACTATACAGTCAAGAATGCAGAGTCATGGGCTCTGAAGGAAAATACAGAAGAGATATGGCTACTGTAGCCATATCTTTAGATACAATAAACATATGCTTAAGTTAATATAAGAAACCCCTTAGCAATGTTTGATCTTCATTTTACTGCAGCTCATATTTCATAGCTGTGAAAGAACTACCATGAGTAATTACAAAGAAAACTTTAAATTAACAGTCATTGTAATGAGGAATATTCATATAGACAGAAGGTTTAAATGTAGCTTATCTGCAGCACCTTTACACATTAATTAGTATTTTAAAAGCTTAATTGGTAACTCTACCAACTCCTAATTTAGCATTTTGAATACATATTAAATGTTAAAGCCAGATCTGGGTAAGCATTGCTGAAATTACTGACAACACAAATAAAAAAAATATTTCTTATTCTCAAAAGAAGAAAAAAGAAAAAAAAATGTCAGCCAGATGTGGGTTTCTCATTAGTGTTTTGGTTTTGCTGCCTTATTATTTGCAATATATTTCAAAATTAGTAAATAAACATGAAGCAAAGGACCAAGATACAGAAGTGTAACCTGGAACCAAAAGTATGCACTCCAAAAATTTAAAGGTTAAAGTAGTTAACACCATTGGGTATTGTATAAGTAATAAAAAAAAAATATCTTTCACCAGTTACTTGATGTTATCTTTTCTTTTTAAAATGTAGCAGACTTACCTTTTGAGCTCCGGATGAACCCGGGGCTCATGATTCTGCAATTCTGATTAGTGGACATTTGCCAAATCAGAAGCAAGCCAAGGTAAGTAAAGCCACTCCCTTTCCCCCAAATGGAGGGGGCAAAGAGCAGTCTGCACCTTGTTTGAGACTGTGCCGTACCAGGTCTGGAGAACTTTGGAGGTGGAGCCCCTGAAGTGTATGAAAGGAGAGGTTGCTCAGCACTCTGGAAGGGGGATAGCAAGGAGAGAAGAGCTCTGGAGATGACCATCCTTGGGACCCTGCCTGAGCCTTGATGGTGCGCCAGTCAGTACATGGTGCTCAGGTTCATGGAGCCACTTGAGGAGCCTTGAGCCTGTGAACCCAGAAAGCAGCTGGGTAGGTGGTGCCTGGATCAGTGAATGAAGAGCCGACCCTGGGAGCAGCTCAGGGCTGCTCAAGTTAGCCCCAGCTCTAAGCCGAATAACCAGAACCCCGCAGTGTGGCTCCACATTAAACTAAAAGAGCCCCAGTGCCCAGAGTAGGGCCCAGGAAGGAGGAGAACTCCCAGTGTTAGACCGGGAAACTGGAGCCAGTAAGGTCTTGGCTCTTGTTGGAGCACCCTACATGTCTAGTACAGGGCACCAAGCCATTGAGAGGAGCTGGAGGTACCACCAGAGAGAGGCCCTCATAGGACTGGCTACCAGGGGATCAGCCTTGGTTGCTTCAGAGTGGAAGCAGGAGTTGCTGAGGAATTGGGTCCCTCAGGGGAAGTGGGCTTGGAAGAGGAGGGTCTGTAGTCTCCACCCTCCTCCATTTTGGGAAGAAGCATGTCCACATCCTGGTGCCCTAAAAGGGAGAGGCTCCAAGGAACACCCTGTGGAGTGCTGAGTGTACTTCCATATTTATTTGATTGTTGTTGTTTTATACTATCAAGGTTAGTATAGTTATGGGTAGTTCTTAAGGGAGTTTATATGGGTTTATCTGTCTTCATTGCCTATATGTGTTTATTGTCTATTATCGGAACTTACCTGTATTGTTGCCTGTGTATATCTATGGTATTGCTACCTCAACCTACCTGAGTTTATCTACGTTGATGTTCATATGTGTTTATTGTGTGGATGCCTTGACTTGACTTACCTGTTCCAAAATGACAATGCTTATTCTGTGCAAGGAGGTTAATTATTGTATATGTTATGAATCACCAGGTTCAGGTTTTTGCAGTCCCCTGATCATGCAATATGTTAATTGCAGGTTATTGTATAAGGTGTCACATACTAATTTTACTGTAATATTTAATGTTTCTTATTCATTTTTATTTTTTTTAGCAATAAAACAGGATATAGTTGAGTGTTTCTTGGTTTGGCTCTGTAGAGAGGAGAGGCAACTGCTCTCAGATGGCAAGTGCCTCTCTCAGCACTCTTGCCTGACCACCATTCCTTCCACTGACAGACAGGGAATAACCTTAGGTGTACCTGGGCTACAAAATTTTTATTCCTAAAATTTGTATATGTAGATATGTGTGGTCCTGATTCTCCTTTTACTCATGCCTGTTTTACAGGGTACAATTTGTCTGGCTTCAGTAGCATTGATTCTGATTTAGGGTAGTGTGAGAGCAGCAGAGACCTAATGGAAATACACGGCATGGCCTGCAGCCATATTATTTATACTGTAGCATTGCCCCTAAGGACAGTCTCAACTTAAGCGAGATCTGGTTTGCTATAAATTTCTGGGAATTGCTATGTTTGAAGTTGGGATTCACAGCCCTTTTGAAAGAGACTATAGTAAATCTGCTGCCTACGACAAAACAATTAAGGAGGATCTCTGTGATTTCATCATAGCATTTTGCTACTTGGACCATGCCCCCAAAGATATGCAATTAAAAAGGATGAAAACTATTGCCAGTATTTCAAACAGAATGACTTTACATGGATAATTTTTATGTGGAAAACTATTTTTTCTTCCTGTATGTTTTCTTCCATTTCATCTAGTCCCATCCTGATTTTAATTGCATTAATTAAGTTCTAATTTTATTTTTGTATGATATTTTGAGATTCTTCTTTTTCTTGGAAAGGTATCAAATTAACCAGCTCTGTTTCTAAATGATGCATTAAATGTTGTTTCCTACAGATATTCTTATCCCTCTTGAATCCTTGCTGTTTTAAAGATCCTCTCTTCTTCTCTGTGATCTTGAAGTACTGTTATTTACTCAAGCCCAAGATGATGTGGGGGGTCAGGCTGCAGGAGAGAGGAAACAGGAACTTGGGGTGGCAGGCACAGGCATGGGGGCTATGGAAAGGCAGCATGGAGTAGACAGAGGCATGGAGAGGAATGTACAGTAGAATGTAGGGGCATAGGCAGAGGACAGGAAGCAGCTAAAGCAGGCACTGGGAGGTGGGCAAGTGGTATGGAGGACAGGCAGTGAAAGGAAGGCACAGACACAGGGGAACAAGGAACAGGAGGCTGGGGAGCAAAGGGTGAGGTTCTGGCTGCTCACTCCCTCACAACTGCTTTCCCTGCCACAGGACTGGATGACCTTCCGCTTAATATATTCTATACATGGACAATTATAACACATATATAATTTTCCATGTATATAATCTAATCATTGGGTGTCTTCTTAAATTCAAAGTCATCGTGGTTTCAGGGAAATATGGTAATAGCTACAAGAGAGTTTCTGATTTTGGTTCATATTTCCAATTTACTTTTGTAATGTCTGACTGGAAAGACATTGATCAACATCTACACAACTATTTGTTTTGTAAATGAATACTACTCCTACTCACTCTTCTTTCACTCTAGGGCACTTATGCATGAAGCAGGAAACCTAACATATACGTCTCCTTCCTGTGCCTCTCTCAGTTTTAATCTTACACGACTCTGGCTTTACAGCTCCAACCAGCAGTTAGCTATTACGCAGAACCATGTCAAGCCCTGCTCTTGAAGTGGACCCATCAGGCAGCCAAATGAGGGAGAATGTGAGGGACAAGATGGAAGAAGCTAAGCAAGCACGAGGGTTTGTGGCTCAATAAGATGCTTACTACTGAAAAAAAAATGGAGGTCCTGCGTTCTAGCATGAACCTTTGGTCCCACTTGGACAGCAACTTCCACATTCTTTTCCATCCATTTTATTCAATGAATATTACATGCAAAGTGCAGTAGCTCAGCTTCAAATACAAGGATGGTAAGGACAGAGAGAGCACTGTCTTAGGAAGTGGGAGCAATATAGCCTCAAATGCTCTGTGGATAAGAAAAGCCTAGGAATTGGGTCCCTGATCATAAATCTACTGGTCTAAATCAGTCCACCTTCTGATTTTTGCCAGGGCAGAATTGTGAGACATACACTCAGGTGTGTAGTCTGCACTCTTGTATGTGTTCAGTAGCTATGTGGATGTTTACATCTATACATTGAACATGGGGAATGATTGCAAGCTATGGGCAGTTACATAGTTGGACATCTGGTATTTGGGCATTAAGCTGAAATATGATTCTGTTCTTCATGTCTACTTATCTTGTGGACTTTAGCTGGGAAGGTAGACTTTTTATGAAAAGATCAGTCAACTCGTGGAGAATAATATAAGGGAAATTTCCACTTCTAAGGAATTGATACATATGTATGCCATGTCTTCTGCTTCAGGTCATATGCTTTTATGAGTTTGTTCAAATAAATGAGTTTGCTGTTCTAACAGTACCTATCTTCAGCTGATTACTTTAATAAACATATCAGAAGATTTCTCAGGATAATACTTTGATTAGTTAAAGGTCAGGAGCTTTGCAAATTTCAGTATGTTTTCCTCCAAAAGCAATGTAAAAAAGCTTGTATTTGTGTTGGTGACTCACCACTAAGGATATGCAAGTAGAATACCAAGAAATTTACTAAATACTTAACAATGATATAGATAGCTTAATGATTGAAGTGTAATGCATATTTACTGGAAGTTTACTGGAAGTCTAGATGAGGCTTGAGGTATGATAAGGCTTGAGGTTTGTGAGATTTTACATTCCCTTTATTTCACATATTTTAGAATGGGTATATTTCAATAGGAGAAATAAAATAACTTTTCTATTCCTTCAGATACATTATTAAAGGCATGTTCTATAGAATATGTTACAAGTTTGAAATCACTATTAGAAAACCTGGATGGGGTAGAAAATATTCAGTCTGAATAGGATGTACAAAGAAAATAAATCATGTTACCTAAAATTTGGTAAAGAAGTTTAACAACAATTAAAAGCTGCTAATTACAATCAATAATTTAACTTTTCCAATCATTTGATATATGCTTTATCAATTAGACAGGTAAATTCAGAGTTTAAGTGGGCTGATGACAAGATTGAACAATTTCATGAAGGGTGCATATCTTTTTGTTTCAAACATACATATTTTTCTTTGCTTGTATGCACATTCTCTGCCACAGAAATCCAGAAAAATAAATGGAAAAATTAAAGACATTTTGTAAGATCTTCAAAAGATAAGTTCTTCTAATGGAGCTTTGGCAGTTTATACCAATTGGGGACCTGGTCCATTTTACTTAAAAACAATGAAATGGCTATTTCCCAAAATCAGCAACAGAGACATGATGATGATTCAAACAAAATGGAAGCCCACTGATGATAGGACAATAACTTCTAGTTCCAACAAACACAGAGGGACGGAGCTAGACTTTATTCAGCCCATAATGAACCACATGCTACAAGCTTTCCATGTATTGGATTGAATAAAGCTAAATATATAAGGATGGAACATAATGAAAACTATAAATTATGTATTTCCTTATACAGATTAATTTGAATGCAAGTTTAACTTCATATGCAAAGATATGTACTTTTCAGACCTAATCCCTCACCTGTCAAATAAGATGCATGTTAAAGGATCCCTTAAAAAAGTAAGTTACACATTGTAATTAGACCACACTAAATCTGCAGAATGTTAAGTGGTGCTAAAGTTAGAACATGCAGTGATCATGTAAACCCACGTTAAGGGTTAATAACATTTCTTACTTGCTCAGCTATGACTTTCACCTAAAGGTTTGGCAAGCATGGGAATGGCTAGGAGGCAGAACACCTGAGATGCTCAGAGGACACTTAGCCTGAATTAATAAGTTTAATGTGAGGGTGCTCACATTTTAAATGCCCTAAGTATGGTCTAAGTGTAATATGTAACTTCACGCTATAATGTCCTGTTAAAATCATTACTTATAACTTTTGTTTCTAATCCTCCCCATCTTAATCTCCACACAAACAAATGTGCCCTTTTCAGGGATATTTGTAGCAAAATGACATGATGACAACCAAATAATATACTCTTATAAATATTTTTCTTCCTTCTTGCTTGACTTAATGCTATTTGCTTTTAAAATTGGGAAACCATTTGAATTGCCAAATGGGATGACTTAGCATAATAAAAGGAGAATTGTCAATGAAGGATCTGAAGAAAACAATTATCTCTTAATATTCTTAATGTTCAAACCCTAAATAATTAAACCAAAGCCTCAGGCAGTGATTCATTACTCTAAGGCAAAGGAGATAGCTCATTGTATATCAACAGGAGTATTAGCAGGAAAAAAAAAAGAATTCAAGGGGAAAAGGATGTAGAGAAGTATTTAGTAGGCATACTTAGAAACTTGTGAACTGGAGGATATAGAAGGCATTGCCTTGAATTTTATATAGTAAGAGTGATCTTCCTTTTTTTAGTGTCACACAAATAATTATCAAACCTCATTCAACTTCTGAAAGCTCTTCCTGCTGTCTTGGCAATGATCCTATTTCTCAATGAGTTATATCTGCCTAGGAAACCTAAGGTATTTTTGGTTTAAACAGGTGTAATCCCCATGGATTCAGGGTTGATGGTTAAGTCATACCCACTTCATAAAATATAGCAGCATAGGTTTCAATTTGTGAACTGTTTTTTCTTCTACAGGGTTTTTTCAACTACAAGAATGATTTTTTCTGTATTTCTTTAAAAATACACACATACAGGGACTATTCAAAGGCTATAACAACTGTATGAAATAAAGGAATATAACTGTATTTTTAACAGTGTGTATCATTTTTATCCCAACATAACATCCAGTAAGATATAATAATTTTTTTTTTTTAGAAAGGCATTCTGGAATAATTTATTATTAACTTCTCACATAAGAATTGGGCACTTGCTTTTTTGCTTTGTTTTGTTTTTTAATGAAGAATGTTTTTATGGAATGTAAGAGCAGACCTCGTCTGTTGTGTTCTTTGATATAAAACATGTTGCTACTTAGTAGTAACTATAATAAATTACATTCTCACCTTCCATTGTAAAATTGGATTTGATCATTGGTTTTATGAGTAGAGTCACTTGGATTTAGCATCCAGCTAGTGTTTGGTAGTATTAGCTATTATTACAATCATACTGCTTCTGCTTGGGAGTTACATAGTTTCTATTTCTTGCATGGATAATTAGTGAATGGAAGTCTTTCCAAACTCCTAACATAAAAAATGCCTCTCACACTGCAATCTATGGTGTTTATCAGAGTAAATCCACTCCCCCCCCCGCACCCTCTTGTCAATTCCTGGGCTAAATCTTTTCCAGACAAATCTCCCACTACCTCTAGTGTATTTTTCAGCAATAATGGTAGAAACAAATGCTTTGAATAAGGCTTCCATTCAGTCATACTTATTTTCATTGCTTTGAACAGGGACAGGGTAAACAAAAATAAAGTATATCTTACATGCCCATAGCAGCACTTTGAAAATGTTGCAAGCAAAACAGTATTCTCAAAATTCTTAACCAGACTTCATTTTTACAAGTGTTTTTATTTCTTCTCACACACACAAAAGACATGTTTTTTCAAAAGGATGGAGACACATCCTCCCTTTTTGCAAGTATAATTTATTAATTCAATGTATTAATATGGAATTTGTAAGGATAGACAGAGAAGGAACAAAAAGAGCTACTTTTCTAACCCCAGAATTTTATCACAGCACAATGGCATTCTATTTATAGAAGCCTTGACCTAACATGTGCACTTTGTCCTTTCAAGCTTTAGACTCGATGTGCTTCCCCCAATCATTAATGTACTAGCTCTTAAGATAAACATGTAATATAAAATGGCTATTTAAAGAAAGGAATGTGTATAATTATAAATTGGAAGAACTAGGAATTTTTTCACCCAAGGCAGAGATGCCTGAGGAGGAAGAGGGGAGTGCTAAGAGTGCTGGAGAGTCTCACCACACACAGGATGCTACTTTTGCTGCCAGGGCAGCTGCTGCAGTATGGGCTGGCACTCCCATGGCAGGACTTGCTGGACGCCACCATTCTAGTACCCCTTCTAAATCAACCCCATGACTGGTGTCCCACTTACCCACTCCTATTTACACTACTGATTATAAATTACACTGCAAGTCAAAACCTTGCAGGTCACCCTATAGGCCAACAAATGCCTGAACTGTGAAATCAAAGTTAAGTGAAGTCGAAAAATTAAGGGACCTTCTCTCAGAATACTTACCTAGATACCATGATTTGAGGATCAGTGTTATGAAAGATGGTCCTGCCCCCAAAGCCTTGATTTTCAAGTTGTGAGCACGCACACAGGAGAAATTGTCTGTCTACCCACATATATGTCTGTATAAGTATGGAACTCACAGGAAATATTATCCTTACTTCCTGCTGCAAGCTGTCATGTAACTAAAGAAGGAGCTGTAAGATAAGAAGCAATGTGAACAGTAGTTGCTGCTGCTGAGCACAAGCCAAAAATCTAAGCAGGGACAGTTTACTGGAAAAGCTGATAGTTTGAATATGGTAAAAGTGCTGTAGCAATTTTGGGATGATTTTTTGCTATAGTAAATGAGCTGTTCATCACACAGTGGCAAAAAACAGAAGTTTGAAAACATTTACTATGAGGAGGAGCCACCAAAAAATTAATATATGTATTGTGATATGTTTTAGAGATAGGCAGCCTTGGGAAGCATGATTATACAAACTCTGTCTGATTCTGGGACTACCACCAAGAAGCACACCCTGCTAAATTGCTTCTGTTTCCTTGTGTACCAAAACCAAGAAATGAAGTCATGGAAACATGTAAGAATGGTCTTGAGCATGTCCCCAACTCCAGTATGAGGCTCTCCATCTTGGAAATGTTTGTAAGTTTACAGTCAAAACCACTAAGCTGGCTACATTACTTCATTTTTCAGATTGGGCATGCGTGGAACAGGAGTGAAGGGGCAGAATATGCTTCTCAATGAAAGGCATGGATCTGGCATGGAGACCACATAGACAATTCTGCAGGTTTGCAGGACATGCACAATCCTATCTTTGTAGAAAACTATAAATATGAAAGTGAAATCAATTGGAATCCATTGCAGTCCTTGCAATTTGCTCCATGAGCAAAACATATATAATTTATGCAATATAATTTGAAGATTATTATTTTTTTTCAAATATAAGCCAATGCAGTTCAGATATCTGTAGTAAAACAATCTGGAAAATGCAGCTATATATTCCGTAAGTCTTAATGTAATAAGAAAGGTCAGAATCTCCTATGCACATGGTTATGGGAAAAAAGAATTTCTGGTGACTAATTGTCCTATCCAACAAATCAGAAATTATAATAAATCCAATAAGATCTAAGAAGGTAACACAAGTAATGAAAGAAAGACACAGAGGCTCCCTCAATCTAAAGAGAAACTCTATTCTCCCCCTTCTACATACCCACAGGCAGCTCCTAGCCATTGTGCTACATGTACAGAATCCTCTGTAGGAAAGAATGGGGCAAGCATAGCTATGCTCAGTCTTAAACCAGGTGTAAATGCTACACTGCATAAACTATATATAAATGCTACATATGTGTCACAGTGGCTGCAATTGAATCTAGATAAAAGAGAAGTGGTAATGCTGGATTTTGCAAATGCTACAAGAAGATATAGCAATAAGAGATATGGGTTCTATCTCAGCTTTAAGTTTTAAACCTTTGTCTCTTGCTTTCTAGAGAAGGCCTTTAATCTCCAAGCTATAACCCAAATGT
Organism: Caiman crocodilus; assembly: GCA_030014935.1. NCBI lineage: Eukaryota > Metazoa > Chordata > Crocodylia > Alligatoridae > Caiman > Caiman crocodilus. The sequence continues at coordinate 36,211,989 of JAGPOW010003642.1, forward strand.
TCCTCAGGCTTGATGGCTAGAAAAAGATATTTAGAGGTTTGCTTTTAGGAATTGGCTTGTAAGTAAAGTAGATATTGCATTAAAACAGTGGTCCAGGGGAATGGCAACTGTCAATTGGCTTCTAAAAGCCTGTTTGTGATAGTTTCCTTCAAGGCCCACTGTGTGAAGACATGTATCATACTGTTCCACAACATGAAATAAGGTAGCATTAGGTCACAACACCCACCTGCAGAGCCCCTGAAATGTCTAGTTTTGGTAGGCAGACCAAATTAACAGACCAATAAATGACCAAATTAAGATGTATGTATCTGATAGGTTTTTTGGAACAAAGGAATATGCTGATAGGACAGATGTAGACAGTTTGACAACAACAAGGGGATCAATCAATGATGCCCAGGAACGAAGAGTCAGAAGAGAAAAAAAATACAAAAGGAGGGATTTCAGAGCAGCAAAGGGTCCCCAAGGGGGGAACCTGAGGCCACCATGGACAGAGGGTGCACCACTAATACTTCTCACCCACTCAGCTGTTGGTAGAGGGGTGGGAGAGGGTCTTGGCGCTCAACCTTCTGGCTGCTTACATCTGACATTCAAGAAAGAAGCACAGTGTGAACCTGATGTACTAGCCAGATGTACCTTCCCTCTGTGATAATCCTAGAACCAGTAGATATAGAAGAGAGAGGCACATTATTTTTCTTTCCTTGCCTGGATTTTTCTTACCTGCTATCACTGTTTATCAACAAAAAACGCCTATCATCAAATAGAAAAGTTGTGGTCAGTCTGAGGGTTTGGGTGCCACAAACAGGTTATCTAGATCATAAATCCAGTGCCAACAAGGCTAAGCACCCACTCCCCACCTTGAAGCTGGCTTGCTGGACATCCACAAAAGGAAGCTATGGGGGACCAGAAGAGATCTACAAGATAGAGTATCCTCATTTCTAGCCTAAACCCTATTCCCAATATTCTTTATCCAGTGTAATCCAATCTAAGTACAAGCGGAAGTGGATCAGCTTAAAGGAGAGTCTGAAGAGAATTTTTTTCAATACCTGGCTAATGTTTTGGTGATAGCATTTTACTGGAGGCAGCCTAGAACCTGGGTGTCTCACACCCTCAGGAAGCATCCTAGCCATTAGGTATTGGGCTAAAAGTTGTGAGAGTAAACCTCCTTTTCTTTTCTTCCTTCTCCACTTAATTTAAGGAAGTAAGTGTGAGGACTGCACCTGATTCATCACAGCTGGAAATAGAAATTCAAACTGTGAGTGAATGCCAAAAAGCAGTGTTTACCCCTGAATAACTGAAGTAATCATATTCTTAAACACTGAATGCCAAAGAACCTTTGAGTCTAGTATCAATAGTAAACAGCTGGTAATATATCTCATTGTGACACATTCATGTAGTTCTCCACCTCTCCCTCTCACATGGCACTGTATTAGTTACTCTTCTCCAAGAGCTGTCTTGACTTTTTACTTTCTTAACACTCCTTTTCAGAGGCATCCAATTGGGCAGTTGCCTTTTTGTTTTGTGCCCGTGATTACTGTTAGTGCTTTTCTTCCCTTTGTTAATAGAAAATGTGCTTCCTACCAGTAAAGTGTTTTTCCTTTTATTGCTTATCTCCTGCCTGCTAATTTTATTTTATTTTATTTTACTTTAATTAAAATTGTTCTTTCTCCCCACAAGCCATCACCTTTGGCATACTGAATATGATGAATTGGCAACTCAAACCTACAGCATCACATTATTAAATGATACAGTTATTTGGAGTCCAATCTTGTCAAGTTTCCATAGCAACAGCTGCTTAGTACAGACCCTTGTAAACCAATTAAACAAAGCTAATATGGCTCAGACATACTGAAACATCTGGATTTTATTTTATTATTAATTTTAAGGGTGTATAATGCTTCTTTTATGGTAATTTAAAATCTAAAATCCTGAAGTACAGCTACTGAGTAAAATATGCAGAAATCTATGTTAGGAGAACTGATATGATAACTCTAGGGGATATGTACATTCAAGAGAGACTAAAACATTGAGGCTGTACCATCAATTTTCACTATGTAGTTTTAGTACACAACAGCTGTTTATGACAAATTCAGGCATCTTGCACACATTTGAAAACTACTCATAAAAATAGAAGTTACCATAGAATGAGGATGAGGTTACTAGGCAAATACAGAAATTTTAGCTATGGCTTTCTACAGAAGATTAGCTGTGACTACAGTAATTACTAATTGAAAAATATTTGGTGGCCTATGTGAAATAATGCAATTTAGTTTCACTTCAATACGAACTATCCCATTACAAAAGTAAAACATAATAACTAGATCTTCTTGAAATTGTGGTTGAGCCCCAATAAAGAAAGCTACAGTAATTGGCACATAAACTGGATTATGCTCTAATTTTTAGATGAGATTCCCACAAGTAAATATTCAGAGGTTAAGGCATATTGCTCAATAGGGAAATTTCCACTACAGTTACTTTGGCTGACTCTATTCTGTGGATAACCAGGAGTCTAGTTTAATAGGGCTAAATAACAATAATTTTCAATTACCTTTAAATCAAATTAAGACTCAAACCAAAGGTGCAGGTGTAATGAGGCTCCTACACCATTATTAGAATGGGATCCAGGGGTGCCTGACCATTTCCCCCTTCTTCATCCTCTTCCCTCCACCTTTTCCTTTTTTACCTTTTTGTGTATTTTCCAGTGTATCTGGGACTTATATATTTTTCATATTTCCTATCCTCATCACCATCCTCCATCATTCTTGATGGGCAATTGGTTTAGTAGGAGGAGGACTGGAAGATGATCACCTCCACAGCCAGACATCGTCAACTGAGAAAGCTTTCCCAGTGCAACGGGGGAACAGATACGAGGCTCTGGCAGCAGTGTAGGAGAGTACAGTAGAGTGGGCCACAGCCACAGTCACCATCATCCAGGCTGAGAGTCAGCTGGGCAGACAATGGAAGAAACACTGGGTCATTGTGGTAGGTGACTCATCATGGTGGGCACCATCATGGTGGACATCGTGGTGGGCACCCATTGGAGGGCTCAAGTGTCTCTATACTAATGCTAGAAGTATGGGCAATGTACAGGAACTCGCACTTCTGTTTGCAAATAAGAACTTTGACTTGGTTGAAATAACTGAAACTTGGTGGACCCTACCCATGATTGGGTCTTAAGCATTGAGGGTTATAGACTGTACAGGCAAGGTAGAGTAGGGAAAAAAGCAGGGCGGAGGGAGGGTGTTGCTTATGTTTAGGAGCAATATACATCTTCCATAATCAAGATGGGATCAGAGGAAGGGCAAATTGAAGTATTGTGGGTCAGAATGCAAGGGGGTTGGAGAGAAAGGGACTTGGAGTGAGATCTACTACAGGCCACCACATCAGGAGGATTAGCTGGATCTGAAATTGTCCAGACAGCTCTCAGAGGACATACAGTCCAGGGACACAGTTGTCATGGGTGACCTAAACTACCCTGACATCTGCTGGGAGAAACAGTGAGATATATTCAACAGTTCATGTAGGTTCATAACCTGCATAGAGGACCTTCACCTAATGCAGGAGGTATACGGTCCCACTAGGGCAAATGCCTTATTGGATTTGGCGCTGGCTATAGGGGATGATTTGGTGGGGGATCTACTGACACAAGGTAACCTAGGGGACAGCAATCATCACTTGGTCTAATTCACTATCTGGCGTAGGGTGGAAAGATAACCAGTAGAGCAAAAGGGATAACTTCAGTGTACTCAGGAGATTAATTAGTGAGGCATTGGTAAGATGGGAGCCCAGGAAGGGTGGTCATTCCTAAAGGGAGCAATCCTACAGGTATAGATGAAGACAATTGCACAGGAAAGGGGGAAACAGGGCCACAAAACACTCCTGGCTGAACAGGGAAATCTAGGAAAGCCTAAGGGCAAAAAAGAAGCATATAGACTGTGGAAGCAGTGGGTAGCTACCAAGGTGGAGTACACCTATTTGGCTCACACTTGCAGGGAGCCAGTCGGGAAGACCAAAGCAGAAATGGAACTTCGGCGGCAACAAAAAACTAAAGACAACAAAAAGTCCTTCTTTATGTATATAGGGTAAAATGAAGGTGCATGGTAGCATAGGATCTCTACAGGATAAACTAGGACAATTATTGACAAATGAGGAGAGGGGTTGAATATGAACAAGGCTGAGCTCTTCAGTGAGTTTTTTGCCTCTGTATTCCTGAACATGGATCAGGACAAATCTCCCAATTGGATCATAGACATGCACAAAAAGGAAACAAGGACACCAACTATTAGAGTTGACTTAGTGACGGGACACTTGGAGGGTCTGGATGTGTTCAAGTCAGCAGGCTCAGATGACTTTCATCCAAGGTTGCTGAAGGAATTGGCCAGTGTCATAGCAGAGCCACTGGCATGACTGTTTGAGTGCTCTTGGTGCTCAGGTCAGGTTCCAGAGGACTGGGAAAGGGCCAGTGTGGTCTCTATTTTCAAGAAGGAGAGGAAGGAGGATCTCGTATAAATTGGTTAGTCTTACCTCTATCCTTGGGAAAACTTTTTAAAACATTATTAAGGATCACATTTGTGGGAGTCCAATGGGAAAAAGAATGCTGAAGGGCAACCAGCATAGATTCATAGCGGGTAGATCCTGCCTGACTAACCTTGTGTTTTTTTTTATGACCAGGTGACAAAATGTTTAGATGCAGGAAATGAGGTAGATGTCATCTACCTGGATTTTAAGAAAGCCTTCTATACAGGATCTCATCCTATTCTCCCAGACAAACTGAGTGGCTGTGACATAGATGATTACATGGTCAAATGGGTGGCAAATTGGTTTAGGGATCATACCCAGAGAGTGGTGGTAGATGGGTTGGTATCAACCTGGAAAGATGTGGACAGTGGAGTCTCACAGGGCTTGGCCCTTGGACCTGGGCTGTTCAGTGTCTTCATCAGTGCTGTGGATGAGGGTGTGGAAAGCACTCAGTCCAAATTCCTGATGATACCAAATTATGGGGTAAAGTTAACACACTAGAGAGTAGGGGAAGAATCTGGAGAGGTTGGAAAAGTGGGTGGAACAGAATAGGATGCAGTTCAACAAGGATGAGTGCAAGGTGCTACACTTAGGGAGAAGGAATCATCAGCATGCTTACAGGCTAGGGGAGGACCTTCTCAGCAGCACAGCAGCGGAAAAGGATCTCAGAGACATTGTTGACACCAAGATGAACGTGAGCTGTCAATGGGACAAAACACTCAGTAAAGCTAACCAAACTTTATCATGCATTAGTAGGTACATGACAAACAGGTCTAGAGAGGTGGTACTTCCCATCTATGTGATATTGGTCAGGCCACAGTTGGAATACTGCATCCAGTTTTGGGTGCTACTCTTCAAGAAGGATGTGGACATCCTCAAGAGGGTTCAGAGGAGGGTCACTCGTATGGTTATGGGTCTGAAGGCAAAGCTCTCTGAGTAGACATTGAGGACCCTGGATCTCTTCAGCCTCTGCAAGAGAAGGCTGAGAGGTGATCTTGTTGTTGCCTACAAATTCATTGGTGGGGGTGGAGCAACAAGGAATAGGTGATGCTCTGTTTACCAGGGTACCCCTTGGAGTAATTAGGAACAATGACCACAAACTGATGGAGAGCAGATTTAGGTTAGCCATTAGGAAGAACTTCTTTACAGTAGGGTTGCCAGAATCTGGAATGGGCTTCTAGGGAGGTGGTATTCTCCACTACCTTGTGGGTCTTTAAAAGGAAGGTAAACATGCACCTGGCTGGGTTCATCTGATCCCAATGCATTTTCCTGCCCAGGGCAGGAGGTCAGACTCAATGGTCTGCTGAGGTCCCTTCTGACCCAAACATCTGTACATCTGTGAATATATCTATATCTGCTTATCTATATATCAATATCTACATATATTAGTGGTGTTTCATGGTATTCCATTCTAATCACAGGAAAAAAATGGTTTTTTGATTACTTTTTTTAGTCCAAAAATTGGGGATTTTTTTTTTTTAATTAAAGAAAACCAGGATCCTTGCTTATAAATCCAAGCCTCAAGCTCAGGGAGGCAGTCTGGCTGTAAAAGCCATCATGGACAAAGCCTTCTCTGAGAAGCATAAGGACTGGAGCCCAGTCTGCAGAGACAGGAATCAGAAGGCAGCCCCAAGTGAAAAGAACTTGTGGACCCGCATAGAAAACAAGCTAACTGTCTCAGTGTCGCAGAGCACTTAGGTGCCCTGCTCCTAAAGAGGTGAAACTGCAAGGGAAAGAGCCCTAGCAGTGAGTAAGGCACCCAGCTGGTGGTCACCAAGGCAACTAGAGTAATTAATGACCCACAGCAGCCAACGGTCAGCTGACTGAAAGGGGCAGGGCCTGGTTCTCTTATAAACTCTAGGGGCTGAGGCCAGAGGCAGTTTGCTGCCAGCAGCCAAGGGGAAGGAGATCTCTCAAGGCAGAGAGGAGAAGCCTGACAGCAGCAGCAGCAGCAGCAGCAGCAGCAGCAGCAGCAGCAGCAGCAGCAGCATCTGACAATGCTGTGGGATGAAGTATTCCCTGGTAGGCTTGAATGATGTTCTAGCCAGGTGGCTTTAATTTCTGTTACAGCCGAGGGACTTGTGTTGTGTTACTGTTTAAAGACCGGTGGTTTGGTTGAGGCTATTAGGAGTTGGAGGAGGCCTAATAGGGGACCCAACGGCAGTGTGGGGATCCCAGTGCCAGCAAGAGCGCAGCATTTGGGGTGCACTGACCCCAGCCCCAGGGAAGGGAGGCAGCCTTTTGAGAAGCTCTAGAGGAAGCAGGCAGCATTGACGAGTGCCAGAGAGGGCGCTGAGTGAGACCTGGGCCATGGAGAGCCTGAGGGTGCAGGGCAAGACCAGGGCCACATAGGGGCCAGAGAGGAAAACAGGCTAGACTATAACAAGGCCCGGACTGAACAAAAGCAATTCCACCTGTGAGGCTTGGGGCGTGGTAAAGGGGTGGTTGGAGCCACGCATAGCCCATAAGGCTAGGGTGCCCCTGAAGCACCCACTGCAGAGCAGAACCTGCAAGGGGTCTGGGAGTGTTCAGGGTCAGGTATTTACATCAAACCGTGTCCAAGAGGACATAAGGCAGCCTCCCATATATTTATTTTCCATCAAAGATGTGGCAGGAAAGAAGTAAGGGTGCCCTTTGGGCCAACTTGGTATGGGAAGGGGCCTTGGGGAGATCACAGCCATCCCACAAGACCCCGCACCATGATACTCTGGCACTTCCTGTTTTGTTTTTCTTTTCTACTTAGAGACCACAACCAAGGGATGAAGTGGACCCTGTGCAGAATGTTCCTTTGAACTGGACTGGGGTTTGCATTTTTTGGTTTCATTTTCTCTCAAAAGGTCAGACGGTAGATGCAGGGGAGGTAGAGACTACTGCAAGGGGATGACTGGGGATACCCCAAACTTGAAAGTGTACTAAGTGGGCAGAGGATTGAAGACTAGAATGTGTTCTGTTGCCGAATGAGGCTGTGCTAGTCTGGACTATAAGGCAGGAGGTGGCAGTGGGAAAATGGAACACAAGGCCTCCGGCTACTTATGTAGCAGATATTGTGGGTGCTGAAACCTAGTCACGGGGCATGACTGGAACTGGGCCAGGATCTTGCAGCCTTAACTAGTGGGCCCCAAGCTACAGGGTTTAGTGAGATTAAAATTGGGATGAGTTCAGGAGTGGGGGAAGCTTCAGACCAGACAAGCTCACCTCTTCAAAAGCATACTTTGCTCTCTACTAATTTTGCCCTCTATTAATAATCCCCTACTAATTTTAACATAAAATGTGGAGGTCAAGACTAGGGAATAGGGGAGAGACTGTAGGATGCAGGAGCTAGTAGGTTTCTAGAGGTGGGTACCTGGTAGTGGCACTTGTAATAAAAATAAATAAATAAGCTATGTAAGTCACTTACAAGTTATTTTGCAAAGATATCAGTTATGACTAGCCAAATGATTGGCTCATATAAACTAACAAACATAGTTACTGGAAAATCACTGGTATCTTTATCCCATATGTATTCTATATCAGAATAGTTAATAGTCAGAAGGTTTAAGTGTTATGAAACACTTTTCCCTTTATTAAAATATTGTAGTTTTTGAGTTCATAGATGTTAGCTAACAGAGACATAATGTCCATTGTCAAGTACAATATTAATTTACTGTGATATGTTACTGCCCATTTCTTCAGGATGACACAGTTCTCAGAGCTCTCAGAAGAAGGCACATTCAGATTATTCAATTGAGCTGTTGAGCTCAATTGAATAGGGTCATCCTCAATTGTAGGGTCACCCTTCAATAGTAAACATGTGTCTACCACTATGACAGTTTAGTCAAGCAGCCTTCCAAACATTATAAATGTCTTGGTTGTCAATTAGATTGCACTTGCTTATTCTCCTTTTCAGTGTCCCTGATGTGGTTGCTAATGCACAGAAAAATGGCTCGTATAACAGCAGGCTTGTTCCTGAATGTGAACCACCCAGAGTCCACAATGAGCAAGTGTAGTGCAGAACCTTTGATTATATCACTTACTTTCCATGGGGATCCTATTTGTAACAGACCTGTATTACCAGTACTAGGTCTGACTTGTGTATTCCCACTGGGAGCAATTAAGCTATTTCAACCTAAAGGTTTGCCTTCTGTGTAAGTGGGTTCAGTAGGCTGATACTAAGCTCTCAAATCTTCCTGAAACAGTTTTGTGGCATATTGCACATAATTTGGTATATTTGGCTGTTTGCTACTCAGCAGCTGCAGCTGTTTGCTATGGTGATCATGGTTGTCAGCTCTGATTCTTCTTTTCATGTTTGTCACACTGCCCATGACTATCTATTAAACTTGGCCTAGAAGACTATATATTAGTATTCTGGTGGCTTAAGCCATCCAGGTGATGAATAATAAAATACTAATCCTGTAGATCTGACATGCCTTTTCCAGTCTGACCCTCAGGACCACAGGATTTGAAGCACAGTAAGATTTAGAACAGTAAACTCTCATGTACTATCATTGTACAGATGATGAAAAGCATGGATTATGGCCATGCCCTAGGTGATGCAATATCTTTCTGATAGTTACTGCTAGTTGTAAATATCAGTAAGAGATTATTTGCTGCCTTCCATTTAAACTGCATTGTATCATTATAAATGGTGGGTGGGGAGAACTAATAATCATAGGTCAGAAAAATCTGTCTTGGACCTGTAACATGGAAATAAGTTTAATCAACACTACATTATGATAATACAGATAAATTATGTAGACTTTTTATGTTATTACATCTCAGTAAGACATACACAGGGAATACTCTTTTCTCAAAAAGAAGAGAAGGTCTGTATGTACAGAAGTCATTATTCGGTATTACAAAATCATAATGATAGTCCAATAACTGTTGTTTCTAGACTCTTAGGGTAGGGCACTTACATTCAGGGAACTTGCTCCGACACGCTAGAAATCTAACCCGTCAGAGCAGACTTGATTAATTGAGTCTGCTGGAGCACGTGAATTGATGCATGCTGGTAACCTTGAGCAGCATGTGTATCAGTGGCATACAGTGCCTCTGAGCTGAGAAAATGGTGGCTTTTTTAACTAAAATGTGTTCAATGTGCTTTATGCACCACAACCTTTTTCTCATCGTAGAGACGTATTGTTCTGCTGATACACATGATGTGCAAATTAGCAAACTAATTAAAAGTGCCTGGTGCCATGTTGGCAACATGTGTAGAAATGACCTTACGTTTTATGAAGAATGCATTTAAACTATTAAAAGACCAGCTACTCTGCAGGTATATAAACCAGAAGAAGTCTCCATCTGTAATCTCCTTTCTACAAAGCCTAAAAAAACAGTCCTAGACCTTTCTTGAGCGAAGATGCTTAGATATCAAGGTGATCTATCATATAAAAATTGAATAAAACATGCCTGACTTGAACACACACGTTCTACTGGGTTAACAGAGCTAGTAGTACCAGCCATTAACTAGAATAGAGAGGAGGAAGGTAGATCTAAGCTCCTTTGTCTAGCCATGCAGGAATGTGCATGCTACAGTCCCCTAAAGAATATAGTCATGTCTGTGTTTCTTTTGCAAAGTAGGAGGCCTTATAGTATGCAGATACTTTTCTGAGTTGATGGGCCAATGCCTCAAGGTTTGCTGTTTCAAAAGTGCTCTGCAATGAATGTTGAGAGCTTTTAAAAATCCTACCTTAAAAACTTGATAAGGTTCTGGAAAATAGAGACCTACAGAGCTGGTTTCCATGATCTTGTGACCAGGAGAATACTACATTTGAAGTACAGAAGATGAACACTGGGAAATACTTCCATTTGGTGAGAATAAAGGCAATTGTTTATTAAAAAATCGTAGCAGTAGTAGCACATTTAACCATAGCTTAAATGCATGGGTTTTTTTTTTTTTTTTTTTTTTTTTTAGAAAAACCTAATTCTGACTAATAAAAGGCACCATAAAGCTGTTACTGGACTTCTCTAAAATCCAGTTTAGCTGGACAACCAGAATACCCTAGGTTTCCTCTAGGCACAGGAATTCATCAGTATTCACTTGGGTGAGTTATTGGGGCTTCATAATAAGTGCAGATTTACATGGCTTAAAATCTTGTTCTTTATTCAGACAAAATCCTGATGGTCCTTGGCACAAGTTCTGCCTGAGTACACAGAGGAGGTCCAGGTTCCAAACTGTTTGGAGAAGAGAAGTAATTAGACAAATCTCTTTTGTTTAGGGTTAAATATAGGAAAATGAAATTAATAATATTTTCTTCTCTATTAATAACATCTGCTTCATTCCTGTATCTCCTTATAGATATCATTAAAGCATGAAAAGTCCAATAAAAACAGCTAATTGGGTTAGCTGAGCATAAAAAAAAAAGCAAGATTCTTCTTATTCAATTATCCTTTTTATGATAAACCTTAAAAAAACATTAATCACATAACTTTCATAGAACTAGTCATGATTAAGTGTACAATTTCCAAGGTTTAACACAAAGTATAAAATATATTTGAACTATGCTATGGCTCTGAAGATTTTTCCTAATTAGACAAAAAAACTGTTTTAGTGCTTTTGCATGGGAGAAAGTAAGTCAACATATCTTAGAGGTTTTTGGAGTCAAAATATTGGTCTCTTAACAGAGATTCTATCTTGTTTGTTTGTTTGTTTTTAAATCATAGGAACAAATATATTCAGTGCTGCTCAGAAAATACATTTGTGTGGAACTAAGGCAATCAAAGGACAATCTTCTCTTCAGGTCTTGCTCAACATGTTGCCAGATACTAAGTCAACACTATTGTCTTAGAGAAATAGCCATGGTACCATGAGTGGCAACAGTTAAAGAAAAAGGAAAAAGAAAAGGCAGAGAAGTATTGAAAATATAATAATTCCATTCTGTAAGTTATTTATGTGGTATGTTGTATTCACTTCTAGTCACTGTATGCCAACGCATTTTCTTTAGTGTGTATAGAACTGTCATGGTCTTGGCAGAACTGAGCATCTTTGTGCTTATCTTGTGCCCTTAGGATACACAAACAGGCAGTCCCTGTGCCCTGTATTCAGTGAGGGGGTCTAGTATCATTTGTTATATAAGTTATTAGCAAACCTATGTTACCAGAAGCATAAGGCTAAGCTCAAAGCACAGTTGCCATCATTAGTTTCATCAAAAGCATGTCTAGAAGCATCTTTTTATCCAATCTTGGGTTCTAGACTGATCCTCTTGGCCTAACATCTTTATTTAGATCTCCTGCAAACAAGCGTAAATGCAGACTTGAGGGAAGGCTAGAAAGGCACTCTCCATTCTGTGGGAGCAATTACACAAGACATTTACTGCAGAGTTGCCTAACTAACTTCACAGCAAGTGTCACTCATCTACATGAGAGGAGCTATTTGACCAGAGTAAACTAATGAACTCCGCTATCAATTAATACTGCCAGATACAAGTGTTATCCTGTGGAAGAGTTATCTAGTACACCACAATGCATGTGTAGATGCTGATGCGGCTGGCTGGGATATGAGGGTTCTGCAGTGCGGGAGCTGCTTGCTGGCTCGTCCCTCCACTGAATCACCCTCATGCCCCAGCCAGCCCCTCTGTGCATGCTAAGTTGGGTCAGAGCAGTCCTGGTCTGGCAGGCTGAGACCCAGGGCCCCCTGCCAGTTGGGGCTGCGCTGCCCCAGATTAATGTGTTGTGGTCCCAGACTCGCATGTAAATGCAGCACCTGGGAGCAATAAGCTTCAGTGCAAACTGAACCAGAGTTTATTGTGTAGCATTAATGTTGATGTACCCTGTGTGATGCTCTGCTGTTGAATGGAAAGAAAGGTAAATTCCTATAATCAGAGAGAAAAAACACAAGTGGGAACCTGACTCTAGTCCAAGTTCATCTGGGAGGGGGAATGCCTGAGTTCTGGCATTTGCTTCCCAGACTGTTAATGAATTTTGCTTTAAATAAATAATGGATAAAATATATGAAAACCATGTTGGAAACATGAACAGGATTTTTTTTTTTTATCCCCATTTCTTTTCACTGGACTGCAGAATCATATTCTTTTCTGTGCTTCCTCTCTTTGACCACATGGATCTTACATCCCTTTCTGCAACAGCTTTAAAAATGAATGAAGAACACTTCCTTTCCCTTCCTTTGGTCTTGCTTCTAGCCTGGTGGTTAATGGAAGATGTAGGTTTGAACCTCTCAGGCTGAGAAGGACATAGAAATATTGCCAAAAAGCTCTCTCATAAAAGATGAGCTCTTCCAGACATGTTTTTGAATGAAAGTTGTGGTTCCTGTGCTTCAAGGTTGCTGTGCTTTGAGGCTGTTAATGTGTTTTAGGTGTTCACTGATAATTAGGCTATAGTATTAAAGGTACCTACATCCTCCTCCAGCTTTTCTTTAAGCAAGTCACTTGTCTGTACCAAAAGGGATGATCTGGGGGTTTCAGGTGGTGGATCCCAGTATTGCAAGGTACTTCACTCACGGCTGAAGATCAGAGCCTAAACTGGGACAAGAATCTAGGGTTTGATCTGGTGATACCTAGCACCAGCCTGTCTAAGCATAATACTGGGTCTGAGTTTGTATCTAGGAAAACAAAGAAATAACTGCATAAAATTAGAGATTGGTAACACCATTACGTTTAACATAGGATTGGACTTGGTCACTTAACCTATTGAGTCCCCCTGTTATGGCAGTCAGCCACTTTAGATACTTATTTCATGTACTACTCAAACTCAACTTTAAAAGATAATATTTGTGTTACTCATTACTGCTATTGGATGGAGTTTCCAGACCCTAACTTCCCAGATGGTTAGAAATCTTCTTTTAATTACTGAAACACATTTATTCATGATCAGTTTATACACTTTAAGTTAAAGATCCATGCTGGAACAAAAACTAAATAGTTCTTTTCTCTCTCTGGCATTTATCTACCTGATTCTTTTTATAGGCAGTAATAATGTCCCCTCTCAGGCTTCATTTTGTCAGCCTGAACAAGCCAAGCTTCTTAAGTTTCCTCTTGTAAGATAAGCTTTCCATTCCCCTGATCATCTTCCTAGTCCTTTTCTGCATCTGTTCATCATGTTTCTTGAACATTGGTGAATTTTGCACAGTATTTTAGAGAAGATCTCATCAGTGACCTTTGTGGCTTCCAGTCTCAGTAATTCTGTCAGTTTTACCAAATCAACAGAAAAGTTTGCTAAAAAACAAACTGTTTTAACAATCAAGATATCCACTGCCACTCCACCTTTTGAGTCTTGACTTTTTTCACTTTCCACCCTTGCCATTGTAACCCACAAGCCATTTCTTTCAGCATTTGACTTTGGTTCAAAGACAGTAGCAGTGGGGAGACATGGGTTTCAGCTATACGATATGCATAATGCAGGGCGGGTGACTCAGCTGGAAAGCCTAGGGGAAAAAAAGCAAAACAAAATTTAATTTGTGCCATTTATCAAACATGCGGTGTAGCTGTTTCCCAACCTGTATAGGATATTTTAGCATGGCAAGCTAGATAACAAGTGATTGCCCAAGGCAATGCACATGTAGACCCAGTCACTGCCCAAGGCATCAGGTTAAGCATGGGGTGATGATAGTGGCAAGTTTATAAACAGACATTAAAAGCAACCTTATGGATTCAATGTCTAATCAATGTTGGATACTGAGATGCTTTTAATGTGAGATGTAGGATGCAAAACACTTAGAAGTGTGAGCAAACACTGCTACTTCAACTTTACTAACCAGAGTTCTCTATAAAGATAATATTTGATCCGGCTCGTTTGTCGCTGTTTTATGGTTTTGTAGACCTAGGGGGGGAAACTGGCATGGAAACGATTGCTATTCTTCAAGACGTATGGAACCTAGAGAAAGCTATTACTTTAAGAAAAGTAAAAAATAACAGAGGTGGGAATGAGTGGGGTGAAGGTTTGCACATAACTTAATGGTGTACAGGACTTATTTTTAGAAGATAGTGGTCTGTAGAAAAAATACTTAAAAAAAAAAAAAAAAAAAACTTGGGGAAATATGGTTTATATATTGATCCCACAACATGTAACATTTTGCATTCAAGCTGAGATTTGTTTCATCGGCAACTGAGGAGACCAATTAACTACTAATCCAAGGCTGGAATGCTGCTAGCTATGAAGGCCCCACACTGTGTGCTTGCTGACAAGATTCTGAAGTGTTTCAAAAGAAATAAGGGGGAAAATGTTTTGAAAGCTCTAAAGAGTTCAGGTGACACAATAGTAGATGTTATGGCCATGGTATAAAACTAGGGCCCTATCCCTGAAAGAAAACCGGGGGGAATGTGTTTACCCGTGTATTCTAGAGTGCAGAATATACATATGATGTTGCATCCTTAAATCTAAAAGTCTGATTTATATAGAACATACATGCTAGGAAAAGGACTATCCTCAATGAGTGCATGGTCTAACAACTTGTATAAAACTACCTATAACTTTCCTAATACTATTTGCTTTTTTTGGATTATTTGCAATGCTTTCTGTGTGCATTAACCCCCCCCACACACACACACACTTTATAATATTTTATTTTGACAAGTTGAGTGAAAAAACATTAGCATTTACTCCATCAGGTTTTAGATATAAAAGCCTTGAGACTGGTCTACATTATCAAGTTTTGATGGCAGAGTTGTATAATTTAAGTTTATGAAAAGATCACATATAGCTTTGCTAAATGATATAGCTCTGCTGAGAGAAGAGTTTTATTTGTATTTGTATTTATTCAGGGAGCTGATGCAGGAAAGCTGAATGGGGAGATAAGGAGGAGGACCCTTCTGCCACCTTATCTGTGTTTCCAGTAGTGGGCTCTGATGGGATAGCTGGGGTATAATTTACATAAATGTAGATAATCCTGGTGTTTAACACTTTTTGAAAAGACAGAACTGGCCTGTGCTTCAGTTCAAAATAACTACAATTTGCAGACTGTGATTCAAAGCAGAACTGTGAAGGGCAGCTGATAAAGAAGCAACATGCATCAAAATATAAGATGCTTGCTGTAGGAGGAGAGTCTTGCTGAGGCAGAAGTGGTACTGAAAGTGAAAAAAAATAAGTGTCAGGAGAAAAAACATGTCAAAGGCTTAATAATCAGTTTCTAATTCAGCAGTTCTGCCCACATAGAATATGGAAAAGTACTAAATGTCCAAGACTTTTTCAGATAAACTCTGGAATTTTCCATTTTGGCTCGAAGAACTTAGGAAGCTGAGGCAAATTTTCATTGGTGAAAACTATTCTGAGTGTAGGAGCCACTTAGAGCAGGGAGATTACAGTAGCTAATCAGAGAATATGAATCAACATCATTACCAAAAAATAACTGCACAATGAACATGAAAAACCCTGCAATCTTGCTGGTAATGCTCCTTAGTCAGTGGGAGTGCAACTGAATACTGAAGCAATACTGAGACACGGCTAAACAGTGATTCTGCAAAACCCAAAAACAGAGTATTGAACATTATATAACTGGGAATACTGGTGACATTATGAATCAGTATCTACTTACTATCCCTGTGCTCTTATTGGCCCTGACAATTCCATTTCAGTGAGATTAAAAATAATGATTAAAATGTCATCTATTAGGAATGTACAGGAATATTGCAATATAGCTTCCAGTCTCCTATTAACTTTTTCCAGTTTTTCTGTCAATAGTTTTCTCTCAATTTGAGCTGAGTTGAAAAGAAGATTGAAACAGTGAGCAGTAAACACCTTATCTCTGCACAGTGCAACTGGAGGTCAGGGCAACATTTCCCCTGAGAAAACTTTAAATTGTCCGTGCACTTCTCAGTTTGCAAGGGCAATGTGCCTCCTATTTTAAAAGAAGAAGAAGATGGATCTGAATACTGAAAAATATGCTTAGTGCATGTGATTATCAAATTGTACATGGACATTTACATTTGTATAATTAAGGATCTTCAGTGTTTGCTGTACTACTCTTAAATAAGAAAGTTACATATATATACACATATATAAAGAGAGAGATTGGGCCCATCACCCCTTTTTTGTATTTTTTTTCCTTCAGTAGAACCTGCCTACTCCTTTTTGGAAGGCCCCGGTGCTTCATTCTAGCTCTGGCTTGTGTGCATATGTGATTGAAATGACTCAGGATCTATGATAATAACATGCTTATTCTGTCTGTCCAGAGTGTGTTCTGGTTGTTTCAGTAAGCATTGGTTGTTTTAGCAGCTAATCACAAATCGCAGTGCTCTGAACAGACAGAACGGACATGTCCACACATGCAGGCACGTGCACTTGCAGCAGTTCAAATAGGAGCAGTGCAAATTTGAGCTGGGGATTTTTGCCTCGGCGCACATGCCTGAACACGCACCTTGGTATGGGGCCAGTTGTGCCACTTGTGACAAAATAACCCTGCCCAGCTCCTCTTGGATCTGCAGCCAGGGGGAGCTAGAGCCTGGAAGCAGCACCTGTGCTGACCCCAGCAGTATAAAAACCTACCCCAGCAAGCAGCTCAGAGTTACTGCCCTCAGGACCTTCTGGGGACTCTAGGAGGAAGTTGGCCATGTCCCTTCCTGCCCCAGGCTGCTGCTGCTGTTGCTGCTGTGGCTGCAAGCTTGGTCTCAGGAGTTTCTGGGGAGAAGATGGCCAGATCCCTTCCTGTCTCTGGTTGCAGCTAGCTGTTGGCTCATTCTCAGAGCTTTTGGGGATAAGTGACCGCACCTCTTCCTGCCTTGGTTGCTGCTGCTGCCCCCTGCCCCTCCATGTGTTACCAGGTTTGCCCATTACTTTAGGGTGTGTTAATTTAAGGTGTATATTTCTAGAGTCTTGGTAATTCTGCCAATGTGCTACTTGTGTTACCTGCATTTCTATACGGAATTGTACATCTCCCTTCTGCAAGTCCTCACCCCCCACCCCATGGAGCTATCTTGCAGGACTCTGCCTCAATGCAGCTGGGTTCCTCCAGTCACCAAGTCAGTCATACACACACAGATTAACATGACTCACCTGACCTGGCTAGGTTGATCAGGCTGACACCCTCATATGCCAAGAATCAGTTCATCAGAGCAACAATAGACTGCATTCAGACACAAGCACATGGGTAAACAGAATCCCTCTGAATTCATTATCATGCTGACATCCTCATGGGCCACTAATTGGGCCAGCATTCATTTCATTAGGGCACATACGGGTCAAACTGGGTCAATCAGCATGTACGGGCTGATCCCTTTGTGTGTTTCAAACTCAGAACGTCCCAATGTTTGGCCTCTGATGAGCAGACCCCACAGTATTTTTGGGCTTCACAGGGATCTTTAGTTTAGGTAAAAGAAGCATTGCTGCAGAGCACATGAGGAAGGAGAAGTGGAGAAGGAAAAATGTACCCAGTTACTACCAGTTTGACTATAAAAGTTATTTATTGCTAAGCATATGAAATATATAATGGTACTAATAGTAATAGACATGCAAAGGAAAAACAGACACAACCAATTACAGTACTACCTTGGTTTCACTAAGTATTTGGGGAAACTTAGTTCAAGCTTAACTAGTACAGTTCAGGTTCAAAAATTTATGCTTGGAGAGAGAGCTGAGAACTCACCAGTCCAAGGCACTTGGGTCTCAAAGCTGACTGGTAAAGTTCGTAGCACAATCCTTGAAGGGAGATGATCTGTTCTTCCAGCATCCCAAGAACAGCAGAGGGTGGTGTTAGCACCCACACTTTATTTTATCCTCAGTTCAGCTTTTTCAAAGTATTCTCAATAGTGTAAATCATTGTCTTTTCTCTTGACAAGGGGTTATCTGGTTTGGAACAGCTCAAGAAATTGATTGATTATCAGGAAACACACAAGGGTAGGGAGTACCCAGACACTTAGAAGCCAGCTTGAAATTCCAGTGGATAGCAAATATACTGATGGGATATCTCATGATTCTTCAGAAACAATAGATAGCTTGCAGCATCAAGGTTTTGGAGTTTTACTTGTTGTGAACAAGCCTCAGCTTAGCATGACTTTTCCAGATCTTTCTATAGTCTTTTAACAGACTTAAGGCAAATATTGGGGTGTTTATAACCTTTGGGAAGGAGGACTTCCACCAGCCATCCTGGGAAAAGTATGACAACACAAGTGGTTAGGGCTCCAACGGGCTGTATGCTGTGATGAACCCATTTACCGTTATTCAAATGTTGCCCGTACCAGCTCTGACTCAGTCTCTTGCCTCAGCATTCCCTAACTTGGCAACTGAGTTTTAGTCCACCAAGTTTAAATAGGCCTCCCATAGTGGGACCGGGAAATGTACAGCCTGAGATGCCTATTAAACTTAAAGGTGTGTGCGTGTCTGGTGGGGGGGAGGGGGGAGAAGTCCTTTGTAAATCCAGATTAGAACTGGTCTGATAAATGCTGAGATGGGTGTGTGTAAGTGTGGGTTGATTAGCATTTGGAGCACAGATTCCCCATCATGCAGTGCTCCCCTTCTTCTCTGGTCCCAGAACTCACTACAGTCTCTGCTTCAGGCTTTCTGTTCTCCATCTTTCATGTAAATGTATGGTCATCTGGTTCCATCTCGGAAGCAAGTGAGACCTAGGGCAGTTGTTTCACTCTTGCCACCATTATCTGGAGGGTCTTAGGTGCATCTCTCACTGCATCTTAATCAGTTTTGTTCAGGTGGAGAGGGTGAGTCCTTTGTGAGTAAGACAGGCTGTGTCCTGTGCCAGGGTTGCCCAAGAACGCAGAGCTGAGATGTAATACCTGCGGGGTGTCCCCTCTGTTGCATGCCACAAACCACTGCCCTCCCTCAGGGGAGCACCACACTGCATTGTACCCCAGCAATGCACCCTAGCACTGCACTCCAGCTTCTGAACTCCTGTTCTGGCCTGCTGCCAAGCCCGCTGCCAAACCACAGTCGGGTGACAGCCTGGGGAGGAAGCCAGCACTGCCTGTGGGTCCCTCCTCGACCATCACTGCCAGAATCTAAAAGTGCCTTGCCTGCCCCAGCTGCCTTGGCAGGCCTTACCTGCCTTTTTTCTCCATTTTCAGCTGAAGCACACCCTGAGTGACTGAACTGGATGGCTGCTGCTGCTGCTGCCGTCTGTTCTTCTGCTGTCCCCTCTCAGAAGAGAGGGAGATTCCCTTCCGCATTATCTTGCACCATTCAATACCACACCTGCACTGGTTTACTCCCTAATTGACTGATGGCTCCTGCCCTCCCCCACAGCTGCCTCACTGCATCTGATCCTGCTTTGTTTTTCTGCCTATTGCTCTGCTACTGAGTGCCTGGCTGAAGACCTGAGGGGCTTCTGGATTGATCTTCAATAAACAAAGCCCTTCCACCACTCCAGCTGTCTCTTACATCTGCCTCAACAGCCTTCCCTGTGTGTTTTTGCCTTTTATGTGGTAAGTCCTGTGATCCACTCCCACTGCCCTAGTGTTTGTTGCGTGGCTGAATAAGCCAGCTCAAGTCTCCCTAGCCCATGTGTGTGTGTTGCCCTTCCCTGAAATTCCCAAGCATAGCCCTCCCATTTATTTTCTTGTGGGGTTGTAGATCAGTGAGCTTCAGGCCCCTTCCCACCCCCACTTTCCCTACAGCTCCAGCCTGCCCCTTTTAGATTCACCAGCTCCACAGTATATTTGGGGAGGGGGGGGTTATTGTTTTTCCCTTCCTCACATGAAGCAATAGCAAGGCAGGAATCTTCTGGGGGAGCAGATGCCCCCACAGAGCTTCTGACAGGCCCCACTATGGGGACAGATCCCAGCTGAGCTCCCAAGGGGGTGCATGCCCTTGCAGTCCCCATCCCAGAGGCAGAGTAACTTGCAACCTCTATTACAGGAGCAGACAGGACTCCAGCAGGAAGCCAACAAGGCCAGGTGGTCTTCCCTGACCAGCTTACCTGCCTCCCCCCAAAGGATTGCCTAAGTCCCCTCATCAGGGACTAAGGGCAAGGAAAGTGGGATCACTGCCTCCTCTTTAGCCTTCTCCACAGTGGGGGTGGGAAGGGCAAGGGCCCCTCCCCCCCAAGCCTAGACCACTGGCGTCTGAGATGACCAAGTGTGCTACACCAGCCAGCACACCCACTCAGCCTGTCCCTAGCCCCAGCCCTACCAATGCAGCCTCTTTCCCCCCTTACGTCCCCTCCCCCCAGTGGGGGAACTGTAGCTATGCACAGGTAGCTGTGGGTTGATCTGAAGCCATGGGGCCTGGACCCTCCACTGCTGGCCCTTCCAGCTCAGGTGGTGGGGTCCCCTTTCCACCCCTCATCTTCAGGCATGGGGTGCAGTATTGCCAAATACCCAAGTGGAATACCCTGCACTTTGTGACCTGGGTACAGGCCCCAGCTCAGGTAGTGGAGGCCCCCAAGATCATGGTGGCCTCCTACTTTCATGGCAAGGGGGTGTTTTGCATTTCCTTGGAGGCTGCCACACAAAGGCAGTGGAGGGGGGCTCCTGGTGGAGAGCAACTATGTTCCCTGGGGACCAGGGTGGTCCTTAGCCCCATCCCTCCCTATATCCCTAATTAGGCCCTGCTTCCCCAGCTTGAAAACCTAGGGAGAATTACCTCCCTGGTGGTGGCCCTCTTGCTGGGGTGTCAAGACCTCGGCCTCCACTACGTGCACTCTTTCTGTTGCCAGGTTATGATCTAGCTGGTTGTAGGAACATGGCTAGAGACTGAGGGGAGCGTCATGATTCCTTTTCAGGGGGCCATGGTGACAGTTTTCTAGGCACTGGGGGACTTGTAATGCTTCCAGTGCTGCCCTCCATGGCACTTGTATCATGAGTGCCTCATGGGACAGAAAGAGAGGGCATCTACAGGTCCCCCTGGTAAGAGGGGTGCCCCTGTCACCAGTACCCCTCTCCCCTCAGGCCCCACTGGCACCCTAACTAAATCATCCATCCCACCTGTGAGCTCAGGGGACTTTGCTTCCACCTCCCAAACCAAGTTTGTTGGAGTCCAGGGGAGAGCAGCAGCAACCGAGGGGAGAGAGGAAACAGAGCCTCCCTGCCCCTAGTTATGCCCCAATCATAGCTGCTCCACCCCCCCAACCCTCACCTTCTCCTACTGGAACCTGTCCACCTGAGGACCACCCCATGGCTGAGTGGGTGCAGCTCCCTTCTGGGCACAAAGGGAAAAGGAAGGCCTGGGTGCAGCTGGAGCCTTTTGATGTCCAGAACTCCTCCCCCACTCCCAAGGCCACCAGATCAGCATCCGACGGGCCTCCCCAGCTGTGCCTGACACCCTACTCCTGGGATGGCCACCATTTTCTCCTCAGGCCTGCAGTCAAAGGTTTTCCAGGACATTGAGGTGATACCAGGCTGTCTGCTGCACCTCTGGGCCCAAGTGCAGGGGCTGGTCCTGAACCTTCTGAACATGTACACCCCTGTGAAGAACTCAGAGTTGGTGGATATTTTCCACCAGGCAGCCATTTACATTGGCACCCTCAACCCTCGCAAGTGCCTGGTTCTTGGTGAAGACTTTAATGTCCCCCTAGATGTGCAAGACTGGTCAGGCAGAGAGCAGAAGCAGGCTGCTACGGGTGCCCTCAGGGAGATTCTGATGGGCTACTCCCTGGTGGATGTCTGGCATACCTGTCACTCTACCTACCCCCATGCCTTCACCTTGTGAGGGAGGGGGAGGAGCAGGCATGCCACTCCCGGTTAGACTGGGTTTATATCTCTTTCCTGCACTTTGCCCAGGCCCACTCTTCTGACATCTGATTGACCCCTTTTAGTGATCACCGCCTTGTCTGGATATCTTGGTTTGGCCTACTGGCGTTTCAAGGGCAGTCTGCTGGAAGATGTGGGCTTCAGGGCAGCATTCTAGGAGTTCTGGATGTCCTGGAAAGAGCAACGGTTAGCTTTCCCCTTGGTTCAAGGAGGTGAGATGTGGGGAAGGTGTGCATCTGGCTTTTTTGCTGCAGCTACACTTGGAGACATGCCCAGAAGAGGGAAAGAATTGGGGGGCAACTCAAGTGGGACGTTCTGGAGCTGGAGAGGTGCTTGGCCACTGACCCAACCAACCCATCCCTCTGTGGAGTGTGTCAGGAGAGGTGGGAAGAGCTTCATGCTCTGGACAATCACTATGCCCACAGTGTGTTTGTCTGCTTGCGCATCCAGTTCCTTTGGGATATGGACCATGGTTCCCACTTCTACACCCTGCAGAGGAGGTGAGGGGCCAAGAAATACATTTAGCAGGTGACTGCACCCCACTAGTGGATCCAGGCAAGATGTGCCAGGGTGCACAGGTCTTCTACAAAGAGCTCTTCTCCCTGGATCCGACTGATGCCAAGGCCTGTCAAACCCTGTGGGAGGGACTCCTGCAGGCCAGCCTGGCTGACCAGGACTGGCTGGAAGCTCCTTTTAATCTGAGCTTTCAGCTGCCCTGCACCTTGCAGGTGCCGGGCATTGATGGGCTGACTGTGGAGTTCTACCGGGCATTCTGGGATGGAGAGCATCCACAGCATGGAGTTCGCTGTGGTCTTGGCCAAATCCAATGTAAGTGGAGAACTCCCTCTGTCATGCCAGAGGGCCATGCTGACCCTTCTGCTGAAGAGGGATTCCCACAACCTGAGGAAATGGCATCCTCTGTATGGACTACAAGGTGGCAGCAAAAGCCATCTCATGCACCTGTGATCCATGCTGATGGTTGTGATGGATCATGTCCAGATGTATACAGTGCCTGGACATTCCATCTTTAACACCTTTACCTGTTTTGGGACCTCCTGGAGCTAGCACGCTGCAATGGTCTATCTTTCATCCTCCTATCCCTGGACCAGGAGAAGGCATTTGATAGAGTGGATCATAGGTACCTCACAGGGATGCTGTGGGCCGTTAGCTTTGGGCCCCACTTCATGCAGTCTCTCCAGGTGCTGTACACATCTGCAGACTGTTTGGCCAAGTGCAACTGGACCCTGACCATTCAAGAGAGGGGTGCATCAAGGTTGCCTGTTGTCAGGCCAGATGCATGCCCTGGCCCTGGAGCCCTTGCTCATTCTTCTTAGGAGGTGGGTGGCTGAGTTAATGCTCCAGGAGCTGGCTGGTCCTGTCAGGGTATGCTGACTACATATTTCTCATGGTCCAGGACTCAGGTGACCTGGCACAGATGGAGGCCTGCCAGGCATTGCACTCAGCAGCCTCCTCTACCCAAGTCAACTGGGTCAAGAGTTTTGGCCTGGCAGTGGGTGACGAGTGGCAGGTGGGATCACTCCCATCCATGCTCTGCAGGATCTCCTGAAGTGTGGACTCAATGCTCTACTTGAGAACTGGCACCAGCTGGAGTCCCCTCACCTAGCCCATGTGTGCCCACCTTTGGGCCCAGGAGGGGCAGATGAGGGACCTCCAGGAAGAGGTCAGCAGGCAGAGGGGAATCAGGGCTGCTGGGGATATCAATGGGTGTTTCCATTCTCTGCAATGACAAGTATCTAGTGTAGAGGCACCCTAGGAGGGACCCAGTGCAGCAGTATGGCAGACAGTTACCAGCACGGCTAGGGTTATTCATGCTGCCAGTGTTGGCCCCCTGGTACAACTGGGGAACAGGTACAAGGCCTTCATAGCACTGGAGGAGGAGGCAGGTGAGGATGACTCCAGATGAGCCAATGCCACTCCACACATGGCGCAGACCGAGTGATGCTGGAACACCCAGAGGAAGAGAGACTGAGTGTATTTTCTCCTCCAGGTTGGCTGATCTTATATGGTAAGCTCTAGGTTTGTCAGGAAATGAGGATGCAGAGGTACAGGAGGACACTTCGATGTCAAGACAGGTGATGTGAGCAGAAACAACCCAGCTAAATGACAAGGGTTTGGACTAGCTTGGGAACAAGAAGGCAGCATGAACACCCATAGGAGGCCTCAAATGCCTCTACACAAATGCTAGAAGTATAAGGAATAAGTAGGAACTCACTGTAGCTAGCAAAAACCCAGGCTTGGTTGGGCTTACAGAAACCTGGTGGGATTCTACCCATGACTGGGCAGTAGACACTGAGGGCTATAGGTTGTCTAGATGGGATAGAATAGGGAAAAAATGTGTGGGGTGGTGTAGCGCTCTATGTTAATGAACAGTACATGTCCTCAATGATCAGGATGGGTTCAGAAGAGGAGCAAACTGAGGTGCTCTGGGTTAGAATGCAAGGGGGTTGTGGGGAAAGGGCTTAATAGTGGGCATCTACTACAGACTGCCTCACTAGGGGGATGAGCTGGACCTGGAAGTTTCAGGTCAGCTTACAGAGGCTGTAAGGGCAAGGGATGTAGTTGACATGGGTGACCTTAACTACCGAGACATCTTCTGAGAGGATCAGTCAGCCATGTCTGAATGCTCATGTAGGCTTTTAGCCTGCATACAGAACCTCCATCTAATCCAGGAGGCACATAATCTCACCAGAGTAAATGTCTTACTGGACTTGGTCCTTGCCACAGGCAAGGACCTGGTGAGGAATCTGCGGGGAAGGAGATTGGGATGATCCAAAGAACATATTTAGTCGCCATCTTACATTGACTTAAAATACATTTTTGGATCTGTCCCTTAGTCCATAATACATGGCTACTGATACTTCCAAATATTTCCACTTTTACTTTTTCGGAACAATTCCCAGTACTCACTACCCCCATCCCCTATCCCTTCCATACATACAATTCAGCAATTTAGTTTTCTTAAGCAGAGATACAAACATTACATTTTGTAGCTCCAGTTTTCTAAATAAACACCTACATAATATATGACCGCAGATAGCTCATCCCTCTGATATCAGTGATATCAGTTTGTCTATGAATTTTTATAACATAACTGTGGTTTTAAGTGGTTGACTATGTCAAAGTGATCTCCAGGATTTGTTTTATCTGAGGAAGATAGATTGACTCCTGGAGTGCCACAAGGCAGAGAAAGAACCAAATATGTGGAAATAACTGTGTGTAAAATAACAGCTTCTCCTAATTATGTAAATTAACTCTTATACACATTCAAGGACAGCTGTCAATTCTTACATTTAGCTGCTTTTGCTTTGGGTTGATATTCTAGCTACAAATATCTATATTAATAATAGGTTTATTGGGTGCATCCAAATGAGCCCGCACATGCTTCTTACTGTTTCTCAAAGCAGTTTGAGATGTGGCAAGATGCACACTGGGAACAAAAAAGCATTCCCCACACCTAATATGCATCATGGGCTTAAAATTTGGTACCACGCACCAAAATAAAACACAGGGGGAAAAGTGGGGCAGGGCATGGTCCAGATCTCTGCCCTGAGGCAACCAGCAGCTTGGATCCTCCACAGAGATGCTCTGGTAGCCAGCCAGAGCATCTCTGTGGCTGGTCCTTGCCCTGGTGCTGAAGCACGCTGCCTGCCCATGTAAGGCAAACAGCAGTGCAGGCTGCAGGGGCCTCCAACCGGGCCTCTGTTCCAACTAAGTAGAGGGTTGCGGGTTCTGAAAGGGGGTGGGCTGTGAGGGTGTGGGGGACCATGGGGGTTGTTAATATCTCTGCTTTGTATGGAAATACTGTTTGAAGGACAGAATCCAGTCAGTAGAGAATCTACTGTTCTTAGACTTATAAGTGCTGGTTTAAGTTGTTATTAGAATTATTGTAGCTGTGATATTTGTGTTGTATGTTTCCTTTTTATGTCTTTGTTTTGTGTGTGTTAAGACACGCCCCATCACCAAAATATTGCAAAGTCTATCTTCTCTTTCCCTGGCTTTCTCATAGAGTAGATTACCCAAATAATTTGATACTAGGCTTCCTCACAAATAAATTTTTCTACCAATATTTAATTGATATTAGTGATTTAAAAGCTAACACAATAGTAATCAAACATGTATGTTGTTTTACTCTTTGGTGTGTTCTTGCATTGTGTTTGATATTGGCTCAGCTCTTCCATATCAGGAGTGCCAACTAATCTATGACGGGGAGATAATTTCTGCCAAGATGTCTGCGTAAAAGGGAACCTCTGGGGTAACATCTGCTGCTCAGCAGTTTTTTACTGAATGGGCTGGATGAAATGATTGAGGGGCCCTTTGTTGGATAGGATGTGTGGGAGTATCATTACCCCCTACCAAATTTAGAAAGATTGGTAATAACACACATTTAAGGCAATGCTATGTTTCCTGTGCACAGATTTAGAATCATACACTCCTTCTTGAAATGGCTAGAGCCTCAAGAAGCCTTGTTGAAAGGGGTTGATTCCATCTGAGCTCCTACAAAGTTTGGGGATCCCATATAGTTCTACGAGCCCCTTGGATTTGAATTGTTTGGAAGCAGCTCCAATGTCTATGTGAGTGCAAGACCTAGGTTTTCTTCCCCATACCTCTTCTCCTGTCCCCACCCTTGCCAGAATGGAATGCAGCTTATTAAACATAGTTTTGCAAGTAAAGAACTGGAAACAAGAGAACCAGAAGACTAATGTAGTAGACACAATTTTTTTTATTTTTCAGAGGTTAAAAGCAGGATCCCAGGACACAGGAGCAGTTTGCTGGCATTGGCCATGTCTAGATGAAATGAGAGATGTGTGTGCATGACACTTTAAAGTGGGTTAAATGTTTTTTGCAGATTGAATGGTGTCAGTGTTGGCATGCCTTGGAAATTGTATTACTCATTAATTCCAGATGCTGTAGGAAATTTGGTAGCATAATGTACCTTAAATGACTTGGGGCACAGCAAACTAAAACTCCTTTGAAGAGTTTTTGTTTGCTGCCCCTACAGTCGTGGAGCAAAGCATGGGCTCCGTGCAGCTCCACAACTCTGCAGGAAGCCCTGCAGGCAGCCTGGCAGCAGCCTAGGAAAGCGAGCTCCACCCAAGAAAAGTGGAGACCCTGATTATTTATTTATTACTTCCCCCCCCCCCCCCTGGAGCCTGCATGCTTGAGCTGTGCAGAGGCCCAGTGCTTCCCTCTGTGGCTGTGATGACCCCAGGATTGCCCGAACCAGGTGCCCACAGGCAGGTGCTGCCTCAGGGTGCCACCACTGCTACAGAGGGAAGCACCATCCATCCCCCCCACAGCCTGGGGAGTCCTTTGCCTGCTAGCAGCTTATCCTCCCATCCCTGCTGGAGAGGCAAGTAAGTTAGTGGGGTGTATGCACAACACAAGGGTTTAATCAGCCCTAAATTGAAGCAGTGTTTTTTAAAACTCAGCACTTCAATTTAGGGACCCCTGTTTCATCTACACATGCACATTAGCAGCAAATCTGCTCCCACTTTCCTGCATGTGCAGACACCTGCCCAGAAGTACTTATTCACGGGTAGTTTACTCGTGAATAAACTGATCCCAGATCAAATCCATATGTAGATACACCCAGTGTTTAATAATGGTTATTATCTTCTATAATAATGGTTCTCAACCTACAGCCTGTGGACTGCATGCAACCCAATCAGCAAAATGCTGTGGCCCATGTGATATCCTGCTAAATGGAAGCTAGCTGCACCCACACAACTTACAGAGAGCTGCAAGTGTGGCCCAACATGCTAAATAGGTTGAATCTCTACTGTAATGGCTGATAAAATGATCCCTTATACGGTGTTATGGTCAGAGACTGAGAACTGTCATAGTATGTGTATGAAAGTTCATATCAACCAGTTGAAGTTCAACTGGTGGTTGTTTTTTTTTTTAAACCACTTACCCTGCACATAAGTGCAAAGGCCTTTTTGCATTCTCTGGGAGGTAAAAGCACTTCACCATGGAGACCTACAGGAAACATACCAGCATAATTTACAGGTTCTTCTATTTGCCTGGAGACAAGTGAGAGAGGCCCAGGACACAGGTTGGGGTAACTAGATGGTGCCCAGCAAACCCCACATCCTCCTCCCCAAAACATCTCCTCCAAGCCTCAGCTGTCAGGTTATCTGACTGCAGACCCAGAGGTCATCTTCTTTCTCTCAAGCCTGTTGGCTTCCCCTCCAGAAGTCCACTCCTTATTCTGTGGCATCAGCTATCAGATCCAGTATAGATCTATGCTTTACAGGTAGGATCTTTAGGGATGTGTCTAGGTATATGGAACAGGGGGTCAGTGTGAACAGGTCAATGTCCAAGCAGGGGGTTGGGAGTCAGTCCCAGGGTGTCCAGTCTCTATGGAGGATGGACACAGGTAGTTTCTCTGTCAGGGGGATGGGTCCTGATTTCCCAGTCCCTGTAGGGTTGGGGTCCCCACAGCTTTTAGCTGGAGAAATGGGGCACAATCCAGACTCCACACCCTGCTATCCAAAAACTGTGTGGTTCCATTTTCACTGGGACCTGAGGCCCCATCCCTGCCCCTTACATGGACCACCAAACTGTATCTGTGTAAGGTGTGGATGGGGGTATGAGAATGGGAAGAGGTAGGGTAAGATCCCAGTGGGAGCAGGATCCTGCTGGAGTAGAGGAGGGAAGGGAGCAGAGGGTGTAGGGGAAGGGGGAAAGCCAGGAATGGGAGTGGAGGGGGCAGGGATCTCCAGGAATGGGGGCTGGAGTCATGGCCTGGCCATTCTATGTGGAGGCAGGGGGTGGTGTCAGTTCCTAGTGGAGGCAAGATCCCCATGGCTTGGAGGTTGATCCAGACTCTGCCCCTTTCTGCCTTCAATCTGTGGGATCCCACTACACTGGGATCTTACCATCCCCCTCCATCCAGAACTCCCACCCTACACACACACACACACACACACACACACACACACA
>JAGPOW010003642.1:36241136-36270244 GCA_030014935.1 Caiman crocodilus
ACACACACACACACACACACACACACACACACACATACACACACGACCATAGCCTGGTGATCCAGGTAAGGTCCATGGAATGGAGGGTAGGGGCAAAGGCAGGCCATATTTTTGAGGGGGTGAAGGGTGCAGAGGGTGAGACCACTGCAGCTGGAGAGATGGAGCTCAGGAAGGGTGTGGAGGAACTTGAGATAGCCCCAAGGAGAGCCACATGCATGATCAGAGGGCAGAAGAATAAGCCTTATGAAGAGAGGCTGAGAACCATGGAACTCTCCAGCTGGGAAAAGCACAGGCTCAGGGGTGACCTGGTGGCAGCCTATAAGTACATCACAGGTGTGCATCAGGATCTGGGGGAATGTTTGTTCACCAGAGCACTCCAAGGGATGACAAGGACCAATGGTCACAAACTCCTCCAAAATCATTTTCGACTGGACATAAGAAAAAAAACCCACTTGTTTATTGTCTGAGCCCTCAAGTCGTGGAATAGGGTCCCTCAAGAGGTGGTGCAAGCACCTATTCTGGACTCCTTTTAAGAAGTGTTTGGAGACTTATCTTACTGGCATCCTTTGACCCTAGCTGACTTCCTGCCCTTGGGGCAGGGGTTGGGACTCAATGATCTCCCGAGGTCCATTCCAGGCCTAATGTCTATGAGATCTATGAAAAATGGTTGAAATGGCATGAACACTTGTAAACAAAACATTTCAGCCAGTGGAACTGCAATTATACTGGCTGAAATATATTGCTTGTATGCATCCATAGAGATTTCAGTTTTGTTAACTGCAGCTATGTCATAATCCTGAGAGACCTCATGAAAGGAATATTAGGGTGTTGCCTGTATGTGGGTATGTGAACATTATTTCAGTTTTTATAGTTCAGGGAATAGGCTTTGAGACAAAATATTAAAATATTAGCACATATACTAGTATATTAATGTCATATTTCTATGTGGGGTGTTCCAGAACATATTTCTAGTTCTAGCTCTCCTGGGATAGCAGGTTTTTACTTCATAAAAATCTAGTGGAGAACATCTTTGAGCTTCAAGGTAATTCACAGCTTGACAATATTTTATAGATACAAGAAAGCATCTAAAATGTGAAAAACTGAACTAACAGCTCAGTAGTCTTGATGTTTCAGAGATGTGTTTTACCTAAGGGAGAATGCTGCTGGAAAATAATAAACAGTGTTAAAAAGAGGAAGTAAAAAAAAAAAGAATTGCGAACACCCATGAGATCTATTTTACTTTATAAAAAGAAAAATTGTCAAAGCAAGCTGATAAAATATGTAAAGATTGAAAGTATAAGTTTTATAGTAAATTAACACAAATATGGTTTGGAAAATTCTGTAGAAGGACACTCTTACCTATAACAATAGCATAAGAGCTTGCTCTTCACAGCACTAGTGACAATTTTTAGGTAGGATTATGCACTTTAATTCCTGCTTACCTGAGCCTTTAAAGGAAGACGATATAATGAAACCAGAGAGTCACTTTAACTTATGACTGTTTGCGGGGGGCGGTTAATTTTTTTGTAATAAGACAATTTTGTATAAATATAGCATAAAATCCAATTTTACTCTAGGTGTCTGTCAACGGCTGGTGATATAAGATGCAGTCTCCACCTACAAAACGCTTTACTGAAGTGAGCTGCGGGGAAAAACTGGATGATCTTGCCACTTCCAAACTGATGTCCTTCTCTCACCCCCCGTGACTTGATCTATGGGTTTCTTTGTTTGAGAACTTGAGAGTTGGATAGAGGCTGGATGGTGATTTCTGCTGGGTTCCCGTGATAAACTCTCTGTGGTGCTTCTCTTCCCCTTAGACCCCACTCTAATCCAAAATGGCACACAGCAGGGTCTGTATCTCTTGTTGGCTACAGATGCTGCTGGCTAACTCATAGTTCACACTAATAATATTTAGGAGCTAGGCATCTTCATTTAGGATTTCTGAGTTAATTCCTAAACCAATTCCTTGCGGACTCCCAGATGTGTCAATTACTAAGCCTCTTCAGAGTCAGTGAAATTATTAGGGGTCCATGAGACAAGCTAGTAGAAGCAATTCATCCCAGATTTCTGGGTTAATCAAAATAAATCATCCACACCAAAGTCTATTAATTAATGCAAAATAAAAAAACCCCATGAAAATCAATTCCATCCAGTTCCTAGGCCAGTCACCTTACCTTTCAGTCTTTCAGGTACTTCTGAGGCATTCAGACAGGATCAGTTCCTTCCTAGGTTGAGGTCAGTCAACTCAAAATCAATTTTTCTGGGGGTCTGTACCCCACCCTTGCTCTTCAGGGTCCATATCAGCTTGCTTTTAGGAGAATAGGATCTTTCCCTCTTGTGGCCTCCTGGTGCCTCAAGTGAGGGACCCCAACCCCATAAATAGGGGGAAAAAAGGAAGAAAAAAATCTCAGGTGAACTTAGAAAGGGTGATGTGCCTTTAAGACTCAAAGCCCCAGCTTCTGTCTCCACCATTTCTGTCTCCTCCCAGCTATCTTAGAGTGATTCTCGGATGCAGCATGTCCCAGGCTATGTTGGTTGCCCTCCAATCACCTTGCCCTATGATCCCGCTTGCTTTCCCCACAGTGGTCTGTGGGATACTGTTGGTAGAGAAGACCTGTAACATCTCACACTCCTGACAGCTGTGGTCTTCTCTCAAATTCCCCTCTCCAGGGCCAGAAATACCTGTTTTTATGCTCCTTCTGTTAATCCACAGGGAGCACAGGTTGCAGAAATGTGGCAGCATGCTCCCTGCTCTGATCAGGCTTCCATTGCATCTGCGGTGAGTACTTCTTGTTCAAATTTCCTGGGGCTTTCCCTGTCCACTCCACTCTCTTCCCCTTACAGTGCTCAGCTACATAACTGTAACCTTGGTTATGTACCAGAGGTGTAATGATCCAGGCATCATCCACAATGAGGGCATCTTCTAGTTGCTGCTCCATTGCCCAATTGTGATTGTGACTGATAATACACTACTACACGGTGTTATCAAGGTACTACACACTAAGTATTACAAAAAAACATGCCAGTGCTATTTCATTAAACAAGTACTAAACTAAATATGCAGTAACTATTGCACATTAATTAATGTGTAAATATGCCCTCTGTGTAGGCATGTATTCAGGTTCATATGCACACACCTCACACCTGAGTATGAATCCTGAAATTTTAGCCTGGCAAAAAAGCAGGTGTTACGGGAGCAAGGAGGGCTCTTTTATGATATAATTCACTAGCCTAATGCTTAAGATACTTTTTCAGGGAATGGAATAGCCAGGGTGTAGGCCCAGAGGAGAAAATCAGGGATCCTGCGTCATAGCGTCAGCCTTACTCCAAATGGAATGGAAACTTCCCCATTGCTACCTATCTACTTTATCCAATGGCAAGGTGAGATAGCATAGCTCCAAGGGAAGTTCCAGCAACAGCCTGACCCTGTAGGTTAGTGGGCTGTGCTCTTCCCCCAATTCCAAGCACTCCTGCTCCTCCTGCACCCCTTCAGGACTGTCCTGGAAGTGCTTGGGGGGGGTATGGGAGGATCTGTGTACATATAGTGACTGCCATGGTGGGAGGGTGTGTGTGTGCAGAAGATCAGTTCTAAGAAGGGAAAAGTGTCCCTCAGGGCCCTGGCATCAACGGCCAGGAACCCTGGTCCCATTATACTTGCCCACTGCTGGCCACTGGAGTAGGCCCCACTGTTGGCTTTTCTGCTTTCCTAGACCATGGGTAACTGGCTCACTCATAGTTTCAAAGTTTCATAGTCGTTAAGGACTGAAAGGGACCTTACAGATCATTAGGTCCAACTCCTCTGCCCATGGGAAACAGGGCTGGCATGCCATGGGGGGCTGGGTGGCAGCCTCTCCTATCACTCTTGGTTGGGAGGGCTACAGGATCACTCTGGGAGGCAGGACTGATGCCAGTCAGAGGTGTTGTAGATGAATGCAAAGCAGCCCAGGACCCTTCCTATAAATCCCCTTTCCAACTGCTAAGACTCTGCAATGTCTGAAGAGGCATGGGTTGCCTTTTCAAAGCAGGGGGTGGCCATCACAATTCCTGTGCTTTAACAATCCATGAGTAGACATCCCCCGAGAAGACCATATCACCTCTCCATATCTTGTATTTCTTCTGATTTCAGTCCTGCAGCTTCTGGTGCCAGAAATCACCTGTGCACATCTAGAGCTCAGAGATGGATGCCAGGGTTTGGAGTGCCTCCTTTTTGTTTCTTTGACATCTCCTACAGATATTGCTTGTTCTGTGCAACTTTGTGGCCCCCAGCCTTTGGCCAGCATTGTATCCTCCCTGCACCATCTTCCCTCACACAGGTGATATCTCTGCAGTTAAACAGGGGAGACACAGTGTCTTTGTGTGAAGTTGCAACTTTTGCTGATAAAATGAAGTATAATGGCAGGCATCCTGGACCACCCCCCAGGACACTTCTGGGTACTCATGCAGAATCAGAGCTAGCTATGATAAGTCCCCTGTCTGGACCCTTCCTCCATCTGGGTCCAGGAGCCACATTGCTGCTTGCTACCTGGCACAGAAGAGACCAGGTAAAGTCAATACTGGGAGACCTTAAGGTCCCTGTGTATCCCCATTTGCCCCAGTGGAGACAGAGCATCCTTGGTGGCTACCATTGGCAAGATAAATGCAGCTTGTGACTAAATGCATACAATTTGAGGTGGTTATCTTATATTAGCCTAGTGGTTAGAGGACTCATGCAGAAAGTCAGTGACCCATATTCTAGGCCCTCTTCACAGTAAGGTGTTGTAATGACCATGCTATTGTTTAGGCTGGTTAGGTGGATGGAGGCTGTGGAAGATTATGCATCTCCTTTTGTGAAGGTGGAACCAATATAAGAGCCCCAAATTCATTAGGCCAAAACAAGAGGCAACCTCATTCTATAGCTCAATGAAGAAGTAACTCCCAAGAAGAAGGAATACTAAGTTTTGGCTGCTGGCTGACTTTTCACATTGGAGAAACAGATTAAAATAAGAACTATTTCTTGGAACTGGGATATGTATATTTGAAATCTCTCAGGGCTTCAAAGAATGAGAGCCTAAAATCCAGCTTATAAAACTACCAAGAAAAGTTCTCTGGCCACTAGGCATTTCGGCAAAAACTGGGTACCATAGTTTTCAGCTGTGCAAAAGAATGATCACTGCTTTCTATTGAAAGAACTGCTAACGGCAGTTAGATTGGTGCCTCACTTCTCAGTACTCCAGATCACAGCATAACAGAGACAGCTAATATGCAGCTCTGAGTCAGATACCTAAGCTGCCTCAGAAGAACAGAAGTTCATGCACATGCATTATTTCTACTGGATCACTGAGCACCTCACTGCTCTATGCCCATGTACTCTGGATTATCTGTGGGAGGAAGATACATTTCCTATACAGACTTGACCTACAAGCCTGTTGTTAATTTGGACCATCCTCCTGGGACAAGATACCTGTGACACCTAAGAGGAGATGCCTATAATGATGTGGAACTGGTCCGTAAACTATGCTTTAAAGCCACCTGTTAAAAGTCTATACTACTTCACTAAAATTATTATTATAGTCTTTTAAAAGATGCCATAATTTAGATGATGTCTGTTTTCATGTGTATTGGACAATAGAATGTTTAAAAAAGCTAATTTAAGAAATAAAAATTGTATTTCCTTAAATTAATTCAGTAATGTATGTTTTGAGACAGGAGTGATATTCAGAGACTGACAACATACTTCACCTTATATTAGGAGAGGTAATTATGCCTTGTCAATCTGACACTAAATCACTGAACTATAAGCAGCTGGTGATGCATAACCATCATTATCATTTTAGAGTGTTGTACCATTTCTCCTAGTTTTATTTAGCAGTTTTAAAGGCAAGATGAGATCTTTTTATGGAAGGAAATTTAGTGAACATGTGGAAATTAAAAAAAAATCCTAGGAAAAAGGGTACTATAATTTTAGATGAGGATGGTGGTTATGCACCACCAGCTGTTTATAGTTCAGTGATTGAGAATCTAATTGACAAGGAATAATTACTGCCTCTCTAAAAAGAGTGAAGAGTGAGCATTTCTCTGATACTGCTGGAGAATAGCCATATGAGGAAAGGCCCAAATGTTTGACAGGACTGATTTTGTTTTTCCTTCTTTTTAATAGCTTTAACATTTGGGACTAAATTATGTTCTGAAACATGCCCATGAAACTGTTGAAGTCAGTGAGTTTGCAGTTGTACAATAGAATTTAGAAAAAGTGAAATCATTTTGTAGAAATGGTTATACCTTACATAAATATGGTACAGCCATATATTTGGTTTTCTACGGTAATATTCAAATCAAAATCCAAACTCCTACATTAGACTATATCCAGAGAAATTCCATTCAAGTCAATACAAAGAAACATTGTGAGTACAAAATGTTTTTTCATTGCTTGCAATATATTTTAATATAACTGCAGCTTTCTTATACTTCACAAAACATGATCAGAACTTTATTAAGTCATAACAGTCATTGAAAACAACTATTGGTTTTAGTTGCTATATCAAGAATTGCTCCCTTTCTCCAGAAAAAAAATTTAAAAATTTCAAAAAGTTTTTTTTCTTAATAACACAAGTGTCTCTTCTCCTATCAGCGAACCATCCCATAAAATTCAGTAGGTACACTCCATAGCTACACTACAATTATATGGGGAGTACAGAATGCTATCTGGAGAATGGAATAAGAATTACAGGTAGAACAATATGAATTATCCAAAATGAAAATAAGGCCAGATCTCCAGGGAAAAAAATCCTTACTCTAATTCAAAGCATTAAAGATTTTTAATAACTGGTAGCATTTAGGAATATTGCTTTTTTTCATTTCATTAAAAAACAACAACAAATGTCCCCCTTCCCCACCCCCCTCCCACCCAAATACTTCTGGCAGCATAGTTACATCCACTCTAGGACTTTAACCCTGTATTCAAACTGCATAATCAGAAAATTAATTGCACTTCTGTGCTGTAGCATATGGGTGGCAGATCTTTCAATAAAACCCATATACAAATGAAACACAACCAGTAGGAGATATCCAGGAATGAGGCAAAGTTTGAGCTCATTACCTGGTCAACAGAGGCTCCTGCCAAAGTTCATCATGAACAGTGAGCCCTGAGCTCAGCAGCTGATTGGAATGGGGTTTGGCTCTAGTCCCTGCTTTCACATAGCTCTGGAGTCCAGGGAGTGAGTGATGCTGCTGTTCATCCTGCCCCTCTTCCCCCTCTCTGCTGAATTCAGCAGCAGGGGAAAGAAAGGGATGAGTGATAGAGGCAGCACTTATCCCTGAGCTCAGGAGCCACATAAAAGACGACCAGACCCCATGCTAAAAGCTCACATAGAGGACAGCCAAAGGGGAGGATGCAATCAGGCCATTAAAACCCCCTTGATCCATCTCTGGGCACAACTCTTCATCTTGAAAACTGAAGAATGCCTTTTAACTTCCCATACATCCTTACTGTAAGGTAAGAATGGCTTAGTTTTAGAATTTGTCCACGTTTGTTTTTGCCCCCTGTTTCTTTACACACAAAAGCTTTCCTTAGGCCTATCTATTGACTAAGAAGCTTCACCAAAGTCCATTCTTTTTTAACAATCAACTTAATTTGATTGTAGTTGTCCACCAATAGTAAAAGAAAAAAAAAGTTATGGAAGATTTCTAAACATATTCGTATTGTGATCACAACTGTGGCTTGTAAAGGAATCTTTCTGGCTTTTAATGTGAAACTATACAAGCAAACCAAACTTCATTATTTTCTTCTGCCACATTCTATTGTGAATTTATATCAGTTTGTGATCAATCAGCCTTAGGCCTTTTTTACATTATTTCTTCCTAATTATTTTTTTCACATTGTTTGAGTGTTTTTGGGTGTGTGTACATGAAAAGGGGGACCTGAAATTGAAGTGGTGGATTTTAAAAACCACTGCTTCAATTTAGGGCTGATTAAAGGCCTGTGTCATGCCCACCTTACCTGCTTTTATGATAGGGGAGCGAAGGGAGAGATGCTGGTGTGCAGAGAGGGTGTTGGGCTGGGGGAGGAGCTGATGCTTTCCTCCGTGGCAGGGCACTGGGGGTAACTGCCACTTTAAGGGCCAAACCAAGCAGCCAGCAGGTACTTAATTGCGACAGCCATTTTAAATCTATGGCTGTGTAGCAAACCCCCCAGTTTCTTTTTATTTATATATACACACACACACCCGTATATATATGATAGGACAGGAAATACATGACTGGATGAGGAATGGAAGGGGATGTTTTGGGCACAACCTGGTGTTTAAGTTAGTTGGCCCCCCAAAACCCACACCTATCCCTACTCCAACCACGCATTCCCCCTCTTCATTAACACCACCTCCACCACCCACCTGTTCCTGCATTTCATGGAACCTTTCCAGTTCATTGCCAGTTGGCGAACATCCCATCCAGGCATGCTGGGGTAGCAGTAGCTTGAATCCAAGCCTCCCAGCCCAGCTGACTGTCCCTCACAAGGGCAGTTGACTGTTAACCTCATCCACCCAAGATCTAAATCCATAAATCTTATCCTCAATGCCCTGGGAAATGCCCTTTGGTCAACTGTGGCACCCTAATATACAATTTCTCCCTATTAAGTTTGGGTACTTGGAAAGACTCTGGTCTCAAGAACTCCCCAACCCTAACCACTGGATGGAAGGCATGGGCTCAGCAGGTCACACAAGTCCCTGAGCAGCTCTGAATCCAGTGGCCCACAACACCAACGATCAGCAATTGGGACTGGAACAGGTATCCTCAACACCATAAACAAAGAAGTGCTCCGGAACAGATTAGCAGCCATTGGAAATTTGCTCCACCAATTGGACAGACCTATGAAGGACAATTTTGAATGCTTTGTTTAGCTAAGTGTATCCACTGCATGAGGGAGGTTATAGATAACCCAAATAGCTTCCCAAATCTCCCACACCCTAACTGAAGCTGTCATTGCCCTAGGACAAAACACTTCCCTTGCCCTCATGTGTACCCAGGTCCAGATATGGTACCTGGATGTGGTTAAAGGTATCATACTCCAAGGCTTGGGAGGACATATTCCCCTAGAATTATGACATTTATTAGCAAATGAAACCAAACAGGCTTCACAGCTCACCTCCTTCAACCGGTGAATACAATTTGGGTTCAATCAAAATTCATGGTCCATCAATTTCATAATAATGGGGGTGGCTAGGGGAAAAATAGACCAAGTATTCCCAATTTTAACACTGGGAAGCAGAATCAATGCCACATTCATGATCCCTCAAACAGGTAAACATTCGGCCCTAAAACAACTTAATGGCCAATTTAAAGCTATTGCTGTCAATGACTGAAGATACTGGCTCTGGTTTTCTTCGTGAGGATCTCACGCTACAATCCCAAACCTTCCGTTTAAGGATCCCAGTGTTCAATTCTTACACATCAACATTGGTTTTGGATGTATTTGTCTCTGCACTCTATGGCCCTCTGTCACAGTGAATGAATTTTATAACATCACCAATTTGCAACATAACCTCTGTTTATGTAATGTCAGCTCTATCAGCAGGTGTGATATACAGTACAAAAGGAAAAGCATACCATGTCAGTCAATCACCCCACAATACAGCCTCTTTGAATCCAACCTTACCCCAGTCCACTTAGGCATGTCTCCCCAAGCCCTTAGGAATGCCATCAAGCACCCAGAGCTCCAACAGGTTTTACAGGCATTACAGTCCCAAGCCAATAGAACCTATACCATCATCCAGATTAATAACAACCAGGTTACTCAAGTCCTTACCAAAAATCAAAGAACCTACTCAGTACAACCCAAGACAAACCATCCGGGGCTGGTCCCCCAAAGCCACTGGAATCCTAAATCCAATGATGCATCCCCAACATGGGCTGACAATGCAAGGTCACAGTTGGCAGGGCTAACCGGACCTTATTGTGCATCCACAGGTGCATCTCAAGTAGGGCCAAGGAGGTGATCCTCCCCCTCTACGCAACACTGGTCAGGCTGCAGCTGGAGTAGTGTGTCCAGTTCTGGGCACCCCACTCCAAGAGGGATGTGGGCAACTTTGAGAGGGTCCAGAGGAGGGCCACCCGCATGATCCGGGGACAGCAGGGCGGACCCTACAATGAGAGGCTACAGGACCTGAACCTGTTCAGCCTTCACAAGAGAAGGCTGAGGAGGGACCTCATGACCATCTATAAACTCACTGGGGGGGGGGACCAGAAGGGTTTGGAGGAGACCTTGTTTCCCCTAGCGTCCCCTGGGATAACAAGAAATAATGGCCACAAGTTGTCTAATCTAAACCTGCTCTACATCATCTGTAGGAACTAGTTCACAGTTAGGGCTAGGATCTGGAAACAACTTTCAAGGGAAGTGGTGCTGGCTCCTACCCTGGGAGTCTTTAAGAAGCGGCTCAATGCCTACCTGGCTGGGGTCACTTTAGCCCAGTTTCCCTCCTGCCCAGGCAGGGGGTTGGATCTAAAGATCTACAAGGTCCCTTCTGATCCTCCTTCTATGATTCTATGATCATAGTACTATTTATTTGAATGATCATCTTGAAACTCCTCACCTTGTTCTTATACTCAAACTGGCTTCTACTCTACGGACAATATATGCTAAAATAGACAAGGCTAAAATATTAGCCCAAATGGTATAGTGACATCATCCCAAATGGGCCAGTGTCAAGGGGGGCAATATGTAGCAAAACCTCCAGTTTCTTTTTTAATACATATATATATTATCTATATATGATAGATATGCATTCCCTCCCTTTCCTCAACTATTTCTGACTTTTCTTTTTCTCCCTCTCTATTCCCTATAGACAAGCATAAGCAAGCTCAGATTTAGGATAAGTGTTAACATTTTTCTTTTAGTAGCAAGTTTTTGATTTGGGATATTCAACTGTTTTATATTGTATTACTAGTTTTTATTGATTTTTAATGTATATTGTATTATTAAAATTTTTGTATTGATGTTTACCGTTTCACCTGGATATTGTATGGTTTAGGCCTGTGTTTGTAAGTGAACACAAGTAATGTCAAGTTTCCATTTTGTATGTCAAGCCCCCATCTTGTGTCCTCTGCCTGGTCATCCCCTGTGTTGCAACTGTATGAGTCACGTACCCCTCCCATGTAAATTGGTTCTCTGATGAATGAGTGATTAGGAATGTTTGAAATACAATGGTAGCGGGCCTCTACTGAATGGTCTGTAATGACCAGGCCATCAGCTCACATTGATTCATCTAGGAACCATGGACCTTACCAGGAACAGAGACAAGAACCCAGCATTTGAAAGACAAAAGACCCACCACCTTGCACTCAAGGAAAGATCCATTTCTTTGATCTTGCTTTCTTTAAAGACCACACATAGCAGCATGCATGCACCCTCTCCTATACAGCTCTACAACTATACATCTATACAAACATCCATCCATACAGCCATACATACATTTTTCTATATATGCCTATGTATAAAATTTCTTGTAAAACAAAATATTCCATTGAAGCTCTTTCTTTTTGTGAGATGAAGGAACACATAATATGCAACATGTTAGTCATGTCATTTTATGCACAAATAAGCAGAGATCATTTTGGTGAGCACAAAACAAGAACCTACATTGAATAGAATTCTTAATAATAATGAAAATGATTAATATCTTTCTAAGCTGTGGAACCCAAGATCAATTTAAAATAGGAGTTACCAGTGCCCATTAACTATGTTTAAAATCATTAATAATGTATACACTGTTTATTTCATCACAATTTGATCATTCAAAATACTATTAAGAATAAGGACTATGAGCTAAAAATTTATTAAAGTGAAACTGTCAACCCCAATGGCTATTTCTAGAAAAAAACAGCCATATCTTCCATTAAGGCAATTTGTATATAATTTCAATTAAGAGGCTGATCCTCAGCCAAAGGCAAAGAGGGCTTGATGCAACTGATAAGAAACAGATGCAGTGGTGACCTTTTTGCCCTTCTCATTCTGGGATTGTACTATATTTAGTCCATTTCCCTGCTGCACTGTAGTGAAACATGAAGTCTTACGTAGTCTGCTGAGAAATGCTGAACAATTAAATTTTTCCCCCAGTATAAAAAACTTCAGTTTCCCCATCTAGAAAATGTGGATAGGTATAATTACCTTCTCAAAACCTCTAGTAGTATTTAGTAAATCAAGGTTTTTATTAATTAATGAATGCTAATCCTAATGTGAGAAATATTTATGAAATGGCTTCTTAGTTAATCTTTTCCTTAATATGAAATGTTAAAGAGTCTACTGTCTAGATCCAGCTTGAATTATTAACTTTTTAAAAACATATTCCATAACCCCTCTCCAAACCCCTCCAGCCCTGGATAGTAATTTCCTTGAGAAATTATGTTTCTCTAATTAGATAACTCGTGTTTAAATGAATGAAAGAGCACTCATCTAGTAATATGCGAGTGAGAAAGCAAAATAGAATCAATGGATATTGTAGAAGAAACAAAATACATGTGGGTCCATTATACATCATTTTTTATAATAGTATAAATTGAATTAAGCCTGACATAATGAAAATCCTACCAACATTTCAACTGAAATCAAAACAAACAAGCAACTCTGAATCATAAACAATATACAGGCCTGATGCCATGGAAGACACAGAATATATTTTTTGAAATAACTGGTTTATTTACACATGCATTTGCTCTGGCCTAGATTTACTTTGGTGTAAATTAATTTGGAATAAGGGTTTTCAGGCAGGCATGTAGACATGTGGGATTGGGGATTTCCACCCAGTCTCCAACAGCCCTGCAATAGTCCTTTGCCACCACTGGGGGAACTTTCAAGCTCCCCCTGGGTTTTAGCTGCCCCTGTCCTGGCAGCATGGAGCTCCTGGGCCTGACTCCAGTCAGACACATGAGGCTTGGAAAGAGCTGGAGAGGAGGGGCAGCTAGCCTGCCACTAGCTGCTTCACAGGTAGATCTGGGCAGGGGTCTGGGACCTACCCCATCCCTGCAGCTCATTCCAAGTCCTGTGCCTTGCTCAGCTGATCAAGACAAAAAGAGATGGCATCTGCCCCTGACTGGGACAGTTCCTGGCAATCCCCAGGCTGTACAGGCAAGTCTTCATGTGCAGTTTAGAACTGCCTGGGGACTCCCTGAAATAGGACAGTCCCCAGTCATTTCCAGGTTGCGTGTGATTCCTTGTGCAGTCTGGGGCTGGCTAGGAACTGTCCCAGTCAGGGGCAGGTCCTAACAAGCTCTATACTGGATGAGGATTGTCCCCATGAAGGGAGTCCCCAGCCCCTGCTCTGATGTGACCATTG
The DNA here is from genome assembly GCA_030014935.1 of Caiman crocodilus. Taxonomy (NCBI): domain Eukaryota; kingdom Metazoa; phylum Chordata; order Crocodylia; family Alligatoridae; genus Caiman; species Caiman crocodilus. The sequence continues at coordinate 36,254,438 of JAGPOW010003642.1, forward strand.
TAATCAGGGAATGGGGGACTAGGACACCTTTACCTCCCAGCCTGAGCTCTGCAACTGTGCAGCTGGCTCTGTGAGTTCCTTATCTCCCAGCCTGAGCCCTGCAGTCATGGGGCTCAGGTTGGGGATCTTGTCCTCAGCCCCCACCCTGAGATCATAGAGTGGAAGCTGGGAATAAGCCCTGATCCTGTTCCAAGCCCCAGCTCCACAAGTGCAGAGCTGGGACTCGGAACAAGATCCCAGTCCCTGCTCAGTGATTGTGATTGGGGAAGAACAGAGGCTGAAAGCTCCCTGCTGCCAGGGCAGAGGGACATTGTCCCCAACTGAACACGCAGAGTTGGGACTTGGGGAGCTTGTTCCCTGCTTAGCTCTGTGAGCATGGAGCTGGGAGGTGGTGTGAGCTGGGGAGCCTGTTCCCCAGCAGGGATCTCTCAGTGACAGCTCCACGACTGTGGGGCCAGTCCTGAGATCCTGATCTCCCAGCCTAATCTCGGTGGTTGTGGGGTTTGGGCTGGGAGATGAAGGTCTCCCAGCCTGAGCCCTGCAACCACAGAGCTCAGGCTGAGAAGTAAGGGTTTCCCAGCCCCTCACATATGCAAGTACCAACTTTATTCAGGTTGAGGGAGGTTTACTATGAAATAAACACGTGTACATGTAAACACACATCCTTACTTCACAGTAAACTATGCTAAGGTGAAGTTAATTATCTCACGTAGATATGGCTGCTGAATCTCTTTATTTCCACCTGAAGTCAAGTGTAAGAACAGCACTCTGTGCTATAGCATAGATTGTTAACACTCAGGTGATGATTGATCAGTGTCTTGGGCATGTGTAGATGAAACAGGGGCCCTAAATTGAAGGAGTGGGTTTAAAAAACACCACTTCAATTTAGGGCTGATTAAACCTCTGTGTGGTGCACACACCCTCCTGACTTACCTGCCTCTCTGGCAGGGAGGGGAGGGCAAGCTGCCAGTGTGTGGAGCAGTCCCTGGGCTGCGAGGTGAGGCTGCTGCTTCTCTCCATGGCACTGGCGGCACCTGTCCGGATGCACCCTGCTTGTGTTGTTGCAGGGGGCACTACAGCCACAGAGAGATGCACCAGGCCTCTGTGCAGTTCAGGCAGGCAGGCAGGGTCTGGGGAGGAAAACAGGCTCTCCACTTTCCTTGGGCAGAGCCTGCACAAAAGACTTTTAGTTTGCTCTGCCCCAAGTCATTTAAGGCAGAGGATGCCTACAGGAGCTGGAATTACTGCACAATAAGCTGCCAACACATGCACCATTAAAATGATGCAAAAGCATTTAGCCCGCTTTAAAGTTTCATGAACACACACACACACCTCTCATCTACCCAGCCCCTTGTAAGCTTCAACTTGGATTGCTTCGTCCAAATAGTAAAACCTTCCCCTTGCTTTCCATGTATTAGTAGTATGATGGTGACTAACTTTTCAGGTTGGAGCTTAGTATTATTAACTCTTCAGACCCCCCCTTTGCTTTGTCTCATAGGCTATTCTTATACCTTAATAATGTAATATGTTATTGTTTATTTGATCCAAATCATGACGTGTCAGAAAATGAAACTATAAAGATAGGAAACAATTTGCAGTTGAATATAAACATATTTCAAGATTCTTATTGCAAAACAGATCAGTTATACAGATACATTTTTTAAAATTCGACCTCCATTCTCAAAAGTGTTTTTCTATTTTTACTGCAAAAAAGGAAAATGACATCTTTATCTTATTTGCAGACTTTTTCTACCAGAAATATATCTTAGGGTTGGTAAGAACGTAAGAGATTTATTTTCTTTCTTATTTTTGAACATCTTGAATTTGGCAAAGTATCCAACATATTCCAAATATTTGCAATATTTTCTCAATGCCTAAAATCTATTACTTCAAAATGGCATCTTAGTGCCTCATGACAAATACTACAGGTGCTTTATGGTCTTCTTCTATTGTAAGAACAAGGTTTTCTGGCCAGGCTGCATTTACCATAATGAAAGAATAAGAAATCCTTTCCCTCACAAAGAGGCAAGCAGGTGCTGAATCCCAAAAGATTTATCCCAACTAGGAAATTACACTTACGGAGAATGGGAACATAGATCACTCAGCCTACAACTTTTTATGAGGCACCGGGATACTCTTTTAATTTCAATACTTATTCCCCTTTGATGAATCCAGATAGGAGCCCCTCTCTTATCTGAGTCTTTGGACATTGGAAGTTCAAAATATCAAAACTTTCACAAAAGGCAGATATCAAACAAAATTGCTTAGTTTTGACAGACACATTTTGATCATCCCAAATCTGCTTAATGCCATCCATAATTATGGATGGCTTGATAAAATTAAACACTAGGGCTGAAACCACCAAATAAGTCTAGGTTCCTAATACCTCTTCAGTAATCAGGGCTTGTGGTAGAGGTGATATCTTTTAGTAGACCCACAAGATTTTTGCTAAAAAGAACCCTTAAATTGCAAGCTTTTGGGCACAAACACCCTTCACCAGGCATTGGAGCAAAGATTGTAAAAGTTCTCCTGGGTAGAAATGGATGTTCGTGTTTCATAGAAACCTGAGATACCTTGACCCAAGGCAAGAGAAGTATTTGCATCATCACAGACCTTCACAAGGGAGCTGAGAGACTGCTTCCCACATAAGAACTGCCTGACCAGAGGAGTTTTCCCATCTATTGACTCCTCTGTGAAATCCTATGAAATATGAATTTTCTACCCTGGAGAACTGTTACAATGTTTGCTGCAATGTCTGAAGAAGGGTGTTTGTGCACAAAAGCTTGCAATGAAATATTTTTTTTTGCAAAAATCTTGGTCTAATAAAAGATGAGTCCAGAGTACTTGCACCACTTCCAGGGTTTGGAACAGACTCCCCCACCCCCCCACAAGAGGTGGTACAAGCACCTACTCTGGACTCATTCAAAGAACATTTGTATGCTTATCTTGCTGAGATCATTTGACTCCCACAGACTTCCTGCTTATGGCAGGGAGTCTGGACTTGATAATCTTGCAAGGTCTATGAAATCTATGAAGACATCACCTCTACCAGGAGCCCTGATGGTTTTTTCCTCTAGACCAAAATGGCTACAACCTGGATATTACTACCTCTTTCGGCTCATAATTTGCTATTAAAATCAGTGTTAAATTAAGCACTTAAATAGGAATTTAAGTCCAAGAGTCAGATCTATCCATGGAATAGCCACAAAGTCAATGAAACTATACAAGTGTGAATTTAGATTTGGCAACATCCCTTTATTTCATAGTTCACTTCTAATCTGTGCTCAGATCCTACAGAAGCAGTAGGGTTATTTTTTTTTCATCATTGAATGTTTTTAAACGATAAGTGATAGTTGTGTAGCATCCTTCTCAAAGAAAATTAGTTTAAAAATATTGTGCTGTCAACTTTCCTTTATTACTTTACTCCAATTACTACTTTTGTTGTGACAGAACCATCATTTTTGATTTACAGTCAAAATCCAGATGAAAAAAGAAGGTAAAAACAGTTATTTATCTCCACCTTCCTTTTGATCTTGAGGGCAGAGCTGACAAAGAGCTTATAAGTGCCAAGGAAGGCAAGAGACCACTGACAAGAATTTGGGCATTCACTGTATTAAATCTCTTTCCCCAGTATTGTCATAGTTGTTATTGTTGCTGATGTTGTTGTTGTTGTCTTTATAATTTGTTCTAGGTAATACAACTACCAATTCACATCTAACATGATGACATGATTATAAATGATTATTCATAAGGTTTGTCTGTGAAGTTAGGTGTTGCATAGTGTACAGCGTGTATTCTTTTACAAATTTTGCTTTGTGAAAGTTTTCCCAAACTGTCCTACATTAACCTTCATTTTAAAATGCTGGTTTCCACTTCCAGAACATGTTTACAAAGAATCAGTAACCTTTTCTGCTTTCTCCTCTCCCAGATGCCACCACTTCAAGGCTACACAAATAAATGGAATGGTAGCTATTTTCGCCTAACTTTATCTCCATGAAGTATATAGTAGGCGATTATTCTGGCCTAGTTACAATACATTGTGTTACTTTAAGACATTTTTTTTACATTACACCTTTGGGAAAATAATTCCTTTCATGTTCGGATAGACATTTTTCAATGAACTATAAACTATATGATATCAAAAAGGCGAAGACTTAGTGAGATAATAATATTTAATAAATGTTTCACCAGACATCTCTTTGAGGCTTCTAATTGTCCTTTCCCATTTGCATTATAAAAAAGCCCAGTAGCCAGCAAAATAAGTGTAACCTTTAAACGGTAATCAGAAGGGTACTTTAGAAATCATCACCATAGTTCCTATTCAGAGCATATAATAGAAGTACATCAGAAAGGATCAGTATAGGCACAAAGGAAAATACAAGAAAGGAAAAGTCAGAAAAAAAGTTTTAATTTTGTGTCTACTGAACTAGAATTCATTTTACAACCCCCCCCCCCCCCAAAACAACAACAACAAAACATTTTTTTTGACTTTCACTTCCTTTAATGGAAGGAACTAGCACTCCCAGACCCTGCCTTAGTATGTACACACAGAGGAAGAAGCCAGGCTAAGTATAATATATTCTGTTGCCCATGGGGAAAACAGCTCAATGGGACAAAAGAGAGGATGTGGTTTTATAAACAGGCTACCCTCTGCAGCATTATTTCCTGCTTCTAGCCAGGTTTTCCTGAAGGGCTTTCCATGAGCAAGGGGAGTTATATCCATGAGGAAGCCATGATGCAATGCAGTCGCGTGGAGCTGGAAGGTAGATTTAATGTTGATTTTTATGGAAACAATGAATTCACATCTACATGACTACATATTAGTCCATAAAATTTTAGCTGATGGTATTATGGTCTAAGCAAGAAACACTTCAGTTATCTGAATTGGTTTTTTTTATTATAAATTAATATAGAACTGTACCTTTTGTCAGAAGAAATGTTTCTAGGTGGCTAATTGGAAATGTTTGCCAGCTCAGGTTAATGAGATATGGTGTCTTTCATTTCTAGCTTATGTTTTTTAAACAGATATGAATTACTAAACATCATTACCGTAACATGAGAATTCAGATCTGTAAGCCTGTTCCCAGTGAAAGGTTAGGTGCCTAACAGTTATCAACTGCACCTGGCAATTCTTGTTTAGTTGCTACCTAACCCTGGAAGTGTATAAACTCCGTCAAAACTCCTGAAGTACCTAAAATAGCACCACTGCACATGTCTAGAACAGCTTCAGAGTTGGCAAGGTTGAGTAATCGTTACCTATTTAAGATTAAATGGGATTTAGAAACTAGGCATTTCTTTAACTAAATCCAAGAAGGACTTTATCTAAGAAGTATTCTAAGAACATACCTAACTTCCAAACAAGTTTCAGTGATGATTAGCACAACCTTTCTCTTTTTTTACAGCGTGTCCATGGGGAAGAGACAGGAGGGAGAGGAGGAGCAGGATAGAATTATGGTCCTCTTATAACATTTCCTAGTGATGAGTGAGTTTTATGCTTCAGACCAGATAAGTACTAGCAAGCGAGATATCTAACTTCAAACCCTTCTCCACCCATACAGCTCACCTCACAAGGAAGTGTCCTAACCACCAGACTCCTAGCAATTCTTAGTAGGGATATTTCACCATTTTCTGTTGAATTTGTACTAGTGTGAAGAAAAGAATGTAAAGTTCAGGCCAAAGAAAGAAAGAGGATAAAAGGGAAGGTGACTCTGTAGGCATCTGGTTAGGACTTTCATCACAAGGTGGATGTCCTGGTTGCTCTCAGTGGTATCTCTGTAATGCAAATTAAATGGCTACTTCAAAAAGCAAATAAAAAATCCTAGGAGCAGGATCTGGAAGTAATGTTCCTTTTCTTCTGTCTCTTTGGCTAATGAATATTGAATAGCACAGACTCAACCTTAGAGGTAGAGAGCATTTATAACCTGGAAGTTAAGACATTTTCCTTGGAAGTATGAGGGATGGGTTTGAGTCCTCTCAGGCGAGCTGAGAAAGGAATTGAACATTGGTCTCCCACTGCCCTTTTCTTCTCCTCCTCCAGTTATCTTTTAAAAGAAAATAATTCCTTCAGTTCTTCAGAAAGAATGTTATCTACCTTCAGGAGAGTATTCTGGGTTGTAGACCTCAAATAGATGCATGCACTTACCTGTAGCCCTAAATAAAGTGTCTGTGTGTCAGAAAGAGGAAAATATTTTAGACTCACTCCCAGAAGGTCTTAGAAGCATGGTAGGTGTTATGGATCCAGCTCTGAAGTACCCAAGTCTCCCCCTCCTGCATTGTGTGTTGAATGATCTGCCCAAGTTCAAGGTTCTGGACTCAATTCCAGGAGTCAGGTATCTACATTTTATGAAATAAGATAAGTTACAGTGAAATAAATGGGTGAAATTAGTTCACTTTCTAGTGGGTAACTATAGGCAGAGGCATAATCATAACAGAGACCTGCAATTCTTGTTAGAAAGTCTCAGAGACCCAAACTCATGAACAGATAAGAAGATTGAACCATCCTATTATTGCCAGGGTGATCCTCCATGAATAGGATGTCTCCAGTGATTGAGCAATGAAATGTGGCTGGAGAAACCCATTCTATAACCCCCTTGGAATTTAAGGTGATAAAGATACCCCCTTGGAAGGATAAAATCAGCAAAATTTGGCTGGCATCAGCACATGTGACTAAAATTGGTTGACAGGGAGTATGCAGCTACAAGATCTTTGGACCATCCTGCATTCATGGTTGAAACTTTGTCAACGTGAAACAAGAAAGGAGCTGACCCTAACATGCTGAGTGGGCTGAATTAAACTTGTCAACAGGCTTAGGAGATGTGGATAAGCATCTCCAGGAAACATGAATGAAAAGCCACAGGACTAAAATAAAAATTTGACATCTGTTTAGTCAGAGCCCAGACAGAACATGCAAAATGATTGTGCCCAAGAATGAGTATAAAAATCAAAGCTTTACGTTTAGACTTTAGACCACTACATGAAACCTGCCAAACCATCTGGAGGACCCCTGCTCATGAAGACTGAAAGCCTGTCCAACTTCGCTTTGTAGTAGTCTAGACCTATCCTGCAAGATTATGCTTCACTATTAAGATTATGTTTTACGGTTCATTTTGTTTTGTCAGTTAATCAGTAAACTTCTCACATTGGTTGGAATGACTCAGAACCATTTGAGTTTTTCACCCATCCAGCCTGTTTAAATCTCGTTAACACTCTCCTTCCTTATAACTTTAATGGGTACTACATAAGTGGTACAGTAACACAAATGTCCCACATCAAATTAATTAATTAGTTATCTAATTTCCCAAATATTGGAATTCTTCAGTAACATTATGTATATCAAGAGTTTTTCTTGTTTTTGTAGATTAATATCAAGCATCTAAAATACCAAAAATATGATATATAAATTAAATCAGAGATCACATAGGTATGTGAGAAGCTAATGAATGCTGACAAAATATGGGCCACAACAGCACAGCAAGTATTTGAAGGAAATGTCTATAATTCACATATTAAAAAAAAGAAGAGAAAGTTATGTTTTGATTAGTTTCTGGTGAAAAAAGATCAAGTAAATACTATAGGTCTTGATTCAGAAAGCTATGGTGACATGTGGAGGATTATATTTTAATGGTATTCTCTTGGTTGTAATTTGTCAATTGTCATGATTCAGGAGGGAAAAGGCACTTTTTAAAATTCCCAAGCAACTTTCATTTCCCTCATCTACCTTGAAGAACTTTACATTTGACATTGAAGAAATCTTTTTGAGCTATAGGTTTTTATAGCTTTGTCAAATCCATCCCTCACCTAGATTATTCAAATATACTGATGGAATAAATTTGCACCACTATATATGATGGTAAAAAATAATCTCCATTTCAAGTTTGACATAATCATAAAGCCTGACTCTACAAACAGATCTGCATTTGAATATATGTATTGCAGAAAGTTTCTGAAGTCACATGGCACATGTTTAGGAAAAGAGTTCCATAACAATGGATGTGTTTTGAAAACAGGACACTCATTTGTCCTTATATATGCATGACATCTTTGGACATGTACTCTAAAAAATATTATAACTATTACTATAATAGTATACTATTATACTAATAGTAATATAATAATATATACTACTCTCAGAGAACATAAATTTAGTCTCCACTGTAGTGGAGAAATACTTAGCATAGAAGGACCATAGCTAGATAACAGGAGCAGGTAACGAATGTATTGTTTGTTCAAGGCTGAGCAAACAAATTATAATCTTACAAGGCATATTGTTTGGCTTTTTAATGTCCCCAAAGAGCAGAAAGTACATTGAGCTTACACTGAGGCACTTCACCCTGTACTCCAGGGGTAGGCAATGTTTTTTGGTCAGTGCCCAAAACACCCACAACACCTACCTTGGAAGGTGCTGGAGTGCTGGCAAGTCAGAAAAACAAAATGAGGGCAGGGGGTACATGACAGGATGCCCTGCATGTCCCTTGCCCACCACCCAAAACCCCTGCCCACAGCCCTTCTGCTCCTGCCCAAGCACCTCAGGGCAGGCTCTGCTTCCCTTCTGTCTGCCTTGAGGTGCATGCTTAGTCACCACCAGCATGGAGCTGATGCCAGAAATGTGGACCCCAGTGCTGCTGTTTGCAGCCTGCCCACTGCTTGCTGCAGCTGCCCAGAGTCCAGGCTGGCTATGAACAGCTGCACTGGGCTCTGGAGCCCAGTCACCAGCTCTGTGCTGAGACCAAGGGAGAGACCAGGGCTGTGCTAACAGATTACAGAGTGTGCAGGTGCTGAGCAGGCAGAAACCTAAAATGATCCAATAAAAAAGGCTATATTCAGACTATAAAGACTAACTGTTATACCTCCAGGTAGCTTAGGCATTTGTTTCAGAACTGCCCATTAAGTGCCTCTGTCATCTTGGGATCTTGAGAGCAAATGACCAGTTTGCCTACTGCACACTAAGAACAGATTTAAATTCCATATAAAGTACTACCAATCGTGATCATTCTTAAACACTTAGGGTGATGGTTTTGACAATGCCCACTTTTTCCCTCATAGCCTAATGGTTACAGAATTTGCCTCCAAAGTGAAAGATCTCCTTATCCTGGGTGAATTTAAAGCCATATGTCCACATATATGTGCAGAAACCTAAGACAAGATTCCCATGAAGTATTTCAGGCCAAAATGCATGTGTTTCTACAGTTTTGAGACCAGTGTCATGGGGTTAATCTGGATTACATTCATAACTAAGGGTTCTAGCAGATCTTACTTTTATGACACAATATTAATGTGTTAATCACACCATAAATAGTGACCTTGCCAGTTGTTCAGCCATTTAGTGGTAAGATAAAAAGAGAAGCCAGCCATAAAGATGTTCTGCATTATCATTATGTCTGGTTTGTATCTTGCCTTAAATTGAACATGTGGCACTCAGGGCTCCCATCTATATAACCTGGCACTCCCCATGCTGACAATTATTCCTAGGAAGGGGTGGGGTGGGCATCTCTCACCTGTTTGGTGACTCTGGGATGCTTCAGTTCCCATGATAATGACCTAACAATTGCCAGAGCCCTTAGTCAGCTGATTGTTGGCATGGGGACCAGGGAACCCTATGATCTCTAACTGGTGTTGCCCAGAAATCTGTGGTAGTAAGAGCTGGTTGACTGCCCATCACTTGTAAAGCTGTATACCCAGGACACTGCCTGTGGGACCCCTGAAGCCCAGTTTTGAGTTAGCTGAACAGGGAAAGTGGATAGGAAGAGTCAATCTGGCACTTGCAGATCTACCTACCTACTGCCACATTCTTTGGCTTTGAACTTGTTCATGCAGGTGAACACTGACATTATGATCCCAAGCTCCACCTGCACTAGCAACCAGAAAGGATACAGTTGGAGTCTGATCACTGATCTTAACATCACACATTCTGCCATGTATGTGTAGCATGACAGGACAGGCAATTGTTGGGATTGGGAATCAGATCCTATCATGACATTAAATGGCCATCTGCCATGGAATTTAGAGGCTCAAACTCCAGTAAAGTACCTAAAATAATAATTTGGATCTCCCCCAATATCCTTGATATTTAATAATTTTGGTCTATACAGAAAAACATTTTGTACAACATTTCATTATGTCAATATTCTTGAAAGCTTAATAAAAAGGCTTTCATACAGAAAAGGGTTGTAATTGGTATGTTTGAAGGTATGGCATTTGGGGATACATTGCATTTTATATATTTTGTGCAGTGTTTTTCAAATGTGACCTTACAAAGTGTTTAGTTTGGAGGCTACAAAATATGAATGACATACACTTTTTTTGACATTTTTATGCCAGTTTTAGAGGAAGAATGAATGGAGGTTGTGATTTATGAGGGAAGAATCTAGTTCAACTGCTATCACAAAACTATGATTATTACACTGTGGGTGCACCTATGATGATGTTCCAAAAGGGAAGTACTAAAGCACAGTGCAGTAAATGCCCATAATGCACTGTGCATGTGGTGCACGGTTATTTATAGCATGCGCTACAATGAATTAGCTGCTAAAATGGGAGTGTGCACCATTAGAGCAGAGTAGTTGCTGGTCATGTGTAGACAGACTCATTTGGACACTACTTCACTGTTGCATGTCACTAAAGTGCTGTAGTGTCACATATAGATGTGCCCAGTATGTATAACCAAGCTGAAGCTCTTTCAGGCTTCAAACAGAGAATTCCAGTTAATTATTCTCATTTTACTACATGATGTCACTTTTGTAGAACGAAATATTATTTGCACGTTATTGTTTCTCCTGTTTCTTGGAAGCCCTCCTATTTTCTTTTAATAGTAGCACATTTTCAACCTATCCTTAATGCCAGTTCTGTTGACTTGGTGAACTTTAATTATTAGACGCTCCCCTCGCTCACTCGGAAATGCCAAAAAGTGTTCTGAACTGAAATTTTACATTTTAAATAAAGCTGCAGATATTAACTGAAATAAATAAATCATTCAAATTTTACTTGGCTTTATCAAGAAAAGATAGTCTGCCAAAAATAGCGGTTAACACACTGAGTGTGTGTATATATACGTGTGTGGGGGTGGAGGGGAGAACCAAAAATAAAGTAAACCCAGTGATGAGCAAGAAAGTTATGATCCTTATATACCCTGGAAATGAAATGTCAACAAGTTGAAACTTGCATATCCATTCATTTGCCGAAACACTCTGCTCTAATGCTATTGCTAGACATACCATTCTTGGAACTCTGCATTGTAGTTATTGGAATATTATAATGATATTTGGCATCACTCTGAAATATGAAAGAAATCTACATGGGCATAGTTCATTCAGTAATTGAGTACAATATGCTGAACTGTTTAAAGTTTATCCATTGATGTTCACTAGACATACTAGTCAAGAATGTGGAGAAGAGAAAGACAATTTCAAATATCTTTGAAATAAGACCTGTTAATATGCGCTTCTTAGAACAGGTGGATCCACAACAGGGAATGTGTTCAGTGGTACATTGGCACTCCCCTTCTGTTTTCTGATCTATCGAAACTTTAAAACCAGTTACTTGGTAGTGGGGAGAGCATTTCTATTCAGACAGCTCACAAAGCTTTCTATGACAGAATCCAAATCATTAATAAACTTAGTAACAGCACTGGGCTCAGGACACACCCCAATGGGACTGCACTTGAAAGTTCCTTCTGTTGCAAGAAACAGTTAAAAACAAATTTGATCCACTAGTCTGTTCTTTAAGAAACATGGTTTGATTGGTAAGACTACAAATTCTCACCAGTTGGGCTTGGACACTGAAGAAGGCACACATGTGTCAGTACACATGAGCCCTTGTCTTCTCCTGACCACACTGAGTGAAGTAGCAAGCAAAGAGCCAACAGCTGAATCAAGGTAAGTCAGGCAGGGTATGGGGGAAGAGGAAGAAGGAGCCAGGCCAGCCAAACCAGCTGTAGGGAATTGGGAAGGGGTTTTCCTCCCTTCCCATCCCTATTTAACCACACCAGGTGGGAGCTATGCTCCCAAGCTGTGCAAACAGTCCCCACAAGCATGTGCATTCTTTATGGGTGTACCAGAGTTTGTGTAGGAGTGGACACAAGTGAGGGGTAATCAGGAGGGCAACGGGCCCCTAGGGAGAGAGGGGACCACTTACTCGGGATCCTGGTGTGAGAGAAGCTCCCAGGGGCAAAGTTCCCTTGGGGGCAGGGATGCCAGCAGACTTGTCTATGCAGGCACAGGGCTAGATGTGCCTATGCACAATAGCTGAGAACAGTTGAGTGCCTCTTAAAAAACCACAGGAGATTCAAATCCCTGCCAGTCAGGCTTGGACCCCGAAGAAGGCACATGTGAGCTTTTTGCTCCCCCGTCCACACTGAGTGAAGCAGGGAGCAAGGAGCTGAAAGCAGAATCAAGCTAAGCCAGGCAGGGCAGGGGGAGAAGAGAAAGGAGGAGCTGGGTCAGTCAGGGCAGCTGTAGGGAAATCAGGAAGAGGTTTTCCTCCCTTCTCATCTCTATTTAGCCACACTGGATGGGAGACATGCTCCTGAACAATGCAAACAGGCCCCTCAAACAGGCATGCTCTTTAGGGGGACATCAGAGTTTTCACAGGAGCAGATGGGGACTGAGACTCCATACATTGGAGTCAGCAGCTTCTGACAGTCTCCAGAATCTTTAGATGAGTGCATGGGAGGAAATTTTAATGCGGTGGTGACTTAGAGTGCAGCCAGGGACCTCGTCCCAATGTTGCCTCATCCAGGAGTCCTCTGAGACTTCCACCCAGACTGAGCCTTTGACTGGGTTGGCAGCACCCAGGCCTCCTGCCTGTAGGGGTTGCCTGGTGGGTCCTCAGGGACCCAGGGAAAGTGGGATAGCTGGGAGCCCCCTCATGTGTCCCACATGTGCCCAGATTGAGGCCCTGAAGGGGCAGGTGAGGAAACTCCAGGCAGAGGTTAGCAGGCTGCATGGGATCAGAACCATTGAGGATGAGAGTGACAGGTACTTTCACTCTGTAGGTTTGCTCAAACGTTGGGATAGCAACACGAGAGGAACCGGACATGGATGGATGGAAGACTGTCACCTTTAGTTCTAGACAATGCAGAATCAGACCCTAAATTGCTGGAACAACTCCAGTGCAACTGGGGAACCAATTTGAGGCCCTGGCATCACTCGGTGTGAGTGCAGCAACAGAGAGTGCAATAATGGAGGATGTACCCACAACTACCACCTTGCGGCCTGCAAGTTGCAACTCTATTAGTTGCTAATAGAGCAACTGGGGGAGAAGACATTATGTAATCAAAGTAGGCAACTCCCTGCTGAGAGGAACAGAGGGAGACATCTGTTACCTGGATCCCAGAGCATCAGAGGTCTGCTGGACATGGATCCATGATGTCACAGAGAGGATCCCCAGGCATATCCAATCCACAGATTACTACCCCATGCACCTTATCCATGCGGGAACAAATGACACAGAAGGACTGTGTCATGAGTGACTACAAGGCTCTGGATGCTGGACTTAAAGGATCGGGGGCTCGGGTAGTTTTCTCCTCTGTGCTCCCTGTTGCAGGCCACAGTCCAAGGAGGAAAGAATACATTGATGAAGTGAACCGGCATCTCTGATGATGATGCCACCGAGAAGGTTTTGGCTTCTATGACCACAGCACCCACTTGAAGGACAGAGGACTACTAGGAAGAGATGGGCTCCACCTCGTGTGGAACGGTAAGTCCCTTCTCTTGGCCAGGATGGCCAATCTCTTAGATAGGGCTTTAAACCAAGATTATAGGGGGATGGGGGAAATACTAACTGGATCCTACCTGGGGACCAATGTACAGGAAAGCTCCATTGACAATGAAACCAAACAAGTCACTCTTACCGGAGCTGAGAAAACAGCTCCCTTTCAATGCAACAGATGGCCAGTGACCTCAGTAGAAGGACTTAGGTGCCTGTACACCAATGCCAGAAGCATGGGGAACAAGCAGGAAGAACTAGCTCTCCTCCTTTCCACTGGGCACTATGGTCTAGTAAGGATCAGGAAGACCTGATGGGACTCTTCTCATGACTGTAATGTAGCCATAAAGGGCTAAGTCCTTCACAGAAGGGATTGGGTGGGGAAGAGAGGGCAACACCCCTAAATCTACGTGAAGAAGCAGTACATCTCCCTACAGGCCAATGATGGCCCCAAAGAAGAGCAGCTTGAAACCCTCTGGTGAAGCTCCAGGGGAGGCATGGCAAGAGAGACCTGACTGTAGGTGGTATACTACAGGCCACCTAACCAAGGGGAGGAACTTGATCTAGTATTTTCCTGTGAACTAGTGGAGGTCGTGTGTGCACGGGATATGGTTGTCATGGGTGACTTCAACTACCCACACATCTCCTGGGAGGAGTGCACAGACAGCTTGGATGAATCACAACCCTTCCTGACCAGCACCAGAGAGCTTTTTTTGACCTAGGAGGTGCACAGGCCAACTAGAGGCAGTACAGTTCTTGACCGGGTCCTAGGCAAAGGGGATGACCTGGTGATCAACTTAAACAGAGGGCAAATCATTATGTTCACAGTCCATCACAAGACTGACAAAACAGATAACAAGCTCAAAGTCTAAAACTTCAAAAAAATGCAAATTTTAATAAGCTCAGGTTATTAGTAGAGAATATCCAGAGACTAAGGACCACAGGTAAAGGGAACATGAGAAGAATGGTCATTCCTTAAGGATACAATCCTTAAGGCTCAGAGAAAATCCATTCCCTTATGGAGAAAAAGTAACAGAAGGGTCAAAAAAACCTGCTTGGCTAGTCAGGGAACTTGTATCCCTCCTACAGAAAAAGCAAGAGGCATACAAACAATGGAAGCTTTGGACAACCTGTAAGGAAAACTATTGAAAAATGCCCCAAACTTGTAGAAAATAGATTAGGAAAGCTAAGACACAAGCCAAACTAAAACTAGCTATAAAAATCAAGGACAAGTAGTCCTTCTTTAGCTACATAGGGAGTAAAGGGAAAAGTAATGAAGTGTGGAGCCACCGCTCAATGCCTCAGGATACCTGGTCACTATTACTTAGAAAAAACAGAACTTCTAAATGACTACTTTGCCTCAGTCTTTCACTTGGCCAAAGAAAACATCATGCCAGGTAGGCCACAGAACAAGCAGGGTGGGATTGACACTGTTCCCACCATTGCCACAGAACTGGTGTGTGATCAATTAAAGCCATTAGATGTATATAAATCAGCAGGACTGGATGAACTCCATCCAAGAGTGCTGCAAGAGTTGGCCAAAGTAATTGCAGAGCCTCTGGCAAAGGTCTGTGTCATGGTAGGGTCCTCCAGGAGGGCCATGATCTCCCCAAGGTCCCTCTCACCATGTGAAGTCTGGCCCAATGGGACTCTCTTATTCTTGCCCGCCATGTCTTTGATGTTTAGTAAGTTTGGGAGGCTGCCTTATGCCTTCTTGGGCGTGGCTAATCGGGACCTCTGTCCCCATGATTTCCCAGACTCTCTCTGGGAATCTCCCTGTATAATGGGTGCCCCCCAGGCACCCCAGCCTTATGGGCTATGCATGGCTTCTACCAACCCCTAATACAACATCTTTCCCATCTGCGAGGCTTGGGGTGTGGTTCAGTCAAAATACACGCCCACTCTCTCTGGCATCCTCTGTAATCTAGCCTGCTCTTGGGCCTTCTCTGTACATCTCTATACTAGTCCTGCCCTTTCTTTAGGGCTCCCTGTGTTGTGAATAACCTTGAGCCATTTTCCTAAAGGCATGATAAATGGCCTCGAGCCATCCTCCCGAGACAGGATACAAGGCGAGACTGGAAGGTTGTTTTGTGAATTATGCCCATC
>JAGPOW010003642.1:36270344-36385305 GCA_030014935.1 Caiman crocodilus
GTGCTTGCTACCTTGCACCTTTATTGCTGGCAATAAAAGCTATTTTTTTCCTTCAAACTTCTGACTGGTATTCGTATTGGCTCACGCATACCAGGCAACGAATTCAGACTTGGGCTGGAGCATAACAAGAGCAGCTCTGTGTTGACAGACTCACCCAAGTCAATGTGCTGAGGTCCCTGGTGCATGTGCAAACATGGGACCCAGAAGCAACAAACTCTGCACCTGTGGCGTGACATGTACCACAGTTTATTGCTTCAAATTCATTGCACATGTAATCATGCCCAAGGAATTCATTTCTAAGTCCTTGGAGGAGAAGAAAATGTTTAGCAACAGCCAGTATGGATTCACCAAGGGCAAGTCATGCCTGATGAACCTGATTGCCTTCTATGATGACATAACTGCTTCTGTGAGTGCAGGGATGTGGAAGTAGCCTTGGATGTGATATACCTTAATTTTAGCAAGGCACTTGATATGGTCACCCACAAGCTTAGTTTACAAGAAAGCTAAGAAAGTATGGGTTAGAAGAATGGACCATATGGTGGAAAGAAAGCTGGCTGGATTGTCAGGCTCCATGGACAGTAATCTATAGTTTGATGTTTAGTTGGCAGCCGCTATGAAGTATTGTGCTCCAGGGGTTGGTCCTGGTTCTGGTTTTGCTCAATATCTTCATCCATGACCTGAAAGATGGGATGGACTGCATCCTTATTGAATTTGCAGATAACACAAAGCTGGGGGAGTCATAGATATGATGGAGGATGGGGCTAGGATTCAGAGAGACCTCAACAAATTGTAGGACTGGACCAAAAGAAATCTCACAAGATTCAATAAAGATAAGTACAAAGTCCTACACTTAGGAAAGAACCATCCCATGCACCAGTGCAGGCTGGAGACTGACTAGATAAACACAAGCTCTGAAGAAAAGGAGGTTACAGTAAGCAATAAGCTGAATATGAGCCAACGGCATGCCTTTCTTGCCAAGAAGACTAACAACATACCTGAACTGCATTAATAGGAACATTGGCAGCACATAGGGGCTGCATGCCAGTGTTCCCTCTAAACTACATGGTCTGCATGGCCACCCAGGTGTGTACATGTCATGCTGCCAGATACACCTGTCCAGCCGTGCTTGCCACACATCTTACAGGGAACGATGGTGTATGTGGGAGATTGCACTTCTGGTTTTATTGTTCTCCCCCTGGTTGGCAGTCAGCTGCTGGGGGACCACCCTCTTCCTGCAACTTGGTTCCCCCCAAGACCTGGGAGGCACCAGTCACCCATGAGTAGGAGTGTTGCCAGTAGATTCAGGGAAGTGATTCTTCCCCTCTGTTTGGCACTGGTGAGGGCACGTCTGGAGTCCTATTTCCAGTTTTGGGCCAACCACTACAGAAAGGTCATGGACAAATTGGACTGGGTCCAGGGGAGGTCAACAAAAATGGTTAGGTGGCTGTGACACATCATTTATGAAGAGACTATGAGGCTACTAAGCTTATTTACTCTGAAAAAGAGAAAACTGAGAGGGGATTTAATAACTGACCTAAGGGGCGGTTCCAGAGAGAATAGAACTAAACTGTTCTCAGTAGTGGCAGATGACAGAACACAGAACGGTGTTTTCAAGTTGCTCAAAGGAAAGTTTTGGTTAGTTACTAGAAACATTTTCTCACCAGGAGGGTGGTAAAACACTGGAATGGGTTACCCAGAGAGGTTATGGAATCTCCAGCCTTAGAGATGTTTTAAGACTGGGATAGACAGACTTGGCTGGGAAGGTCTAATTGGATATGGCCCTGCTTTGAGCAGGAGGTTGGACTAGATGACCTGCTAAGGTCTCTTCCAACCCCAATTTTGTATTGTTCTATGATTCTAGATATATAGACAGACAGATTAGGGTTGTCAAGCTGGTCAAATATTGTCAATTGTCCAGTCAACTGATTGCATATTTTTTTACCAATGATAACAATTTTACAAAAAAAAAAAACAATCCAAAACAAAGGTCTAATTTTTTTGACAGAGATACAATTTTGTAAATTGTTTTTGACACATTCATTGAAAAAATTACGCTTTTTGTGTATTATTTGTACCTATTCACTAGTTTTTACATTTTTTTGCCAAAATTTGACAGGCCAATTGACTGAACTTTATTTGACCATTTCAGATAATCATTATTGTATGGGTATCATTAAAAAGGCCAAGAAGGGCTTTTTAATGGCTTGGAGCTCATTGCTAGAACTTAGTAAAATGCGTATATTCTGAATGTTTCTTTTTCTGAAATGTGTCTAGTTTTGAGTTTTGTATTCTTTCATTATGCATTCCATCCAGGAAGAGCGCACACCAACTGCAGATGCTTCCTCAGCCTGACAAAGGGTTTTTATACCCGAAGGCTTGCTAAGAAGAATCTTTCCAATTATTTGAGTTGGGCTAATAAAAGATTTACTCAAAGATTCTTGTTTGCCTATATCCTTAGACCAACATAGCTACAACCTATACCCCAAGGTTATTTTTAAACCTATACCCCTGAGGTTCTTTTAAAATAACATTTCATATAATGCTTTTATTTAACCTTTGTGGACACAGTCAACAGTGTAAAATCTGTTTTTAATGTAAATACAATTATATTTCAAAAAGCAGTTGTCATATGCTGGCCCTGAATAAAAACTAAGCAGTACTATTTTTAGAAGAGAAAAGTACAGGGAAGTCAACCTTAGAGTATGCACTCTATCAAACAGTAGCTATTTTTTATATAATTAGAATATCCACAATTTTGATTTTTTTTCCTTATTGTAATCTAGAATGTAAACAAGAGATTTAAAAAAAACCTTAAAATCTATACTTTGAGTTAATTAAAATGTTTTATTCTACTTTATAATTTATTAATGTGATATTTTATTATATGTAATTTTTAAAAATCAACCAGAAAATCAAAGCTCTTCTCTCTCCCTGTCCCTTTTTTCCAAAAAAAATTAAATTAATTAAAATAGAGCCACTTCCATGAAATATTTCTGTTTTAATAAATCAGCATCATCTGATGAAAAATATCATACTGGAAATTGTCTAGTCAGTTCTGGAATATAATGTTAATAATTATTTATCCTGCTTTTGCCAGTGGGGTTTCTATGAAGTTGCAGCAGGAATTAAACCAGAACTGAAGATCTATGGCTATATCCCTGCTTTCTGTACAATTATTGATTTGAATTCTTCTGTATCTGGCTTATACTGTATTTACCTGAATCCAAGATAACTTCAGATTTAATGCTAGGTTCCCCTCCCACACAATAATTAAATGCCATACATGAAAAATTATACATTTATTATAATTTCTCATGTACTGAATCTAATTAGTGGAAGATTATCTTAAATTCATTCCCCACTTCCCACACTGTTGTGGCAGGGAAAATCCCCTATCCCATGTCCCCCTTGCCTGTGCCTGTCCCCCTGCGCCTATCTCCTGCTGCCTCTTCCCAACCATGAGCTCTCTTGACATGTCCCTCTCCTGCCCTCCCCTCTATGCCTGTGCCTACTCCCTGTTGCCTGCCCCCCACTACCTTGCCCCTCTTACACTACCTGTCTCCCCTAGCCCCTGCTACCCACTGCTACCTGCCTACTCCAGCCCAACTCCTCCTGCCCAACCTCCTCTACCTTCTGCTGAAAGTGCTCCTCAGGGAAGTCAGCAGCAATGTGATTCTGGTCTAGCCCCACCCCAGCCAGGTGGGAGGGTCACTAGTGCCCAGCTAGCTGGGTTGGAACTGGAGTGACCAGAACCAGAGTAGAAGGTAAGGGCAGGAGAAGGCATCTGGGTGAGGAGAAGCAAGGAGATAGAAAGGCTGGAGTTTGGGGTCAGGCACAGTGGGGTAAGCTGTAGGTCCCCACCACCACCTTGCTGTCTCCCTTATGCTCTTCTTGTCAAAGAAACCACTCTGGCTTAGGGTAGCTTAGCTCCAGCTTCAGACCTCAGGCTCCAAGGTTGGAGCTGAGCTGACTCCTACCTTCAAATGGAACTCAAATCCAAGACAAGGTTACTTTTTTGTCCATGCTGATTGGGGTTAGAAAATTTGTCTTGCAATCAAGTAAATATGGTAATATATTGCCTGTTATTATTCATCAAGATCCCTTTTACTTTGCTTCTTTTCCTAAATTGCAAATGTACCAGAATGAGCTGCAATTCAAGTAAAGAAATTACAGGAAAATAATGTTCAGAACTTGAATAGATACTGTTTAGTTCACTGAGCCACCCATTCCCTAAAGACTGTTATTTTTAAATGAATTTTAATTATTCATTCTAAGGCAGTCATCCGGTTCCTGAATGTAACCATAAAATATTCAAAACTTGGTATGGGGAATGACAAATTAAAGTCTTGTACTATACTCTTAAACGTCTGTCTGACTTCAGAATGGTTACCAAAAATGTTTCCCACTAAGCACCAGAACATATAAGTAATTAGGTATGTCAGCTGTAATGATGTTACAATAGGAGTCTTAATCTTAACAATTTAAATCTGAAGTTACTAATTTAGTTCTACCTGAAAGAAATTTTTCCTCTGCACAGGTAACAATGCAATGGTTTAAGGACATGTAAGTTCATTTTTCTGCTCACAATATTATGATATTGAGCCATTACAGACTCTAAAAATGTCTCTGTCTGCTAATTTTTTCTATGCTATTTTCCACCAAAATAACACAGGGTTGAAGTCACAGCCTCAACTCTAGAGAATGCATTGGATGTAAGGCTGTACTGCAATGTCTAGTTCACCAGGAGTGAAAGGTTCTGCAACATAAGCAAGGAAGGATGTTGAGGGGACAGGGTACAAGATCCCCTGAAAATACCTTGGAAGTTTGGCCAAATCCATATGATGTTTCTGATTTATGCCTGAGAAAAGTAAGGCTTCTAATTCCATTACTTTATGATTTAAATCCAACCAAATGAAGTAAATTTTAATTTGGAAAAAGGACAATTTCACAAATTTGGTTGAACTAATTTCAACTTACATAATACAGGTATATGTGAGAACATCTAATACTTCCAGACACTATTCCTTGTTATTATCTGTAAGAACTGAATCTTGTTTTGCTTTGGGTATCCAAATGGCATTAATGCAGTTTTTTGGCACTTAAACATAGCTTGGGATTCATAGTTTGAGATTTTACTTGTCGTAAAATAGAAAGGCCTGCAAGCATAGTTGCTGGAAGTAAAATGGTAGAAGCAGAGATGAACCTCCCATCTTTAACTCAGTATTTTGGGTCCAGGTTGCAGGAAACCTGGACTCTAGGTTTCTGTCATCCAGAGATATTTTGCAACTGCACTCCAGCTTTCCAGCAAAGTGCTCTAACTAGGTCACTAGGAAACCAAGAGACCGGATATGTAAGGTGCAGTGGTCCAACTTCAAAAGGAGGTCTCTTACCTAGCCACTAGACCCACTATACTGCTAATGCAACATTGTTGTTAAAAATAACTGTACACCATGCATATGGTGCAATACGTGCTGTTACTGTGCCGTGCTTTAGTATTTCCAAAATCCCCCATCACTCCAGCTTCAGGAAAAAAAACAAAAACAACAGGGTTTCTAGGCTCCCTGTCCATCCTCTAGCATCTGCTCCCTGCCTCCATTCCAGGGGGAGGGGCAGCATGACACAGTGCAGGACAAGATGCTGGAGGAGCCCACAGCATAAGCTCCCTGTTCCCAGGGCCCATGGCAAGGTAGCCCAGGGCCAGGGAGTTGAAAGTGAGAACCAGGACATCCACCTGTATGGCACATTCCAGCAGGGGGTGCCCATGTGAACTGTAGATCATGCTGATACAATCCCACTTGTACAACCCACATGGCAGG
This sequence comes from Caiman crocodilus, assembly GCA_030014935.1. Lineage (NCBI taxonomy): Eukaryota > Metazoa > Chordata > Crocodylia > Alligatoridae > Caiman > Caiman crocodilus. The sequence continues at coordinate 36,276,161 of JAGPOW010003642.1, forward strand.
CAGCCCCTGGCTGCTCAGGGTACACAGAAGTATTACATACCAAGTTAGGGTCATCTAAATTCCCTGGTGTGCCAAGGTTCACAGCATTTATGTTGCCCTAAAAATAGTGTACCTCATCTAAAGTTAGTTGACATCAGAGGTGAACAAACTTTAGATTGGCAAAGGGTTAATCCAACACACAGAGGGATAACCTGTCTGAATGAAAGTTGCATACATTCCACCACAGCCCTGGGGCTGAGAAAGCCCAGCTATTTACCAGTCTCATGACTGTGTTTTTACCCCCCTGATTTCCTCCCCCAGACTGGGCACCCCCTTGGCCCGTCAACCCCTGATGCAGACCCCTGAATACATTAGCCCTCCTAAACTCAGGCTTAGGTGGTTTAAGCCAGGTCCTCGGAACACTTGTCTGTACTTTTAGGGTGTGTCAACATGTTGCTCTCTGGTGATGGGTGTGCCATGCTTAAGTACTTCCCAGGCAGAAGAGTGTCTGGGGGAAAGGCTGTGGGAAGGACTGGGAGAAGGGGTCTGTGGCAGCAAGGCATGGACACAGAGTGCAGCCTGCCCATGCCCAATGCAAAGATTGGGGGCCCATGTGCCTCCTTATCCCTTGGCTCCCCGGTGCCATGCTGATTCTGCAGAAGCTACTGGGCTTTGCTGGGCTGTGCTGGGCTCAAGACTAGCTGTGCCTGAGAGGCCAGAGAGGCCACCCCTTCTCTCATGCCTGGGGTCATTGCCCAGCACTGGCAGCCCCTGCAAATCTGCTGCCCCCACACTGCCTGATGGGGCCCAGACCAGGGCCAACCTTGTCTGCACCACCAGGCTGGAGATGATGGAGCCCCCAGGACCAAGCACTCACCAGGAGTTATCCCTGGGAAGAACCCAGCTCAGCCTGGTGGCTCCTCCAGGGCTGGCATGGCATCGGGGAGTGAAGTAGGGAGGCATGTGGTCCCCTGGTCTTTGCATAGGGCAAAGCCAGGCTTCAGCTGGTCTCAGCCTCTGCTCTCTGCATCCACACCTTCGTGCCATGGCTGCTTTGAAAGTGCCATGGCGGCATGTGTGTCCTGATGCTGGGCAAGCTAGGCAGCAAGGTACATGGTGCTGCACTGTGCCACATTCAAAGTAGTGGTGGCAACAAGGCACAGATGCAGGAAGCAGATCTGACCCCAGCTGTGGCCTGCTCTTGCCCTGTGCAAAGATCAGAGGTCTGCATGGCCCCACCTCTTTCATTCTCTGCCTATTATAATATATATTGTTTGATCCTTTCTTTGAAAGATAAAAAAGCAGTGAAAGCATGGACATGACACAACACAAGCACTTTCTTTATATGTTCACAAGTCCATGGAATGATAATAGTAAAAAATACCTCTTAATTCCATACAGTGACCTTTACTTGGTTTTAGTGGAAGGTTAATGCCAGTCTATAGGAATAGTAAGTTGCTACTGTTATATGGGAAAAAACAGAATATTGTGTATTAATCTATTTCATACAAGAGAGGAGCTTCTGGGAAAGTTTGTCATTGCAGTTTAATAGAACCTCTTCAAAGACTTTTTTTCCAGAGAAAATTAGTACAGCATGAAGCAAAACTATAAATTATGGATGTTCAGTATATCACACAATTCTATTGATCAGTGAAAGTAATAAAACTGTAGCTTAGGAAAATTGAGTAATACTACTCCATATGATCCAGAGAAAGTAAGGGGATCTGTTGTGAATAAATATATAATACAGATGCCCTTCAGGATTCATTCTATAAAACTGAAGTTTTGGAACATAATGCTTAATTAAAAGGAAATTTCTCTAGAGAAGAGAATATAATTTTACATGAACATATTATTTTTTAGGAAAGTACAATCATGTAATAAGAAAATGTTATAGCACATAAATAATACTAGTATGCAGTGATCTACCTGTAATAATAAAAATATTACCCATTTTGTTGGTTCTACATAGAGGGATAGCAGGGGAGCTCTGCACCTAAAAATGATTTATCAGGTTAGATAGCCTAATTCTCAAGTATCACACACCTGTAGCACCTATATTAGAACATTCTCTCAAAATAACATTATTTTTATGTGCAGTAAAGAGGTGGGTACATTCAGGAATATATTTTGTATTCTACAGTGTGCCTTATTCTTGTTTCTAGTGCATTTCTCCTTCAGAAACATAATAGAAAAGTAGACCAGGAAGGGATTTCAAAACCTCATCTAGTCTATCCCTGTGCTTCAGTAGAATCGAGTATACTTATGTTTGATACATTTTGTCTAAGCTTGCATAAGGTTTTTGAAAAACCTTCAGCGAAGGACTGATGTTCCACAATATAACTCAGTAGTTGGTTCCAGTTTCAATTGTCTTTATATAAAGATTTTATTTATTATATGTGTGAAATTTATTTTCTGGAAAAATAATCTGATTATTTCTTGTCTTAGTGAATAGAGAAAACAAACATGATAACTTGCCTCTTTGTCACATCCAAGTCTTCCCTTTTCTGATTGTGGACTATGTCTCCAATTTCTCAAGACCGTTTTGAATCGTGAAATTGTCCTCCCATGTTCTTTTCTTGCTCACCCAATTTAATGTCACTCACAACTTCTTTAAGTATATTCCCTATTCCAGTTTCCAAAGCATTAATGACAAAAATTAAATATGATGGCTATCTATACACATGCTCATTCACAGTCTAATTAGAACACACTGGAGAAGACTAAAGGTATTTTACTGGGAGCCCTTTAGCTAAATCTTATCAAAGAAGTTTACATAAAGCACCCCATGGCCATCTTTAAATGTGTGGAGGCTCAATACATCTTATGGTGAGATGTTTTAATTAGAGTGACTGTGTAGGAACCACTCTAATGAAAATTCCCCCTTCCCCCAGTCCCAAGCATATGTATAGAAAGTCATTAAGACCAGGACACACTAAGGACCTTACCTGAAATACCTTTCCAAATGGATGGTGAATCACTCATAAATATCCTTTTTCAACAGTTGTGTACCTACCTTATTTTGATTTATTCTAGACTTGTTTTCCTTCATTTGCTTATGAGAAAACATGGTTGAAGAGTATCTAAAGGCCTACTAATATAAGGTATATCTCATCTGGCCATTTACCATATCAAAGGAGAAAATTTAATTGGAAATAATTTCTCTGAATTTTTTCCCATGAGTTATTGGAGTCCATGGTATACTTGCCACATACCCAAGAATTTATGATACACCCTCTCAAGCCTCTCTCATTGGGCATTAGGATATTTGACTTGGATTCAGCCTGAATCAGGAACAGTGATTTGATTCAAGGTACCAGTCATGGCTCATGAATTCTGCAATGCTGGGGTGGATGAAGCATCCTACAGGAGTGCAGGAGGGCCCCCTGCTTACCTGGCAGCAAACAAAGAAATAAACCAGAAGTACTTTTGGTCCAGTTCCAGGTCCACTGCCAAGTGTGTGGGCCCCACCCCTCTGCATTGCCCGGGCCCAGCAATTGACTTTAGGGCACACTGGGTGCCTCCCTAGACCCAGAAGGCACCAGTCATCAAGTCAGGAGGTGCAGGAGAACCCCCCTGCATGCCCTCTGGTGGACTTGGAAGTGAAGATGAAGTGTTTCTGGTCCACTTCCAGGCCTCCTGCTGAGCACACTGAGAAATGCCCTGCCATGCTCCTGTCTATTTGTAACATCCATACCTGGCTAACTAGTAACCCCTTGTGAATTAATGAGTGAGTGGTACAACTAAATTCTTGGGCCAACTAATGAAAAAAACAGGGTAGGAGTGTCATGTGGGTCAAAGAGTCAAGACATGAAAATAAGTGCACCTGAGGGGGGACAATGAGCAGACTCCCCCTCCCCAGGCTGAACTCACTGGTCCTCAAAGGCATCCAAGGAGCCAGTGGATGCTGCCCACTTGTGCTGTGCCAGAAATGTGCATGGACAAGTGGAGGAAAGTAGCCCTGCAGTATCCAGGCACCTTCCCAGCCAGAGACTCCTATCTGGTCAAGTACAGGGCCCACTTGTCCAGGGTCAGGAGAAGGATGACTACGAGGTCCTAAGACTTGGTGGGGTCATGGATGGGGTGACCAAAAACTAAAAGGTGGGGGTGAAATTCAAGCAGAATCTTAAGAGGAGGTTCTGGAGGTGGAGGTGGAGGGGCTGCAGCCTGGTGCACTAGGGTCACGTGCGCTAGGGTCTACTTTTGCCCACAGAATGGGCAGAAGACCAGAGTGTCTTTGAACCTTGCCACATACACACCTATGGTGACCTATGGTCCCCAGTGACTTGTGGGATGAGGGTGGAATATACACTCAGCCACTAGGGTGAGTCCAGACATGCCCTCACCAAGCAGGTCCCACCACTTGGTATCTGGGTGGGACACAAGGCCCCCCATGCTCCTGTGGGATGCTCCATCCACCCCACCATCATAGCATTCATGAGCCACCTGCTACCTTGAGGTATGTAGAAAAATCATTAAAGCTGTGTCTATGTCCAAATTGTCAAATCTTTCCAAATCTCTCCGAATCAATTCAGAGGGTTTTGATTCAATTCAGAGAGTTTAAAGGGTCTCCTGATTTGATTTGGATTTGGAGATTCAGCCACTGGATTGGTCCAAATCTCCACCAACTCGAATCAGGGGCCAAAGCTTCACACAACCCTATCGGGCATGCATGCTTCCCATACATCCACTTTTGTTGAGATTACTCTTGTATATAGTTTAACTTCTTGATGACAACTAAAATTAAGAAAAACAGGCTTTGAAAGAAACTCCTTAAAATCATGTCCTTGACTCTTATGGTTGTTGAATTTGCTTGCTGCACCCAGCCTATGTTCACACAGTTTACTTTAAGCTATGTGAATGTGGACTGAGAATCAAATGTGCAACTATTTACTTCTTCCAGGAGTTGTGGGGGGATCCCAGTGTAAGTAACTTGGGATGGGGGGCAGGTGTTAAACCAGGGACAAATGGGTCTGCAGTGGCAGTTGGCAGGTCCAGGGGGCATTTGTCAGATCAGAGGTGGGGGCAGAGGGTGCAAGGAAGTGGGGTATATTGCCTCATTGGGAGGCTAAAGATAGCCCAGTCAGTGTTAGAGGGGTAGAAATAACCCAACCCTGGGGTTGGAATGGGTTGCTGAGCTTCCCAGCCCTGGTACTGAGCTGCAAACATTTACAGTCATTCACAAGAATGGCTTAACACAATTCAAGTTAACTCAGTTTTGATCAAAGTTAGTGTACCTACTCACATGAGCTAACTTTGACTGGGCACACCATTTTGGGGCAGTTTAAGCTTTCTTCATACCTGAATGACAGTGCATTTTGATAAACCTAACCCTGACTAGTTCAATCTAAATATAAATCCCATGCTTACCCTTCCATAGTACAGAAATTGCAGACATAGACAGGTTGATAAATGGTTGAACAACGTTTCTCCCCCTTTAAGTCTTTCAGACCCTGGGACTGATTAACATTGGCCTGTGTCTTTGTAAGAAAACAAAGTTCCTCCCTCCCCAATTTCTTCATCTACATTTTATAGTCCTCTTTATATTCCTCATGACTGTATCCCTTACTTGAGGAGCATACCAATTTTTAAAGTATTCTGTGATACCATTTTTCCTGTTTTTTTTCACTAGGGATGTTTCATGCTCCACCTTTTCTGGACAGCTGTTGGAATTAAAAATTAGTGGTTATGCTGGCAGCGATTTCACTTTCCCAGGCTGGATCTATATGAAACATTATGTATCAACAAGCATTAAATGACTGTGCAGTAATGAGTTACTGTGCAATCACAGTGAGGAATGGCTTTTTTCTGATGCTGACTGCACAGTAGAGTTGTCACACTTCTTGCCACATGATGCTACAGCACAGTAGTCACAGTCTTATGGAAGTGTCTCCAGTGAGGCAGATTCAGTGCTTATGGTCCCTTGTAGGCTTTGTTTCAGATTCTCAGAGGCTGTATCTTTCAGCTATTAAATAGAGATTCTAATTCATACTTAAATCTAAAACCATAGAGGATATTTAACAAAACAAAAATGATCCCATGATGTTTTCCAAATGGTCAAATGAAAACAAAGAACTTTTTAAAGCAGGCTTATAGATAAAAGTTCTTTATAAAAATTATGGAAGATAAATGGATTAAATGCAATATTTTGAAACAAATACAATCCTCAAATTGAACTTTGATCTTTTTTCTTTGTCTTGTAAAAGAATCTCTTTAAATACCTGGAGCCATACTAACTTGAAAACCTGAAAATACATAGCCTTTGACATCTAATATTAATGGAAGATTTACAGAGTAAGTTCTGAAAAATTATGGAACTTGTTCACATCTTACTGCTGAAGGAATGAATGCAAAGTGGAAAATCTGAGCTATAGTCTTTGTTGAAGAAAACTATGAGAGGATGAGATATGATATGAATACTGATATATGGCTGAACCAGGCAACTAAAGTGCACTTACCTAATCCGGGAACTAATTGTTTTCATTGTAACAAGATTCAAAGGAGCCATCAGTCGTAATTATACACTCTTTTATGTCTCTCCTTACTGAATTTATTATCCAAGGGTGTTTTAGGCTTTTGAAAATATATAATTGTACGGAAACGAATTACAATAGTAAAGGAAACTTTAAAGCAGACCATTTGATCCAAACATATCACAGGCTAATTTCTGACTATGTACAGCAAAGGGCAGATATGGTTTTTCCAAAAGGGGAATGCAGCACACTGCCCCTCAGACCGTGATAGCATATGGGAGCAAGGTATGGCTAGAACTTCTGGACCAGCAGGGGACATCAGGGCTCCAGGCAAGGAACAGGTACATGAAGCGGGGATCTGCCTGTCCTCACTGCTGTTCCTGCCCCTGGTTGACCTGAACATGCAGGGAACCCCAGAGTCTGTCCTGCCCTGTTTCATCTGTGAGCCTTGTGGTGCATCTGCACAGGGTGCTGTGTTCAGCAGGGGACACTCACGGCAGCACACAGATTCCTCCTCCCAGTGCCTGCCCACCTGTCCTTACAGCTAAGCCAAGGCCCACTTACAACTACTCCCCACAGGACCTGGCTAGAGGAGGGCAAGAATGGCTCTGGGTTTTACCTGCTCCCTCACACCCCACCCTCTCCTGCCCAGCTGTGTCTGCTTCAGTCAGGAACAGTGGTAGTGACGAGAGGTGGGAGAAGAGAGACCCTCATGCTGTTGCTGCTGTCCCATGGTGTGCTGGCATACCCACTGCTGTTCCCTGTAGCCCACAGCTAAAGTGGGACAGGAGTGGCTCTGGTCAGCTGGAGCCAGAGGCAGTGATAGAAAGGGGTTGTGACTGTGCCACTGCACTACCCTGGATCTGCCTTTGGGAACATCTTTCTTTCCTAGTTTTCCTTTTTATTTTTAACCCCACAGAAACAAATCTTTGTCTGATGTAAATGAACACAGTTATTGATTGCTGTGGAATTAAAACAGTTCCCATCAGCCACGAACCTGATGCTTATTATTTGAACAAATCACACAGTAAGAAACTGTGGTACAATCCATCTCAGGATTAGATTATATTGATGCCACATATATAATGTTTAGTGCTTTTGTTCTGATTTATTTATTCCATAAAAAACTTTGCACTTGAGAGAATGCTAAAGAATTCATTGTTTTTATCAAAGGTAAATAAGAAAGAGGTTAGCTATAATTCATACTTCATTTCTATATTCAAACGTTGGCTAGGTGTTCTTGACAATGTAACGATGGAATGTTTTGTTCACAGTGAGTGTGTCTACACTGGCACTCCACTGAGTAGTTGGTGCTGAGTAGTCATTTAGTACTTGCTTTAGGTAAAGCAAGCTAAAGCAAGTACTAAATGACTGCTTAGTATCTGCTGGTACTGCTCAGTCCCAGCTGTGCACAGGTCATTTCAGACCCTACTGCACAGTAGCAATGAGCTACCACACAATAGTGGTAGCATCATGGTTAGTGCCTACTGATGCTACATCTCTGTAGCTTGTTGTTACAGTGAGGTAGCATCTTGTGTAGATGCACCCAGTAATTCTTTTTGTTTTAAACTGAAACCTTGAAGTTTTTTTGAATAACTCTGTTGCATATGTAGGGAACGGCAACAAACATATAAAGAAAACAAAGGCACTACCCTAATATTTAGGTAAGATACTACTACGGAATGATTTGCCTACTGAAAAATAATTTCTTTCTTGATGGTGGAATAGTTAATCTAATTCTACTCTTTCTCTAATGAACTCTGAATTCTGGATTTATCTGTAATTCTAATGAATCCTAATATATTCCCAAGTTTCTCAAATCTGATACAATTACATTTTTTGTTATTAAAAAGAGAGACTTGAACAGATCTATTAATTCTTTCTAAATGTAATTAATTGGGAAGGGAGTTTTGCTGTTGAGTACAGTACAAGTAGGGTAGAGATTGATGTTTTGATTCAAACCATTTTATAAAAGCCATTACATTTACTACTCTTGTGCTGGCAAAACTCATCTGGTATCACTGAAATATTATTCTTTGAAGGGTACTCACACTACTATTAGTCATTGTGTAGATAAGTATAAGCAAGTCAGTTATGGACAGACAGACAGGAGTAATTTTTAGAGCCAATGTGATATTGATTCCTCAGTTTTGTGCTGGGTATACTCATCTCAATTATTCCCATATTATTTCTTCAATTCATGTCAAGGAGAAGTCAAAACATTCAAGCAGTCAAATAATTAGAAGTCAGATGTCAAAAAAGAAAGGGAATCTTCCAGGATTATAAAATTAGATTGTTGTCTTTCCAAGTAATTATACAATGCAAAACAAAAAAAATGTATGGTTTCACTGAAAACGATCCCTTTAACTATGGATGTATCATGCTAGTAAATAAGACCAGATTCAAGAAATATTTCTTTGATGTAAAAAATACCTTATGATGTGGTATTATATTTTGGATAGTTCTTTGTGGCAATAAAGCTCTTCAAATATCTTACTGAAATCCTTGTATAAGAGCATGCTCCTCTATCTTAAAGTCCTATTCTGAAATATTATTGAAAGCCATATTTTACAACCCCCTTTGCTCTATTTGCTTCAATAGTGAAATTAATTTATATTCTTATAAAGTTAGAGATAAATTTTACAGTGGAATGTTATTTTATTTTAATTTTAATTTTTGTAAAATAAACTTTACTTTTATCTTCCTTGACACTATATGGAATTGTCCAAACTGTCATACTGTGGTAATGATGAGTGGAAAAAAAATCTCTATCTTTCTGTCTCTGTCTGTCAAGAAGTTTCTAGTGCCTTAGCTTTATCTGTGCAGTCAGTGCAGTATTTGATACATGCCTGGGTTATTGCTCTCATCTGTTCTTTGAGAGTGCTTACCACTTTCACTTCCTAAAACTTTGCTTCTTTTGATACAATATTTTCATGCCATGTTGGTTTTGAACAAGCTGCTGACTGGGTATTTAGCCATTTCTGTTTACTTCACCAATATATAACTGTATCTTGGATTATGAATGAATCGTTAAAACAAGGTTAATCGATATTATATAAGTACTGACTGTTATTCATTTTCTTCTATTAACTTACACTGCAATTGCTTCTGCTGAAAAATAGAAGAAAGAATTATTCTTAGGCTACTTTATTAAATAAGAATCAATCTAAACTGTATTTGTAAATAGTGAGCCAGCTTCTCTTCATGCAAATAAGTGTTTCCCTTTTATGCATAATTAATTTAACTTCATCATTATAATATAGACTCATCTGGATCCTACCAACATGCCACTGCACGTCTTTATAAATCTCCAATTTTTCTTTCTTGAATTGGGTGCCAATTTTCATTCCAATTCCTTCATAAAAGATCCTTGGTAAAATCACATAATGCCTGTGTAAGTGGTTTATTATGCATCAATCCCTAGGAGTGACTGTCCTTAAGCTCAGTTAAAGCCTGGCAAAGTTAAAAGAGAACTTCCAGGCAATTTATTTCCATCTCTACAATATAGGTAATAAAAAGTGCAAATGGGGCACTCAACAAATCATCTAGCAAGCATTTAAACTAATTAAAATGTGATGAAGACTTTTTTGAAGATCTCAATTTATAATTTATACTGACAAGTAAGTGAAAATTCCTAAAAATGGCTTTTTAAGGCTAGCTTTCAGGTCCAAAATGTGGCAGGCCTCTGGTCCCTTGAGCATCTACAAAAATATTGAAGGGCAATTTAGAAAAAAAACGTACTTTAAGCTTACATTATAATTGCTTTGTTATAGAACTGTGGAGTTATTTTTTAACCAAAAGAAGGAGAAACTAGACTGATGATGATGGTAATAAACCATGTATTTATTATTATTAGCAGCATCCACCCACAGCCTTTCTTTTTGTAACTGGTACATCTTGCTAGGGTGGCTGAATTATTATAAGCTGTTAAAGTATCCCCAGACTTCAGAGCTAGATAATTGCCTTCTGCTGTTTCTCCATTTTTCATCTAAACAGGAGTCTTTTCTTCTACCTCCTCACCCCTTCCCCCCCTTCATTTCTCCACACAGAAAAAATCTTGAGATCTACCCTTTTCTATAAACTTGATTCTTGCTAAAAATAAAAGGTCACACACACCCCTGCAAAATGTAGAAGCCAGTTTTAGGGAGGGTCTTAGAAAAAGCCCCTGGCCAAAGAAATTCTGGCAACATGCTTCCAATGCAGCCTTTCTGCTTAAATGTGGGAATAGTAGATCTGCGCAGTAGGAGAAAGTGGTGGGAAGTAAGAAATAGAACAGAGGCATAGGGTAAGCATAGACATTACATTTAGATCAGCCTAATTAGGGCTAAATTGATGTAAATGCCCTCTGTGCAAGTGTTCAGGGGGTTTAAACAGGTCAAATACAGTGGGCCTGATCTGTTAGTTCACCTGAAGAGGTGAACTAACTTGGATCAGGAACAGATTAACCCAATCTATAAAGCACCTGTATATGTTTGGAATTCAACCCCATGGCTGGAAAGCCCTAGCTGCTCATCCTAGTTTTATGGCTCTACTCTTCATTCTCCTCCGACTGTGACTAGGCTGTTTTTACCCTCCCCCACTCAACCTACTCCTGAAGTGCTAAATGGACAACCCCACACCCACAGATCCACCAATTCCCCCCCTGCTCACAGACTCATTTGTATCCCCCAATCCTGCCTGTTGCCCCCAACTCCCAGCCCATCCCAAGTTACTTATACTGGGCTCCCCACACAACTCCAGAAATGGGTGAATGTCTATACACACCACTCCTGGTCTATGATCATGGGGCTTAAAGCAGGCGTAGTGAACATTTTGTGGTTTGTGGCACCACAAACCACATGCGTGAAACTTTAAAGCATGCCCCACATTGCAAATTTGCAGTGCAGGTGTAAAATTTGCTGCCAGGATTTACTGGTACCAAAAATGAATCCTGGGGGAAAAAAGTGGCACGGCGCATGCTACTCTAGTGTACAGTGGTAAAAATGGATGCTCGGTCCTCCAGGGAGATGCTCTGACTGCAGGCAGAGCATCTGCCAAATTTATGCTCTGGCTTCTCCAGCATGCCAGAAGCTGGGGGGAGCTGGGCACTGGGAGGAGCTGGGTACGGGCAGTTTGCCAAAAGGGGAACACTGTGTCCTAAAACAAAGTAGAAGCACAAGTTTGTGCTGCTGCATGTGTGCACCCCTACACATCTGGACATGGCTCCAGAGTACAATGGATCCCCACTGTATTTGTAGGATAGCAGTATGGCATGTTTTCTAGAAAGAAGACAAACTCCATTCTTACATCATGTGCAGGCGGAAAATGCATAAGGAAACTCCTCTTCATCTTTCACATAGTTATATGGGTTTTCTAATATAAAAAAAGTACTTTCCATTCCCCAAACAGAGGAACTAGACCCTCTTCTTTCTCACTCAAAGTTTTCCAGGATTAAGTCTCATTCCCTCAGCCTCTGAATGCTGGAAGATGTACTGGGAAGGATCAGTATGGATAGGCCCAGCATGAATACTTTACTTTCTGTCAGTCTGAAAGACAGGGTACTGGGCTACATGTAAATATGGTCTGACACGGTATGGCATTTCTTAAAGTTTTAAGATTAGAATTCAAGGCCTTTATTACTGCTTCATGTTTCTTGAACTCTCTCCAAAATGTTTTTTGAGTTTTATTCTTCTGCTTATGACTCTACTATAGCATTATACTAAGCTGTCTAGTCTTGACTCAGCAGCTTTCTCTCTAGTATTGGTATCTGTTTCCATTTTATTCCCATTTTTGACAGATGCTTGCAAATGTTAGACTTGCCTTTATTTTTTATCTCATCTTACGATCTGCTTAGCCTTTTCTGTTAGGATCTTTGCCTCTTCAAGGATAGCACCTTGACGTTCTGCATTGTAACTGCATAAGTCTCAGGAGGGGAAATAAGGTTTTGGGGAAACATTTTCTTAACTCATTACCTACCTTTATTGATTTGCAAATACAATTAACCAATGTGAAAGGGGAAGCAACATATAAATCAGCTGGTGCTTTTTCTTTTCCTTCTGTGTCTGTTCAAATGGTTCATCCATTTGAGGTGGTTTACTTGTTTGATTCATGTTTCAGAATACATAAAAAAAACCTTAAGATATCAGTTTCTACTGAACATTGAATCTAATAGGTATTAGGTGTTTTTCACAAATTCTAATGAATAAACTGTTGAGCAAAGACCAAAATGTTTTTAGCTTCAATTTATAAAATCTCTGAAAATATTTCCATTGAAAAAATCCAATAGTTATCCTTACTACTGGAGTATCTTGGGTCTCTTGAATTTGGTAGAAATTAAAAACACATGCTTTCTCAATTTATTCGATATTTTGCATTTTAATAATAACTGGAATTAGAAAATCCATAATCTTGTAGAATTGTTTTTTAATTCAAAATTTGGATTTTTTTGTCTTTTATCTACAGAAGTTCAGCTATTTACACGTGATCCAAGTCACATTGATCACACACTCAACTCAAACTCTTAACTTGCTTCAAAAATCAGACTTCTGATTAAGGTCAATGACTCATAGCTCTATTGAAATATTTTCATTTCAGTCACCTTCCAGAATTAGAAATTGCAATTCCATTTCATTCTTTTGTAACCTCTTATTTTCACTAAATCACCTGTATCAGTAACTGTTCACTTCTATAAACATTAATTAATCCTCCACACAGCCTAATTTTATGCCACTCCAAATGTTACCATCCAAAAATTATTCAGTTCCTAAAATTCATATGCTCTTAGTACTATTCCATCAAACTTGGATGGTATTGAAGATATTCTCTCAGTGTGCTGCTTAACTGTCATAGCATTCACTTCTTTAATGCACTAGACTAGACTAGACAAGCATGCAATTTTAAATACTTTTCTAGCCTGGGATTACTATAAAATACTTGTCAGATGTAGAAAATTGAAGAAAAGTTGATTTGTGTGGTTGTTGAAGATGTCTGGCTCTGATGAATTTCAGTAGTTTTGTTGGTGGATTTCTTTTTATAGTTCAAATTATTCTTAAACAATATATTGTTCATGGTGTGGAAATATTCCAGTTCCATTTGCTGTGCCACAAAGTTTATTTTGGTTGTCTTAAACTTTACCCTACTTTTGATTCAGTTCTGCTTTCTTTTTTCTTTCTCTTCAGCCTACTTCTATATAATTTTTTTTCTCTAAATGAGTTCTAACCAAATGTTCCTTTATGAAACCTTTTCCTAGTAAAAGTGTCAGTCGATGGGGGGGTGGGGGCGAGTGTTTGAGAAAAAAGGAATGTATTGCTTCTAAAACTGCATCTAATGCTCCAGACTTTAAAGTATATTTGGTCTATTGGCAATTTTATCCATCCCACTCAGAGAGACAGAATGCTAACAGAAGCACTTTGGGGCTAAATCCTTTATGTGCCTAAGTGGTACTTATGTAGCTTTACACGGCTGAGAAGTTCGGTCTATGCAATTGTCATCCCTGGTGTTAGTCCCATCCAGGCCAAGCTGGGTTTTCTAAGGGATAAGATTTTTTTCTACCACTGTTGGGCAATAGTCCAACTCCTGAACATAGCTACACAAGCACTAATTTTAAGCACCTGATTTTTTTGTTCCCCTAATTAGCATGCAGCATGCAGCTAAGCAGGGACTATTGGTAGGTGTTGCAACAGTTTGAAAAAGAGTCTTTTGTAAATTAAACAAATTTAACCAAAGTCTTCTGTCCTATTTATAGTCATCATAAATAAAGTACCTTCCTTCTGCTTCAACAAACTGAAATGCCTGTTTCTCCATTCCTGTTACAGCAGCATGCTCTACCCAGCTCAGTCTTTTCAATTTTCAGTCTCTTTTTATGTACCAATCTCATCTCTGCTCAAATGCCAGCTCTTGTAAACTTTACAGAATAAAAGTATATAGTTCAATCTGACTACACAGCTAAATTCCCATTCTCTTTTTCACGTTAAGTCAAAATTAACTCAGTACTAGCCAATTTCAGTTCTATACCATTTCCAATATTAATCTGTATAAAATATCACCCTTCTTGTTGATGTCTTAGACACACAGGGACACAATTCCTGCAGTAATGAGCCTTTATATTTCCTTACTAACACACCCGGCAACTATACTCTTTTATATTTCCTCAAGGAAATAATATGTTTGAAAAGGTCTTTAATGTTGCGAGTGTCTCCATACAGCTGCTGATACCTGTGTCATACTTTTTCACATTGCTGGTGTTTCATATGATCTTATTATTTTTTATTTATAAACACTCAGTCATTGAGAGAGTCTCTAGAGTGCTGAGATTTACTCAACATAAGAGAAGCAAACAGGTTGTCAGTGATGAGCTATGGTTATCTAAAGCTTTGCCTGGAACAGCTGTATTCTTTCCTGGCTGTTTTAACCTGTATCAGCTGGTTCTCAAGACACTCTCATCCACCTAAAAATTGTCAAATATCACAAGTGGAATGTGCCCTCACCTCCTCTTTCCCTCACATGCTCTTCTCTTACAGGTGAGAGTAGGAGAACGAGAGAATTGAAGTTCTTCTATAAAGAGATAGCACTAGATCAGGGTAGAGGTTCTGGCTTTCAATTTACTTATGGCCTGTCAACCATTTAATGATAAGCACTTTCACAATTCAGATTCATCACTAATAGCCAATACAGCAGCACTCAGGAGGTTAGCTTATCATTGTACACAATATATTTTATTTCATGTTAAGTCTAGAAAAAATAAATAATCATGCTTTTCATAAGAATATGTAAATAAAGTCAAGATTCAAGAAAGCATCTTTATTCAGGAAAGGATATGATGCAATGCAATATAATATATACCAGAAATATATTTGTTATGTTTTATTTGGTCACAAATCTTTTACTGAGAAAAATCAGAATATGATGTTCTCATGTAGGTTTATGTATAAAGGATGCATTTTCATTTTTGTTTTGCTTATCATTCTGAACTTTTATTACATGCAACTCATTAATGTCAGAAGACAAATCATAATGCAGCAGCTTCTAAATGAGAAGTTGCCACATTTTCTTTATGGGTCTCAGTAGCCCTACATTCTTTCTGAGATTTGATAGCAGGTTGTACTGATGCCCTAAAATCTTGTTTTTAATAAGTGTTTGAAGGGCAACTTATATTTTTGACAGAAGTTAAAGCAGATCTTACATTTAATTTCAAAATATAATATTCAATATAATGTAGCAGTTTACTTGATGGCCATAAAAGAAACAAGACCTAGTCATGATTAAGTGGCAACAGCATTCCTGTACTCCTCAGCTCCCTTTTCAAAATCAACAGAAAGTAATGGAAGAAACTAGAGGTTCAAGTGGAAAATAGTTGGCTTTGAAGGTCCCTTGCTAATTTTTATCTAGAGTATGTGTTTCTTCTGATGAAGAGATTATTCCAGCTCCTTGCTATTTTTTGTCCTTTTTTTTTCTTTCACTTTATGTTACAGTTATAAAATGTTACCTTTAGTTTCATAGTTCTTTCTCTGTATGGTGAAAAAAGTTTCAAATGAATACAATGCAAGAGTTTACAGGATATTTTAATTGCATTTTTTTCTTTTATTTTTTATTTTTTGTTTGGCTCTGGAAGACATAAGCAACATTCAGAATTGATTGGTTTTGTTTTAAAACATATTACAGAAAATTCTCATATTCAATACTTGGACTAGTTTTACCTTGATATAAAGTATGTTTTTCTCGAAGTCTGACAAAGACAAGAAATATCCTCTTCTTCCCATATAGGCTGATCAAATGCTAAGGGAAGAAATTAACAGAACTGTTTTACTATAACAGAAGGCTTCTAACCCCCATCACTTTAGGGAGAGAAAGCACAGGAAGACCGCAATCAGTGAGCAGGTAGAGCTGAGCTAGCTGCCAAAAAGTAAGCAGCTGAGGCAGTAAAGACAGGCTACAAATGACTATTTGGAAGCAAGGTGCGCTACAATAGGATAAAACTTGGAACATGTAGTTATGGGGCTGCAGTGCATGAAGGGCAGGGCTGGGAAATGTGGTAGAAAGGGAAAGGGTGGTACTCCTGGGAAATATAAACCTAGGCTCTGAGTTAGGCGTTCAGTCTGGCCCTGATATCTACAGGGAAAGGAGATCCTGAAAGCACCCCAGAATGAAACTTGCAGGCCCAAGAAGGTACACTGGAGGCTAGGGGAAAGTCAGAACATAGAGCTTTGCAAAAGTGAAGAGACCCGAGATGTTTGAGTTTAAGTTAAAGACTTATAGGTCAATGTTTGTTGTTGTTTACCCAGAAAGGTAGTGAGGTGTGGGACAATGGGGGCCACAGTAGGGTGCTTGGGAGGCACTCCATACTATAGGGGTGCCCCCAAGATAGAACCTTGCAGGGGCCCAGGGGTTCCTTGATCTGAGTGGATGGGCACTCATCAGTTCATAAACTAAAGGGTCAGGGAGCTGGGGGATGGAATAGAGAGGCAGCAGGCTTGCCAGAGTCTGTGACCCAGGGAGCTGGGCAGCCCTGCCAGGGCCAGAGGTCCAGAGGACCTGGAAAATGAGAGTAGAGAGAGAACCAGAGGATCTGTGGTATGTGAAATGAAGTAAGACCTGTGAGACAGGGATGTAGCTATGGCAGCTATGGCTGACTAGTGCCTAAGGCCCAAGTAGGGCTAGGAGGCTATGCTTTGGGTCAATAAGACTCCCAGGTTTTAGTCCCAAGACTCATATAGCTAGATCCAAGAACCTGGAAGCAAAAGACCTGGGTTCTAGTTTCCACTCATCTAGAAGAGGTTTGAACCTGCATCTCTGATTTTCTCAGTATAGTATTGTAACAACCAGACCAGAAGTAAAGCATTACCTAGGCTCCTTTCCACCACTCCTTTTAACACTAAGCCACTGCACTTTTTACTTAACAGCTAGTGGATACAACTAATGAAGAGCAGCAGGGAAGCTTTTGATGTACAAAGGGGAAGGATCCAAAGCCAAACCCACATATTGCTCCTGTCCAGAGCAGCATCCACCTTACTGAGCCCGGAAAGCCAGCTTCAGAAGGAGACTGGAGAGGGAACTTGATTATGCCTAACTCCAGGGATAGAGATTACAGCACTGTCCCAATAAATCAAGCAACTTCTGGGTGAGGGAGGCCTAGAGCTTTGATTTCCAGCTTCCTGGACAAGTGCCAGAACCTCTCAGCTTCTTGAGACTGAAAACATGGGAGGAATCTTTTCTTCTTATAGTGTCGGGCATACGTTAGTCATGGGTTTTTCTCCAGCTAAATTTTTTTGACTTACATGCACTTATGTGCATGACATTCTGAACAATCCTATTTAGTCTATGTGCAAGCACTTACACATTCATACTACAGGCATAATCAAATGGCAAACTGTGCATATGTGCCAGAAGCACCACTTGTGCAAAGAGAAAATTGCCACTGAAAAGCACAAAAGGAAATAGAATGATACCTCATATCCATTTCTTCCTGTTCTAGCCTTGTCCTTTAGTCTCTCTCTCACTGAGTGAGAAGAGGTGTTTCTTTGTTATCATTGTAGATAACAACCATATTATCATTCATATTATCATTTTAATTTGCTAGGTTAAAGATGATAAACACCTTTAATTTCCTCCTACATAACAGGTTCTCCATTTTCCTGATTGTCCCAGTGGCTCTGTTTTCTTCCTGTTTTATTTTTTAAGTAATCTTTTTTGAATGTTGGTGAACCAAATTATACATGGTATTCCAGATGAGATCGTATCACTTACCTTCATCGATGTTATTAGCACTTCCCTGTCTCAAGGGGAATATTTCACCAGATGCATCTTGTGATCACATTTACCTTTCTCCAAAATACATCACTTTGATAGCTCAGACATATTCTGTGATCAGGCACAACTCCAGTAGTAGTCTTATTTTCTTTCCTGATTCTCTGAGTGACTTTTTTTTGGATGTCTATGGGGTCTTTTTGATACTTAGATGTACAGGGGTATTCTATTCCTGAGTGTGTGTGTGTACATGTGTGATTATGCAAACACATAGAATCACAGCAACAAAACTTGTGTGAGACCACCTTTTCCCCCAGGAAATCTCACTGGCTGGGAAGCTGGAGATCCTGGGTTCTGAGACCCCTTCACAGGAGGCCATTTGAATCTGAGTCTATCTGACTTCTCAGCACAGCACACTGACCTCCAAGCCGCAGGCCAGCCATTGTTTCATCTCTTCTCTGGCACTGCATTTGAAGCTGGCTTCCTGGGCCAGCTTCACAGCATGATATATGTAAGAGAGATGTAGATCCAGAAGGAAGAAAGCAAACCCAATTCAATGAGCTGACTACTGGCTTGGAAGGAAGAGTGCCCTAGGTGTAACAGGGCAGGAACAGGAGTGGGGATAGGGATGATTTGGAGGGTACCATAAAAAAATGAGTGTACTTGGAGAATTTTTCAACAATTCTGTTGAAAAATACCTCATGGCTGTAAGCAGGGGCACTGATACAATGCATTTAAAAAGACATTTCTAAGATGGGGCAACCCAAATGGAGTCCTTTTCATAGATGTCATAGATTTCATAGACATTAGGGCTGAAAGGGACCTCAGAAGATCACTGAGTCCAGCCCCCTGTCCCAGGGGAAGGAAGTCAGCTGAGGTCTAAGGATCCCAGCAAGATAAATGTCCAAATGTCTCTTAAAGGAGTCCAGAGTAGGTAGTTGCACCACCTCTGGCAGCAGTCTGTTATAGGCCTGGGGGGCTCAGACAGCAAAGAAGCTCTTCCTTATGTCCAGCCTGAAATGGTCATAGAGGAGTTTGTGGGAATTCTATTATTGTACAGATCTCTGTGCATGAAACAGGATAGCAGTGGCTAAGAACCACAGTGAAGAGTGTGAGATTTCAAACATCCTCTATATGGGAAAGAGCAAGGAGCATAGAGAGACTCAACACTTCTGTGCATTTAGATTTTCAGTCTAAGAACCAGGCAGTGGTATGGAAATAGTGAAATGAAGAACTGATCTTGTACAAGCAGCTGACTAATTCAGAAAGGATAGGAATGTGAAGGTAAAGATCTTCCATTATCTCATAAGGAAAAGAGTCAGAGAAGTGAGTGAAATACTTTTACCTGCGGGGCCCAATACATTAGAAAACCTGATGAAAGCTTTTGATGAGTACTGTGGCCCCAGAAAATGAGACTGTGGAAAGATACTGTTTTTTTACTAGGAATCAGTATCATAGAGAAGAAATAGATATTTATATAACAGGGCTGAAAACATCAGAGTTTTTCTTGTCAGAGACAGAGGGCACAACTACACCTTTATTGACCGCTGTGTTATTATAGGTACTAAACTTTATGCATCATAATCAGCACTACTGTGCGTTAGTGTAGATGAATAAATTTTAAGTGATGTTAATGCTTATTAGACTAAATCTACTGAACATTAGCACATTAATATGGATTTTGCCAGTCACGTTAATGTGCAGTAGAATTAGTCTTCTGTGCATAAGGCATTTGTGCAGATGCATCCAGAATCATCTGCCACACATCTAAGCCTAAGTTAAGGGGAAGGTTTTTGAGAGAGGCTCTAGAGAAGTGTCTCTAAATTTCACAGGCAGCTGAATTATCTAAGGAGAGAATGATAATGATAATTGGTGCAAAATAAGAGCACACTGAGTGTGTGTACACAACTGACTAATTAGTTCTTTAGTAAATTGTCACCATCTACACATGTGCCCCTATTAGCTCATAGTAGACTAATAAATGCCATCACAGGTTAGTCCAGCTAAACACAGGTATTACCCTGAGGTAGTGTTTTGTGTGCGACAGAGCACATGTAGATGGTGACAGGGATGGCTGCAGCATGAGGGTACTTCCACGTGAGGGTACTTCAGCCAGCAGGCAGCCCCCATGCTGAAGCACCTTCATGCCCCAGCCAGCCCTTCCACAGCATGCAGAGCATGGTCAGAACAGCCTTGGGCTGGCATGGGATCTGGGGGTCAGTTCTGGCTCCAGGGCTGCTCTGACTGGACTTCACATGCTGTGGAGTGGCTGAGGCATGAGCATTCCCCACAATGAAGTGCACTCATGCCTCAGCCAGTTCCCCCTACCCCCCTCTGCAGAACATGGAGCCCAATTGTAGGAGCCCTAAGGAGAAGTCCTAGGCTGGCAAGCTAACCTTCTGGGTCCCCTGCTACCCCAGGCTACTTGGGCTGGGTTCCACATGCTCTGCATGAATAAACTCCAGAGCAACTTCCCCTGGAGTTTATTTGTATGCATTAGTTGTATGTGAAGATAAAACTAATGTACCTGGTATCATTTTAAAGGGACCCAGGAAACAGAAAATAGATGGGCCAACTGAGAATGCAGTCCCTTGGCCCCATTGTCAGTACTGTGGGGGGTAGCATGAAAAGCAGAAGGACAAACACTAGTTTTGGGGACAAGAAGCCTCAGTTCTATGAAACAGAATAATTTTTTGCCCCGGTGTGTCAATAACTGCAAGAGAAAGAAAGCCACAATACATGTAGTAGGAAAGAACATTGCATTTTTTTTCCATAAGGACCATGAATTCTTCTCAGTGACTTTATACCAGATTCAAAAACCTTGCACTTGCATGGACCACAGAAGAAAAGTACTACATAGCATCCATGTCTACATGAACTGCTGACTATACAGTCATTATTGCAGTTATTTAGTACTTTCATAAAAATGTGCTAAATGACTGTGCAATAAGCTGACTTACTTTGCAGTAGCACTGACAAATAACTTTCTTGTAACACCAGTGACACATCATAGTTTTTGCCATGTGACACTACTGTGCAGTAGTATCAAGCTAGTAGTATCAAGCTACTGTGCATTTAGTGTCTCATGTAGATGCAGTTATCTATCTGCAATATCTGCAACTATGCTCGTAGAACAGCAACCAGTCAAGGTGTTATTACATGTGAATGCAAACAACATCCTGGATGCCATTGTGGATGCCAGTGTTTTCAGCAACCAGTCAGGATGTTTTTAGTGTCCATCCATTAAAGCAGGAAAACTCATGCCAAGTGCACTCTAAACATCTTAAAATTAGGTCCTTCAATTGAGGAATTTCTCCAGTGATACGTGTTGCAACATGAGGGTATTGTCCACGTGACACTAGAAGTAGGAGGCACAGCATAGTCCTTGTTAGATAATTTACAGATGTATAAAGATATATTTGAAGGAGATGGGCACCTAGAGGGCAAGGTCAAGTTAGAAATAGATCCACAAGTATACTGTATAAATGCAAAAAGTAGAAGAACTACCCCTGCTAGAGCCAATCAAAGAGGAAATAAAAAGACTAACAAGAATGAGCACTATTAAACCAGTTGAAATTAGCAGTGCCTGGTTTAGTAACCTGGTTGTGTTAAGAAAACCATCTAGGAAACTCAGGTCTGTATAGACCCAAAACTTCTTAACAGGGCATTGAAAACAAGTCATTATCCATTGCCCACTCTAAACACTATTTGAATTATCAGGGGCAAAACTGTTCAGTCTGAGAAGGAAAAAAGTGGGTTTTGGCAAAATGAGCTAGATGAAACTTTACGATATCGGACCGCCTTTATAATGCTCTAGGGCAGATACCTCTGGGTATAAATGCCCATGGGAATCAGTCCTGACCCAGAGGTGTTCCAGAACAAACTGATTCAGGGAGTAGAGGGATTTTCAGGAATCAAGATTATAGCAAATGACATCCTGAATTGTGGGGGAATGGAGACAGTGAGAAAGAGGCAATCTAGAACTATGATACTAAGCTATGCAACCTCCTAAACAAATGTAGGTGTTGTTCAAAAGCACAGAACATTTTCTTAGATGATATCTTACTGCTATCACTTTTGATATACAGGCTGCTGGGGGCTGTGTGTTCTGGAAGACCAACACCTAGCAAGCCATCTTCCAGATTCCAAAGGCAACACACACACACACACCTATACACATACCCCTGGAACCCATGTTTGGTAGTAAAAGCTCAGAAAGGTTTATTGTACTTGGACAGTACACTAGTTGTTCTGATTAACAGTCAGTTGAATGTACTGAAGATTGCCCTTGACAAGTAGCAACATGTTAGGCAGTCAGTGTGTGCCAAGTGGACCACTTTCAATTCAGATTTGGATTTGGCTCAATTTGGGGAACAGGGATTCAATTCGTTGATTTGAATCATTGTCCCAATTCAATTTGACTGAATCCAAATCTAAAGATTAGATGCTGATTCAGAGAATCAGTGATTCGGCCATAGACACATCTTTAAATGTTTTTTCTACATATCTTGAGGTACCAGGCATGGCTTATGAATGCTGAGAGGGTGGGGTAGATAGAGCATCCCACAGGAGCACAGGGAGAGGAGGGGTCCCAGGTGCTCGGGGGGGACCCAAAAGTGGACCAGAAGTGCTTCTGGCCCACTTCTGGGTCTGCTACTGAGCATGCTGTGGACCTCCCTGAACTCTTGTGGGATGCTACATCTGCCCCACCATTGCAGCATTTATGAGCTGCCAGGTACTTTCAGGTATGTAGCAAAACATTTAAAGCTGTGTCTATGTCCAAATCATTGAATCTCTCTGAACCAATTTGGAGGGTTCCGATTCAATTCAGAAAGACTAAAGGGTCTCCTGATTCAATTTGGATTTGGAGGTTCAGCTGCTGAATCAGGCCAAAACTTTGCCGATTTGAATCAGTGACCGAAGCTTTGCACAACCCTATTAGCCAGACCATGCACCCTTAAGTTGCTATGAGAAGGTGAGTCTCGCAAACCCTATATTTATACTTGAACGTCCTCCTTGCCTGTACAAATTCTTCCCTCATTCTCTGTTGAGTTTTTCATCTCTATTTGTTTCTTTTGCAAAATTTACATTCATACTCCAGCTCTTGTTAGCTCTGGTTCATTAGTGAGTTCTTACTTTGCACATTTTTCCTTGAGTTTTTCAGCTTCTGTTTTCATTTTTGCCCTTTTTGAATCAGCATCTTTTTAATCATATGTATGTTTTGTTTTGTTTTTTTTCCTTTCTTATCAGGTCATTTAGCAGTCAAAAGGCCTGTTTCTCCCCAGCTGCTTTTCAATACCTTACCTTACTATGGCTTAGCATAACCAAAAGGAAGCAGAATATTAAACTGAACTCAGACAAGATAAAGTTGATTGGAAACATAACCTTGGATGGTCTCTGGCCTCATCCTAAGAAATAGAGAGCCATTAAGAAAATACCCAGACCACAACATGTGAAAGGAGTCTAGAGATTTACATGCAGGGCTAAATATCTTTCCAGATCATGTACATACCTGTGACTAGCCTGCAAACCTTTAAGACAGATAATGTACAAGGAGACATCATGGGACTAGGCAGTTGCCCAAGAAATAGCATGACAAATTAGCAGCATATTATAATAGAAGAATGAGAAACTTGAGGCCTCTCTGCATAGGGTAACAGTCTAGGTTCAATCATCCAGCAATAAAAAAAATGTAATAAGAAAAGTAGCAGTTTTGAAGTATTACAATACAACAGTGCAACTACAACTACCATGTGATGCCTCAAAAGGAAGCCTTGGAGAAGCAGTAGTGTAGAACCAGCAACCCATAGCATTTGCAAGCTAGGACTTCTTTCTGAAGTCCTATGGAAAGCGGGTATGCTCAAATAGAAAAGGAACTCCTTGCTGTGCTCATTGAAGTGAAGTGATTTTACCAGTTCACCTTTAGACAGAAGGTAGATGTGTATTCTGATTGCAAGCCTCTGGAAAGTATTATGAAGAAGCCACACCTGAATGCACTAAAGTGAATACAATGTGTGCTATTAAGACTTCAGTCCTATGATGTCAGCACCAGGTACTGTCTAGGGAAGTCAATACTAATGGAAGATTCTCTGAGCAGGGTCTGCCTTTCAAAATATAATGAATATCTAGACTCCTGGTGACCTTGAGCAAACTATGAGTACTGGGCCCCCATCACCAGAATAATCATAAAAATAATCAGACAATGGGAAAAAATTACCATTTTCAGGCCCCCTTTCTGTACGGGCCCTGGGTGACCCATGCCTGTGTCTAGGTCTGAATGTGACTGTAGAAAAGGAGCTCAAATCTACCAATATGCTATAATACCGCTATATCTCCAAAGGGAGTCTCCAAGCAATATGAAAGACCAAAGAGTTGATTAAATAGCTATGGGCTGTGATGTGAATTGTACTTAAGGGGAGGCCAGACTACAAGAAACAAATTTTCCAGGAAGTTATTCCCTACTGGCAGGTTAGGGATGAGCTTTGTACACAAAATGGGATCTTATTTAAAGTTTACAGAGCAGTAATCCCTGCCAATCTGAGACAAGATATAATGAAAAGAATATGTGCTTCACACACGTCTGCATGTTACAGTTTTCTCAGAAGTGTTTTTAC
This sequence comes from Caiman crocodilus, assembly GCA_030014935.1. NCBI lineage: Eukaryota > Metazoa > Chordata > Crocodylia > Alligatoridae > Caiman > Caiman crocodilus. Next base: position 36,300,948 of record JAGPOW010003642.1, read on the forward strand.
TGGATAGCCATGAATTCCCAGGTGAGGACTTACATTTATCAGTAAGGTGTGCAAAAAGCATGGCTATAGATAATAGAAGGAGATACTGCAGCCTCATGAGATAGCAACATGACCTTGGGAAAAGTTTGGGATGAACTTGTTTGTGTACAATGATAGAAACTATATCATTACAGTAGATAATTACTCTGGTATTTGGGAGGTGGACTATCTCAAGAACACTCAGAAAAGAACAGTAATAAGGAAGCTGAAGGCACACATTGCCATTTATGGTAAACCCAGTACCTTGTGGTCTCACAATGGGGCACAACATAGAGCAAAGAAATTCAATATCTTCAGCACAAGACTGCTTCCCCAGGGCACACACAAAATAATGGGAAGGCAAAATCAGCTGTTAAGACAGCTAGAAAATTCATGGAAAGAGAAAAAAAGGATGAGATATGACTCTTATGTGATTTTGGACCATTAAATACCTCATCTCATGGACTTGATAGTAGTCCAGCCTAGACACTGATGAGTGAAGAAGCAGCATGCTACTTCCTATGAGGGGCAGCCTGCTGCAACAGGATGGAGGGAAAACAGACAACACACAGTTGTTAAAACAATGGGAAGAAAGACAAGCTTACTATAGCTTAGCATATACAGTAAAAGTGTGAGAAATTTGAGGCCAACCTTCATAAGGAAGAGTTAAAGTTCAGATCTTTTTCAACTATCTAGCAACCACACAAAACAGTGGTTAAAGGCCACTGTCCAAACTATTTTTGGGCCAAGGTCCTATGAAGCAGTTACTGTGGTGAGTCAGTAGGAGGTGTTCCTGCAATGAGCCACCCACCTCACTGTGCCCAATCACCTTTCAGGCTCTGAGTGCCTCCCTGGGGATGCCTCATATCTGGCCAACCCCCTTCCTGGAACGCACCTGCTAGCCTGGGGGTAGAGCTGCCACCACACAGGGATGTGCTTGGTTCTGGCTCTGTGCTCCCTGGAAACACAGGCCTAGTAGCCTTTGGGGGTACTTGATTCACTTCAAGAACTTGGGATGCTTCCCTCAGTTGGAAGTACAGGTAGTGGTCTGCCTTAGTCAGCCAAACCAAAGGGACCCCAAGGCATAATCTAGACCCACTCCTAGTAAGTCTCCCACACTAGGTACAAAGGAGAACCTTATTGGTTACAAGGAGTAGGGTTGGAATAGGCTACAGAGTTGAGTAGTATCAGAGAAATCCCATAGGACAAACAGGGTGGCTGGAGTAGCCTGTGATCATGCATCTGAGTTACTGCAAGCTATATATCTAGTTAGATCTCAAGTAGCACACCCATAAGTATCATCAAGAGGCAGGCAGAGATTCCCTCTGGAGGCAGGCAATTCCTTGATCATGAGTTTTGAGAGAGAGGGCAAGTTTCAGATGGTCTAGCTCTTCTCTCTGAGTTTCCCTCATGGCTGCTGCCCCTTCCTCCTGGGCACTTCTTAACTTATATAGCCCTTATGACCTCATTTACCTGATCCAATGAAGGACAGCACTTGTTGGCTGTCATCCAACCAATTTGAAATGCATCACTGGGTGCTGGACAGACTGGAAGTAGCTAGCCCACTAGTGTCCCTAAGCCCCTCAGCCAGGTATGTGATGCCGGTTACGTAGGCAGAGGAAGCAGGTTTCCCCCCTCCCTCAGGAATGTATCCAGTTCAGGTTACCTAAAGAGATAGGGTAAGGTATCTATCCACTGCTGGGCCCATCCTAACCAAACTGTCACAGAGGAGAGGTTTTGGGAAGAAACAGAGGTGGCCCTCTGCCACAGTTACCACTGAGGGTCAGTGGTTAAGAAGAAGCCATAGATAGTTGTGAAGCAGCAATGTCAAGTAATCAGTATGCAGGGGAAGACAAGATCAGTGCCGGGATTACTCTCATCAGGCCTCAACCACCATTTAGACAGGGGTCAGGAAGTCAGCTGTAGCAAGGAATACTAGTGGCCACCAGGAACATGATCACCAAGAGGAAGACCACAATATGAGAGAACCAAATCCTGCCCTTGGAGAAATATGCCAAAAAAAAGTTTTGGGAGACCAGTTTGGAAACCAACACATGTAAATGAATACAAAACCCAGGAGGCTACATGTACTGGAGATGAAAGCCATATCTCCATGGTTGACTATGTGCTGCCAATCCCTCATCTCAGACAGCCAGACTAATAGAAAGATCCATACAAGTCTCTCTTTCTCTGTCTCTCCTTATTGATTTAGTTTCATTTGTTTATTACAAGGAAATCACCTTGCAAATTGAAACATGAGATTTAGTGGGGGTAATTCGGAGGTTGACACCAGGAAGTTAAGGGAGACATGTGTTTGGAGGAATTTCCAACAGCTCTGAGAATATAATAAACTTAATGGCTACAAGCAGCAGCTCTAAGTATAATGTACATAAAATAAAGACTTAAGTTGCAACAATATAAATTAAGTCCTTTTACTACTGCAGAGAATGCTGTGCATGAAACATTGGGTTCTGGCTTTGGTCCTTGCTCCCAGGAAGACAGAAGCTCTTTCTCTCCATCCATTTTTGCCAAGGACTATGTTAGTGGCCCAGCTTCAAATGGAATGCTAGAGAAAGGTGTAAGTAAGGTCTTACATGTGGTAGGGTGGGGAGTGCTGGACTGTGAAGTGAAAGATACCCTTTATCAGCTGGACCTCCAGCTATTGTGGAGCTAAGTCTCTTTCTTGAGTACTGTAGCTACTGAGCTACAAGACAAAAGACAGCGATGTGCATCCAACTCTTTTCTGTTTCTGCAGATAAGTCCCATAGTCATGGTTTCAGGACAACTCCATTTTCAGGCATCTAAGTCCACTAAGCATCCACAAGGGGTGCCCATAAGGACTGTAGTCACTACGAAACCAGTTCATTAGGTGTGACAACATAGTTGCAGAAAGCTGTCCACAGATGTGTGGCTATGCATATAGGAATAGCATATCCCTGCGTATTTTTCTGCATACACACCCTAAACTTTCTGAACTTAAAGGAATAATCTGGTAAGTAAGCTTATACTACAATGTTTATGCTGCTTATTGTAAAACATGTAAAACAGTTTTTGTTAACATGTGTAATGTTTGTTCGTCTACTGCCACAGGTGATTGCCTTCACTGGAGCAGAGCTTGCAAGGTAGTGAAATACATCAACATCAGGCTAAGCTAGTCAGGACTTCATATATGCCAGAATTATAAATTACCTACTAGTGTAAGGCAGTCCACCTCACTCAAATCCATTATCAATGTCACTTTTCCTTTCTTTTATAAAAGTGAAAGTTGTGGCTTTTTCCCACTAGAGCTTTGAACTTGTTTTAATTCTTTTTTGTTCTTTTAATTTCTGAAATGGCATCATGTAATGTCAAGCTTGTCACCTCATAGTTTGTCACATCATATTACCATTTTTAATGAATACTGACAGATGCAACCTTTGGAGCCCATTAAATTATATTCTATGCACTCATATTTAGCAATCTGTATATCTTGTGACTTTTTTAGTTAAAGTGTTAAAATGGTGTATGGGTATAAGCTATGCACACCAAACACAAGGCAAAGAAAAATAAATATCTGGACCAAGGGAAGGTATCTTATGGATGAAAAACAGTGCAATTTTACAGTTAGATTCCCAGCATATGGAATGTATGGACCACATTCTCTACTAGTCCCAGCTGCATGCAAGATGGGCCTTTATTATAAATTAATCTATATTTACACTATTTTAAACTTGCATTTAAGTGAAATTCTAAAATCAGAATTTGGCCCTAAAATGATAAATTGCAAGTGTTACTTTTGTAAAGACAAATTCCTATGAGAAATAAGAAAAGTTACCTTTCTTGCCCATGATAGTAATTTATAGTTTTTATTCCAATGATAGGAATAATGTTAAACAGCAATCATTAAAATTATATATGTTTAAAGCATCTTGCATCCATGAATTTCAAAACAGCCAGACAAGGAGACCTGTATAATATTAATATGATTTCCTCAGAATCCTAAGGAAATTCCAGAGGCCTAATTTATGCAGATATATACTGCTAATGTATAAAAGGACAAAAGGGCAAGAAAATGGAGCAACTGCTCCAGAATGCAATCAGTAAACATGTAAAAAGGGCAAAATATTTAAAGCCAATCAAGGCAGAGCTATGTGAAAGAAGTCTTTTAAAACTAACCTGCTATAATTTTTATTACATTTTATTAAAAACTATTCAGTTAAGAAGTCAAGGCAAAGTGTGCAGCAGACTGACACTACATTAACTTAACCTACAGATTGGTTCTTTGAATTTTTGGATAAAAGTTTCATGTCATTCACTGGCTTGCACAGCTATCTGAACACTCACAAAGTTTGATTCAATTTGCTATGACAGTGCCATTCTCAAGTATGAGATACTCAACATGATGATAAATATAAACAACAATTGCAAGTTTGATGATAAAGTAGAAGTGTTGATATAATGTTCTTAGACTTCTGATAGACATTTGAATTGGTAACACACAGCATCTTGAGTAATATGCTAAAATGATACAAAATGAACATGGCAGATTAAATGGATTAAGAACTGATTAAATTATAGGTCTCAAAATGTAATTATAAATGGGGAATCATCAGCAAACAGCTGTGTTTATCTATCCCCCACAGGGATAGATTCTTGGCCATGCACTAAAAAATATTTTTATCAGTGACCCCCCCCAAAAAAAATCCTTACTAATAAAATTTAAGATTGTGGAAGTAGCAAATAATGGAGAGGACTGCTCATTGGTACAGAACAATCTGGATCACTTGGTAAGATAAGGCAAGGCACAGACAAACAATAGGAGTTAAAATGAAAGAAATGAAATGAAAAAATAACGTTAAAATGAAAGAAATAAGAATATAGGCCATACTTACAGAATGGGGAACTGTATCCTGGGAACCAAGAAATCTGAAAAATGCCTGGGGGTTATGACAAATAATCAGCCAAATACAGTGTCCAATGGGGCTGTGCAAATGGCACCATTCCATTTCCAATTGTGTTTGGATGTTTCAGCAGAGCTGAATTTCATTTTGTTCAAAACTGCTGTTCCATTTTGTTTTGTCAAACAGTTTTGCTGTTTTGACTCTGTTTCAACATTTCACCTATAGGCTATAATGGGGAAGCTTGAAACAACCTATAACATTGTCATTTCTGGCCTGATTTGGATGAAACTTGTTTCAAAGAGATGGGTGCAGGGGTTTCAGGGCAAACACACCTGAAATTCTTGAAAGTATAAAACTCATGTCCTGTGTATGTGTTAAGCCACAGTGGGGTCAAAATTGCAAGTGTGCTAGCTCCTGCTGAGGCCACAAATCCTGCAAAGTTTCGTGGAGATAGGTGCAAGGGTTTGGAGGAAACTGCACCTCAAGCTGCGGACAAGCAAAACTCATGACATGGGTAACACTGTGTGTATTAAAGCGCAGTAAGGTGAAAGCTGCAGGCCTGCTAGCCCCTGCTGAGGACATGAAGTCTGCCAGCTGTCAAGGAGATAGGCACAGGGGTTCTTGGTTCTGGGGCCCTGCACCTCTGGCTGCTGACAGGCAAAATTCATGACATGGGTACTTGTGGGACTGTGTCTGTCTTGGGGCACAGGGGGGTGAAAGCTTCAGGCCTGCTAGGCCCTGCTGTGGCCACAAAGCCTGCCAGCTGTTGAGGAGATAGGTACAGGGGGAGTCTGGGTTTGGGGGCCCTGCACCTCTAGCTGCTAACAAGCAAAACTCATGACTTGGGAAGGTGACACTGTGTGTTAAGGTGTGTCCTCACTCAACTGACACCAAGGATAACAGTCACTGGCCAGCTAGACAGGCAATAATGAGAGCACTCCTTCCCTGCTCTTGAAATATTTTGACTTGCCTCATTTCATTTCAAGGCTGTTTCAAAGCTCTCTGTTTTGTTTTGATTTTGTTGTTTTGAGCTCAAAAGGAGTCAAAACAGCCTTGAAACAAAACTGCTGGAGAAATTTTGCACAGGCCTAGTGCCCAAATAAATGACTGAGGCCAAAAGGGCTAATTGGATTTTTTTATAAATGAATAGGAAAGATGAAATTGCAATAAAAGGGGATTGTAATACCTCTGTACGTGGAACTGGTGTCCAGTTCTGATGTCCATAACTCAGGAGGAGTTTTTATTTATTAGAGATGGTTCAGAAAGGAGCTGAGAATAATTAAACGATTGGAAAACAATTTTACTTATCCTGAAAGTGTTAAGAAGCTCAGTCTATTTAGCTTATCCCCCAAAAAAGGTCAGTGCTTAACCTGATCACAGTCTAAAAGTACCTACAGAGGAAACAACAGAGGAAATTGGTAACAAAAGCTTCTTCCATCTATCATACTCAGGTATATAATGAGAGTCAATGGCAGGCAGTTGAAGCTAGACAAATTCAAACTAAAAATAAAGCACAGATTTTTAATGGTGAGAACGAGTATTAATTATTGGGACAAGCTTATTTTTTTTAAAGTTTCAGAGGTTTAGAACAATATCCAAACGTCTAGATCTCTTAATGTAGTATCTGATGCTGAGTGCTAAATTCTAGTATTCTTATATCTTCCATATAAACCCTTGAAGTGATAAGATTAATAGATTTTAAAAGCAGGAAGGACAATTATCTCATCTCTTGTAAAGTAGAGGCCATAGGACTTTCATATATTAATTCCTGCTTCAAGTTCAATAACTGGTTATGGATGAATGAATGAAAAATTTCAAATCAAAATTGAAAGGTTTTCTTAAAGCTTTAGTTCCAACACAGCTATTCACTCCAGAAAAAAGAATTAATCCACCAATGTCCTATGGTCTAGATTGTAAGAGATGCCACACTAGAGGATTACTCTCAACCTGAGTGCTGCAGTACCCTAGGCCTCCATGAGATCTTTCTAAGGGTACCATCCCACCAATGCTACTACATGGAACTGCTCCACTGTACCTCAGCTTGTAAAAGATGCCACAATGGACTGACCTGGGAAATAGCTATGGTAGGAGGAGGCATCCTAAAGCAGCTGAGCCTAATGAAGAGAGCTCCCATAAAGCCTCTGCTGCTGACATGCCTGAGATCCCAGACTGCTACCAAGATGGACAGGATATGGTAAATGTTGCTCTTGATCCTGTGCTTCTCAGTGTGTAAGGGCCTTCCATGGGCTACATGTATTAATGCAAATAATATGTAAGGGCAATGCTAAATTCAGAAAGTTATGCAGGAGTGAGTTAAGTCTAAGGGTTGAGAACCACTGCACTGACGTGTCACACTCAGAAGTGTAGTCTGGACAAAATGCACCATGGGAAGTTTCCCTGCTAAATCCTTCTCCAGGTTCAGAAACAGAGCAGAGAGATGGACAGAGTCTAAGGTGTCCTGAGAATCATAGTTCTCTAGACTGGCATTGGAATTTGCTTTTGCGGTAAGGGGGGTCACTCATTTTTTTGGTACTGAAGTCCATGTCTAAAAGACAAAAAATAATGCTGAATCCGGTAGCAAAAAATGGGGCATCAGTTCTTTTCACAGCTCCAGCAACCAAAGTTGTTATTCTATAAAACCAGACTTCCCAGAATGCCTTGTGCTGGGTTTCTGCTTTCTGGAGACAGGAAGTGCCAGCAGAGAGAAGCAAGGCAGCAGGCAGACAGCAGACAGGTAGGCTGCAGCAAGCAGCTCACCTTGGAATACCACCTTCCCCCCAACCACCATCGTGGCATCCCTTCACACTGATTTCTTCTAGACTTGAAATATATAACCTCATAATTTCCATGGGATTGTGAAGGTGTGATGCTAGAATTTGACATTCAACATCAGACATAGGCATACAGCATCTGAATCATTAGATATTGAGCTGTTTAAAATTTGCCTGTCACATATTTTAAGAAAAGTCTAATTTTAATATGTTTCTTCATGCTCTAGGTACCAGTGGGTTGTGTTTTATGTCAGCAAAGAATTTGGTCTATTGTGCTGATAGTTGATCCTTAATATAGCATTTTGACTGCTACAAATAAATCTTTCTATTCACTGCCACATATGCTATGTACTGAAGAATACCTCTATGATGCTATTTGTTTTGGGATAAAATCTTTGCTAGCACTGCATTCTTCATCAGAAAGAAATTAGTCTGATTTTTAAGGACAAACTCTTTCCAAATATTGTAATGAATAACTTCCAAAATAGGATGCAAGTTTCCCCCAGTATAGTATGTTTGATTCAGATTTATTGGATTCATCACCCTGCAAGCAGCATACATATTCAGAAAAGGGCATTTTCATTAAAAATCATATGAAAGCTGCTACAGTTGAACAAAGGGAAAGCAGGCTTCTAATTCCTGAAAAATGTTTTGGGAATATATTGAACATGTACAATTTTTTGTAAGTAGGATGACTGAGGCAATACTCCTCTGGCCCACTACAGGAACGTAGTGCTACTCTGTGCTACTGACAAATCTTTTAGCACAAGTTACACTTTTATTGGCACTTGTAAAACATGTAATAAAAAAGAAATATACAATCTAAAGAGTAAAATCTGATGCAGATATCCAGAGAATATTTTTAATTTTATTTCCAGGAATCAGGAAAAAAATCCTTCCCTTAAACCAATAGTTTCCTGAATGACAAAGCCACTTGGAGCCAATGGAGATTGGAGCACTAAAGTTATGTGCTCTTGGCAACTCATGCCCACCAGAAGGGTGCTTTTGTGTTCTGGACCAGTTCCAGAAGGTCTTCAAGGATAACCCTATATAGAGAGCATTTCAAGAGTGTGGCCCAAAGTTTACAAAGGCATGGATGATGGTGGACAGATCCAAATCTGAAAGAAAGGGTCACAGTCTCCTCAACAGATACAAATTGGTGAGAAGTGCTCCTAGCCATGGCCACCATATGAAGATCCATGTAGAACAGAAGATCAAGCAACATTTCAAGGCTGCAAACTTGACTGCAAGGGAAGCTAAACCCCATCAGTGCTGTCTGAACTTTTTCAGTTGGGTGTCATCAGCATATTGATAGCACCTCACTCCAAATCTCCACACAGCCTGTCCCAACAGTCTTATATACATATTGAGCAGGAGGTGTGGCCAGATCAATTCCTAGGGGAATGTTAGAGGAGTCTCCTGTTACTAGAAAGGGAAACACATGGAAGACTAGCCTGGTTGTGAAGGTAGGGCTGAGATGAGGTTGGCTGCACAACAACAAGCTAGACAAATAGGGCAGACTCCCAGGCAGCCATAGGACAAAGGCTGAAAGCAGCAGATATAAGCTGCAACAGGGAGGAGCAAGCTGCCCAATAGACTTAATGAGGAACAACTGTGCGGGCCTAGGGAGTCATCTGATCAAAAAGGGAAGAGCTCCAGGGCATATAAGACCATTGCTTGGAGGAAAGTAGCCGTCAGGCCTGGCGCGTAACAGGGAACAGAGATCCCAGGAGAGATGGGCTTCAGAAGACACCCTAGCAGGTACCAAAACTCCCTGTAGGTTGGGATTCCAAGAGACAGAGGCTGGCCAATTATCATATATTTGTTTTATCCAGAGTGGGAGAGGTTTTTGTTTTAAAGCAGTTGCTTGCCTTTTTGTTCTAATTGATACCAGCAGATGGAGTGAGGCTGTTAGGGATGAAGAGGATATTGCAAGGCTGTCTGAGGGGCATGCCAAGGTTTTGCAACCTGCCAGGGATGAGGCTGAGAGGGCCAAAGACTAAGCCAAAAGGATGTAAGAGAGGTGGTTTGAGGCTGAGAGGGCCAGGGGGGCACAGAGCTTGAGAAATTCAAGAATAGGGCTAGGAGGCCCAGAGCCCAAGAGAAGTGGGGGCAGAGCCTGAGGGGGAAAGACCTGGGATAGAGCCCAGAAGCTGAGGTTTGGTGCAATGGGCCACAATAAGGGTCTAGAAGCCTAAGAAGGCCAAACATTGAGGTGGGGCTGGGCTGCCCCTCTGAAGTTATATCACATACCACTTGCAAGGCATGGGCATGGCTATGGTGTCCTAGGCACCAACATAGCAGAAGGGCCATGACATAAGGCATATTAGTAATGAACTGGACTCGCACATGGGCCTCTACACTACACTCTACACTAATGCTCATAGTATGGGGAACAAGCAGGAGGAACTTGACCTCCTGCTACCTAACACAAACCCAGACATAGTGGGGAACACTGAAACTTTGTGGCATCCAATGCACGACTGAGCGGTAAACAACTAGGGCTATAAGCTGTACAGGATGGATAGAATAGGGAGGAACGGTGTGGGTGTGGTGCTTTACATCAAAGAGCAATACACATCCTCAGCAAACAGAACTGGGTCAGGGGAGAGGCAGACTGAAGTGCTCTGGGTCAAAATACAAGGGGTCGGGGGAAAGGGACTTAACAGTGGGGGTCTACTCCAGACCACCCAACAAGGGGGAAGAGCTGGACTGGAAATTCTCAGGTCAACTCACGGAGGCACTTAAGTTAAGGAAGGTGGTCATCATGGTTGACTGTCTGAACATCTGCTGGGAAGAGCAGTCAGCCAGGTCTGACCACTCATATAGGTTCCTAGTTAGGTTACAGGACCTCCATCTAACCCAGGAGGTGCATGGTTCCTCCAGGGGAAAGGCCTTGTTGGACCTTGTCCTGGCCATAGCCAATGACCTGGTGAGGGGACTCCAAGTTCTGGACCATCAAGGTGATAGCAATCATTGCCTACTGGAATTCACCATTCGTCACAGGATGTCAAAAGCCTGCAGCAAGACAACAGCCCTGGACTTCAGGAGGGCAGATTTCAGTGAGGTAAGAAGACTAGTCAGGGAGGCACTGAGGTCCTGGAGGGGAGGAGACTTGGGAGTCCAAGAAGAGTGGTCATTTCTTAAGGTGACCATCCTTCAAGCCCAAAGGGTGACAATCCAAATGCAGATCAAAGGGGGCAAGAATGCTCAAAAGCCTCCAAGGCTTACTAAAAGCATTTAGGAATGTTTCCAAGCTGAAAAGAAGACATACATCCAATAGAAGGGAGGGGCCATCACCAGGGAGGATTATACCTCCATTGCTCGAGATTGTAGAAGGGCTGTTAGGAAGACTAAGGCAGAGGCAGAACTAGAACTAGCAACCCGGATCAAAGATAACAAGAAGTCCTTTTTTAAATACATAGGGGGTAAAAAGAAAATACTGGGTAACGTGGGGCATGCTTGGAAATCTGGTGGTCACACCAGATGACAAAGCTAGCCTCTTTAACAATTTCTTTGCCTCCATTTTTTTGAGCAGGGACTGGGTCATCCCCCTCACAGGAATCCCAGATGGACCCAGGGAAGGTGCAGACCTAGTCAGGGAACTAGTGGTGGGACTGGATGTATTCAAATAGTAGATCCTGATAATCTCCATCCCAGAGTGCTGAGGAAATTGGCTGAGGTCACTGTGGGACCCTTGGCACAGCTTTATGAGCACTCGTGGTGTTCTGGTGAGGTGCCAGAGGATTGGAAAAGGACTAGTGTGCTCCCCATTTTCAAAAAAGGGAGGAAAGAGGACTCAGGAAACTATAGACCCATTAGTCTTACCTTGGTCCTGGGGAAGCTTTTTGAGAAAATTATCCAGGTGCACATCTGCAAGGGGCAAGCAGGGGAGTGTATGCTTAGGGGCAACCAACATGAGTTCATTAGAGGCAGGTCCTATGAGACCAACCTGGTGGCCTTCTATGACCAGCTCACAAAATTCTTGGATGCAGGTGTCCTGATGGACATAGTCTTTCTGGACTTTAGGAAGACCTTCAACACTGTCTCTTACCCCATTGTCATTAAAATATTAGGCAACTGTAATGCTATTGTCTACACAGTTAGATGAGTCACGAATTGCTTGGAAAGCCAGAGAGTGGTGGTAGATAGGTCATTTTCAACCTTGAGGGACATGGGCAGTGGGGTTACCCAGGGCTTGGTCTTTGGGCCCACACTGTTCAACATCATCCATGACTTGGATGAGGGGGTGAAAAACACCTTATTCAAATTTGCAGATGACACTAAAATGTGGGGAGAAGTGGGCATGCTAGAAAGGAGAGACAAGCTACAACTAGATCTGGACAGGTTACAGGGATGGGCGGATGGGTTTTAATACTGACGAGTGCAAGGTATTGAACCTGGGGAGGAAGAACTAGCAGCATATCTACTGCTGGGGAACTCCATTCTTGTCAGCACAGAGGCAGAAAAGGATCTTGGAGTCATTATCGATTCCAAGATGAATATGGGCTACCAATGTGAGGACATGGTCAGGAAGGCTAACCGCACCCTGTCATGCATCCACAGATGCATCATGAGCAGGTCCAAGGATGTGATCCTCCCCCTCTATGCGACGTTGGTCAGGCCACAGTTGGAGTACTGTGTCCAGTTTTGGGCGCTGCACTTTAGGAGGGATGTGGACAACATTGAGAGGGTCCAGAGGAGGACCACTCACATGATCAGGGCAGGCAGGCCCTAATCAGGGAGCAGCAGGGCAGGCCCTACAAGGAGAGGCTACAGGACCTGAGCTTGCGCAGCCTCCACAAGGGAAGGCTGAGAGGGAATCTGGTGGCCATCTATAAACTGGCCAAGGGACACCAGCAGGCATTGGAGAGTCCCTGTTTTCCTGAGCACTACCAGGAGTTACAAGGAATAACTGGCATAAGTTGACTGAGAGTAGATTCAGGCTAGAGATGAAAAGGCACTACTTCACAGTCAGGGAGACTAGGATCTGGAATCAACTTCTGAAGGAAGTGGTGCTTGCTCCTACCCTGGGGGTCTTCAAAAGGAGGCTACACAATCACCTACCTGGGGTTATTTGACTCCAGCATTCTTTCCTGGCCATGGCAAGGGGTCGGACTTGATCTGCTCAGGTCCCTTCCAACCCTACCAACTATGACACTATGAAACACTGGGCCCTCAGGGAATACTTTCAACTGTGTATTGAACAACATCAAGGTGTGGCAGGAGAGCAATAGGGAAGGACAGTCCAAGGGATTGGAGTGAGCAGGAGCTGCATGTCCTCTCAGGGAAAGGGGTGTCACAGTGCCACTGGGCACAGGTCCTGTTACAGAGACCACACAGGAAAGATACCAAGGGGAATGAAGAGTACTTATCCATTACTACTCCCTGGGACCTCCCTAGTAGAGAAGAGGAGAACCAATTTAAAGTGATCCCACACAGGCCTACTAGGTCTTATAAATGCTTTATCAGCACATTGTGGTCAACTGTATCAAAGGCTACTGAAAGATCTAATAAGACAAGCAGGATACAACTGTATCATTTAAGTCAACATTTTCCAAACTGATACTTTAAGCCTGTAATCTATCCTAGTAACCTTTTTTGCTGGCTATCAAATTTAAAAATATAAGCTTCCTTTTTTTGGAGAGATATCGGTTATTAGTTTGTCTTAATGCATATTATTTAATTTTTTTGGTTTACTTTGTAGTTACACATATTGCAGATTGTATAAAAGATTCCACTTCAACTACTGTTGAGGATGAAAAACAGAGAGAAAAAGCATTGGTCTTCATTTGAACAAAAATTTTGAGCAAAACTCTTGAAATAAAAGCCATCTTGATGAAACAGAGCTATTGAAATATTTGTATAGCTTCCTAAAAGTAACCTGGCAGCAACAAATCCCTGTGTAACTGTTGTAATGTAAGCAAACTTGGGTTTTCGATTTTGACTCTAGTATACAAGAAGAGCACTCTCACTGATTTGCTGAAAGATTCATTTTAGTCTGCAGCTGTTCTTTTCTTTCTCTAGTATGTGCTATCAGTCTTGATTGACTATACCACATGTGTGAAGGTGAAATGATAGACTGGCAAACTTTTTTTGTTGCCATCTTTTTGTTGCCACAAAAATCAGTTTATTAGCTCATATCTGTATCTCTAGGTGTCATCTTATGATTATGACAGAATAAAACTTTAGTCGGAAGTTAAATATGATAGACACCAAGTCACATCTAGACATTAAGTCATTTCTTATCATGACTAGCATGCTGTTGTATACTGATGTTAAAGGCCAGAGTCTATTTCATCTATGATGGGTGGAAATGGACTTCCCCCTAAATTCACTTTTTCACCCCATTTAATTTAGTGCAGAAGGTGAGCGTGTATTGTTCCTCCTCACTGCCTTATTTGTGACTCAGTTTTAGGAGTAAATTGATGTCTATGACAGGAATTACATTCATTCAAGAGGTTTCTTGAGGAAGAGAGCTCTTCTTCAAAAAAATTAGATTGACTCTAACCTAGACTGTCTCTTTTCTTGTACACTAACTTGAAGGCTGTATACTTTTCTTAGGTGATACGGACCACTCATAGTCCTTTGTTCTCTCTCCCTCCCTCTCCAAGATCAGACACAGATCACACCAGGTTTGTGCAAGGTGGTGCCAGGCATTCTTCCAGTCTGGATCTGACTCTCCAGGATCAGGTAACCTGCACAGACTGGGATCAAGTCTGTACACAGGTAGGGAGGCATTTCCCCTAGCTGGATCTATCCTGCTACTGGAAAGAGATCTGTGCATAGGCAAGGAAGGAGGCATTTCTTGCAACTGGACCCATCCCTTTGTGGGCTACCTCAGCTTCCCAAACCATGCACCCCTCCAGGGTGACCTGGAAGTGTGCATGAATTGTGTGGGGGCATTATCTAATGGCTGGAACCATCCCAGGAAAATGCATTCCCCACCTCTACCCCCACTGATTGGTGCAACTTGGGGGAAAGTTATTCTGCCAGGACTGGAACTGTCCTGGGGCTCTAGAACAGTTTCAAGTCCAGTCACATTGGCTTTTCATCCCACATACCTCTCATGGGTGACCTAGAGGGGTAGACAGAGCAGGGGGCATTCTCCCATAGCTGGGCTCATCCCCTAGGTGAGTCAGGCTTTGCTCATTCTTGTCCCTCTATACCAGAGGTGGGCAATTATTAATGCTAGAAGCCAGCATGTTGGTGTTTCAGTTCCTCTTCCCACTGCAATATGCTTTTTCTTCATTTTTCTTTCTGCTTTTAATAAGTTTGACCTTTCCAGCAACCAAAATAATAATAAATCTGCTTACATTGCTTCCCTAGTCTTATCACAGACAAAGCTTTATCTTATTTTTAGATAAAGTTTGCAAAATAATATTTCTAAGATGTATTCTTATTGGCCCTTCTCATAAAAGAGGAAAAAAAAATCCAAAACAATTCTGGCCACTGCTTGTCTTGTTTTACTGAATTGGAATGAAATCATAGAAAATTAGCATCATCTAGTCCAATATCCTGCTCAAATACCTAAATAGATCATTCAAGCCAGGGCTTTGTCTATGCAGGTCTTAAAAACCTCCAAGGACAGAGATTCTACCACCTCTCTGGGTAACCCATTCCAGTGCTTTTACTATCCTCCTACTCAGAAACTTTTTCTTAATATTTAACCTAAACTTCCCTTGCCGCAACTTGAGACTGTTGCTCCTTGTTCTGTCATCTGTCATGACTGAGAACAGTCCAGCTCCATGCTGTTTGGAACCACCCATCAGGTAGTTGAAGGCTGCTGTTAAATCCCCCTCAGTCTTCTCTTCTCCAGACTAAATAAGCCCAGTTCCCTTAGCCTGTCTCCATAAGTCATGTGCCTCACCCCCCTCACCATTTTCATTGCCCTCTACTGGACTATCTCCAATTTTTCCACATCCTTTCTGTAGTGGGGACCCAAACTGTACACAGTACTCCATATGTGGCCTCACCAGTACTGGAAGAGGGGAAGAATCACTTCCCTCAGTCTCCTGGCAACACTCCTAGTAATGCAGCCACTGTAGCCCTCAGGTCCTTTTCTGCAAATCTGCTGCTAAGCCAGTCAATCCCCAGCATGTACTGGTGCATGGGTTTGTTTCTTTCTAAATGCAGGACTTAACGCTTGTCCTTATTGAACCATATGAAACTTTTTTTGGTTCAATTCTCCAATTTGTCGTGGTCTCTCTGAATCCTAGCCCTACCCTTCTGCATAACTAGTACTCTCCCCAGCACGGTGTAATCTGCAAATGTGTTGAGGGTGCACTCTATCCTGTCTTTCAGGATGTTGGTGAAAATATTGAATAAAACCAGACTGAGGACTGACTAGTGGGACACTCCACTTTATACCACTGACAACTAGGCATTGAGCCATTGACTATTACCTTCTGAGCCCAGTTATCCAGCAGTTTTCTATCCATCTTAGAGACCGTTCATCCATACTTCCCATACCCATACACCCATACAGACCCATACTTCCTTAGCTTGCTTGCAAGAATGCCGTGGGAGACTGTATCAAACTCCTTGCTACAGCCAAGTTATACCACATCCATATCTCTCCTCACATCCACAGAGCCAGTCATCTCATCACTGAAGACAATAAAGTTGGTCAGGTGTGACTAGCCTTTGGTGAATCCATGCTGACTGTTCCTAATCACCACCTTCTCCTCAAGAAATGGATTCCTTGAGGATCTGTTCCATCATTTTTCCAGGAACTGAGGTGAAGCTGACCAGTCTGTAGTTCCAGTTACCTGGATTCTCCTTCGTTCCTTTCTTAAAGATGGGCATTATATTTGCCCTTTTCCAATTATCTGCGACCTTTCCTGATTGCCATGAGTGTTCAAAGATGTTGGCCAGTAGCTCTGCAATCACATTGGTCAACTCCCTCAACACCCTCGGTTCCCTAAACTGTCCTTCTGCCACTGTTAGCTGCTCACCTCCTCCCCAAACTGTGCAGTAGTCTGGGATCTGACATTACCTGTGAAGACAGAGGTGAAAAAGGAACTGAGTATTTTTCTGCATCCTCTGTCACTAGGTTGCCTCCCACCCCTATTTAGTAAGGAACCCACACTTTCCCTGACTTCTTTCCCATCAGACATCAGGTCTGTTTTACATTTTCCAAAAATATAGTGATTTTTCTCTCATTTTAATGTATGTATCCTCCTTTTCTTCCTCCATGGTGTTTCTCTGTAACTAACATTTAAGATCTGTATGCTGTCCACAGTGATGACTGCCTGAACTTCTTATTTATGGCATTTGAAACTACATCAAAATAATGAATTTAAACTCAGATATATTTCAGAGAACCATTAAAAATTTTAATTTCATAACATACCATGTCAACTCAGCAGTTATCTGAGTTATTTTACATAGAGTAGAAATTTTGCAGATATGATCACATTCTGAGTTGAATACATCTCAGCATTTAGCTATTTGGCCTGTTTAATCCAGGTGATATTTACTACTTTATAGAAAGGAACAGCCCTCAGGTTCTCATATAATTGCTGCTCAAAAATGTCTTTAATATAATTACATTTTGCTATTGACAGATAAAAACAATTGTTTGGTATTTGGAAAATATATTTTTCCCCATTTAACACACACTGATATTTTTTTTATCTTTGCAAAATAAACCTAGCAGTAATTACTATATTCCAATTAAACAGGGTAACTGCCAAGTATATAATGCTAGCTCATAAAAAAGTTTTCTGATGCAGTAGCATATTGCAAGTTAAGCTGGGTTCAATATATTTTATTACAGAAATGTTAATGCTAGTGGGAAGTTAAAATAATTCTAGCTAATTTATAGTTTTGAACCTTAAAGTTCTTAACAACTTATATTTTTACATAAGCAAGTGTTAATTAGAATTCCATAGTGAGATATTTAATTTTAAAATATGGGCTAAAAATATGGCAGAAACAGTTTTATTGCAGGTGCCAGGATGGCTGCCTGCACTCTTCATAGTGGTGTGATATATTTGTGGTGGTCAAAGAACCCACTGGTGTTCATATCTGGTGGTTTATTTGGTTTAAAGGTCCAGATTTCATCTGCTTCTAGGACAGCTAAGTGGTACTTATGTGACTTTCATGTGTATAAGTCACTAAGCATGACCCTATTGCATCCTTTTTAGCAACCACAAAAACATTAATGCACCTAGATTCCTGATTCATGTCCATTTTGGCCTATTAATACTCAAAGGCATTCAAGAATGAATGCGCTTAACTTCTGTTGTGAACCAGTTTCATCTAAGAAGGCTCAGAAATTTAGCATAAGTTCTCAGATGTTTAGCTGTGGGAGAAAATTAACACAGTAGGTGTGACATTCTTTTTTCCTGTGGTTAACTAAGCAGTAATTTTGTATGGAGTTTGTTTATGGTACTCATGTGCACACAGCGATTCTGTTTCCCAGAAGTGTGGATGTATATGCAGACAGATGAACTGTGCATGCACTATAAGCATGAGCCATGTATAGGGATGAATCAAGGGTGTGTGGTAACAATGTCCCCTTTTGAGTGTGTAGCTCAGTGAGTTCTTACACCCTGACCAGCAGGGGTCACCAGGAGGGGCTGGGGGGACTGGAGGTCAGAAAGAGAGACTGCCTGATGCCCTGGCCATCCCTAGCCAAGCCTGGAACTCTGCACAGCTGCTCCCTGCCACTAAAACCCTTGGACCACTAGGAAAAACTTGTGGGGATTGGGCGGGGATCAGGTGCCCACCTACCACCACCATCCTCAGCCAAGCCTAGCACATCATGAAGTTGTTCCCCAGAGCTGGAAGCAGGTGCAGAAATGGGGGGACTCACCTGCCATCACTGTTGTCTCCAACTGAACTGGAAGCAGGAGAAGTTCCAGAGCCACTCTTGCCTTGCTCCAGCCTGGGGCTGTGGGAAGTAGCCACATGGGGTGTTGTATTCAGGAAGAACAATAATAGCAGTAAGAAATCCTAGTTTTCCTGCACTTGCTCCCTCCCTGCTCCCCCACCTGCCTGATGACTCCAGCTGCACAGAGTGGCTGTACATTATGTTGGATTCATTCAGGGATGGCAGCAGCAGCTGGCAGGCAGATTCCCCTCTTCCCATGTTTGCACCCTGCTTACCTTTTGCCTTAGTTGTCATCTGCAGCACTTCTCCCTTTTAAGACACTGGATCTGCCTATGGCAACACACGTATGTGGCTATATGTGCTCATCTCTTATGGCCAGGTACTGTTATCTGAGATCTGGAAATGTAGGTAGCCCCAAAAATCATCACTGCATTGGCATCAGCAGCTGCACCTTCCCATTTTTAGCCTGGTAGCTGAGAGGTTAGGGCACTTGCCAGGGAAACTAGAGAAAAGCATTAAGACATCCATCCTTCAGAGGATTTGAATCTGCATCTCTCTGGCTTCTTAGTACAATGGGCTAACCACCACAACACAGGCTACTCAGTAGACAATGTTTTCTTTAAAACTGGCCCCTGACGAGAAGGAGCAATGTGGTGCCAGGAGGAACAGCATGAACTGAAAGGTGTGTGGCTTAGTGAGATAGCTATTAGCCTGAAAAGATGGGCAGGGTTTTAACTTGGAGCCTTGCTTTACTGAGACAGAAACCTCCTCACTTTCTTCCACTCTATTTTTCCAATGAATCTTAAATGCAAGGGATGTTATCCAAGCTTCAGGAGTGCCAGAGAGGAGCCTAGATAATGTCAGTTCTGTGGTTAGAATGCTGTGCCAAAAATGCCACTCGCAGAGCCAAAAGACTGTCATATAAATGAACAAAGGGAAGCAAATTCCCACCCCAACTGTTTGGCATGGTGGTGGGGTTAAACTTTTCACCCAGCAGTCTCATGATTATGACATTTAGCTAAGAAGTAGAAGATATGGATTGTAGGGAAAGCCTAGAATCTTGAGAAGTGCCCTAATCTCCATGCCATGTGATGGGCAAAAAAAGAAGGCATCCTACACCTTTCCTATTGAAGCTTTTCCACTAGTCAGATAAGAGAAAAGATGTTTTGGATTAAAAGGAGAGCAAACAAGGACTAGCTTGTCCCTGTGGTCCAATGAATTGCATAGTGTGCTGGGACAGAAGGAGCCTCTGGCTCTGGTCCCAGGTTGCTAATCCAGTGACTAAGGCATAAACAGTATTGTGATCAGGGTCTATCTCCCAGGATAGTGTCCACTTTTTTTTCATAGTGTGAAAGGAAAATCAGATCCACTATATTTGTTTTGGCAATGTCTAATTATAGATATCAGCATTTGTACTCTGTTTTATAGGCCTATGTTTTTTCCTTAGGATTTATTACACCTTATACTGTGAGCTGCACAAATGATTAGTCTACTGCACAGTAAAGTATCTCATGTAGACACTCCCAATGAGTGCTTAAAACCACTTTAAGGTAGTGATGTGCAGATGGTTCAGTGGTTAAGAGCTCTAAGAGTTATTCAAAATTACTAGTGAGAAGATCTTCCACAGATACCTCAAAGTCCATGAATGTCAGGGAGGAAACCAAGGCATGTCTTCTGTTTGAGATATCTGCTAGAACTAGTTTAACAGATAGAAACCATGAGTAAAAAAACCCCTCACAATATAATTATTGTATGTAAATATATGTTTTTTGTGCACTGAGAATAACTCCAGGCCAAATGCAGATATTTTGAATGCAGAGACACACAGCACTGAAGTTGAAACCAAAAATGCTTGCTTAAGTCTCTTAATTAAAGACCTCCAATGTATCTAAAATTTCATTTGAATATATTCAAATTTCATTTGAAAGCTCAACAAGTAGGTAAAAATGTACAGTCCCTTTCCTAGCAATGCATAATTTAATTTAAGAATACCCATCTTCTTGCTATTCAAATATTTATAAAATTCCCAACCGCAAATAATGAAAAAACATTAGTAACAGTCATTTTTCAGGTTTAAAACGTCCTCCCCACTGGCAAATGGATACAAAATAATAAACATGGAATCAGATCCAATAAACCGCCTCTTCTATGTCAGTGTGCTACTCGAGTGAGAGTAATGGGAAAGGAAATTTTGACCAAGAACATCTAGACAAACTAATAGGGTTCCAAAAGTTTTTCTGGACTAAATACTTCAAAAATATAGATTTTAAATGTCACTAATATAACTCATACTACAGGTATGCACAAACAGAATATCTGTCCCTTTCTCTAAACGTGTATGAACATATGAAGGCTGATCCTTCCTTTCATGGGAAAACGCCTTAGCTCTCTGAAAGTGTCGAAAGAAGAGCTACATCATGTTCAGTCTCTTCATTTTTAAATTATTTTACTGTTTTGAACAGATTTATATTTGAAGTTATCTAACTGCCTACTTATCTGTTTTACTATTGCTCAGAAATTATCTTTATGTAAACCATAAACTATGTTTTAATTCATCTTTGCAAAGTTTCTCTAGCTATTCAGTGGGATCAACTTTACTGTCCTAAAATATTCAGCACTCCCATTGTAGGTGTAAAATTTTGAGTTCAGTGGGAGCTGACAATTTTTCCTTCAAACTTTATAGGCTTTTTTGAGGATTATTTATGATTTTCAGTCTAATGTTCTTGCTGAGTAATAGACATATACACATTATGGATCAGATTCTATTCCAGCTAATACCACCAAAGTGGATTTTGACTTTTCAGGGATTCAGACAGGTAGGAATATAATCTTATTCAGGTGTTTAAGTCCACTAAGTATATACCATTTTAAGTAGACACCCAATATGTAGAATATGATCTAGCACACATACTGGGGCAGATTGTAGTCCATCCTGCTCCAGACCCTGAAAACACCTAACACAAGGATGGTTGGATCCTCTCTTTCTTCCTTGCTGCTTTTCAGTGACTCAGTATAAAGGGTAAGATGCTGGTCGGTTAAAGAAATAGACGCATTAATAGATTTTCAGAGACTTCAAGAGAATGGAATAGAGTTGTGTTAGGTGTTTTCTTTGGTGTGTCTAAAGTGACAATTTTCTTAACCCCTAAGTGACATTTTTCAGGCTAACACATGGGTTGCAATATTATTTTCCCTACAGTATGGTTGCATAAACATGTGCATGTGGACTGAATATGTACAATAGACTTCACACTGCCTAGGTGGGTACATGGCAGAGTATGCACATACCTGAGCCTAAGTCCTGGGAAAAAAGCGCTGTTGGAGAGGATAGCAACACTTCTATCTTTTAAGCATAGTAACTGAGCAGCTTGGGCACTCACCCAGGATACAAGGCACCAGAGTCTAGGCCCCCTTCACCCAGGGCATATATGTAAAATGCCTTTCTGTAGAATGGTAGTTAGGGCAACGTACTGGGAAATCAGAGAACTGTAGATTCAAATTCCTTCTGGGCAAAGGGAGCCTGGAAACCAGGTCTCTGAATTCCTGAGCAAGTGTCCTCATGATTAGTTTTTGGAGCTAAAATATGGGAAATTGTCCTCCTCTGTTATGGTGGCTAAAACATGTGAGGAGTCTCCTTCATTTCCACCAGTCTAATAACTGCCAGTCATATTTTTTTTCTGGCTACCTTTACTTTTGCAGTTTTCATGGAAGTACAATGAGTGTCACAATGGGCATGTACCTGGCCATTACTATGTATGTACCTAGCTAAGTATGTACCTGGCCAGCATATAACTTACTCAGTCTATGTGCACATTCTTTTACATGCACACTGCAGAGGTAATAGAATTGCAATCTGGGCATAAGTGCCAAAGATGCCACAGATATGGCTATAAAGTCACTTGGGAACATAAAGGGAAGAATTTTGCCCATACCATGTACCTACACACACATGCCATCTAAATGCATGCACACACTCATACATACTCATACACTTATGCTCTGTCTCTCTCTCTATATATGTGTATCTATATATATCTATATACACATACGCGCACACTATGTGAGACAAAGTGAGTATTATATTATATATCTGCACTGTATGTATATGTGTGCATATGGTGCATATGGTGTGCATCACAACAGTATGTACATTAATCAGTGAAGTCATTAGAATAAAAACTATTGATAAAAATACATGTTTTGCTGGAAGCTGAAGTTGAAGAGGCCTTAGTTGTCCAAATAACAGGTTTGTACAATTAATGACTCTCAAACCATATGGGTCAATTGCACTGCCTTGAATGGAATAATTACCTGTAATTTGGTAGCAGGATTGAAGTCTTAAATCCCAGAAAAGATATGAAAATTCTTCCTTTCACCTTTTTGACCTTACTGATGGATGACGTTTGAAGCCTATGGTACTTATTTAAACTAACATTATTAAATGAAAGTTGCTTTTCTCTTCATAATAACAGTAATAATAAATAATAGCTCTTCAAGAAGAATAAATGAAAGAAGAGTCACAGGGCAGATTGTGACAACGAGTTATAATTGCCCTCTTCAGTTCTTTCAGGGACAACATATCAATGCAATGAGCTTGAATGTGGGCTGGATCTCAAACTGATAATTTCATCCTACAGAAGCCAGAAGCATAAGTGACCAGTTTTGTGCCCTGAGAGGTGACAGCACATAGGACAAGGCAGTTATCAGAGGTTTGTTGTTGTGGGGAGCAGGAGGTGGGGTGGTATATAATCAACTTTTTTGCTGCCGATGTGTCTGTCAAGTGGCCATTTCAACACTGATTTTTGGAGGCAAAAAAAAGAAGAGGTGACAATCTCCCCCTCTGAAGCAGCAAATCTTCAGCCACTGCTCCTGCTCCTGCTCCTACCATATGAATCCACTGCTGCTCTGATTTCCTGCTTCTGAAGACAGAGCTAGAGCTCTTTCAGAAAAGGTGTGTGAGTGGGGTGGAGAAGGGGAACAGAAGAGTTGGCTAATTTCCAGCTCCATTTGAACACCTCCTTGATAGGTAGCAAGCAGGGCTCATACCTCACTTGTTCACTTATCATTATGCTCCTGACAGGAGCTAATTCATACGACTATAAGAATGGCTAAGCTTGTTTTCAGATTATGACCAATTATTTCTATACAAAAAAAATATATTTTTTTCTTTATTCTTCTTACATTGTCTCCTTCTTCAATCTGTCCCTCTGTCACAACTCTAGCTTATTAGTTTTGCTTTTTGTTTGTGCCTACATAGCTTTGCTTTGCGCTGCTCTTTGATACAAGCTTTTATCATGTTACTCTTATATAAATCATAAGGGAAAGAAATGAAAAAGATTAAGTCACCTTTAGGAATGTTAAATTTGCAGACAGACGTGTCAATTTTTGCCCAATCTAGCCACAGAAAGTAGTCTATAATCATGACCAAACACAAATGCACGACTTCAGACAGCTTCAGAAATGGACAATCAGGTGAAAATCTGACCCCTCACTGCATGAGGTATCAGATAAAGATTTTCAAAATGTAGTATCTTCTGTAATTTGTATCTGAAGGTCCACCCAGCCTGCCACTGTTTTCAGAATGGGATGGGGGGAAAGGGAGTGGTGGGAGTTCAGTCTGGAGTTTTTTCACCTACCCCACCCTTCAGCTCCAGCTAGGGAGCCCCAAGAAGGAACAACTTCAGTCTGGGGGGGGTTCAACCCCCTCTGGATGATGAGGCAGGTGTATTGTAGCCCCCACTTCAAGGTGGGGGATCTCCAATTCACCCATGCCACTCCTCAGCACCAGCTGGGGAGTCCCAAGAACAAGCTCCCTCCACTGCCTTTCCCCCCTGCCATTCTGAAAACAGCGAGCACTGGCAGAGAGCCCCGGCCATTGCTATGGGAACCTGGCTGCAGGCACCAGTGGCAGCTAGTTCCCCCTCACCACTGAAGCCAACAATGAACTTCTGTTTGGTCTGGGGTAACATAACTCAGAATGCTTTGCAAAAATTATTCTGGGTTTCTGCTGGCAGCTTCACTTCCGTCTGTACCCTAATGCTCAAGACTTATCTTCAATTATGTGTATACCTTTAATTGCATTATCTTTTTCCATTACCTTGCAAATTATTAATCTGATATATATGAGTTCACATTAGTGCAAAACCATTATGCTTTATGGATTTTTTATCTGAGACTCAGCGATGTGTAAGTAATAAATTGGGGTGCCTATACAAAAGTGTTGAGGCTGCTCTCATGCACTAGAATTCCAGAACATCGGGGAAGACTCAATTAATCAAATCTGCTGGAACGTGGCAATTACCATGCTGCAGCAGTCTTTTGAATCTCATGTATCAATGTTCCTATACCTAAAAATGGTGGCAGAGGCACTTGAACTAAAGCTCATTGAACAAGCACCCCCACCACCATTTTTAAGCATGATACAAGAGATGACACAAGAACGTTGATACAAGAGATGTGATGGTGCTTTAATTACAGTGGGTATGGGAACCACTCTAATTAAAGTACCACCCTTCATACCTCCGGAGCAAGTGTAAAAGCACCCTTATGAACTAACTTTAGCTGCAAATACTTACAAACTATGGTATGAAATTGTATCCAAAATTCACAGCTATAGTCCATCTATAATGAAGATACATATATCAGCAAAAATAAATATTTTATATATGAGAATTCTCCCACAACTTTTTATTATTAAATAGCATACAATTATTATCATTTTCATATGTGGGTGACTGGACTCTATTTAATATGAGCATATGGATCACTAATGTGTGTACAAGGTAATATTTCAAAAAATTCCCTTAGCCAGTTATAACAGCTGTTTTTCTGGGTGTACCATGTACACATTTACATGTACAGGTCCCTTCCAGCTGCTAACATCTATGAATCAGTGTTTCTAAAGAGAATGTGGATGAGCCATTTAGAAAAGCTAGGATGAGGATGTATTAAAAGACAAAATCAATTGTTGTATCCTGTCTTTAGCTTGGGATTATTTAGCACATCAGTGAAGCCTCCACAAAATTAAATAAAAAAAATTCAAGCAGTGGAAGTTAAGTTGTATATTTATATTATTCAATGAACTCATTTTCTTTTTCATTTTTCTGGAAATATAAAAAAGAAATATATTGATTTTTCTAAAGGATTCTGGCAGCTTAATTCTTGGTTTTATGCTAAGTATTCAAGCAATGCCTTGTGTTCTGAAGGATTTGATGATGAATAGTATGAATGCTGTGTGCCTCTGCTGGTGGGGGGGTGGGCATAGTGAGCTCCATCAGACTGTGGCAGTGCAGTTGGCAGCAGAAGCATGGCAGCAGTAAGCATGAAGCTGCCACAGGCACTGTCGGCAGTGGGAGACAAGGGTTGGGGCAAGCACTGACCAGTGGTCAGCGACCACCCACAGATGCCGCCAGCAGTGATGGCAGTGGCCAGCGGCAATAAACACAGACAGCAGTGGTGGCAGCAGGGGGGTTGGCAAGTGGCAGTGCTGGCGATACCCACAGGCACCACCAGCAGTGTTGGTGGAGCCTTTTCACGGGGGGTGCAGCACCATGCTCAGGGGATGCACCTGCACCCATTGCCAATGGTGAATAACAAATCATTGCCAATGACGAATAACAAATCTCCAAAAAAACCAGTAGCTCAGTGAAAATGTGAGAAAAAACATATTGTGTAAATAGCACAATAGACAACAGTGGGTTGGGTTTGGGGCCTTTTTTTATTCCCCATCTGGAATATATCATATATCATCTTTATTCAATTAACCAAATTAATAAGTCCTTCGTATAATGCTATATAAGTTAAATCCAACTTGAATTTGTGGGCATTTTTAATCAGAACTTCTAAGTTTCCCCCATTAAATCCATGAAGTTTCAAAATGGATTTTTTGATCATCAGAATCACTAGCTGTTCATTTAAATATGCATTGTACATACAGTTATTCAATTGAATACATAAATGATTTCCTCACAGTTTATACACTTAGATCTGTTGCAAACTTTGCCTGTACTATTAAAAGAGCCTGCTGACAATCTGGCCATGGTACTGTATTCTAATAATATGATGTTTCAATTGCTAAGTGGCATTACAATTATATTGTTTGTTCATGTATCCCATTTTGAGCCTTGAGGTAAAGATCATTACATTCTGTAAGGCCCCTCTTTTGGGAAACTGAGCAATCCTGTAGTACTGCTGTCCCCTTAGAAAGAGAGCAACCTTGGGAAGGTCAGGAATACATAAAATTTAGCTGAGCTGTGACTCTAAACTTCTTCTATTAACTGCCTAAACTTCAGTCATAGTGTCTTTGGACATGAGAGACATGAGTTTGTCTTCTCTGAAAGTGATGTTTCAGCAATAGTTTCCCCAGGTATCCAACCTTCCAATTTCTGTTGAAACTTTTTGGCACAAATTGCACATGACATGGGATATATTTTGTGGATCAATGTACAATGCTGTGAGGTTGATGACTTTAACATTTCACTTTGTGACTCCAATTGAGTGGGTAATAAGAATGACAGTGTCTGAAAGTGAAAACAAGTGAGACTGGAAATTTCTGTACATTTTTTGCGGTCAGCTAGCAGTGAAAGAGACTATTTCCCCCAGGTTTTCAGTTGGGTGCTGTGATGGGTGGTTTCCCATTGACTCTAGGCAAAACAATACTCATTGTGGCTATTCTCTTCTCAGATGCATCTCCTACCTTTTCACTTTTGCTTCCTTCAGAATAACTCGCCCTCTTATTCTTTTCCCACATTTGTTTTTTTCTCACTCACCCTTCTTTTTTAGTTACCTCTTTTTCAAAACCTGTCCCTTTCCCTATTTCTCTTTCCCCCAAAACTCCTCCCCCTTTGGATGCTCCATTTCTATTTCTGATATGGATGTTCTTCCTTTTTGAGCATTTTAAGCAAAGGTGATTCATGAATTTCATACATATTGGTAGGCGGTGTTGTTCTGTTCAGGAACGGTATTAGTATTGTATTTGTATTTCTTTGTAATGCTTAGAAGAAACTCTCACTAGTCAAGGGTGCAGACAGGTTTCATTATGAAGCCTTTTTTATCACTTCTTTTTCTCTGGGCATGAAAAATTCATTTGACCAGGAAATTGTCATGTTTTGTTTAAGAGCACCAATATCAAAATGCATAATCCCAGTCACAGTATGTGTGAATGGCTTTCAGTATGCTTCACACTTTCATGGTGCCCATTACATTTTGGAAAACTCTGAATCCATTGTGCAAACTTAAATTCTCTTCCCTGGCTGCATTTAATCATGTGTTGCAGCCTACATTGTATTAATTCCTCAGGATTTTATTGTTCCAAACCTTGTATGTCTACAGGTGATTACTTTATGGAGGATTGTAGGATTCTACTTAAAATACCTGGTTAACAATTTTGGTCATTGCCCAGCTAAGTGAAAATTCTATCCTAAAACAGTCCAATTTCATGCTTTTGAGATTATTTTCCATTGCAGATTATAACTGAAACCTGTATAAGAGAGGTGCACATGTTAACAATGGAGCTGAAAAAAGAAATGCTCTTGTCATGTGGTGAAACAGAAAGGAAAGCATGAATTGTTCTTATCCTGTATTTTCAGGCACAGGGCTTTTTGTCCTTTTTTAGGATTCCCAAGGTAGAGAAAGCCTATCTTTCTTCTAATGCAGTTTTCAGTTTTAAAAATGTCTGAAAGTTTATGCTACTTGGCATGTAAGATAACTACCTAAACCGAGTCCCTGAGGACTGACAGAAAGCTTTTTAATAGCTTCACCATTCAGTAAAGCTGACTACTACAGAAGGAACGATGGTCAAAATGGAAATAATTTGTATGCTTGGTCTTACAACATGCTAAGCCAGCAATGGGAGACAAGGTGCTTGATCTAACAGTCACTAGATAGTGTTTTCATCTGGTGACAGACCATTCTTATTGGACAACTACAAATCTGGAACTTGTTTTCCCTGCTACTCTGACAAACCTTGGATTTGTTGCCTAGCAGAGCCTGGGACCCCACTTTTTCCAAGTACTTTCTGTAGAATAAGTGACTAGATAGATAGCTTGCACAAATTTTTAACAATATCTCATGTAATAATAATGCTATTGCATGGTATCTATTATTTGGTGTGTTTGAACAATACACAGGCTTCATGTGAGTTTGCAGTATTTTGAAATATTGGGCCCTAAATATATATTTGGACCTCTGAGCTGGAACATCTTTTTTAATACGAATCCAGTTCTTAGTTTATCATTTTTCAGACCCTCAAATTAGTGTAATTTTCTATTCTAGACTGTAATAGTAACACCTGAGACATCAGTAAAAATCTTCAAATCATTTTAGAAAAGTAATTAATTCCTCCAAAATATTGTGATGAGAATGTATTATATTCATTTCACATATAGTTACTTTTAAAGCATTTTTCTGCTTCTACCTTATACAGCAAACTGTAGAGATGATTTTTTATAGATAATACTACAGTGACTTCCCTTTCACTGTATCCAAGCCCTAATGCCAATGAATAGCAGCTCAATCTTTCACTCTCAGAGAAAACGGGTTAAATTCCCTGAAGCATATTAATAATGATTCAAGCTATATATGCTTAGCACATCAGTTGTATTACACATGTTGTAAATTTTGTCTAGAAGACAGGACATTTTAAAATCATTGGCAAGATAATAAATAGCAAATGAATCATTCATCTTTCTTGGAGGTCTAAAATATTGGTGAGACGTTGATATGTCATTCTGAAATGCAGTCACTTTCAAAGGAACAAGAAGATATTTTAATTTTATTTTAGTGGCCAATGTCTGATAGACTGAAAGTGCATTGTATGCTATTATGCTCTGTTGAAAATTGACCTGCCACTTTATTTGGTGTAGCTACTTTGTCTAGTTCATTAATACATTTGGGGAGGAGGTGGGGTACATTCTTACAGCGGATCACTCCATTTCTTCCACCTTTTGTTCAGATATTTACTACCATTTTGAACTATCTTTAGTATAACTTGGTTTCACTAATATTGCCTAGAGCTGATTTGAAATCAATGTTATTGAGAAAAATGGATTTGTTAAAGTCAAGAGAGCCTCTTCTCAGAATGCCAATTGCTTCCTAACTAGAGTATGTGGAATCCTGACTCAAGTCCTGCTCCTGAAGAGGAAACAGTACAGACTTTAAGCTAGTGAATTTACCAATAACCAGCATGTTGCTATTTTTTTTTTTTACAATATTTATAGCAAAGTGTTTTCAAATTAGAATTCACGTAGCCCAAGAAAAATTAAACTGTTCATATCTGCCTCTGTTTTAAACACAAAAAGATCAGACATTTAGGGTTTCAAGCTGAGCATCTGAACTTAATGGAAATTTTTTACTTTTCTCTCCCCACAGAGAGAAAAGTAACTATCCAACTTCACAGTAATGTTGCAAACTACAATTAATTTCAGTTTGGTAAATATTAAGATACTTTCAGGACAGGTGCTATCCAAAAGCCCTTTGGGAAAATGTAGTGGAGAGCAAGGTCTCTTGTAGTCAAGGTCGAGAATTAGTTTGTATCTCAAGATCGTTTCTTTCTAAGTGCCTTGCATTCTCCATCTTTCTTGCTTTGTCTTAAAATTCACTGTGTCTCATTGGGGCACTAAGCAATTCAAGTAGTACACATTTGTAACTTTATAAGCAATAGGTTTGCTTAAGAAAGCATTTTATAACATGTAAGTTGTTTTACATTTTCCCCCACATCATGTGCTCAAATCCTGAGTCTGGTTCTTTCCAAATAGATCTCAGTTGTTTAAGTGTTGCCTCACTTCATAGTTATGGACAGCACAAACTGCCTCTCCTGCAGATCAGATGACAGAAATGGAAGAAAGAAATACACTGAAGAAGTTGTTTAGAGTTAAATTAATAAAGGAGATGGAACTAAAGAGAATGAAATGTGCATGTACAAAGTACTAGCTACTGTTCAGCCAAGAAATGTTCCAGGAAGGTTGCTTTCACAGTAGCTGAGTGGCTCAAGGGGTTATGCTGTTTCCATGGAGCCTATGGTGCCCAGTACAACCAGTTCCAGAAGAAATCTGAGTGACCAGCTGTTTGGTTTAACAGAGATTTTATACTATTGGAAATGTAACCTGCAAAGAACCGTTAATTTGGAAGGAGCACTCACTTTTTTTTTTCTAGTGTAATAGGCCTTTTCCTCCAAGGTGGCTTTGGCTCCCAGGTGGATGACCCAGACTTATTTGGCTTCCCAGGGCACTATCCTGTACTTTCCTTCCAGGCCTTCATTTTATTTATAATATTTAGGAGGCAGCCCACAGTTTATTAGAGTGGCACCTCAAATACCTTTTTACCCTTCTCATCATTAAACTACCTGTGTCTGGACCAATCAATAACAGGCTCCATTTCTCTGGAGCCTGTTTCTGTTCTCAATCTGGCTCAGCTCCACTCTCAGGCATCTTGCCCCTGAGCTGGGCCTGTTGCCCCCAATTGGCTCCCACAGGGCTAGAGCCCTCAAATCAACAAAAAAGCATCCTCATATCAGAGACCCTCAGTGGCCTCCGAAGTCCCCCGCTAGCTACCCCATGAGTCCTGGCTAAACAAATATGAACAATCCCTAACAAAAATGTGGTAGCTCTCCAGGATGCCTTTCCTCAAGCCACCCTCCTTCTATTGCTGGCTGTCTCCAGTCTTCAATGAATATGAGCTTATTCACCATACAATATCTCTTTGAAGTCCTTTCTCAGGCCTGTCCTTCTTTTCCTGATGTCTGGTCCGGATGAGCTGCTCTGTTCCAGAGTCTTCCTTATATCACTCATTGGCTCTGCCCTTTCTGCACTCCCCATTCCATGGTGGGGCACAGTGGTTTTTCCTTTACATAATTAGCAGCTTGCATCTTGTAGCAATCTGTGACTTGCATTTTTTTGCACATAACAGGTATAAGGAACCCACTATCCATCCGGTTGAGCAGAATTTAAGGACTATGTCCTTTTCAGTAGATCTGAGCCCCTCTCCTGACCCTATCCTGTGATACAGATGGATATGCAGAACCTATTTCCCATTAAGTAGGTAAGATTTGAAGTAAAGAACTCATTATCTAGTCTTACCTGCATTGGATACAGGCACTTCTCACAGTCCCACCACTTACCCAACCTGCCATAACCCTTCCAAGTTACTAGGGATATAGAGAGATAAGGAGGTGGATGAAGTGTATGTGTGTTTAGGGGAGGCAGCTGGTATATCTGAGGGAGCTCAAGACAATATGCATAATGGCATTGTTGGAATAGCTAGAACAGTGGTGACAGATTATGAATATTTAAGAAAAATATGGGGGGATATTGATTAGTGAGGAGATAGACTGTGTGAAATTTTGACAGATGAATGATGAGTGGAGGAGAAGCTGGTACACCTCTATCATTCCTGCCATAGCTCTATGGCCTCCATTACTGTAGATCCTGAGTACCTCTTCATCTCTAGTGTATTTATACACTATACTGATCATCTCTGATGTAAGGAAAAGTTATCATTCCTATTTTTAAAGAGGGCGATCTAAGATACAGTGCATATGTCTGTACTATACTGCAGAGTGCTCACATAGACAGACTCAAGTTAGGTATGAATTAGCTAACTGGCTATCAATGGTAACAGGCATGGGCAGGCATTACATTTCTAGTGTGAGAATCACCACTCTCTGACTAGAAACCACAAGCATACAGACGTTCATGCATTTTTCTTGTGGAGAAAAAATGGTGGATCCATGAGAAGGATCTTTTACTTTCAACCAGGAAGATCTCGCTCCCATGAGACTTTCCTTCTATAGGACAAATACCTATACATTTCCCCTTGTGTAAGAAGCCTCTGCACAGCCTAGCATGGATGGCTTCTCTCTCCACCCCACAGCTTCAGGGACTAACTGTGCATCGTTATATTCTGGGGATCTCATGGTCTGCCTACAATGTTGAAGGGCTCCACAGGGACACCATTTTTGAGGCAGTGGTTTATCCTGTTGCCCAGAGGAAGATCCTGCCTGACCCAGCTGGACCTGACCCAACTGACTACCCATGAACCATGGCAGATCTAGCTCATTCTTCCTTCTCCACTGCTTATGCCTGGTCTACTAACTGAATCCTGGAAGAGATAATAGATCTCTTCACCATCCGGAGGAAGGAGCAGAATTAACATACCACAACAACAAGGTGTTCCAGGAGATCACTATATACATATGGGCAGCAGTTTTCAGAGACCCTAGGCAGCTGCACCGGTCTTGAACCTCTGGCTGACAAGCTCTCTTCCAGCTAATGAACAGGCTGGATTCCTGATTGTGCTCCCAGCAGTCAAACTATCCATTTCATCCTAGCAGTTGCAGATGACACAAGGCCAGCTACAAGTTCTGACTCAGGTCTACTTTGGTATGCCTTCTGGTTTTTGACCCCAGTTTAAGTTTGCTCTTGGATTCTGGTTTTGGATTCCCCTTTGGATCAGTTTCCTGATTTCTTGACTATGCCTGATCCTGTTCTTGGATTTTGCCTTGAGAATTGTCCTGTGAATCTAGTAATTCAGCATCTGATTCTCAGTCCCTGACCCTGGCCTATGTTTTGAACTCTGCCCCTGGATTTCCCACTGGATCTGGCAATTTAGCTCCCAAGCCCTGATTCGGCCCTTGGCTGTTGCTTTCCTTCTGTGAGTTAAACAGTAATCCAGACCAGCTACAACTTAGTCCCTTACATCAGTAAAAGGATTTGATTCTTCAATAAGGTCTGCAGCAAGAACTGGACCTCTGGAGACACCTAGCAGACAGTGTTTTTACGCAGAGCTGTTTCACAGTCTAAAGGAGGACAGAGATGTGTATTCCAATTACCCCTTTGATATCTGTGTGTTGAGGTAGTGTGAGCAATAGCAAGGTGCTCCAACAAAGCAGAAGAGGAAAGAGAGTCCTGGAGGCCCAGCTTCAGCTGTGACACAGCTTGAAGTGGAGGAAGACAAGATATCCTTTACATATTCTCAATCCAGGTTCTGGATGTGGAGGGAAAGAACATGAGGAACAGTTTTGACAACACCACAGTCAAGACTCTAGATGTGGATAATAATGCCAGGCCAACAATATTGTGGATGGTTGTAGGAACAGTACCTATTTCCCTAATTATTTCAATCTCTGAAGATTGTGGTGAAGCAACGTGCCCAGAGACTCCCTTTACCACTCTCTGCCATGTGTTCTTTTTTTTGATGGGCACCTCACCTTAACACTGACTTAGTAAACTGTCCTCACTCATCCCGTCACAGTGGTGAGGGGGACTCATCCAGACCCCAGCCTAAGATTCCACAGTCCACTGAGTGGACATGCTGGGGACATGGGAACAGAGGAACCCTCATAGGCATTAGGCCTGTGCAAGTAGGCAGCTATATCGATCCAGCTTCAAACCGGGCTGCTTTGAATGCCAGCTATCTGATCCGGAGCTCCAAATCGGTTTCCCGCTTCGATCCAGCTGAAGTGGCTCTGAAGCTTTGGAGCCACCTTGGGCATCTGGCCCTAGGGTATAATGGAGAATCAACAAAATATCTATAACTTTGTTGTTTTTTGTCTTATTTGGGTGAAACTTGCAGGAGTGGTATCCTCTGCTGAGAACATTAAGCTTGCCAAGTTTCAAGGAGATAGGTGCAGGGGTTTGAGGGAAACTAGTTAATTAGCTAACAAGTTAATTAGGAAGGACTAACACCTACAAAATCACAGACTAAGGAGAGGATCCAAACCACAGTCCAAAGCCCTGCACAGACCTAATAGGCACCCCCCAGGACAGGGGCTATGGTAGTCTGAGGCTCAGATGCAGTGGCTGGTGCTGACAGGTGGCCCATGGCCTGCTGTGCCTGTGTCAGATGATGGTAGTAGGGTGGATTTCTCACAGTGTACCCAGCTATCTCTCCAGTGCAAACAGGGGCTGACTTATGGGTGTCCATGCAGCTACATCCCCTCAACCAAAGGGACTGTCCTAGAATATGATGTACCTGTTGGGGTGTGTGACTGTGCCACACCCTTGGGTGGGCAGAGCACAGGGACCATGGTGATAATAGCTGTGGATTAATTCAATTGCTATGCATTCATTGGGTGTTCCCCCTGAGATTGTCCAAGTATAAGTGGTTTGCCTTGCTTGTAGACTTTTGCTCTGTAGGGTTCTTCTCAGCAAGCCCACACAAATGAAGCAGAGTGGTTTGCTTGTTTAAACAAACTAAATAAAATTCTGTTGCCTTTGTTCTGGACACTGTGTCTCTGGCCAAAGAGCATTTGAAGGCAAGGAGCCAGGGATCTAGGGCACGTGTGCATAGACAGTAGGTTCCCTTACAGGACTACAAGGAGGCTGTGTCTGCAAATATGGAACTGGACCGTTCACCCCCATACAGTCCTCTCACAGGGGCACTGATATATGGTTCACCCACTTGTCCTCCACCTACAGGCAGAAATCCCTAGTGTTTATGGAGGAATTAGAGAATTAGGGCATGGGGCATTTGTCTTCCTCTCTCCTGCGCTTGCTTTCCAGAGGCCACTGCCGCACTGACACACTCTTGGTTACCTATCCACCCTGGCCTTTTCTGACCTCCTCTATACTACCCTCTTACAATCACTCCCACCCTTCCCTTCAGTTGATATTTTAACAAAAGGGAAAGATATACTATTTAAAGAAAGATCAAAGTTTTATTTAATAGCAAAAACTATTTTTTGTACATAGAACAAGGAAATGGATTCATGAATTGTCCTTGCCCTCTACTCCTGTCCAGATAGCTACTGCCCCATATACCAGCCCACCAGGAGGTGTTCTGCCAAGACCTCTCTCCCCATGGTTCCCTAACAGTTGGCTCATCTTTGGGGCTGATTCTGTATCAGAGCCATGTTGTGGCCAGGCTCCATGTGCTGTGTTTCTTCTGCCTTGGTGTCATGAAATGTTTTTCTCCTGGCCTTGCAGATGTTGTAGAGGATACAGCCGGTAGTAATGAAGTACCCCTCAGTCATATCCAGGTATACACACAGGCCTTCTAGCATGTCCTGATGTACCCAATTTGTGCTCAATGGTTATACATCAATTGTTGAGTTGTGGGGGAAGGGTGCTTTAATTAGAATGGCTCTCAGTATCCACTCTTGGTACATACCCTAATTAAAGCACTCACAGCATCTCATGTATTTAAAATCCCTGCACTTCAAAATGGTGGCAGGGGTGTTTTAACTAAAGCTTGTTCAACAAATTTTACATAAAAACCCTGCTGCCATTTTGAAGTGTGGGAACACTAAACACATGTGAAGCCAAGGCTGCTGGATCATGGTAATTAATTGAGTCTGTTCCAACATGTGCTAATTAGCATGTATCAGAGCAGATGTCCAGCAGTTGTGTAGGTGTCTTATGCTTTCTGCTGAACACAGTGCTTTTTGTGTGGTTGTCATGCTTACAGAATGCCTACTGGTTGGACTGCTAGGGAACTAAGGCAGTCCTACTCAGATTTCATTGGTATACATTGGATTTGCCCACCTGTATTCCTTTCATTTGTCTAGCAGGGACAGTAGGACTCCTATATATGCCCACTTGGAACAACAGTCTATAAGCTGCTTGACTGACTTGATTCAGAGTACCGGTTGCCCTACTCTAAAAATTCAGTTCTTGGTTCCCAGTTTTCTGACCTTGGCTTGTCCCCTGATTGTATGACGCCACTCCCAAACTGCATCTGTTAATATTGGGCCTGACTTCTGGTAGCACAATAGTTTGTGAATCTTTAAGCAGGATATAGGTACAATAATTCTCAGCTTAGCCAATTTAGCATGCACATTAAGAAGAACTTTTTGCCCTTAAGTCAGTTTTCTGGTGAAACTTGCATTCAAATGTGCTACAAAAATTTCCCATTATTTGTGCATGAGAAAAAAATTACTGGGAGGCATGAAGAAGTATTCAAGTGTTCAGCCCCTGCCTACCCCGGACCACATGTAAACAGGCCATAGTGTCCATGGCCTGTTTTTTGGAACTCTTGACCATGAGGAAGTTCAAACCCATATGTCAGACTGTCTTAACATTAATGCTATGAAGAACTGCTGCCCTCCCCCTCTCCCTCTTTTCCACCTCTGGGGAACAGCTGGGACCCAACCAGATAACATCTTGGCTACCCTCATGAATAATGAGGGTATGTGAATATGAATAAGTAGGTTAGCCTTGCCAACCTACAGGCCCTACAAAGCTGGTAGGCCTCCCTGGGCAAGGGATCTTCCCTGGGGATGAGATAGGGCAGTTAGGGGAGGGTAGAAAGAGGTTTCTTGCATCTAGAACTAAATGTTGATACAATGGTATGTTTGGGTAAGTTTGAGGTAGAGTTTTCTTGTGTGGGGCTTTAAGTAGAGGGACTGTGGTTGGGAAAGGTGGGGGGATTGGAGTTCTTGGTGTTTATAGTGTTGGGGGAATCCTTTCCATGGGTTGTTGATTTACTTTAAGCTGCTCTGAGCCTTTCATATAGGGAAGGACATAAGTCCATAATAAATTAATTAATCAGAGTTGTGGGGGAGGGGAAGGGGTAAAACAGCAGGGGTGGGAAAGTACTCTCTAACCCTCCTGATAAAGTTGGGCCTCTGTGTAGAACAGAAAGAAAAATTCAAAGAGATAAAACAAAATGCATAGGTTCATTAGCTAAATCTGTAGTATTTTGTCATATGGGTTATGCATACCAGTTTCATATACACATGAAGGTAGGTGCCTAAACCTAGAAGAGAGGCAAAAATGCAGCTATTTCTTTGGCACTGGCTATTGGTTACTTTAGCTGTTCCCTTCTTACCTCTTAAATATTCTGGTTATTTTAGGTTCCTGTATCTAGCAATGAAATTCATACATCCAGATTAGAAGTCTAAATTCCTTATACAGTGAACAGGGAAAATCTGGAGTCTAGACATGTGGTTCATAACAAGAAGCATATTGAATGAGGAGATACCAAAGATAGTTATTCCGAAATGACAAAAAGAGGCTTGTTCATTAGTTCATCACCATCTAACCTGTGTTCATCTTCTGTACTTCATAGCCTCATTTAGTAAACAATGGGAGTCTTGTTGAAATAAGAATATGTAATGTCATTAAAATCTAAAGTTGTACAGTAAAGCATACCTAGAAGGGAGGGCGCAGAGGTACTTGATTGATGAAGTATATCTGATACGGATATAAGGCTTCAGCAGTGACCTTGGAAAAAAAAGGAGTAAGTCTCAAGAGCTTCATTGTGAAGCTGTTGCCTGCCAGTTGTCAGATGAACTGGAAAAGGATACAAACCATGTTGAGTCAGATCATGACTTCTGACTTGAGGAGGACAGGAGGGATAAGAGCCATGATCATCAAGGTGAAGAAGTGGTAAACATCTATTCTGGGCTATCTGAAGTCAAAGTGCCACTTCTGTAAATGGCAAGCCCTCCCAAAGCTTAAAGGACAAGCTCTGTAGTAACAGCAAGCATGCAGCATAATCTGTATTCTGTCCTCTGCTTTTTAGGGACATGCCAGACACTAAGGCACAAAAAGCACGCTGGAATTTCTGCTCTC
Source organism: Caiman crocodilus (assembly GCA_030014935.1). Taxonomy (NCBI): domain Eukaryota; kingdom Metazoa; phylum Chordata; order Crocodylia; family Alligatoridae; genus Caiman; species Caiman crocodilus. Next base: position 36,338,962 of record JAGPOW010003642.1, read on the forward strand.
CAAACTACTAACCGCAGAGCACCTTCATAGCTTGGCCTCTGGTTCATTTTGAAGGATTTAAGCAGGAAGGATTGAAGGATTTATACAGCTGCACAATACTGAAGAACTTCCAAGTGGAAGTGCTTTGTACTGGAGTAGGAGTTAAAGTGCTTCAAAGAACAGCTGTGCTATTGCTCTTTTAACATACCATTTTCTGTATAACATCTACAAGATGGCCAGGATATATCATAGAAGTAAGTAAAACTTCTATTCTGTACTTGAATATAATTTTTTTGTAAAATAATTCAGGATGCTAAATCTGTTATACTTTTGTATGTTGTACATTTGTATAGTACACATTTGGGGAAGGAGATTTGGGATAACTATTTTTATCTATTTTGTACATATAAAAGTAAGTTTGGGGCTTTTTTTTTTACTTCCATCTGAACAGTGGATAAAGGTGTCTCATAGTGCTTCTTGAAACAGTCTTTCTTATAAAAACAAAACAAAACAAAACAAAACAAAACAAAACTGCTTGTTTAAGACATCTTTTTTTGTTTCCTAAAATAGATAGTGCCAGATTTAAGGAAATTAAGTACTACCAACTTGACCTCCAATTCACTCAGCCAGCATGAGCCAAAGGATGCCGCTCTTGGATCCTATCAAGTGGGCAAGTAATTAGAGCTGCAGTGAGGAGCTTAGACTTCATTGTGATATGGGAAGAGAAGAGGAGGACAACTGCAACTACAGTGAAGGGACGAGTAGAATCAGGCCATTTTTGAGAGATTTGTGGTGCAGATGGTGGCACAGGGACATCAGCAGGACTGGCTCCAGGCCAAGATCAAGATAAAGTTCCTGAAATCTGTCTATGTGAAGGGCAGGGAAGCCAATAGGGTGTCTGGGGCAGCCAGGACCCTAATTCCCTTCCATGAAGAGCTGGCAGACTTCCTCGAGAAGGTCACACTATGGCTCCTTCCCATACAGACCAGTATGCTGTGACCAGCAAGAGGGAGACAGCAGTGAGGCTGCCTCCTCCCAGAAGTTGCCTGCTTCCTTCCAAGGAAGGTCCAAGGATCCAGTGTATTCTGAGCCCCATTGCTGACTCAGAACTCAGGGCTTTACAGAGCCCAGCTAAGTCTGTAGCTAGCTGGGGTTGGGGATGGGAGAAGGGACTTGGGAACCTGCAAACAGCCCAAGCAATGTAAAAGTGCTGGCTGCACTCTCCAGTCAGCTCCAATCCCTTGCTTTCTTGCCTCCTCCTCTCTCTTATGAGATGCTTCCCCTCCAACAGAGGAATAATATAAAAGTGCCACTCTTGTGTTTAATATAAGGAAAGCAACATAGTTATAGAATTGTGCCTTTAGATAAGGTAGCCAAGAGGGCCCTTACCATGGTGGAATTGCACTTTCATCTTGCTGGCCCTGTGAAAGTGTCCAGGCACAGCAAGGCAAGCAAAATTTACCCCTCATACTATCCTAAAACATGTAGAATTTTGAAGTTTGGATGTGAATGCAATACTGTTGAGGCACCTGTCAGCATTTGTGTGGGACTGACTGAATGGCTGAATGCACATAAGGCCAACATACAGGGTTGAGCCAGACCACTGGAAATAGTCCCAAGAGCATTTCTTCTTTCTGCTTCTTGTCCCAGTCCCCATGAAATCCTATGGTAAGAAGAGTGACCTCTGCATCTAGCTGTGAAGATGGTGCCACATGGCCTCAAATGGGCAATCTGAGTCAGAGGATGTCCTGTAGCTGAGAGTGAAAAAGGGAGCACTGTGATCAGTTTCTTGATGACACCACAGACTTGTCTGAGTGCTGAGCAGGGACTGCTGAGAGCTGGCTTTCTGTCTATGGGGTCAGGCAGGAAGAGACAGTGCCTATTCTAAAGGCTCTTCAGCAGTCTTTTCAGGCTTAGAAGGACATCCTGGGTGTCTGAAGGTATATATGTGTGGAAGTCCTTTCTGCCACCAATAAGATAGCCACTGCTGTAGAGACAGCAATTACTGTCACAGCCACAGTGTTGCTTGCAGGCATACCAAAAAAAAAATGGTGCTTTAAATAAAATTGGTGCATTCCTGCACCAAGCCCTGTGCATGCCCAGAAGAGATAAACTTTAGTTGGACCTGACTCACCTGACATCTGTATAGATCAGGCACTTTAGTGGAGCCTTTTTGTGTAGGGGCCGAGAAATGCTGGCAGAATGGGGCCGCTGATGGAGCGGAATTGAGGTGCTGGAGATGCAGCGGTTGCAACAAAAAAACTTTACTTACAGTCTGTATACACTGTAGGCACGTTCCTTGAAGTTACAAAACTTAAACAGGAAACAGGCACACTGATGCTCATACTCACGCAGGGTATGGGCCGTCAGATAATTCTGGCGGGGAGTCGTTGTCGGTTGATCAGGCCTCCTTCGTGGCTTGGAAACGCATACAGGGATCTCTTCTCATGCGTATCCAAGCACTCCTCCAATTTGGGCGGGCATCGCCCAAGCCTTTTATTCGGTCAGCAAGCCAATTGCCAACCAACATGTGTACGTAATTTACTGTGAGCCAATCGTAAGCATGCACTCGATGGTGCAGCTGCAAGGTTTTGACAGGCTCTGATCTTGCACCGAGACTTTTTCCTGCATTGCAAGGGAAATCCCTGCACCCATGCTTGCAATGTACTTAACACAGCTGTGCCGAGGCATCTCTTAACTGTTCTATACTTGCATTTTGGTGCTTTTATCTAAAGGCTAATTGAATCAACTTTAGCTAAAATTGCCAAAAGGCCCTGCTGAAAGGCCTGAACTCTACAGACGCTGCAGAGCGTAAAGCTCTTTTTTTTCTTAAACATCTGCAAGCAGCCATTAAAATGACAACTACTGCCATGGTAATGGTTATAGAGAAGGTGGCTAATGGTGTGGCCACTGCAGATACTGCAGATACCATAGATTCATAGATTGTAAGGCTGGACAAAGCCATAGAAGACCATCAGGTCCAGCTCCCTGCACCAAACAGGGAAGATAACTGGGGGTCAGGTGCTCTCAGCAAGGTGACTGTCTAATCTCCTCTTGAAGATTTCCAGAGTAGGTGATTGCACCACCTCTGGAGGCATGGCCATGCCAAGGGGGGGGGGGGGGCTGAATTGGGGCAACTGCCCTGAGCCCCACACCTTGTGGGGCCCTGTGGAGCTGAGTGGAGCAGCATGGCAACTCTGCGCTGCCACCAATTTCATGTCCATTTGCTCGGCAGCCCTCCCCTCCACACCCCCACTGAATCCACTGATGGCTTCCTTGTGTCCAGGGGTGGAGCCCCTGCACAGGCTGATTTGCCCTGGGCTCTGTACCCTGCTTGGGTTGTCTTTCTCTGAAGGGAACTTATTATACAGTCTGAACACCCTGACTGTGAAGAAGTTTTTCCTAACATTAAGCCTGAATCAATCTTCCAAGAGTTTGTGGCCATTACTCCTGGTTTTCCCCTCAGGTGCCCTGGTGAAGAATTACTCACAGAACCCTTGATGTACTCCCCTAATGCAGCAGTAAACTGCTACCAGGTCACCTCTCAGCCTTCTTTTCCTCATGCCAAAGAGTCCTAGATCCCTCAGCTTCTCCTCATATGGCTTGCCAGGCAAGTCTCTAATCATATGGGTGGCCTTTTTCTGGACAGTCTCAAGCTTGCCAGGTCCTTGTTGAACTGTGGTGCCCAGAACTGGATGCAGTACTGCAGCTGTGGTCTCACCAGTGCTGAGTAGAGCGGAAAAATCACCTCTTTGGTTTTGCTGGAGTTGCATCGATTGATGCATGCCAGAGTATTATTTGGCCTACTGGCTACAGCATTGCACTGCCAGTTCATATTCATACTGAAGTCTATTATTACCCCCATCTCCCTTTCATTCACGGTGCTAGTCAGTTTGGTGCTGTCAAGCCTGCAGGTGTGTTGGGGGTCCCTAGGGGAAGCACTTTACATTTCTCAACACTGAACTTCATCAGATTCCGATCTGTCCAACTTGCTAGCCTAGCCTGTCTAGGTCTGTCTATATCTGTAGCCTATGTTCAAGCATGATCATGCTCTCCCATAACTTGGTGTCATCCACGAACTTGGACAGTGAACTCTTCACCCCCACATCCAAATCATTAATAAAGATGTTGAAAAGCACTGGACCAAGCACCAACACCTGTGGAACACGACTGCCCACTCAGCAGTGTGGCCCAGATTCATTCACTATGACTCTCTAGGTTCTGTCCTGCAGCCAGTTTCTCACCCACCTGTCTTGGCGATAAGCCTACAATCCTCCAATTTTCTTGTGAGGACATTGTGATATACTAGATCAGAAGCCTTTTGGAAGTCAAGGTCTACAATATTAACCTTCTCTCTTGTGTCCAGGTGTCGAGTTACCTAGTCATAGAAGGAGATGAGGTTGGGAAGGCAAGATCTGCCTGTGACGAAGCCATGCTGGCTTTCACACAGAATCTTACCTTATGCAAGCTTATCGCAAATAGACACCTTGATCAACTTTTCTAGGATTTTCCCTAGGAGAGAAGTTAGGTTGATTGGCCTATAGTTATCCAGGTCCTCCATCCTGCACTTCTTGTGGATGGGCACAGCATTGACCTTCTTCCAGTCCTCAGAAACTTCTCCAGAGTGCCTCAAGTTATGAAAGAGTTTTGCCAGGGGTTTCACAGTGACTTAGGACGGCTCCTTCAGCACTCTTGGATGAAGATCATTCAGTGCCGCTGACTTTTATACATCTAAATTTATTAATTGGCCATACACCAATTCTACAGCAATAGTAGGAAGGTGATTATTCCTACCGTGCTCATCCTCTACTCTACATGTCATGGTTTTCCCCTCTATCAAGTGAAAGACTGAGGTAAAATAATCATTTAGGAGTTCGATTTTCTCCTGTGTGCTGGTAACCAGCTCTCCTGAGCTGTTGAGCAATGGCTCTACACTCCCATTTGTTTTCCTTCTGTTTCCTATGTACCTAAGAAGGATTTCTTGTTGTGCTTGATTCCCATTGCTAATCTAAGTTGGTTGCTGCTTTAGCCTGTCTTACCTGTTACCTGCAAATGTGGACCATCATGGAATAGTCTTCCTTGAGGCCTGCCCTGAGCTTCCATTGTTTATAAGCCTCTTTCTTCTTTATTTATAGAGAGAGCAGCTTCTGCCGTAGAGTAGTACTACTGCACCCAGGCAGCAAGGCTGGCCTATCAAACTCTGCCTGACTGCAGCAATTGGCTGCAGTCTCCAGCTGACTTTAACTACCATGGAGACTGGCCTCATACCCCCTGCTCTTCCGCTTCCATCCCTGGCTAGCAGTTGACACAAGGTGATCCCCGGGACTATAGGGATGCTCCACACGTATGCCAAGTGCATGCCTCTTCCCATTACAGCCACCATGATACCTGTGATGCTGCCCCACTATCCCAGGGTGATAAGATGTCAAGCAAGGAGCATGGGTCTCAGTGGCACTTTCAAAAGGAGCAGTCTTTCCCTTCTCAAAGGGGCGGGAAATACTACTGGCATGCCAGCTGCCTGCACCCCAACAGGAAGGGAGTGCCATCAAAAGATGGCTGCTAAGATTTAATGATGATGTGCCTCCACTTCCTAGCAATGCAGAGTCAGAACATCCTGCCATGCAGATGTACCTTTTCAAACCCTGAGGCGCGCCCCCCATGTCAGGATGGGGTGAGGCACAGCCAGAGTGCCACAGTACTCTGAGGCACCAGGGGAAATGGTAGCCAGCCCCCTGTATATGACATGCTTTTGTTTTGCGGTTTGTGCAATATTTTGCTGTTTGTATCACTTTTTCATTTGCACTATAGTTTGTAGTTTGCACATGCATGAGTGTGTTTGTTTATTGGGAAACAAACAAAGTTTGCCACTTTTGGTACATGTCTGCTGTTCCTGTCCACATGTTATCTCCAGCTCCAGGTCCCAAATGTGCCTCACAAGTTCCCCACACACTCCCCTCCAGCCTGCATGTGTAGCCAAGTAGGATACAGCACATGAGCTGACAATGATGTGCCTATGGTAGCTTCACTACCAGGCTTCCTTTTCTCCCAGAAGACACTTCCTGTATATGCCCCCTTCCTCCCCATCCCACAGTATGGTGGTGGGAGGTTGATATGGGGAATGACCTGCATGCCAGCAATTCACAAATTTTCCACAATGTATTTAGAGAGACAGCCCTTCCCCAAGCCTTCTTTTTCATAGAAGTCATTTGCATATCTGTTTTGTTTTTTAGCTTGGTCAGGGAGATTATGATCAGACCACACCTGTGGCTGACAAGGAAGTTTGAATGTCCAGCCATTGGCAGTTGACCAATCTTCCGACAAGTTCTCATACCAAGCCAGTCCATCTGGGCAAAAAACAGCACACATAAAGAGCCCAGTGTATGTTTCCCTTCTTGAGCTTTGAACTGGGCTTGGCAGGGGAGACACAGCACAGCAAAGCAAGGCTTTGAAGGCATCTTTTGATCTTTATCCCAGAGGACCCCATCACACTGTACTGTATATTGAACTCTATTGAAATCCACAGCACAGTTTTCTAACTGTGTTCACATCCTTACAGTAAAGAGTGAGAGTGGCCTTTACATTCACATTTCCACCCCCTGGCTCATCCCAGCAAGCAGTCAATGCCTTCCCACCAGCCCCCCTCCCAACCCCTGGGAGCAAGGGAAACCACTTTCCAGCAGCAGACAGTCAGCCTTCTAGCTTCAAAAGAACTGGTATTACAAGTGAATCATTGAAACTTTCCCACAGCTGCTGAGGTAGTTGCTAACCTGTTCTCAGGGTACAAACAGGTTAGGGAGTGCTGGCTAAGGGGCTTGGGAGAGATTTGGGAGAGCTGGGAAAACAGGGAAGGGGACTGAATAAAGCATTCTCTTCCTAGACAAGTCAGAGGAACGGCAAGGAATCAAGCCATGGTTTTCCATGTCTACTGCTGCCTCCTCCCTTCCCCCATGTGAGCGCTCCAAGGGCAAATCACTTTGTGGACCATGGGGTGAGAGTGGGAAGCACCTATTCACAGCAACCCCCACTCCATCCTGATGAGCAATCACTGCTTGAATTCCTGAGCCCTGGGGAGCTGGGGAAAGCCTGACGTTGGACATTTTCTCCCCAAGCTGCCTGGTCTGAGAAGGGCCAGCAGAGGCAACTTTCTCAGGCAGCACCAAGTCCATCCCATCTCCTCACTCAAGACTCAGGGAGCTGAAGAGAATGGTGCCCATCCCCAGGTCCCCCCAGACACAGCAAAATCTGAGCCAACAGGCAGATCTGACAGTTTCAATTACCATAGTTCCTGCTTGTTAATTGAACATTGCCCACACTGCTCCAGGTGGTCTGAAGGCTAGTCAGCCAAACTGTAGGAAACAGACCAGTCTGGGAGTGGGGGCTGTAGGGCATGTGGGAATAGAAGGGGCAAACAAGTCTGGGGACCTGATCAGGCTCTTACACCCCCAGCTACTTTGTGGAGCAGTCCAGGAACTGGAGCTGCAGCTTTTCTATTTCCTGCAGCTTCTGCCTCACCCAGGCCTGGGTACCTTTCTGCATAAGCTCAGAGCCTGGGAGGCCACTGCTGGACCCTGCTCCCTGCCCTCACCCAGACGTGGGGAGCAAAGGAAAGCAAAGCCAGGCCCAGAAAGCCCTAGACCTCACTGAAATCTAGCAATCCCCATACTTTAGGGGGGGGGGTGTTTGGGGGGGGGAATAAGGTGGCAGGCCTGGTTCATTCCTCATGAGCTAGGGCTTCCTCCCCAGAGCAGGGGCAGTAGCTCCCTCAAAAGTGCCTTCACAACTTTTCCCTGCCTCCCCTGGAAACAAGACCAGCACTTCTCACCCTCTAATCCCAATTCATCAAAACTTGAAACTTTATTTTTTTTCTGCTTTATTTATTTTTAATTCTTTTTTCTTACTATTTTAATGTTATCCTTAAAAGTGGCTAACTTCCTTCATTTCACCACCCTTCCCCCACTCTCCTTCCCACCTCCCATTACATTTCCATTCCCAATTACATGTCTCCCCCTTCCCTCCCCAACACATGTATAGTGACACCCCTGCCCACAGAGCAGGGATAGAAGCCTATCCTGGCTCACCATCCCTCTAGTGGTAACTTACAGCTACAGTTCTCAGTCCTGCCCTGCTCATCAAGCCTCTAGTGGCAAGTCACAGCTGTGCAGGCGTGGTCAAGGACAGAAGTTTTCTAGACTGAGGATGTGTTCTAAGAATGCTTCAAACTCCAAGCTAGCAGTAAGCCAATTGACATTTGTGTGGGTCACAGTACATGAGAGAGTATATTGTGTTAAAGGCCTTAACTGCTAAGATACACAGTTATGCTCAGACTTCCTCTCTATGGCCCAATGCATCTGGAATTATTTTCTGTATAATAGCACAGCTTCAAAAAGATGGATGAAAGTATTTCCCCACCTAAAGTAACCTATATCCTGTTGGTTACGGATGTTTCTAGGGAAGTAGCGACCCTGCTCCTAATGCTGTTCATGCTTGTTATATCATGCATCATATATGTTGCATCTTGCATAGAATACAATCCTCATCTTCCTTTCACCCATACTAGTACCTTCCTTCTTCAGGCACAGAGTTGCACTCCCTCTGACTTGCTATTCTTCTAACCCAAACTCTTTTTTTCTTGATTTCCCACTGGGCCAGCTTCAAGAAGAGGGTGACTTTGTCACAATATCCTCATAGCCTGTTTAGTACTTTGCTAGGAAATAAACTATGTTAGTTTAACTCCTAATTTCGCTGAGGAAAACATAGAATCTGAGTCTCCCACTTCCTGTAAATGTGCCCTAACTACTAAACTGTTGGGTTAAGAGGTTAGTAGGATCCAGCACAAGTAAACTGGATCCATAAATGAGGTATCCTCTTAACAGTTCTTCACTGAAAGAATAGGAGATATGAAATTTCCTAGGTAAATTAGGGTCAAGAAAAACTGACTTTTTCAGAATAAGCTGTACACATATGGAAGATGGATTAGGATGGGTTGCCCTAGGCTCCTATTGAGAGAACAAGAAAGCTATGGATTATAAACCTGAGGTGAGACAATAATTTTTGTGCCAGCCGTGGGAAAGATTTAGAGGTGGAATCAGATTTAGGCTAACTGCTTATCTTTGCCTGTCTCTGAACGGTCTGAGTCTCATAAATTTCTGTCCCATTTGGCCCAGCTTAAATTAATGTATTCTCTCTATTATGGAAGAAAGGTACTATTGAGTCTCAAGATTTATTTTTGTAGTCAATATGAAAAATACATTTTGTTCCATAATGCCCGAGTTGGGGATTTACTCAAATTGCTCTGTTCTAATTCTTAATCAAGCAAGATGAAAAAAACCTAAAGGTAATCTGAACTGTGTTAATTAATTTTAGATGCAGTTTCTCAAAGTACATAAGAGCACACATGGAAAATCAATTATCTTAGAGTGAATCTCCATTGTTATCATATTTGAAATATAGAGAGTGAAACACTGGGGACTGTACAGAAACAAAATTTATCACATTCTTTCTCCAAAATGCATCCCTCTTTTTAACTAAAGTAACACCATGGGAATTAACAGTTTTCTTAATATTTTGATGGATGGAATACATGATTAACTTGTCTGTTGGTTAATATTTCTGTCTTGCTGAAGCTGCTTCTTATTTCCCTCTGTTTAAAATGTCAGTGATAATTTCAGTGCTGCCCTGGAATCTTATTTGCATTATGGTATTGGCAAACTAACAATGGAATGAAAGTACTTGAGAAACAAAAATTACCAGAATGATTGGTGTAAGAATACTGAGAGACAGATGGCTACTGTGACACCAGTTTTAGTTCTTGTCTAAGTTATTTGACATGAACTTAGTTATAATTATTCAAGTAAGGATAGTGTCACATGTTTAACTTCACACCTGCTAAATGCAGTTAAAATGCAAATAGATGCATGTTCAAACAGTTTAATGCACATTAAGTGCCTTCATAGATTTGCAAAGTTTTTGCCTTTCAGGCAATTTCCTAACTGTAATCCATTACAACCTTCTAATGATTTCCAACCATTGCAGGTGAACCTGTGACAAGGCCCTGACATCACAGGAATTAGTATGCAATGTATCCAGTGGCTATTCTTACATCTTTTTCCTTTTCCTTCTTTGCAATCATAAATGTATATGCTAATGGGTGCAGTGTATAAAACACAAGTAGAGGCTCCTAGGATGTATGTCAGGATATATAACCTGAGCCCCTTGACAGATAAGAAGTTTATTTTGAATCTTATTAACAACTATTTGGATTTTGATGGCTTTATAATTACACTGTAACACTGTTTAAACAGTTTTTTATAATGACAAAAAAGTAGTTGGCTTCAAAGCCTGATCCAGTACTTGAAACCTATTGTCACAAGGTGATCCATCCCTTTCAACAGGAATAGTTAGCCCTGTTAAGAAAATCCAGCTGTGAAGTATTTGGGTAAGCAAGGAGTATCTCACTGGGAACTTTAAAAGTTCCCCAAAGAGTAAGCAGAAAGGAGTAGCAAGCAAGCTGAAAAGCAGTGGTTTTCAAACAGTGATCTGCAGAGCCCTGGGGTTTTTGGTATCTTAAGCATAGGCAACACATGGGGTGCCATGTGCACTTCCCCATCCTGATATTGGCAGCCACCAAAGCTCCTTCTGGCTTCTGCGGGCAGTCACCACTTGCCCACGTCTCCCCCACACCCACCAATGACATGGTTGGCAGCTTATGTGCGTGGTCCCTGCTGGCCACCTCTCCCCCTGCCACTGACACTGCTGGCAGCAGCTGTGGGTGGTCCCTGGTTACTGCCACAAACATCTCTGGTGGTGGCTGTGGAAGGTCTCCACTCTCTGCTCACCAACAACGACACTGATGCCAACAGCTGCAGGTAGGCCCTACTCACCGCGATGGTGCCCCTCTAGTATTGGGAGGCACCAGTCATTCATGATCTTAAGAGTAAGATCATGACTGTCACAAAATAAGATAATGTGGTGGAGTGGACTGGCTAACCCCTGGTGAGGAAAGGATTAAGGTACAGCTGCCAGCCTGAATTGATCCCACGTTGGTATGTGTGCATCTCCTTCCCAGAGTGACAGCTTACCAAACCCAAAGAACCCCATGATCCCTGTTGGTCCCTGTGCTGTTGTTGGATGTTCCCTTTGAACAGATTAGAATGGACATGGTGGGACCCTGGAACAAAGTGCACCAGCCACAAATCCATACTTGTAATTGTTGACTATGCCACGGCACTCACTATCCCAAGGCTACATCCCTTGGCTTAACAACAGCCAAGGTCATAGCCACTGAGCTCATGAAGGTATTCTTATGGAAGAGTGTAATCTGAGAAATTATTACCAACCATGGAATCAATTGTATATCACAGACCATAAAACAGTAATATATACTGTTAAAAATTAAATCAATAAGGAACTCGGTCTACCATCCCCCAAACATGGACTGGTAGAGAGGTTTAATATAACCCTTAAGGTGAAGTTTAGGACATTTCTGGCCACAAATGCCTGCCACAGGAACCAGTTGCTCCTAGCCTTGCTATTTGCAGTCTAGGAGGTGCCCCAGGTATCAACAAAAATTTGCAGCTCTGTGAATACCTGTGGATCAGGTATTCCTACGTTTACCATCCCCAGAGTCAAAATTGATTGGTTGTTATTAGTGACCATATGAAAAGATCTGGCATATCAGCTAGTCAACTATGACATCAAACAATTGGACCAGTAGAGGTGCCAGAAAAGCTATCACATCTGTCATAACCAAATCAGTTGAATGTCCACGTCACAATGGAGCCATTACCCCAAATTTGGTCACGTTCCGGCTCATTAGTTATTCCTACCTAGCAGGCCGTTATTGGCCACTCCAGACATATAAAAGGTTCATTCAGCTTCCGCCCAAGTCAGAGACCTCCGAGCATACGGCAGAGTAACTACGGAGAACTCTGTAGCGCGATCAAGGAACTTGGCAGACCGATCACCCACCAGTATCTCCCCAATCACCGAGTCCTCTTGACGTATCCCCATTATCCTGCAGGTTCCTTTTCGTTTATAAACTCGTGAACTTGTAACTCATTTTGCTATCTGTGACAATGCAAGCAAGCTACCTCGAGGCCTGCGCTGCCATTCCATGTGGCGTAAGTAAAATAATCTTTTAAAACCAATAAGCTGTCTCGCCTCTCCATCACCGGCCCACCTGACATCCGATTAACTTAGCGATCCTCTGGATAGCTCCGGCAGCCCGAGGCATGGAGTCACGAACAGGATCCAAGGGTACAGTGGTGGAGAAGATTCTAATTGAGTGTTGCCCCTGGCACACAGGGGGGTGCTCTGTTGCTGACTTGAATGAGCTATGGGTCCATATCGCATACCACCAAGCAGGCAGGATGACTGAAAGGCTCATCAGTGGCTACCTTTCACTAAAAGGGGAAGAAAGAGTTTAGAATGAATGGGAGGCACACTTTCGCCCCGGGGCATTTGGGTGCATGGTGAGCAATGAGCAGGTCCGATTCAGACCCCGAGACGAAGTAGGCACCGTGTCTCTAGCTGGAGTAAAACCAACGGGTGTAGCAGACCCAACTCTCACCCAAAAGTACGCCCACTGTATAAAGTGTGCGAGAGAGGGCGGAGAACCAACACTGGTTGACTGGTTCAATCCCTGACCCTAGCACCCGGGTCAAGGGGGCACGAGCTACTTTTGGATCTCCGGGAAAAGTTGGAGCCAGAGGGCTGTGTCACGGCACAGTAGATGGGCCCAAAGTGGGACAAGGGGAAAATGTTGAACATTATGTTCTGCACTATTACAACCTTTCTTCGGGAAAATGCAAATTTAGAGGTTCAAGTGTTCACAGCCACCCAGATGGCTAAGGAATTGGCAGTAAAGAAAAGCTCTGAACCATCAATGACCCCCGAGCCGCCGCCATTCCAAGATGGCACCGGGGAAAAAAAAGAGCACACGAAAAGTCTTGGGGAAGAAGGGGTGGTTATGCGGTCCTTGGCCCCGCCCCTCGCAGTGGCACCAAATAAACCCTGCCCCCTGACGTAGCACGAGCAGGAGAACCACCCCCTTATGAGAGACAGAAGTTATACTCAACGCTCCTGCCCGATGAGCCTACGCTCCTCCCAGCTGTGGTCCACCCAATAGTGTTATTCAAGCAAGTTACAGACATGCAGGGTGTGACCTGCATCACCACTACATGCCGCACCTGCATGCGGGGTGAAATGCAAGAATTGTATAAAGAATCAAAACTGAAGCCTGAAGAAATCCTGGCCATGTGGTTAGGACGTCTGGTAGTGGAATTTGGGTCAGACTTGCTGGCCGCCAAGCCTTGTGGAGTGGAGGGCATGCCACCGACCTAGAAGTGGTAGCGAGAAATGCTCGCTGGACCATCCCACTCCCAGCGCTTGTTGCAGGCCAAGTTAGCTCCAAATCCCACACGTGGCATGATGGCCACCCACCAAATGTCAGTGCAGAACATCTCCTGCTGGCCATAATAGGAGTATCATATGCCTCTTGGAACTCCAGCGTGCACCAGTTGGGACTGACATGGGCTCAGTGCAGAGGAAGGTGGCCTCACCATCATCTATGGAACCATGGGACTGTTCCTGCAACCCTTGACAACGTAGAAGAGTGCATAGAGGTCTATGGAGGAGACGACACCACAATGCTTCGACTCCTCCTCAACCTGATGACAGGGCAGCAGGTGGGACACCTCCTGAGCCACCTCCCATGGGTGCAAGCCCTTATGAAGCCATCCATGAGAGTCTCCAGTAACGCGTAATATTGACCCTCGTCGTACCCCATCAAAGCCCAAAGACCGAGGCGTTATGAGTCCGATGCCCCACGAGAATTGCAACTGTTGCCACAACGAACACCGGAGGAAAGGGCCATGTTTGGGTTCCTCCTACACAGCTCTGGGCTTACGAAGCAACAGTTGCGCATCCTGGGGGACGAGGGCCAACGGAACCTGGCAAATGAACTGGGCTTCAGGTTTGATGTATAAGAAGAAAAGATGACCGATTACCAACCCTGGCTCATCGCAACCGGCTAGCTTGCCACTTTATTATTCTCCCAGTTTCCCAGCTGTTCAGAGGTACAGTATGTAACTGGAGATAGACGTGTTCAAAGTTTCTGGGTTAGAGTTAGGGGGAAGAAGAATACAGGCGATGTGCTGGATATCTGCAACAGGAGACAGGAGGATGAGGTGGATAAGGGTTTCTTTAAACAGCTGAGGAAGTTTCCCAGTCACAGGCCCTGGTTCTCACAAGATACTTCAATCAACTTGACCTTTGCTGGGAGGGTAATACAGCTGTGGACAGGCAATCCAGGAAGTTTTTGGAGAGTACCGGGGACAACTTCCTAGTGCAAATGTTAGAGAGGCCAGTTAGGGGCCATGCTTTTCTTGACCTGCTGCTCACAAATAGGGAAGAACTGGTGGGGGATGTAGAAGTGAATGGGCAGCAACAACCACAATAAGATTGAGTTCAGGATTCTGAGAAAAAGAAAGAAAGGAGAGCAGCAGAGGAAGTACTCTGGAATTTAGAAAGCAGACTTCAACTTACTCAAACTGATGGACAGGATCACCTAGAAGGCCAGTCTGATGGGGAAAGAAGTCCAGGAGAGTTGGTTTTACTTTAAAAAAACAAACAAACAAAAAAAAACTTACTAAGGGTGCAGGAACAAACCAACCCATTGTGCAGGAGGACTAACAAGTACAGCAGAACACTAGCTTCGCTTAGCAGGGAACTGTTCAATGAGTTAACGCGTAAAAAGGAAGCTTACAAGAATTGGAAATATAACCTGGGCAGTACTCCAAGTGGTATCCCCTCTCCAATTGAAGGGATTAGAGCAGGTGCACAAGTGCTGTGGAAGGTGTAGGGACTCTCCTCCCCCTATAGAGCAGAGCCAGACTACCAACAGGGTCTTAACCATATATCTTTCAATGAGAGAACAGTACTGGGAACATAACAGACATAAACCAGGGGGTATAGGTGACACTACAGTGCCCCAAGGGGACATGATTCAACAAAGGTTAGACACTTACAATCATTTACAGTAGACAGGTTTAACAAAATATAAAACACAAACAGCAGAGAAAACAATACTGGTTGGTGAAATATAAAAGGCACAAAATGTTAAATAACAAGGAACATAGGGCCCAGATATCTGAAGGTGGGAAAGCACAATGACCCCTTTCTACTGCAACAAGGATTTTTCACTGTTACTTTACTCACCCCAGCTGGGACTTGACCTTGGATCTCCCACATAGCAGACAGAAGCTCTACCACACAATCACCAATGCTAACACTGCTTTAGGGGTCTTGACTGTCCCAGAGCCCAGACCTCAGGTCAAGCTTCCTGGCCTCTAATTGGAGGAGCTGGAAGCAGAGCTGGGAACCTCTCAGGTTGCTGCTCAGATCTTTGCTGGAGCTGGGGAGCCTGTCCTGCTGGCTGCAACTTCTCATAGGGGATCCTGGAGCCCAGCAGGAGGCCTCTCCTGCCCTCTGCACACTGTGCTGCTAAGGGTCCAACTGCTGCCTGCAGCTCCCACTCCTTCAGATGCTTCTGGGGTGACTGCTCCCGTTTGCCCAGATCTTGCCAGCTCATTGAAGCTCCTTCCTTGTGATCCCTCACTGGTCTTTCTTGAGTCAGCTGCACTGTGCCCTTTATCCTCCTTCAGGTGACCCAAGGGGCCAATCAGGGGACACGGAGGGTGACTCTCTGGGGCCTGATTGGTGAATAAAGGAAATCCTAAGTCCTCCAACCATCTTTTGTCCTTTCAAAACCCCTGGACTAAGTCACTGCCAGCTAGCCCATCACAGAAACATGGAAAAACTAGTAGGGAAGAGTATAAGAGTATTGCTCAGGCATGCAAGGATGAAACCAGGAAGGCCACAGCACAATTAGAGTTGCAACAAGGAATGGATGTGAAGGGTGACAAGAAGGTTTTTTACAAGTACGTTAGCAACAAAGAAGATTATGGAAAATGTTCCTCCCTTACTGAATGGGGGAGGGATAGATGATGTAGAAAAGCTGAAACTCTAAGTCTTTTTTACTTCAGTCTTCACAGGCAAGGTCAGCTCCTAGATTACTGCACCTGGTAGCACAATTTGGGGAGGAGGTGAGCAACCAACCATGGTGAAAGAATGGATTAGGGACTATTTAGAAAAGCTGGGTGTGTGCAAGTCCATGGGGCCAGACAGAATGCATCCAAGGGTGCTGAGAGAGTTGGCCAATGTGACTACAGAACTACTGGTCACTGACTTTGAAAACTCCTGGTGATCAGGAGAGTTCCTGGACAATTGGAAAAAGGCAAACATAGTACTCATCTTTAAGAAAGGGGGAAAAAGGAGCATCCTGGGAACTATAGACCAGTCACCTTACCTCAGTCTCTGGGGAAAAAGAGCGGGGAACAGATCCTCTGGGAATCCATTTCTAAGAACCTGGAGGAGAAGAAGGTGATTAGGAACAGTTAGCATGTATTCACCAAAGACAAGTCATGCTTAACCAATCTGATTGTCTTCTATGATGAGATAACTGTCTCTGTGGATGCACTGAGAGCAGTGGATGTGATCTATCTTGATTCTGGCAAGTCTTTTGATACAGTCTCCCACAACATTCTCATAGGCAATCTTTGGAAGTGTGGGTTGGATAAATGTCTGTAAGGTGAACAGAAAACAGACTGGGTCATCAGGCTTAAAAAGGTAATAATAAGTGCTTCAAATGTCTAGCTGGCAGCTGGTATCAACTGAAATGCTGTAGGAGTTGGCCCTTGGGCTGGTTTTGTTCAATATCTTCATTAATATCCTGGATGATAGGATGGAGTGCACACTAAGGAAGTCTGTGAATGATATAAGGATGGAGATATGCTGGAGGATAGGGCTAGGATTCAGAGAAACCTGGATGAATTGGAGACTTGGACAAAAAGGAATCCTTATAATATTCACTAAGGACACGTGCCTTAATTTAGAAAGTAACAGTCCCATGCATCAGTACAGGTTGGGGATTGACTGGCTAAGAAGTAGCTCTGCAGAAAAGGACCTGGGGGTTACAGTGTTGCCAAGAAGGATAACAGCATACTGGCTTGCATTAGTATGAACATTGCCAGCAAACTGAGGGAAGTGATTCTCTCCCTTTGCTCAGCACTGGTGGGGCCACATCTGGAGTACTATGTCCACTTTTGGCTGCTCACACATCTGGAGTACTATGTCTAGAATGCTATGTCCAGTTTTGGGACCCTACTACAGAAAGGATGAGGAAAAGTTAGAGAGAGTCTAGCACAGGGGAACAAAAATGGTTAGAGGGCCAGGGAACATGGTTTATAATGTAGTGAAACCTCCAGTTTGTTTGTTTGTTTTTCTTTAAAAATACATTCCCTCCCCTTCCTCAATCATTTCTGACCCTCTATCCCTTATAAGTGATTACAAGTAGTACTAGGTAAGCTAAGTTCTTATACTCCCTTATAATAACAACCCCCTTTTATATTGTAAATAGTGTTCTATTATGTTTGTATTGATTTTTACTGTTTTATATTGAATTTATATTATTTAGGCCTATGTCTGTAAAGTAGTGTCAAGTAACGTTCGGTTTCCATTTTGTGTGTCAAGCCTCCATCTTGTGTTCTTAGGCCTGAGTGTGACCTATATTGTAACTATGACTCATGTCTAAGCAGTCTTATATAGTTTCATACTTTCATAGTTGGTAGGTTTGGAAAGGACCTGAGGAGATCATCTAGTGTGACCCCCTGCCATGGCAGGAAAGAGTACTGGGGTCAAACGACCCCGGCCAGATGTTTGTCCAGCCTCCTTTTAAAACCCCCCAAGGTAGGAGCGAGCATCACTTCTTTTGAATTATGTTCCCAGGTCCTAGCCACCCTGACCATGAAATAGTGCTTCCTAATGTCTAGCTTGAAATTACCCTCCACTAGCTTGTGTCCATTGTTTCTTGTAATCCTGGGATTGCTCGAGGGAACAGGGACTCTCCCAATGCCAGCTGGTCCCCCTTGACTAGTTTGTAGACTGCCACTAGATCCCCTCTCAGCCTTCTCTTTTGGAAGCTGAACAAGTTCAGGTCCCTCAGCTTCTCCTTGTGCGGCCTGCCCTGCTGACCCCTGATCATGTGGGTGACCCTCCTTTGGACCCTCTCCATATTGGCCACATCCCTTCTGAAGTGCAGTGCCCAGAACCAGACACAGTACTCCAGCTACGGCCTGACCAGTGTCACGTAGAGGGGGAGGATCACCTCCTTGGACCTGCTTGAGATGCATCTGTGGATGCATGACAAGGTATGGTTGGCCTTTCTGACTCTGTCTCCACACTGTCAGCCCATGTTCATTATGGCATCAATGATGACTCCAAAATCCTTTTCTGTCTCAACCCTTGTGAGAAGGGCGTTTCCCAACCTGTAGGTATGCTGCTAGTTCTTCCTCCCCAGATGCAGTACCTTGCACTTGTCAGTATTGAAACCCATCCTGTTCTCATCTGCCCACCCCTGTAAGCTGTCTAGATCCACTTGCAGCCTGTTTCTTCCTACTACCATACCCACTTCACCCCACATCTTAGTGTCATCTGTGAACTTGAATAGGGTGCTTTCTACACCCTCACCCAAGTCACTGATAAAGATGTTAAATAGTGCGGGCCCAAGGACCAAGCCCTGGGGACCCTCCAGGTCAAATAAGACCCATCCACCACCACCCTCTAGCCAGTTAGTGACCCATCTGACTGTAGGCATCAACACCACTGTCTTCTAGTTTCTTACTGAGAATGGGGTGAGAGACTGTGCTGAAGGACTTCTTGAAGTCCAGAAAGTCTATATACACTGCGACACCTGCATCCAAGGACTTGGTAACCTGGTCGTAGAAGGCCACCAGGTTGGTTTGACAAGACCTGCCCCTAATGAACCTGTGATGTTTGCCTCTGAGCATAACTTCCCTTGCTGGCCCTTCCTGGACGTGTGCCAGGATAATTCTTTCGAAAAGCTTCCCCAGGACTAAGGTAAGACTCACAGGCCTATATTTTCCTGGGTCCTCCTCACCCTCTTTTTTGAAGATGGGGACCACATTGGCCCTTTTCCAGTCCTCCGGCATATCACCCGAGAGCCATGTGTGCTTGTAGAGCTGTGCCAGAGGTCCCGCAATGACCCCTACTAGTTCCATCAGCAGGAGTCAATATATTTTGACTCCTGAATGAATGGGAATGAATGAGGGTACTTGAGGTACAATAGTAGCAGGCCTCTACTGAATGATCAACTCAATTCCTGAACCATCCACTTAGTGACCTGACCATTGCCTTGCATTGACTCACCCAGGAACCACAGACCTCTCCCAGGAACAGAGGCAAAGCATTTGAAAGATAAAGAACCTGCAGGAACCCAACATTTGGAAGACAAAGACCCTACAGAAACCATCAACCCCACCATTGTATCCCACCAGACAACGAGGACACCTGGATCTGCACATATGCATCTGAGCAGGACTGGCCCTTGCCTGGGCATGACCTTCCCATAGGAGACACAGGTAACCCATGCCTATAAACCTATAAAAGGGGTGATAGAGTGTGACCTCCTTGGGACATCATCTCCATCTGGACCAGCACTATACAATGCCACCTACCTACCCAGAGGCTCTGCCGGTGACCCCCTCTGGGCAACACCTTGCTGGAGAAGACCCTGACTGGCTATCAAGGATCAACTCACAGCCCAGGATAGGTAGCTTCACCCACCTTCTTTCCTTCCCCAAGCATAGGACCTAGACTCTGTCCCTACATACCTTGACCTCAATACCTCCACCAAGCCTTTTACTCTCCTGCTACCATTGTGTGGGTGTGTATGTGAGTGCTTGTGTGTGTGTAGGAACCAATAAATTTGTGGGGCTGTGTAGTGTGTTGTCTGTTTAATATACCTGTTATTTTGAAACCATGAGTTGGGTTTTTGTCTTATTAACCTCCTGATCCTCCTCCTTGATTTCCTGGCTTTCTCCCTCAGTCCTTTCTGCCTCATTTCCAGCCCAGTCTCCCAACTTTCTGCCTTTCTGTTTCCTGTCTGTCTCCTCCTTGCCACTGGGCTTTTTCCCTCTCTTCCATTACTGCACCAGGTGACTCCAAGTAACCCTAGGGCACATTATGTCTAAGTAACTCCAAGCCCCAGTGACCTCAAGTAACCACAGGGGCCACAGTGACCTTAAATAACCCCAATCCCAAGTGACCCCCAGTAACCATAGGGCACATTCATCTTGAGTAACATTGAACACCAGTTACCTCAAACACCCTCTAGTGTTACTACCCAACCACAAAAGTGAGTGTTTGTGTGTTTGTGTATGTGTACTTGTGTGTGTGAACTCATAATGGTGTTTGTGTAGTTTGTGTGTGTGCATATAATTTTGTATCATGCCCTTCTCTCTAACAGCACCATATTGGTATCCTGAATGTTGAACTGGAGCATATCAAGTCAACAATGAGAAGAAGCTGAGGGAACTGGGCTTGTTTAGTTTAGAAAAGAGAAGATTGAGGGGAGGATTTAATAACAGCATTCAAATACCTTGAAGTGGTTCCAAAGAGGATGTAGCTAGACTGTTCTCAGTGGTGGCAGATAAAAGAACAAGGAACAATGGTTTCAAGTTGGAGCAAAAGAAGTTTAGATAAGATATTAGGAAAAACTCTCTCCCTAGGAGGGTAATAAAGCCCTGTAACAGACTACCCAGACAGGTTATGGAATCTCTACCCTTAGTGATTTTTAAGGTTTGCATAAACAAAGTCTTGGCTGGGATGATCTAGTTGGGGATGGTCCTGCTTTGATCAAAGATTTGGATTAGATGACCTCCTGAGGTCCTTTCAACCCAATTTTCTGTGATTCTACCCATTTTTCACTGGGTGTGAAGCTTCAAGACCATACTTTTCTGATTTGAGTGGAATGTTCAATGGAGTCTCTAAGCTTCTGTATCCAAGATCAAAATTCAGTCTGAGATATCATCAAAATTAGATTCAGAAAAAAATAGCTTAGTGTTTCTGGTACGCTATCCATGACAAAAAAACAAACAAACAAACAAACAAAAAACAAAAACCTGTTACTTTGAGATGAGGATTATGCTGCCATATCTGGAAATGGAATCCTGAAAATAAAGGGGGTGGGGAGCAAATCACATAAATTCTTCTTCAGATTAGCAAGGTTTATATTTTTATTTGGCAGGTGTATGTTAAACAACATGAAAATATGACAGTAGCAGTAGAAAAATATTAATTCTCAGTTGTTTTTAGAGCCACCAAAAATATGCATCTCATTTATAAGATGATATGCTTATTATCATTATTACAGCTGTCCAATTTGACAAACGGTTTTGGTATTTTGAAGTGATTCATTAGAATATGATATTTATGTTATGGGTAACATTGTTTGCTTCCAAACATGACTTCTCTATAATCAGAGAAGCTTAGTATTTTGACACAACAGAAACTCCTGTGGATCAACTGCGCACAGAAATTCAAAGTGTCATGATAGTTTAGGCTAGCCAAACTTAAGATTCAGTAGGTGGCACAAAACATCTGTATTCAACATGCTGATGCTGAAATAGCTGCATCCTACTGATGAACCCCAAAACACTACACATCTATTACAGGTAGTGAAATAGTTTTAAATTCCTTTTATTATATGTGTATCTCTCTTGATCCTTAGCATTGACACTAAAGTCAAATCATTTTTCATAAAAATAAAAGTTCTCAGATTCTTCCTAATAAAGAATGGGAATTAAAAGAACAATCTTAAATATTTTTCCAGGATGAAAAAATTGTTTCCTGACAAGTTCTTAGCTCATATAAAGTGATATTAAGGAGGCATTTTACCCAATTGCTGTGAAATTCTTTCCAGGGTGCTAGAGAGTGCCTCACAATTTTAGCACTGTTGGGAATAAATACCTGCATGTGATTGAAATGTAAACCCATACATTTCAAAAAGAAGTACATAGTGCCAAAAACATTCTAAACATTGTGATAGTTCTGTGGGTTTTTTGCAACAGAAGAATTTCTGTATTTTTTCCATGAAGTAAAGTGCCTATTAAAGATTATAGGTTGTACAGATTTTATAACAGGCCTATAGAAATACTCAAGGTTATTAGTATAACCCTTCTGCTAGGCACCAGCTAGAAGCAACAAGGGCCAGGTTTGATTTCAGGGTACTAAATATATTTTTCCTTGGTTTGAGCCCGCACCTCAGAAATCTGGGAACACTAAATTGATTTCTAGGGTGTCCCACATAAACACGAAAACCTTCCTCAAGAACTGTGTAACCAAAAACAAATTTATTACAGAAAACAGAAGAAAAGACCAAATGCAATGTGAAACACTACTAACTACGTGAGTCTATAGGTTGCACCAGGGGAAGCTACTAGAAAGCATGGGTCCTTCGGCAGTACAAGGGGCCCCTTGCTATTTTTGAGGGATAGTGGGTGGCAATCTTTGATCCCATAGAGAGGCTGTATAAATGCATGGGTAGTGACTACAGCTTCAGACAGCATACACACACCCCACACTTCTGAGCTAGATTATATGGTGTGCTGAAATGAAAACTGCAGGAAAACTCCAAAGGAAACAGGTTGATTAATGACTACAGTCAGCCCAACCACACAGCTGACTAAAACAAAAGACTACCAGAAGAAACAAGGTGAAACACCAAGCCTACCGTCTAGATCTGGGCTGCAAGGGATTTGGGTCACAGCTCCACTGGGAGCAGAAAGTTGCAAGCCTCAACCCTGGCCTAAAACTGTCAGGATTAGAAACTCCCAGGTTCCAAAACTGTTTAAATTGACAGGCCTAAATCCTGGCCAGAAAATCCAAGAAACCAATAGTCTTTCCCCTAGATTAATCTCTTAAAACCTCAAAAGAGAAAGAGGGGAAGAAAAGGAGTAGAGGAAAGTTCCCAGACACTGGGACAATTCTACCTCTCTCTCCCCTCTACATGAGCTTCCCTTTTCACTATCAGCAACTCCTTTTCCCTTGAAGAAGACTTTATTCTACCAACAACTTGCAGCTTCTGCTCTCCCAATCCAGCCTAGCTCACCTTATATCCCTTTACTTGATATCACCCTGACCTTGTCCAGTTATGGAGTGCCACTCTCCAGTTCCTCTCCCAACCAATCGGCCTGAAGAATTCTATGCTTCCCCTGGACCATAATTTTTGGAGAGTTGTACATATTTTCCCTATCTACAACCCCAGCTTGCCATGTACTCAGCACATAGCCAAAACTCAGGGGCCATGCTGCCTGCAAAAAAGAAAGAACACACACATGAAAAAATACAACCCAACTGTGCATAGGTGTTACATTAGTATTACTTTTTGCTACATTACTGTTATTAAAATTATTAGTGTAAATAATACATGATCTAAGGTTAAGTACAGACAGACAAAAATCCAGAGGCTGAATCAATTCAGTCTTTGCAGATTGAACCAATAAGCAAATGAACAGACATTCACTTTTGATTCAGGAAATGCAGCCACATGCCTGCAGTGGCTTAAGGCAGAGGCCAGGAGGTACTAGAGCATGTCTACCAGCTACTGTCAAAGGGAAGGGAAGAGAGACGCTCCAGAGAAGAGGGCATGGCCAGGCACCAACCCAGGCCTTCCTGTGGGGTGAGGGCAGTGCCTTCCAGGCTTCTGCTCCTCCCCACTCCCCACTTTGGGGGGCGGGGGGAAGCCACTGCCAGACTGAGGAGAAGAGGATGGGGAAAAAGGCAATGACACTGAATGAATAAAAGCTTGAAGAATAGTCCTTTCTCTGAAGCAAGTATGTATTGAACACAGCACTTTGCAACCTCAAACACATGACACAACAAAAAACCTTCTCCTAAATGAAGACACAGACTAGTAAAACACAGTGAGAGCACACTCAGATTAATCTAACTCAAAATACCATGTAATAAACCAAAGAGACATAACAAAGTTTTTCGTGTGTCTTATGTAATCCTAAGGGTAGAGTGTCTCCTTACAGCCACATATTCAGAAAGTCCTTGCTTAGGTATCCTAATCTCCCACCTTTTATAGGTTCTGCTTTATAATGTAAATGTAGTTCTCAGCTGTCTTTGGCCACACCAGCCCAAGCAGTCTGGCGTCATCTCCCGTTCCCTTAGGTCTGTCTCCAGCACATACATGTAATGATTATGCCAGGCCTTTGCCAATCCCTCCCACCTCTCAGTCTGGTGTTGCAGAGTTTGGTGCCAGCAAACTGATCTGGGGAAGTGGGGATTACATCCCTTCCGAAGACCCCAACAGGGATTTGCTTGGGAGGCAGCCCCTCTCAGGCTGTTGTCTGCCATTGCCACGTGCCCTGCTTAAGCATGAGAGCAGGGAGTGTAGGCAGCACATTGAGCTTGGGAAGGGGGATTAAAGCCCCTCTGAGACTCCAGACTCCAGCAGGGGTTTGTCTTTGGGAGAGGAGGGCAGTCCCTCTTAAGCTGTTGCCCACATGGCCCCAAGCCCATTGCCCTCTCCCCTCCAGAGGGAGAAAGGTCTGACAGGGGCTGCTCCCCCAGCTGTTGTCCCCAGCCAGGTTTCCCACCCTTACCCCCTTGTCAGCCAGTCCTCATGGCTCCAGCTAGAGAGCAGAGGGGCAGGGCCAACCCTGCTTTCTGGAGTAGACAGCACAGCCCAGGGATGCAATACATGCTGGGATGCTGGGGGATTGATATAATTTAAACCAGGAAGGGGTTTGGGACAAAAGTTTCATAAACGGCTTTGACTTCAATCAGTTAAGTTTGATACTACATTATCAATCAGGTTTATCTCGAACATTTTCAAATTGGTTTATATCCACTGAACTTCTGTTCTGTTACAGGTTTAAATCAGTTTATGATCACTTAAACCAGTTTGTGTAACTTCTGTCCCTAGTCAACAGGTGCATCACAAATTCAAAGGCATTAGTGGAGAGTTCAGTATTTAATTTTGAATAATAGACAGCAAGATGGTTTCAGACCAGCGACTGAATTGTTTCAGACCAGCGACTGAATTGTCACCCTTTTTATGGTGAGGCCTGTAAGAATTTTTTCTTTCCAGTTCTCTCTTTAGTCATTTAATTTTGATTTTTTTTTCTGCGCAATATAAGAGCTTCAACAAGAGAGATGGAAAAGGTTGCCTGTGGGAATTCCAGTAATGTTAAGCTACGGTGAACTTTAATAGAGATTTTGGGCAGAACAGGCCCCAATGACTAAATGAGCAGGGAACCAGCATTGCTGATTGGTGAATGACTCAATAAGAGATATAAACAATAAAAATACACTAATGAGCAGAGAAGTTAGTTTAAAAAAGAGACTGTTAGGGGTAAAGAAAAAAAAATTGAGGACAGGTGATGACACAAGAGATGAATCAAAGATGCTAGGTGTGCATTCTTGGCAAAGAAACAAGTAAAAATGAGCACCTTGGAAAAGGTCATATACAGGTTGGCATAAAACTTGAGTATTTGGGGTATAAATATAGGTACTACAAGAGTTGTTTCTTCAAAGCAACCTAGGAGGGTGTAATTAATGCACAATGTTTCTACCATTGTTCTGATCAGTTTTGCTGAGTTGGATTTATTACTTAACAGAGCAGCTAATCTCTGAGCCTTTGCTACCAAACACAGATTTAAGTGGCTTTTCTGTGTCACACCTGGTCTCCAGGAAGGTGCTTGAGGGCAGTAGCCTCTCAGAGTGCATAGACCCCAACAGCCTAAACTCCGAGAATGAGCAAGCAAGAGGTTAGCCAAATATGTGCCTCACAACAATACTGCTATCTCTAAGGCTAGGGACAGACATTCAAAAAGGCTGAGACTGAATTGATTCAATCTTCGCAGGTTAGTTTAACATGACTGGGGTGAACTGGCTTGAAATTGGACAGACATTTTATCTGGACTGAGGAAATCCATCCTTATGCCTGCAGTGGCTCAGGCTAGAAGGTAGCAGGGAGGGGGCACTAGAGCATCTTTTCCTTCCTTTCTGCAGGGAACTGAGCTGAGGGGAGTATGGCCAGGCCCCAGCAGGACTCTGCGACTAGGAAGGTCTGCCTGCACAATCCCAGGCTTTTCCCAGCTGGCTGCTCAGAGGGTGGGAGTTTTGCCAGACCCCATTTCCGAGCTAGCTCTCTGAATCAAGGGGGTGGGGCAAGGTGTGCAGTGCATGCATTTGTTGATGATATGGAGCTTTTCAGTCTCCCTCCCTGCTTTGTCATACTGTCTGCAGAGGGGAGAGAAGACAGTCTTTGTCACATGATTAGCAAAACAATAGCCTCTCTCCACATTCCTTCAAACTTCTTAAACAGCTTAGCAGTTGACCTGTTAATTGACTTCAAAAGCCCTAAGCCGTCACTGTTCTGTCTCCTTTTCCAAGTGAAATTGGAGAGAGACACATACACAAACACCTCTTGGCATTAGCTAGCATACCACACACTGGCTGTGGCAGAGAGGAGGAAGGGATCTCTGTATAAGCAGCAAATGGAGCAGAAAGGGGAACAGGGTGGCATGAGGAAAGCAACAGATCGTGCTATGTCTGGAAGTCTGTGCTGAGCTCCAGCCAGGTAGCAGAGGGGAGAACCCTCTCTGAGCAGAGAGCTCCACCCAGCCCAGAGAGCATGCTGGGATGCTGGGGGACTGATTTAATTTAAATCAGTAAGGGGTCTGGGACAGACTTTGCATAAACTGGTTTGAGCCAAATCAGTTTAGTCTGATTACTACATTCAACCACATTTATCTCAAACTGGTTTCAGTCATTTTCACCCTGGTTTACATGCACTGAACATCTGTTCTGTTACAGGTTTAAACCAGCTTCTGATCACTTAAATTGGTTTATGTGTAATATCTGTCCCTAGCCCAAAAGGCTGTAGCTGGGCAGGAGGTGGGACATGTGGTTTTGAATCTTTTCAGATGGAGGAAGGAATTAACTAAGTCTTTTATATCCTGGGTAAGTATGTTAACTCCATGTCACTATACAGAAGGGAGGTATAGATAGCCTCAAATTGTCCTTCTCTTTCAGTATTGTTTCAAGAGCAACTGATGGCCACCTTGCACTTTGTATAATACTTGATGTTCTACATGTGTGTTTGTTATGTTCTGTTTAAGTAATTTAGGGGATAAAGTCAGAGGTATGCTTAATTTCTAGATACCCAAAACTTAAGAAGGCTTAGGTGTGAACTATGATGTGGGTTGCTTAGCTCTGTCAAAACTAAGGCAAATCACCCACACACAAAAAAAACCCCCAGGCCCTAACCAAAATTTTAGGGTAAAAAAATAAGTGTATTTTAGCTTCTTTCACAGTTATGTGGTAGCTTAGTGTATGGGGAAGAGGTGGTGGAGTTTTTTGTTATGTACTGATATGCTCAAGCACCACCAAGTCCCACTTTAGTTGCCTAAACTCCTTTTTTTAAACAAGTACATTGGCTTTGTAATGCTAAGCCACCTGATCAGACATTTTGTGATAACCTCTTATCTTCATAGATTCATTTCTGTTTTTGTTCTGCATTAGTACAGTGAAGAATACAATGGAGGTTTGATTCAAGACTGGTGCCTTAGGTGTTATGAATACATTACAAATTGTAATGTTGAGTCCCATTGACTTGGCAGATGCAAAAATTTTAATATAAATTATAATGTAGGTCTTATATACCAGTGGAATATTTCCATTTGAGGGGTCTGTCTTTTTTTTAATTTATTTCTTAACCTTAATATAACATTAACATACTTTCCTTGCATTTCGTTTTAATGGGTTATCACATCATTATTTGATCATTTTATGTGCCTGTGATTTAATATGCCATGTGTAGTGCTGAAATCACATTTACTTCTGAAATGAAATATTGGGTTTATGCATTTATTGGGGACTGGTCATAAAAAAATCTCAACTTACAAAGTCTTCTAGTCAAGAAAAGTATTATACAAAGACATCTGTGTGACTTTAATTTTGAATACAGTGGATTTCACTCTCATTTAGCTTGGAAATTAACAGTTCTATTTTTTTTTTTCTGTTGAGGATCTCCATGAAAGGGTAATGGTGCACCAAAGAAGCCACAGAAGGCCATGCAACTTACCTATGCGGTAAGATGACCTATTCAGCAGAAAGGGTAGGAAGACTGTTTGCAGCCTGCATAATTTAAGCAGATCAGGGCTATTGAGGGGTTTTAACTAATGACATTATTACTAATGAGCTCATTGTACAAAAATCTTTCTTTGTGGAATGTTGTTCATGATTCTTAAACTTCTCTAACATGTCCCTCTGATCCCAGCATTTGTTTTCTTTATAGAGGGAACTGTGCCATTGAAACATACTAGCATAATCTACTTTTGCATGTATTGTCCCCAATCAATTTTATAATCTTCCCAGGTTAAGAGTATATTATTGTTTAAAAATTCCTTGGTATAGAAGCCACTTCTAAAAAAAAAAAAAGAATCCCACCTTTTTTATGTTAACAGAGACAGAATGAAATCTATGATAATTATCATCTATCCTGGTCAAATGGAACTGCAGGTACATGCAGGGAGAGTATGTACAAAGGGTATGTATTCTGGTATGGTTTATT
The DNA here is from genome assembly GCA_030014935.1 of Caiman crocodilus. Classification (NCBI taxonomy): domain Eukaryota; kingdom Metazoa; phylum Chordata; order Crocodylia; family Alligatoridae; genus Caiman; species Caiman crocodilus. The sequence goes on from JAGPOW010003642.1 coordinate 36,367,445, forward strand.
GGTATATTTACAGTTCTAAGGGAATTTAGAAGCCTAACAATGTCTCTATTATCAAAATAAAATGTATTCTAAATATCTAAATGTTTTGATGTTTCCTTTTGGTTTTCTTATCATAGAACCATTAGAGCTACCCCTGACCCCTTCACTAACTAGGATGTAGGGACAGCTTCCCCTGCAGCCAGAGCTCCTGCCAGCAGGTCTTATTCTGTCTGGCAGCTGGGTATGCTGAGTGTGTGATGGGGGATGTGCGATTTGCAGGAGCAGGATGGGAAAGGGTGTGGGCGGGTGTGTGGGTGCGTGTGGAGGGATGTGGAGGGGTGGAGGGTATGGGGGACTGTGTGAGGGGGGTGTCTCAGAAGGGGTGGACCCTGTGCCCCCTCACAGGGTGCAGCCCCTTATACAGCACATGGACTGTCCCCCCTCAGGGCCCAAGCCCATCCCCTCAGGGCCCCATCCCCCCTGCAGGGCCCACAGGTCACCCCTGCAGCAGCAGCAGCCATAGGATGCTCAGAGCACACTGTGGCCTGAGCCCCCAGTGGCAAAGTACAGCTCAGCTGCCTCTGACCCAGTGCCACCTGTGCTGCTTGTTGCAGGTCCAGTGCAGTGCGGCACAGTGCAGCATTGCAGCATGGGGCCGTGTGCCTTCGGGCAGTCCTGGGCCACTTGATCTGTCACCCAGGACCCTGCGCTGCAGACAGGGATTGGGTGTTACTTTGGGCTGGGTCCTGTCTCTGGCAGCAGTACTGCTGGACCTGTGTTGTGTGTGGGGAGAAAGCATGTGGTGGGACCTGGCCCAGTGTGGCCCACTAATGTGCCTTTGCACAGGACAGGGAGACGCAGCTCTGGGACAGGTGGCTTCTGTGCAAAGGCACACTAGTTGTGCAGCCTAGGACAGGATGGGTTGGGCCGGATGGGTGCATTTTCCATGGGGCTCAGACAGTGATGCACCATGGCCTATTATAGGCATAACACCGTGGCCATGCATCACCACATAAGCTTCATGGGAAATGCACCCAGCCTGACCCAACCCAGCCCAGGTCACGCAGCTAGCTAGCATGCCTTTGCAGAAGAGTCATGCATCCCAGAGCCGTGCCTTTCTTCCTGTGCAAAGGTGTTCTAGTGGGCTGGGGCACACTGTGCTGTGTCAGGTTGGGTTCTGCCATGCACTTTGTAGAAGGGCACAAGTGTGGGTCACCACATGCCTGCCCCCCACTCATCCCCTGCAGCTCTATATGTGCTGAATGGATCCATGGTAAGGGTCGTGCCCTGTGTGCTGGGGCAGCAGGAGCACCATAGGGATGCTCTGGCCAGAACCAAGAGCTTCTCTCTAAAGGACTGGCTCCTGTACTACCTCAGGCCATGGCTGGGGACCAGGCTGTGCCCCACTTTTTTCCCGTGTTTTACTCTGATATCCAGGTATCAAATTTTGAGTCCACACTGTAAATATGCAGCAAAGGGAATTTTTTTTGTTCCCAGAATGCCTTGTGCCACATCTCAAACTGCTTTGAGATGCGGCAAGAGGCAAATGCGTGCTAGTCTGGATGCATCCTGGGGGTATATAGCTATTCCTTATGGAAACATTCAATAATTGTTAATAAAACTCATTTATTTTTTGCATAAATTTATATTCTCACTATGCTATTTTATTTATTTATTTATTTAAACCCTAAAAATGAAAAACTGTTAATGCTACTGCTGCTAATGCCCCTCTATCCAGGTGATGCTAAAGAGGCAGTTGTCTCATCTTCCTCTTCCAGGCTGCTTTTAATTGTTCCAGTAAAGGAGGAAGGTTGTCCAAATGTGGAGAATAGCAGCAGCTGTAATTTGAGAACCGTTAGGTTCATCATAGAAAAAATAAATGAGAAAAATGAAAAATACAGAAATTGTTGCACTACAGTTAAGATGCTTGGAATTGGCCTGGAGTTACTGTATTAATGAGATCAGGTTTGACAGAGGTGGAGGATGGTGGGTCGATGAGAATTTTTAAATGCATACTAGAAAAAAAATACCTATTCATGTCATGATGTTTTTGTACATAGGGTAATGTAAGAAGAAAATCTAGAAAGCTACGGAAATATGATCTAGGTAAATTACTAAAAAGTGGCTGGAAAATCATGGCAGAATGGGAAGCAGTGTTAAGTAGGCTTCCCTGAGCATCTGGTTTAGATCCCATATAGTTCGTACACTTTATAGCAGATACTTTGGAGGACAGACTTAAAATTCAAAATGATCTTGATAAATTGGGAAGATGGACTGAAATAAACAGAATGAAATTTGTGAAGGGTAAGTGCCAAGGACAGTAGTTAGGAAACAGCAAGCAAGTCTACAAAGTGGGAAATGTTTTGCTAAGTTGCAGTGAAAGACAAAAGGGTCATATATAATAAAATTAATATGAGAACTGTAATATTGCTGCAAAAGAAAGATAATGGCACATGAAACAGCAGACATGATTCTTCCATTCCAGTCAGTATTGTGTCTAATCTGGGCAGTATTGTGTCTAATTTCTAAGTTGTGGAAAAATTGGAAAGGCCTCAGAGCAGATCAACATAATGACTTTAGGTCTTGAAAATACCAAAGCTTGGAAAAGGTTGGAAAAATTAGCATTATTTGGTTATTCTAAATACTTCTTTTTTCCAGAAGTAGAGAAAACCAACAAGAGAAGAGAGAGAAGAAATATGATAGCAATCTTCAAATAAAAAACAGCTGTTATATAGATGTTAATTAGATGCTGTCTGTGTCCACAGTAGATTGCTTTGATTCCAACAAAAAATAATTTATTTAATTGATTTAGGTAAAATACTAGAAAGAATTTCTAACTATGGGGGAGGTTAAACACTACAATTAACAGACTACTAGAGAAGTCGTGGAATCTCTCTTATTGAAAAGTTTTAAGTGTTGATTAGCAAACATTTGTTTGAGACAAATCCATGGAAGTTTGTGGTCATTTACACACGTGCTTCAGGACAGGGGGACTCCAAGGGCTGCTCCACTTAAAGTACCTAGATTGTCACATGAAAAATGTTGGCAGTTTAACTAATCATTGAATGAGCTTTAGTTAAAGCATTCCTGCCACTATTTTTCAGCATGGGGATGCTGATACACATGACACTGGGGTCTGCTGGAGTGTGGTAATTACCACACTCCAGAAGACTCAATGAATCAATTACAGCACATCGGAGCAGCCTCCCTGCACATATATAGGTGTCCTATGAACCCAGAGACTTAAATTATACCAAATTAAACTGGAGTAATTTTCTTTAGATCAAGGAGTTGCTCCTTATTTATGCTTGTGTAACTTAAATCCTCATAAGTTTAACTGATTTGTTTTGCATAAAGCAATTCAGCTACTTCAGTCTGTGCAATACATTACTTTAATGTTCCTTATTTATGAACAACATTTTATATATACATTTATTACCGGAATTTGTGGGGAGGAGTTTCAATTTTTAATCTTTGATGTTTATGAATTGAGTAAAAAAATTATACTGTGATTTCCCTGTTTTGCCAGGAGGGCTTCCCAGCCCTTCTGTTACCTTTTTTCTGCATGGGAATGGACTTCCTTTGTGCTTCAACGATTGTGCCCTTAAAGAACAACCACTCTTAGTGCACACTTTGAGCCTTCAGTCCCTGGTCACCTAGCACTTTCCCCACTAGTGACCTAAGCTTGTTGAAATTTGCATTTTTGAAGTCCAAGACTTCAATCCTGCTGTCAGATTTTCTGCCTTATGTTGGACAGTGAACATGATGGTTTCATGGTCGCTGTCACCCAGACTTCCCTGTATATTTAAGTCAGTCACCAGGTCGTCACCTTTGACCAGGACCAAGTCTAGCTGAGTGTCACCTGTGGTTGTTCCATGCACCTCCTGAGTCAGGAAAAGCTCCTTGAAACAGGTCAGGAAGGATTGCAACTAATCCAAGTTGGCCAAGCGTTCCTCCCAGGAGATGTCTGGATAATTAAAATTACCCATGATGACCATGCTATGTGCACATACAGCCTCAGTCAACTCTCAGATGAACTCTAGATTGAGTTTCGACTCCCTGATTTAGTATACAGCTACAGTTAGGTCTCTCTTGCCACAGTAGCTCCCCCACCCCAACAACTTAACCCAGAGGGTTTCAAACTGTTCAGTTTTGGAGCTGATGTTGGCCTCCAAGAGGGTGTACTGCTCTTTCACAAAGAGACCAACACTACCACCTTTCTTCTCCACCCTTTCCCTTCTATGCAGTGTGAAGCCCCCTATAGCAACTCTCTAGCCATGTGAGAAGTCCCACCAGGTGTCTGTAATCCTTACTAAATCATAATGCCCACTGGAGAGTAGTAGAGATAGGTCTTCCTGCTTGTTCCCCATGGTTCTGGCATTAGTATACAGGCACCTGAGTCTTCCTACTGAAGCATCTTCCTGTCCCACTGATGGATAACTATTCCCTCAGCTCCCTCAAGAGTGACTCTCCTAGTATCCCTATCTACAGGGCTTATGTGTATGTTGGTTCCTGGACATGTTTGAATTTGTGTGTCCCCACCCCCCAGCAATCTTAGCTTAAAGCTCTGTCCAGAAGATCAGCCACCCTGGCCATGAACAGGGACTTACTTTTCCTTGTGAGGTGGATGTTGTCCCTTCCCAGGAGTCCTCTCTCCCTGAGCTACATGCTGTGATCAAGGAATCCGAACCCTTCTCAGAGGCACCAGCATCGGAGCCACCAGTTTGCTTCCATGATACATCTTTCCCTTCTAGGGCTGTGGCCTGCAACAGGGAGCACAGAAGATAACACTACCTGGGCCCACAACCCCTTCAGCCCAGCCGCCAGAGCCCTGTAGTTGTTCATGACCCAATCTGGATTGTTTCTGGCTGTGTCATTAGTTTCCACATAGATGAGAAGCATGGGGTAGTAGCCAGAGGGCTGGATGAGCCTGGGGATCCTCTCTGCTACCTCTTGGATGTGAGCTCCTGGGAGGAAGCAGGCCTCATAGGCTAAAAGGTCCAGATGGTAGATGGGTCCCTCAGAGCCCCACAGGACACAGGAAGGAGTCCCCTACTGCCCCCCCCACCACATTGCATCTCCTCTTAGGAGTGGCAGCAAGCTGCTTACCTTCTTCCTCTTCTGGTGTCATCATCAGAACCTTCTCATGTGCGGGGAGGTGAGTGTACCTGTTGTGCTGGGCCAAGGGAAGAGCAACCCTGGTATTGCATTTCTTGGAGTGTGAGATGACTGTCTTCCAGGTTGCTCTGGGTAGGTCCTCTTGGTTAGCTATCATGTTGGTCTTCATCTCTATATTGCATGCATCTATACTGTTTTAATTCTTCTGAGGGCTGAATGAGATGACTCTTAAGATCACTCCCAGCTCTTTGGTTCAGTGTATAATGATTTAGTGTATATATAGCCTGGTTCTAGCACAGAGCTTAGTGATCCTGCTACTTTAAGGGAAGGCAGGCTGCAGGTGTGTCAGAGGCCAATCAAGAGAGCCACAAAACTCAAAAGGGTCTGGGCTTGCAGGATATAACCCCAGGGATGACCTGGGAAGGCAGTCTAGCCCTGGGAACCATGGAGGGAAGAGCTCCTAAGCAAAAGGATTGCAGCAAGCTCCTGACTAGCACCTGAGCTGGGATAGGCAAAACTACTGGTTTAGGGATTGAGACTGTAGGGGCAGTAGAGGTGTCAACTGGCTTGGGAGCACGGCCACAATCTGAAAGATAGGTGTCAAGGCCAAGCTGTAGAGTGATGAGAGCAGGTAGGGCCAGAATCTCATAGCCCATGAGGGGCGAGAGCCAGGGTCAGGGACCAGTAGCCCCAAAGGGGTGAGAACAAGCAGGGCCAGGTGGCTTGTAGTCCAGGAAGGGTGGAATCTGTTGTAGGTAGAGAGGCCTGAGTCCAGGAGGGGCAAGGAATGCAGGCCTGAGTTCAGGAGGGCTTCAGATCGTTCAAGGTAAAGAGGCCAAGAGTGGCTGGGTCAGTTAGGCTAAGTACAGACAAGGACTCTTCAAAGAGCATAATTACATAAAGGCAAGGAAGAGGAAATGAAGGGGGATTGTCCAAAGAAAGTAGAGTTGAAAAGGGCTTAAGGAGGGCTCCAGAGGTGTCTTGGCCACCCCTAGGGTGGGACCCTGTTACATTGGTATTATATAAAGAAGTGGATGGAACATTAGTGGCAGGTAGAGGCCTTGTTCATTTGTCTTCTCTCCATGTCCTGTTACTATATTCAAAGAAGTCTAAAATGGGCATGTATTATTGCACTTAGCCTTAATGAGTTCCTTGTTTTTGAAATAACTTAAGATATTCAAAGAGCATTCAAAGAGTTTGAAAAGATGACACAGTAAGGATATAGTTGCTTGAAGTTCTTTAGATCCAAGGGAACTTTCTCTATTTTTAGGAGCACTTCAACATGTGCTTGCTGTTCTATCTTAGGTACTTTTTATGTGGTTACACAAATGTTGAATTGGAGTAGCTAGACCCTTGCCATAGATACAAAATGTTATTTAATTTTGTGTGAATATCATCAGGGCTGCTGGCTTGATCAGCTTTAAAAACATTAAGTTAAGTTTTTAATTCAGCCATTGTAAAAAAAAGTGCCATTAGTGGATTGGGGATTACTTAGCTCAAATAATCTTTAACAATTTGGCTCAGTCCTTTAAACTACACACAACTCTTTATTTTCCTAGGAACACTGGCCTCTAAGCAGTCATCACCAACATCAATCAGAGCTGAAGACCTCCACCCTAACATAGTCCATGCAGACTGCACCCACAGTCCTGAGTCTTCTCAAGCCATAAGAAGGTGCATCTGGCTTACTGCAATTCCCTCCACACTGCCGTCTTCCTTCTCAGTCTGGCTCTGACTTCAGTCCTATCATGGTGCAACAGCTTCTAGCTTCACAGCTCTGGGTTTCTTTCCAGACTCTCAGAAGTATCCTGGATGAGTTCTGCCGCTGTTAGCCTGGTAACCCACGCACACTTTTTCTCTGTCTATATTCTTTAGCTTCTCTTCCTTACTGGCTCCTTTCCCTGCGAGACTTCTAGCTTCCTGTTGCCAGCCAATTATCTGTATCAGCTGGTCCAGTCCTCTGGGAAGACCTGTAATCAGGTTTCCTGCCCATAGCTGGGCTGTAACCCCTGAAAACATGCAGACTCTGACACCTTGGTGTGTGCCGACTGGTGCAAGTCTCTGCCCGCCATCCTGCTACAGTATCTCAAAGCTATAATTTTTCTGGTTTTATTTTCTTTTGATTTGAACCTTGGGTTATTTATTGGTTCCTTACCACTTGCTATGAGTTGATGTGCAACATGATATTGTAGTGTTGTTTCCTTTTTGGGGGCATTGGGTAAGTTTCAGGATGGTTGTTCATGTTTTTTATTTGTTTTGTTTCCCCTGTTGCTGTTATTAACTACAGTCTCAAGGAGGTTCTACCATGACCACTTTCTTTCCTTCACTGGCACAGCAACCATTTTTTTCTCCTCCAGTGACAGTTTTCTCAGCAAATGGAAGAAAACTGTTCTATGATTAAACTAGCATATTTTTGTGTGGTCTCCTGTTGGCAAATTTCATCCCTAATATCTGGTGGCAGTTGTTATTTCTCCTTCAGTTAAGACATAGGCAGACAAGGTTATGGGAAGATGTGATATCTTTTATTAGAACAACTAAATAGTTGGAATTTTTTTTTTGCAAACTTTTATGCACAAGCACCCTCTTCAGGCTTAGGGAAATTTTGTGCTATGAAGGCATAGTACTTGGCAATTCCTTTCTGTACACAGTTTCACAGTAATTGCTTGTTTATGGCCGAGGACCCTTCAACCTGCACAGACATTATCATCAGTACCAGCTCTGACAAGGACCTTACAATGCTTATAATGACTTGACATAGCTTAGATTATAACTTTGGGTATTGCTTTGATTGAGGTGATAGGTGTGTATCAGGATTCACAGATTCAAGGAATCTTACACAGGCCATGACATGAATGGCCTTACTGTGGTCCCCAATTATATGCTAAAAATGAATAAAAGCATTAATTAATGTTTCTTTCTGTAAGTAGTTATTGCTACTTTTGTGAAATCAAATATTACAAAGAGAGGTTCTCTCTTTAGACAAAAAAAAAGGTGAGATATTTGCAGAATGAAGGATGAGAAAGGAGAGATCTTAGATACTCTTCAGCTAAGACATGTTTCAAAGTGGGAATAAGTTTTATCACATCTTCACTTTTATAGCTAGAGATAAGATCTTCTAATCAATATTGTTTAGTATTTCTTGTTCTAACTCCTAGTATAGTTCATTAAAACTTCAACAGTCCTGATTTGGAGAGAATCATCAAGGAGCACATCTGTGGGGGGCCTGCAGGGGAGATCATGCTCAGGGGCAATCAGCATGGGTTCATCAAAGGCAGGTCCTCCTAAAACCACCTGATTGCCTTTTATGACCAGGTAACTAAATCCTTGGATGATGGTATCGCTGTGGACATAGTCTTTCTAGACTTTAAGAAGGCCTTTGACACTGTCTCTCACACCATTCTCATCAATAAAATAAGCGACTGCAGCAATGATGCCTACACATTTGGATGGGTAAAAAAAATGGCTGATGGGGCACACCCAGAGAGTAGTGGTGGATGGGTTGTACTCAGCCTGGTGAGATGTGAGCAGTGTGGTACCCCAGGCCTCAGTCCTCAGGCCCGTACTGTTTAACATCTTCATCAGCGACTTGGATGAGGGGGTGGAAAGCACATTGTCCAAATTTGCTGATGACACTAAGATGTGGGGTGAGTGGATACACTTGAAGGGAGAGGGAGGCTGCAATGAGATTTAGACAGACTACAAAAGTGGGCAGATGAGAATAGGATAGGGTTCAATGAGATAAATGCAGGGTGCTGCACCTTGGGAGAAGGAATCCACAGCATACATACAGGCTGGGGAGTTCCCTTCTTGAAAGCACAGAGGTGGAAAGGGATCTACCTTGTCATGCATCCAAAGGTGCATCTCAAGCCAATCAAGTGAGGTGATACCTCCCCTCTATGCAACTCTGGTCAGGCTGCAGTTGGAGTACTGAATCCAGTACTGGACACCGCACTTCAAAAGGGATGTGGCCAGCCTGGAGAGGGTTCAGAGGAGGGCCACCTGCTTGGTGAGAGGGCAGCAGGACAGGCCCTGTGAGGAGAGACTGAGGGACCTGAACCTGTTCAGCCTCAGCAAGAGGAGGCTGAGTGGGGACCTGGTAGCTGCCTACAAACTCATCAGGGGACATCAACAGCAAATAGGCAGAGCACTTTTCTCCCTAGCACTACCTGGGATGACAAGGAACAATGGTCATAAGCTGATGGAGAATAGGTTTAGGTTAGAGATCAGGAGGCAATATTTTACAGTTAGGGTGGCCAAAATTTGGAACCAACCTCCCAGGGATGTGGTCCTTGCCCCTACCTTGGGCAAATTCAAGAGGAGGTTGGATGATCACCTGGTCATTAGGTGTTGTGAACCCAGCATTCATTCCTTTCTGTGGCAGGGGGTCAGGCTAGATGATCTGTTTAGGTCCCTCTTGACCCTAGCTACTATGAAACTACGAAACTAACCATTTTGCTTTAAATGCTTTGTCTCTTTCTTTCACAATTTTTATTTATGACAGTTTCAATAAAACAATTCTGCCAAATCCAGAATGGTGCTGGAGATAAGTAATTTTGGTAACGTTTTATATTTTTTCCTTGACATTGCCTTGAACAGCATTAGAGATTCTATGGTTTGGAGCAGGAACAATAATTTTAGGAGGACTTTAAGCCATGGTCACACTGAAGGCAAGTATATCCTGGGTTATCTCAGTAATGATATACATGTAGAGAAAGAATTGATGTTAACCAGATCTTTAAATATTTGATAGATACTAGTAACAGTTAGCTTTAGATTGAACTAACACTCAAAAACACCATGTACCATTCTAGAAAAATACACTCAGGCAAAATCAGGTGACAGTTATCCATCTCCTAGGTAAGAGGCACCTTACCCAAGATTTTCCAGTAAGTCAGAATCCAAAGCTTTCAAGAAGAATCCCTATCAAAAGCAGACCAATTGGCTGAGGAAAGAACTTACCTGTTCATCAAAGTTTTAGCATATGATCAGTTGCAAAAATACCAGTTTTTCTTCCTGTTGAGTACATAAGACTGGACCTTTCAGAGACTATGACTGTGAAACAAGAGCCTGGTACCCAGTGAAACAAATATTTATTGAGGCAATGTTTAGCAACCTTCAGGAGTCATAGCATCTGAGTTCTTGTTTGTGGAGCCTCATACCTTCATTTTTAAAAGCTACATTCTTTCCTAAGTATGGCCTGCAAAATTTCAAATGATTTTTCTAGGAATTCTTTATTTTTTACTTGCTAACCATACAAACGGAGGCATAGCCAGGCAGTTCCATACCCTGGGCATCTGTGCAATTCCTGGGGCAATGCTGGCTGCTGCTCCAGTTACTGTCATTTAGTTACACTACTTCATATGCAGTTAGCCAGAGACAATGAAACTCCAGTATTGAAGTCCTGACAAGAAATAATTATGCTGTGTATGTTCATTATTTATCTATTCCCATCTGACTTGAAGTGACAACGGATGTCCAAACTTTTATCATCCCTGATCTCAGCAAAATTTGTACACCAGAGATTTCTGGAGTAAACCAAATGGAACATTTCTCATAGGATTTAAAGGTGGCTCACGCTAATAACTTGTTCAAATGGCCAATAAAGTTTCCTCATTAGAGGAAAGTTATGTCAGGATAGTTTTATTACAGTTCTCTTTATGAAAATCCTCGTCTCTTTGGTAGACAGCTGGCTTTAGTGCTGAAATGATGACCTGATAACCTAAATTAATTGCCTGTTATAGACCTGGGCTTCAATGATTTTGAGGTCAACTGAAAGTTCCTATATTCATGCTGTTAACATCTAAAATCACTGAGAGATTTTTTCACAGGAGGCTGAAAAGAAAAAATAAGTCTTTCTTTACTGCATGGTGACTAGGACTCAAAGTACAGAATTATATAGGAGGAAAAGAACAATTACAGATAAGTAAAAGAAATCAATATATACTTTTTGTTTGCTTTTCACAGTATGTCAGTGTCCAGCATAGGAGAATGGAAAGTAAAAATTGCTAGTGCAGTCTATAGATGGTTTTTCTTGATGTGGAAGAAGATTATTCTGATGCCAGGTTAAAAGATTTAAAAGTTATTGTAGAAGTACTTTAAAAAGATCCTTTTGAAAGTGGGTCAGGAAAATCTGAACTAGATGGGTAGCGGTGATTGTGTCAAATATAGCCAAATGATAAAGTATGACATCAGACTCATCTGGCTTCTACTTTGTTTAAATCAAATGCTTGGTTTTTCCTCTTAATATGCAGTAGCAAATCAGAACTGGTAACAAACTATTGACTGATAATGTTTGTGAAGTGACTGCAAATATTAGATGCAACAACACTGAAATAAATCAAAACAGCAATAATTATGATGTGAAGCCAAATTCAGTCAGGAGATAGGCAGATGCAGAGGAATAAATATTTTGGCACCATGGGCCTGGAGAAGAAGCTGAGAAGTAGAGGAGCTTAGTGCTGGAAAGCATGGTGGGTGCCAGGATTTTGCTTTCTTATATAGGGGCTGCTGCTGCCATGGCATGAGATCTCTGAACACACTGCTGTAGTGTCATGGGCACTGGCTGCAGTATGAGCTCCCCAAGAGCTGACATTTTGCTGTCACTTCTAAATCAGTGGCTAGGTCTGGTCCCCCACTTACATACTGCCAGTTATGCTGCTGGATGGATGAAATTCCAATAACTCTAAATACATTTGCTTACTTAAATATTGTCCGGGGGACATCTCCTATTCTGGACCAATACATTGGAACAACTGTAGGAGACACTATTGCCAGAGAAGGGATATCACGTTTTGTACAGAGCCCAGTATACACTAGAACAGATTGCAAAATACGTGTCTTATGAATATTCAGTACAGAAATGAACAAGAAAAAACAGTTTTGTATCTTACAACCAGAGTTCTGTGTTCAGTACTGGGGGTTACAATAAAACTGATTTGTCCAGCTATATGAAGATTTTTTTTTTTAAACTAGGTACATTTTGTTTTTATTAGGATGGAGAGATGCAAAAACTTCAATAACACTTTAACTAGAAAAGAAGTAGTCAGATCATATATACAGAAAGATTCTGCTTCTAATCTGCATGCCTCCTTCCAATTAATCTGAATGTGATTAGTCACTGATTTATGTAAGAAAAAAGAGACAAATAATGATCTTTCCTTGCTTCCTCTCTTCCAGATGGTGAATTTGTCTCCCTATTCTTATTAGAAAATTATAACTGACTTTTTTCTTTCCACCTATATTTTGCCACCAGAACAAATTTTGACCACAGTTAAAGATACTTAATGAATATACTTGAAAATATCTCAGGCCAAATTCTGTTCCATTTCTTAGACACAAGTGAACTGAGATAGGTTCAATTTTGTTTGACCCTACTTGAGTCCCTCTACAAGGTGGGTAGGTCCTCTTGCTTAATGCCTTTTTATGATTTAGTCTCAAAAGTATTTTACAGGACGTACATACATCAATAAATTTTCATAGACTTGAACAGTATGGAATAGAATCAGACTCAGGCATCCAAGTCCACTTAGATACCCAATAGCTGGGATAAAATATGGCATACTGAAGTTAGATTTGTGGATATAGACACTATAGAAATATTAAGCCCATTTGGTTGAATGATGTCCTATATGCAGGAACATGACATTGTAGCGTTGGGTCTTATATGTTCTTTTTTCATTCTCATTCACAAACTGTGACCAAAGGTGCTATAGTCAAAGAGTGGGAAACATGGATTATCCACAAGTAACTTTACTCAATTAAGTGGCTTCTTTAAATTCAGCGATATGACTATATTCTTGTTTGAGTATTTATAGAATAAATCCATGGTTTGAATCCCATGGAAACAAAAACCATCACATATGGGGGTACATTTTTTTTTATTGGAAGTGATTTATGCAAACCAGATGAAGCAAACATACTAGATCTTATAGAGTCTTAAATATTTAACACAGAGAGAGAGAGAATCTCATTTCATTCTGCAGGCCATGGTGACTTAGTGGCTAAATACAGACATTTAAAAAGCCACAGCCTGAATTGATTCAATCTTTGCAGCTTAGCTTGAACCAGCAAGCAAGTGAATAGACATTTACTTTTGATTCCAGTAATAAAACCACATGTGGGGGGAGAGCAAGCCCTCCCTTCCTTTCATTTCCACAGTAGTCAGAAGGCTGGAGTGAACCTGAGCTGTGGGGGCGGAGGGAGGGGTTGTGACCAGGCCCTGGCAGACTGACTATGATGGGGGTGGGGATTAAATCCCCAACCTGGCTTACAGGGTCCCCAGCTGGGGTGTGCCTGGAGAGGGAGGGGGAAAGCAGCCCTTGCCAGAATTTTGGGGGGTTTGGGAAGGGACCCAAGCCAAGCCCTGGCCCCTGGCTGGCACGAAAGTGTTGAGCAGCATGAGTGAGGAATGGCTAGGTCCCAGTCACAGGCATGAGGCAAAGGAGGGAAGGGAGAGGGAAAATCATGGAGAAGTACAGCTGGCAGGGACTCCAGTGGTCTTCTAATGTCTAGTCCAGCACATCTCTTAGTTCTTGTCAGACCCTCCAGTATAAGGTTTCCTTGCAGCACCCATAACTGAGAACACCTATCAGTGGGCCTCTTTACTGCTGTGGAAAAAAGCCATCAATGACTTCCTGTGGCTGGTTCCACACCACCAACCACATCACAGTGCAGCCAGAACTGGACCTCTCCATCCCTGAGTCCTGAGACAGAGCCATGTAAATCCCACCCCATACCCTGTAGTGAGGGAGGAGGAGAAGAGCCCTGCCCATTGCAGTGACTGTGTAACAGTCCAGCTCAGCATGGGCATGGGAAGCCAGGAGCAAACTCAGTGTACAACTTCTGCATCCTGAGCTGCAGCTGGCTGGGAACGGCCCAGTCCCTGTAGCCTGGCCAGTGCTGGGCCTGCTGTGGGACAAAAGGGAGAAGGGGAAACCAGCCAGAAGAAGCTCTTGATGGCTTTTTCCCCCAGCAGTAAAGAGTGCCCCCCCGTGGGTGTTCTCACTTGTGGGTGAGCAAGAGGGTTTGGCCAGGGCTCGGGCAGGGGATGGACTAGACACTAGATGACCTCTGGTGGTCCCTGTCAGTCTTCTCCCACTTTGCCTCATGTTTGGGGCTGGGTCTGATCATGTCCCCACTCTTGCTGCTTGAGTGATGAGTGGAGGGAAAGACAGACAGACCTCAGCTGGGGTCTGGGAGGGAGGGGAGATTAAACCTCTCCTTCCCTTCAGGTTACTGGTATCTGGCCATGCCCCCATTCCTGCTGCTCGAGCAATGAGGGGAACACTCTGGAGCAGGGCTACACACCTCCACCCCCACCCTCTTCTCAGCCAGCTGGAGCAGTGATAGTATTCCAGCTAGGAAGGAAAGGGGTGGGGCCAACCTGCTCCACTGGAGCAGACAACCCAGCCTAGCCCAGGGCTGCAAAGCATCCTGGATTGCTGGGAGACTTTGAGCTAACTTAAACCAGGAAGGGGTCTAGGACAGAAGTTCTGTAAACCGGTTTGACCTAAATGAATTAAGTCTGATACTACATTCAGCCAAGTTTATTTCTTAAACGAGTTTCAGCCATTTTGAAAGCAGTTTACGTGCACTGAATTTCTGTTTTGTTATAGGTTTAAACTAGCTTCTGATCACTTAAACTGGTTTATGTGGAACTTCTGTCTCTAGCCAGTATGTAAAAATATTTCTATGATCCTCTAGTTGGAACACTGTCATACTTAGAATATCCCAGACAGGAAAAAAAAGAGGGCGTCACAGGCTCCAGTCTCTATCCCACCAGCTCAGGATCAAGCAAAGTGATTAAAGAAGGCCTTGAGAGAGATTCCAACTCCTTAAAAGCTTACAACATAAACTTCAATAGTTTATCTTTATTCTGGGGTGTTTAAGTATTTAATAAACTATGAGACAGCACATTTCTTTCTGGTGAGTCCAAAGAAATATAATTAAAGTATTTGGGTGGACAGAAGAGGGTCAAAAGAGATAGAAGTTGTTTCATTAAAGTATGTAATTACATACAGAAGTTATGGTTGAGGAATATTTTCTTCCTTTCTTAAATATATATATATACATTTAAATGGTAAGGAACCAATTTTGTTTTCAGCCATGAGAAGCAAACTGCTTAATTAATTTGTTTTTTTCATGGTGCAAGCAATCCTGAAAATTAAAATATGTATTATGTTTGTTGCTTTCATTTTTTGTGTGCATGGGGTCTTTTCTTCAAACTTTCTGTTGAGTCCAATTTCATAGTGAATTGTTTTTAATATGCTTAATTACATCTCTGAACCATTTGTCTTTCCAGGTAATTTTCTGGCAGTCCTTAAAATCCTTTTTTCAAAGTCATATAAAGCAAAACTTCCAAAAAGAAATGTAGAAAGAAATGTTACTTACAAAAATGTCTTCATATGGTGAAGATCAGTTACCCAAGAAGGTTAATGCTACATTACTTAATCTACATGGCATAAGACAGTGTGGTGAAGAGGTATACAGTCTAAAGCCATGTACATGTGTTCCCGGGATCCAATCTATATCATGGCATGTACAGATTGAGTATTCACTGGTGCTGGGAGCCTGATCTAAGTAAGTAGGGATGAGGAGGTGAGGCAGGTTTAGCTGGGCTACTGTGTCCATGGTGGGGATGGTCCCTAGAGTATTGGTGGGATCTGAGAAGCTATTAGATCAATGAGGGGGAGGGTGTTGGAAGGATTAGGAGGCCTAGTGGGTTTCTCTGGGCTGTTAGTAGGTCACAGGAAGGGTTGGCAGACTCAGGGGACTAAAGATTCACAGGGGCAGGTGTCCATCTGGAGTTTAGGGTGGTCAGACAGCTAAAGACAGCCCAGCCAGGGGGTAGTAAAAGCACAGACGAGGGTTGAAGTGAATGGCTTGGCTTTTCCACTCCCAGGGCTGTGCTGGAAACATGTATACACATTCCTGGGACTAGATCTACAATCATACTATAATAGGCAGATGAGTCAGACAAGTGGAGCTGAGTGAAATGTGGAAGATATGATAAAGAAAGCAAATAACACAGTAGAATGCACATACTTCTGAAAGAGTCATTAGTGCTGATCCCACTCTCTACAGGCCTAACCAGTTTTTAGCAGTAATAAACAAATAGAAAAACTCAGATACTGGGTGTGTCTACACAAGATGCTTACTGCACATTAGTTTAATAACACTGCAGTAGCACGGCTGTTAAAAACCATGCTAATAGCCTACTGTGCAGTGCTCTTATGCTAATGTGCAGTAAACATCACCAAATAACCATTTGCCAATGCTACTGCACAGTAACTCTAGTTACTGCACATTTAGTTAGTACTTAATTAGGAAAGTACTAAACTAATTGGGCGGTATCTTAGGCACATTAATGAATGTGTAGATGAACCCACTGTCTCTTAATTACTGTTTGTATTAGGATAACTTCTGTGTTGTCCATTAAATGCCAGATTTCTGGGTACTAAGACAGGTCCTTTTTTTTCTTAATCACTCTGCGATTGTGCCATACTCAATTTCTGCCTGAAATATACCAGAGAAAATGGAGTCTAAGAAGAAAGGCAATAGGTGTGTTCTGTCTGAAAATACTTGCTGCTTTTCAATATGGAGCACAATATACATAAGATATAGTCAGTGCTCAGAGTCCCATCATCTCTTTCCCCACATCCTATGTAACTAATACTTGTTAATATTCTATTTAAAAAATCAAGATGATTTGAATAAATAAACTCCATTTCATAGAACTTTAGTCTGATCATGGACATTAGACAAGAGACTAATTGTATTGACTAATCTGTTTAATTAATAAATGTACTTTATTTTTGCTTAGCTCCAAACAATACATGACTTTATCATATAAAGTAGGCATAAACTGTAAATGCTAGGTATTTCCCCATCTAATTTTTATTGCACAGATGTATGCACATGCACATACTTATGGCATGATGAACTTACATAATTGATATATAACTTACTTAATGGATATATGAACTGTTTTCAATTTATTCTTATTTTCCCCAGATTCTATTTAAAATACTCTTGTTTTAGGCATTTTCTGGCATTCATCTAGAATCAAAATAATTATGAAAACATTTATCATTTAAAAAAATAAAAGTGTTTCGCAGACCTTTATAAATATCAGAACTCACTTGACTTTTACTTTAAATGTTATTAAAACAATTTTAAACACAACCAAATGTTAAAATATTTAGCATTTCATGATTCTATCATGCATTGGGTATGGAATTTCAGTTTGTGCTGCAGTGATGCAGCAAATTTGACTGCAATATTGAAAATAATTTAATATAATTTCTTTTGAGGGCAAGGGTAAGAAGAAGTATTTGATTTGCATATTTCAGTTTACACATACATTTAATATGCCAGGGGGTAGAAATAGTATCATAATATCATAGTCATAGTATCTAGGGTCAGAAGGGACCTAAAGCACGCCATCTAGTCTGACCCCACCGCCAATGGCAGGAATGGGTGGCAGGGTCACAGAACCGCCGCCAAGTACCTATCTAATCTACTCTTGAAGGTACCCAAAGTAGGAGGAAGAACTTCCCTAGAAAGCCGGTTCCACACCCTAGCCACCCTAACTGTTAAGTAATGTTTCCTAATGTCCAACCTAAACCTGCTCTCCAGTAATTTGTGACCATTGGTCATAGTTACCCCTGGTGGTGCCTGGGAAAAAAGAGCCTGCCCTATTTCCTGCTGATGTCCCCTCAGCAGTTTATAGGCTGCCACCAGGTCCCCCCTCAGCCTCCGTTTAC
>JAGPOW010003642.1:36385405-36402225 GCA_030014935.1 Caiman crocodilus
AAAAAGAGCCTGCCCTATTTCCTGCTGATGTCCCCTCAGCAGTTTATAGGCTGCCACCAGGTCCCCCCTCAGCCTCCGTTTACTGAGGCTGAACAGGTTCAGGTCCCTCAGATGCTCCTCGTAAGGTCTATCCTGCTGTCCGCATAGCAATCTAGTGGCCCTCCTCTGGACCATCTTGAGGCCGTCCACATCCCTCTTGAAGTGCAGCACCCAGAACTGGACACAGTACTTCATCTGTGGCCTGACCAACACCACATAAAGGGGGAGAATCACTGCCTTGGACTGGCTTGAAATGCATCATTGGATGCATGATAGGGTTTGATTGGCCTTCCCAACCACCGTCTGACATTGGCAGCTCATGTTCATCTTGTCGTCAACAATGACTCCCAGATCCCATTCCACCTCCATGCTAGCAAGAGGGGAGCTTCCCAGCCAGTATGTGTGCTGGGGGTTCCTTCTCCCCAGATGCATCACCCTGCACTTCTCCACATTGAATCCCATCCTGTTCTTGTCTGCCCACTCATGTACTTTTGTACATACTTTTTGAACAAATATTTTTGTTCACTTATGAAGTATTTTCAAATCAATGTGTATATTAAGGCATGTGTACTAAAAACAGAGCTCTGCAAAAAATGTTGACAATCACAAAAAAACATACACAGACAACATTAGGTGCATCTGCACAAGAAATGTTAATGTACATTAATGCATATTACAGGCATGTATCTAGATGTGCCACACCCTTAATACACATTAACTTAAGCTAATCATACCTAAATTTGATACCTGCAAGTGCAGGTATCAAATTTAGGTGTGATTAGTTAATGCACATTAATGCTTGTGTAGATGCCACCTGACACTAACATTAGTGCTGGGTCTGCCTTTCCACTAGGAGGCTGGCCTGAGCCCAGCCCCAGGGAACATCCAGGGGTTGGGGTGTTGGGTTTTTTTATTGCTGGTGGGTGGGAAAGGTGGTGAAGGGGTTCTGTTGGTTGAGGGGGGAGAAATGGGGGTGGGTGTTGTGAGGGTAATAAAGTTTTTTTTGTAATAAAATAATGTGCATGTGCTGGGCATGGGGCAGGGGTGTGTGGGCAGTGAGTCAGATGGGCTGGAGTGGGGAGTGCAGGTGTAGAGGGTCAGTTAGGGCCTTCCAAAGCAGTGCCCTAACCCCCATTGGTGAGTGGTTAGATGTTCTGGCACTTGCTGGGGCTATCAGGATTAGTACTATAGCCAGCAGAAGTGTGGGGTGCTGGTTGATACTGGCAGAGGCTGGGCTAGGTTGGAGCAGTGGGGTGCTGGGCATTGCTGGTAGGGGCAGGGGCAGCCCTGGTTCAGGGAGGCAAGATGGGCATGGAGGGATCTTCCATGTGCTGCCCCTGGACTGGGCACATGGCTCCTGGGAAAGGAAGGGGCTGGCCAGGGCTCAGGTTTTCACAGATGTCTGGCAGGTGCTGGCATCTGGCTCTAGCTTCAACATGGCTGCCAAGTGCTGGCAGACTTGTGGCCAAAAGTGGTCCTTGTGGTGACCAGAGGGGCACATGGCAGAGATGAAGGGATTTGGGACTAACTTCAGTGCTAAATCTAGGGATTTGGGATTAACTTTAGTCCCAAATCTCTGCACATGTAGACACCTGCCAAAAATTGCATAATACACATTAGCTTAATGTGAATTAAATTTAGTTGTGCACAAATGTAGTTGTTCACTTGTAGACACACCCATTATGACTTTACCTAGGTTAAGGTTCAGTACAAATTCAAAATTTACTCTAAGCTCATCAAAAATTGAACCTAAACAGATTTTATATTACTTCTGTGAAATATCAAACTGCTTTATTTTTAAACCAAGTATTGCCTTTCATATTTCTCAAGATAAACCTATCAGTAATGTTACCAGGATTTTACTTTGCACAAGGCAGGTTGGAAAGTATTTACATTTATAATTAAACTGTCCTACCTGTTTTTCTAACCATGCAACATGTCCTTGACTGTAAAGTTGAACCTTCCTAAGACATTTTAATAATGCACCCGGTAAAGTGTTACATCTAAAATTACAACAGAAATCTGATAATGACTACATGCATTGCTGTAAGGTGCAGTATATATTTTACGTTATTCTCTGGACTAACAAAATCTCTATAAACTACAGTAGTAAAGAGGGATAGCAAAACTCCTGTATGAGAATAATAGTTCTCTAGTACTTGCCATTGCAGATACTTTTATTTTATTACTTGAATCATTCAAGGATGGATACTTTGAACATGTTTTTAGTATAACTCTCTAGAAAGAACTTGGTTGAGTAGTCTTAATAAGTGCAACATCGTTAATTGTTTCCTTTTTTTTAATTTACAAAGCTACAGTTCACAAGGGGGCTTTTTTTCCTTTTCATTGCATAGTTGTCCATGCAATACTGGCAATATCTTTACCAATTTCTAATTTTCTCCACAGGAAAAGTAAAGCTCTACCATCTGCAACATTTTCCTACAAATAGCACCTCTTGGGGAACACAGAGGTGCTCATTTATCAGGTTTTATGAGCAACAGCAAAGCAAAATGTTTTGTCTGGCTGGAATCCCTGTCTTCAGTTCTAGTTGTTTTCTCAAATAGTACTGAATAATGTAAATAACTGACCTTAGAGAGTAACATCTCCAGCCAGCAAGACAGTCTACACACTTACTCAGGGAAGTCAGATTAGACAAGTAACAATCTTCTGCTGCATGAATTCTGGCCAATAACACTGCTCTCTATTCCCAATACATATTTATTTTCAGTTGGAAAATACGCAGAGCAGCAACTCCCCATTTAGAAACAAGTGTTTACAATTTTCCTTTTTGACAGGAAGCAGTATTTTCTCATTTTGTCGCATCATATCCTCGCACTGCATTTGACATAATGATAATGAATCACAGTGTTTGCACTGCAGTGACATGACTTGACTAAATAAGAGAAACACTGTTCTCCTGTGGAAAGCTGAGAGTGTTAAGCCTCAGATGCTGCTGGGGAAAGAAACAGGCAATTTACAGAGATTTGACAACTGAACTTTGCAGTGGAGCAAGAAGATAGGTACAAAGGGATATACAGAAGGAAAAAGTCTGGGCCCAAAGCAGATCATATAATGCAGGAGCTATAAATGTGAGCAAAAACAAAGGAAATGAATAAAGAATTGGAAGATAAACTAGCCAAATATTTAAGGATACCAAATGCCCCAAGTCACATTGACTTTAGTGGGAGTTATGGAACTGAGATGAATTCATCTTTTATAACAGAAAGAAGGAGAATAAAACAAGATGTTTGAACTTGAAAGTAGGTGCTAAATGAGAGACCAATGGAACAAAAGTTGGGTAGGCCACTGCATTGCATAAAGGGCATAGCATTTTCCAGTATTGTACAATTTAGGAAAATGACATAAAAATCCAAATAAAAAAGGAAGAGTGGCAACAGGGATAAATAAATGTGTATGGCTAGTTAAATACCAAATATTATAAATATTTTTATTTGGGGTAAAGTTTGAAAACGTTTGGACTATGTCTAGGTACCCTCAGGTAAATATTCAAAGTATGATATTCAAAACGTATAGTTTTTAATTGACTAACAGCCAGAAGATAAAAGGTTTTTTCTGTAAGAGTTTAGGTGAAGTTATGTATTATACTTAGACCATACTACATCTGTGGAATATTAGGCTGTGTTAAAATTAAACATTGCTCTAAACAGTTACATTTTAACAGTTAATACTGGTTTTAGAACACATAGCTCTGACTTACCACTAGAGGACTAGCAATCAGCACCATGGATAAGAACCAAGGCAGATCCTTGCTCTTGGAGTATAAGGACAGCAGTGCATACTGGGAAGCTGAAGGAATGCAATTCACTTTTTTATCTCTGTGAAGAAGACTGAAGGTACCCTAACATGAGCTAGGTAGCATGGCTTATAGTTAATGCATTTCGGAAGTGGCATAAATTTAAGGCACTCAGAAGGCACTTAGCAAAAGTTAGTGACATTTATGTGCAGATGCTTGCATTTTAAGTGCCCTCTAGTACGATCTAGGTATAACATGTAACTTCACCTTGATGTGTAGGCTCTTTGGATAAACACATTACTTATTTAATTTTCATCTTAGGTTTTAAAATATTACTTTAAAAATATGGTTACTAGATACTCAAATGACTAGGGCCCAGATTTTTTAAAGTATGAAGGTGTCTCAGCATACTAAGTGACTTTGGAGTTTAGGCCTAATTTTCAAAAGTAATTTAGAACTTGTCTATATGGAAACAGTGCAGAATAAGCTTGGGTGTGAATATACTGCATAATAGCTATTTTACTTTATTCCCTCTGTACATAATCTTTATTCAACATGAAAAGTGTTTCTGTGTGATTTAGGTTAGCTTAATACAACAGGAGTTAAGTCCCTAAGTATATTTAAATAATTAAGCCTTAGGAAGCTAAGAACCATTGACCTAAAATAAGATTTAGGGCCTTAAAGCCAACTTCACCAGAGACACTTAAATATAATGATATCTAGTGTACCAGCACCTAAAGTTTAGACACTTGGCCCCAACAGCATAACCTACAGATATTGCTCAGGTATCTACATAGTACACAGGAGAATTAGATATCTTAACTGGATCCAAAACAGCCAGCAAGCTAAGCAGCAAGCCGTCTTATATATCCACTAGGGAAACACGGAGATAATATTGCATTTTACAACCCACACCTCCTTTGGGCTTAGGTGCCTTCCTTAGCACTAGAGAAAGGAACCTCCTTGATTTAGGTTTCATAGCCATTGATTGGATGGTAGATAACTAAGATTTTTCTTTTGAAAGCAGAGTTAAAGGTTACCTTTTTTTTTAAAGCACAGGTGATATCAGTACACTCTTCACCTTTTATACAAAAGTTGGCATTTATAATACTCAGGAAAAGGAATATGAATGTTGAAGCCTCTCCCTCTGTCCTGAGGTATTTAGATATTTGTTACTTATATTGCTACCCTAAGGAGTAGGGAATACACTGTTGTACAGAGTTGTGGACACTGCCACTTCCACTGGTTGAAACTTTCATCTTATTTTTCATGAAATAGTTCAAGATTTATTAACTTAAAAAATGGAGCATAATGTTTTAGCTCAATCGCTGTGATACTCACCAGGAGATAGAGGAACTGGGCACCAGTCTCCATTCCATGGACTTAATATATGTTTTTCTGCAAGCGTTCTTTACTATAAAAGATGGTAGGCATGCAGTACTAAACATGGTACCCCAGTGGTGAATAATGTCATGTCTCTCAGTGGTAAGAATTCTAGCAGAACTATAAATGTGTTCATTTCACCAGGCAATTTAAATATTAAACACGCTTTTAATATTAATGCAGTTCCTGTAACTACATGAGTGAAAGCTATGGGCTTCTCAAACATAAACAGAACCATTTAGAGAAGTTGGACTCTAGAAAAGATAATTCAAGAGCTTCATATTTGGGAACAGGAAACAGTTTTACCCCATCATTAAATTGGCATTGACAGGAGGTGGGAGGCAGGTGGCAGAGGATGCCTTTTTCTCTAGCAGAAGGCATGATCATTTTCCATGGATCTCTCAAAAGCTACACATTTGATGCATTTTAAGTACACTGAAGCAAGTAAGCTGGTCAAATGCAGGTAGGCAGGCTTCCAATATTCCCCCCGTTCGCCTTTGAAGGATGAAGCCTTAATTTGTCTTCAAGATTTCCAGTTTCTTGACTCAATGAACAAGCATTTTTCTTTATTAAAATATAAATAAATAAATAAATAAATACATAATAAATACATAAATAAAAGAGGAAAAACAAGAAAACATTTGAAGTTCATTTACGTTATGATAAATAAGCCTGCTAATATTGATTGTGGATATTGGAGGGAGGCTGAGGTAATTCCTGTTTGCCGCTAATTTGGAGTAAATAGCACAATGCAGACAGAAAAGGTGATGGTTTATCAGATCTTAATCATGCTCTGCTCTGTTGTTTGATTAAAAAACTGAGAGATGCCTTTGCAGTACACAAGGCTTTTGTATATATAATCACAACAAGGGTAAAGTTCTGACAGAGAATATATTCAAAGTATAAAGTTGTGCACTTTGTGTTTCAACTTCCTGTTTGGTCTGATGTTCAGAGGCTGCAGCAGCCAGGAAAAAATAAAGCTAATGCACAGCTTCAGAGATTGCATTACAGTGTATCGCCTCTAAAGAAATCGAGCTAGTAAGGACAGTCAAATATTATTATAATTATCCATTTGTGTACATTGATTTTAGTTGTTTATGCTTTTACTGGAAAGATCTCTAGTCTCCACAGGCCATAGCATTGAATGTACCTCTGGCACATTCTGGCTAGGGACAGACATTACACATAAACCAGTTTAAATGATCTGAAACTGGTTTACACCTGTAACAGAACATAAATCAGTTTCAAAATGACCAAAGCTGGTTTGAGTTACACCTGGTTGAATGTAGTGTTGAACTTAACTAATTGAGCTCAAACTGGTGTATGCAATGTCTGTCCTAGCCCTTCACCTGGTTTAAGTTAAACCAGAGTCTCCCAGCATCCCATCATGCCCTCTTGGCTGGGCTGTCTGCTCCAGCAGAGCAGGGTTGGCCTCACAACTCTGCTGTTTAATCTGAGTAGGAGCAGGGACATGGCAAGACACCAGCTGGCACTGCCCCATTAAGGCAAAGTGGGTATGGAGGTGTTAATTCTTCCCTCCTTCCCCTCTCCCTCACCACAGCTGCGGCCTGCCTATGTGCTTGGGAGTGGTGGAGGGGGAGGCAGAGGCTAGCAGACCCTGGCTGCATTCCTGGGGTCAGAAGGAATTAAGGGAGAAATTAAGTCCATCCTTGCCCCTCTTCAAATTAATGGGGCCATGCCAGGATAGGATTTGGCCACATCACATTGCTGAACCAGTGATGGGATGGGGACAGGCAACAGCTTCTGTCAGCTTCTTAGGAGGGGATTTATTCCCCTCTCCCTTCCATGTCCCATTGCCAGGGACTACAGCTGTCCCAGCATGGCCCCATTAAGACTAAGGGGGCAGGGACAGGGTTAATTACCCCACTTCCTACTAAGAGACTACAGCTGGGGTGGAGCAGCACCTCCCTCCTTCCTGCCACCTGCTGGAACAGGGTGAGGAGAGGGCTCTGTGCAGGGGTGCCCAAGTCTAGAGAGGGACTCTTCCTCCATCCCTGTGGGGTCCCCGTCACTCTGCTGCTGCCACTGGGAGTGGCCCTGCCCCCATGGCATAACCTGGCCCAGTCCAGCCATGTGGCTTCCTTGGCCAGGGCTCAGCTGGTCCAGGCTGGCCAGGACAGATCACAGGGGTGGGGCTAACCCCAGGGACTGTGGCTCAGTGACAGCTGCTCCCTGCACCCAGGCTGGGCAGGGCACCCCACACAGAGACCCACTCTCTGCCTCATAGTGGCGAGGCATGAGGGAGGAAGAGTATGAGAGGAAAAAGTCCCCCTCCAGCACCAAACCAAGCTCCCCCTCCCAGGGCAGGGAAGGGAGAGGAACAAGGGAACAAGGGGAATATTCCCCCTCCCGGGCCGAGCAGCCATGCACAGGTCCACCCTCACAGCACTGCCATGGCAGACTGTGGGGCACAGGAGGTGGAGGAAGAGTTCCCCTGAGCACCAGAGCTCCCTAACCCCACTGGGGATGAGAAAGGGTCCTCCTCTGGGGCCGGGCAGCCCCACACAGAGCCCCTCTCCCCATCCTGCACTGGTGGAGGGCAGTGGGGTAAAGGAGAAGGGAGAGGAGAGAGAAGAGTCTCTCTTTAGCACTGCACAGAGCACACACTCCTCACCTTGTGGCTTTAGAGAAGAGGGAAGAGTCCCCCTCTGGCTTCCATTGTTGCCCTCTGGGGCCAGGTAGCAGTCTGTGTCAGGATTTCTCTTGGCAGTAAGGGAGCTGCTGGGGTGGGCAGAGCGCTTCTCTTCTCCTCCTCCTCATCAACAATCAACATCCTTCCTTGTCCATGCCCCCTCTGCCCCCCAGCCACAAAGGTCTGTCCATGCTTCCTCTCCCCAAACCCTCCAAACCCCACAGACCAAGGTGTGGGGTTAAACCCCTTCTCAATCATACTTAGGTCTTCCAGGGCCTGACCATGACCCCACTCTTCCCTGCCCAGGTCAGCTTCTCTGTGGAAGGAAAGGGAGGCCTGCTCTAGTGACCCCCAATACTTCTGGGCTGAGCCACTGTAGCCATGTGCCTACATTTCCAAAATGAAAAGGGAATGTTTATCTTGCAAAACAGTCTTTGCAGGTTAGACTAATCTGCAAAGACTGAATCAATTCAGGCTCAGGCTTTTTGAATGTTTGTCCCTAACTTCTATGTTCAAGGAAACAGCAGCTGCCAGTTTCTTCAGATCTCCATTTAATGTGATCTTCATATTACATTTTGCAGGTTTACACCTGCTTCTCTTGCATTATGTGATATAATGAAAACAGATTTAACTCAACACCAGCTGACATACGAAACAAACATTTGCCTAATGGAAAAATATGAGAAAGATTCAAGAAGGCAGAATGAAAATCAATGTGCAGCTTGAACCTGTAGAAATTAAGGGCCTGATCTTTGTGGAAACTTTGACAGCACAAGTGGACCACTAACCTGGTATGAGCATACAGCTGGGGATCCCTCTGGGCAATTCAGTGAGCAGTATAAAAACAAAGTCTTTTCTCTACTACTTCCTATCGTACCTCTAAGTATGCCATTGTGTGAAAGCAAAGTGGTTATGGATTCTGGCTAATTCAAACATTTCTGACTTACATCTACATTTTGGTAAAGGTATGATAACCTTTGAATAGGAATATTTATTAAAGAATTCTTTTACAGACAGAGTGACCACAGACATCAAGTTTGAGTTTGTCTCCATGGTTTAGTTATGTATGCACCTGTATTAAAGCACCTAGAAGCTACTAATAGTGCCATATAAGCATACTAGCAAATTGCCCATCAAGAATGATGGGAGGGCGGAGGTGGGTGGGGATGGAACCCCACATCTGGCCCCATCCCCCTGCAACTCCAGCCCTGCTCCTCCTCCCCCCAGCTGCTCTGGGTCTGACCCTGCTCCAGGTCCAGCCTCACTCCACCCCGCAGCCACTCTGGGTCCAGCCCTGCCCTACCATTCCATATCTGCCTGACCCTTGTCCGCCTCCCTCCCTTTCTGCCCCCTGCCTCCCACTCTCTGCTGGCTATTCTGGGGGATGTTGGGGCTGGGCGGTAGGGGGTACTGCCACTGTGATCCCCCTACTTTGTCCTCAGGCAAAGAGGTATGGGAAAGCCTTTCTCCTTGGGCAGCCAGGGCATGTTTGCCACCACCACACATTTCCCTGGCAGTGGCTCAAACTTGAGCCCACGCAGCCCAGACCACACAGCCAATTGCCACCCCAATCCTAAGGTGGGAGCGGGTCCCTGCATGGTCTGATCTGCCCTGGGCCCCACTCACTCCTCAGGTCAGCTTTGGTGTGGGGCCCAGGGCAAATCAGCTCATTTGGGGACCCGCCCTCACCCCAATCCTGGGGTGGGGACAGGTCCCTGCATGAGCTGATTTGCCCTGTGCCCACCTGCCACTGGCCTGAGGTAGCAGAATGAGCTTCCTGTCATCCAGCAGGCAAACCTGGGGCCTGCACCCCATGAGCAGTCTGGCACAGCCCCCACAGCCCTCCCAGCTGTTCAGGTGAGTCCCTGATCTCCCTGCTAGATGACAGGAGGCTAGTGCTGCTAGCTGGGTGCAGCCCATGCTGGGAACATTGGTGCTGCTGGCTGGGCCAGCAGCAGCACCAGCCTCCTGTCATCCAGCAAGCACATCAGGAGCCTGCACCTGTCTGGCACAGCCCCTGAAGTCCTCCTGGGAGTGCGGGTGACCCACAGTGAAACAGTTTCAATGAAATACAGTGGAACAGTGCTTTCAAAACAAAATGAGACTTGAAAGGAAACTGTTCCATCAAAACGTTGAAATGGAAGTTGAAGCAGAATGGTTCTGTTTTGCACAGCTCTACTTTTTATGCAAGTAATCTATACAGTCTATCTTTTCTATACAGTCCTATATTTCATGTCCTACAAGTGCCCAGCACCTGATACTATCTGAGAAGCTTTAAAAAAAGATGGGAGTTCTCCAAAATTATTAAAAGGCTGCTGAGTAAAATGCTCTGATATTTATTCAGAATTAAGGTTACAGTAACTTTTCCCAGACTACCTCCCTCATAAAGCTGCTAAGTGCTTCATTAAGATACCCATTGGTTCACTATAGTAGTGGATCAACACAGCAAGCATAACATTGCCAGTCAACATTCAAGGAATTAATGCCTGTGCTTAAAATGGTGCAATTCTTCTAGTAATCTATGCCTGGTCCCAATATAAGTCACAACTGCATTTTAATGTTGCTGTTTCTCCTCAGTTTTAACAAGTAGGAAGCATTTATCTTCTTGAAAGCCTATAACTTCCTTATGGTTCTTGTTTATTCTGAGTTTCTGCTGCATATTTACCAAGTGCTTCTTGCCATTTAAATATCTTCTTTTAAATTATTTTCTTGTCTGTTCTTAAGCACTGATTTTCTTTTTTCTTTCTTTTTTTTCTTCTTTTTATTCTAGTCATTGACTTTTTTGTGCCATTTCACAAATTTCAACACACGAATATTTCTCTCTTCTTCTTTGTCTCTTGCCTTCTTTTGTCAAATGAATGTATTACTTTTGGAAATGCCTGACTAAGAAGACACTAAAAAAGAAATATTCTGTATTGTTTCACATAACTGATACAACGTGGTATAAGTATTGCAAAAAAAGGAAAATGATAGTTCTGCTTCAAACACGGGTATCAACCCAAGCTCAGGGTAGGGTGGGAGGAGGGGAAGGTA
Source organism: Caiman crocodilus (assembly GCA_030014935.1). NCBI lineage: Eukaryota > Metazoa > Chordata > Crocodylia > Alligatoridae > Caiman > Caiman crocodilus. Next base: position 36,396,268 of record JAGPOW010003642.1, read on the forward strand.
CCTATTTTTACACAGGTAGCAATATATTTATAAGAGGGAAAATAACTCCTATAGCTTATCATGGATCTTTGCACACAGTTCTCCTTACTGCAGTTCAGAATCTGAGCACTGCAGCTGGGAGATCAGGGAATATCCATGCAAACATAACAATAAATACCTACCACCTGTATTTGATCCCGGCCTACTTGTCTTCTGAACTATAGAACAGCTTGTTATGCCTGTGATTATTGTCAGAAGATCTGTACTGTCCTTGAACAACCAACGAAACAATGAACCAAACAAGCAAGACAAATAAAACAATTTGATTATGAATTTGCAGAACAAGAAATCATCTATAGATTGGATTATATTAACCATGGCATGCTCTCAACAGAGACAATGGATTCTTATTCCATTATCTGGACCACTAGCTGTTTAATCTGATGGCCCTCCTGGTATTAACTGCCTCATTCATCTTAATTGATCTAATTCCTTATTACTTCTCTTAGCAGAACCCCACCCCCACTTGGTCCATTACCTTTTATGTAAAATCTTTTCTTTCTGCCAGTTTGTTCCTAGCACCTGAAAAAGTAGACTGTTGACTATGCCTTTCTGAACTATTTAGTTTCCAAGGTGAAAACCAGCCATCTAACTTCTTTAACCTGTTCAAGCTTTTGCCTTTCCTATAAGGATTATTCAGCATTAAAACGTATTTGAAAAAAGGTTAAATAACACAGACTGCTTTTTTGGTCTAACCAAATAGCCATGATTGTGCATGTCAGCTCTCAGGTGAAATATAGTTCACTCTGCTTTTCCTGTTAATCACAGACTTCAAGCCGGACTGGACCTTTATGATTATCTAGTTTGATCTGTGTAACACAGACCAGGAACTTTTACCCTCTAGTTTCTCATCAAATCCATAATTCCTTCTTGGCTTTATTATACTATGTAAAAACATGATTTACTGGTAGATTAAATCAGTCTTTCTTTCTTTCCTTCTTTCCTTCTAGCTGTTATTATTATTACTTTACTGATCATCTGCTTTTCAAAATAGTCAACAATCATAAATACGTTTTGCTCTTAAATCAGTGCAATGCTTTCTATATGGAAACAGGTTTTATATAAGTAATACAAAGAATAAGAGTACAATCAGAAAGGGAGTACTCATGGTCAACATGTAATGGAGAAAGATAATTCCAAGCCTAGATAAAAGCTTATGGTTTATCACCAGATTTGTGATCTGGCTATAGATCTCTTATTAACATTTAATAGTAATTCAGTTATTGTAGTTGTATGTGAAAAAACTATGGACATCTAAACACAATAGAATAGAGTTTTTGTGGAGTATCTATTGTCAGGCAAATATTTAAATTTTGAAGAACCTTTTAATGAATCTATTTTTTTTTCATTTTAATATGTATACCTTAAATTATATTTCAAAATACATTGAAAGCCTTTGCATATTGTGATCCTATACAATCAGGTACTGCATGCATTTTAAGAATTACCATTATATATGCATCTGTACCAGCAAAATTAGAAAGTTTGCAATAACAAAATGTGGAATAATAAATCAAAATGGAGTACAGAATTCTGTTACCTTCAATGCATCTCTATGATGGGCATTTTTGTCACTTGCACATAGATTGCAGTTCTATTGCCCTGTTACCCAGATAATGTGGATGCCTAACACTAGGGACAGAAGTTACACATAGACTGGTTTAAGTGAAATGGTTTAAACCTAACAAAACAGAATCTTAGGGTACATAAACCAGTTTCTAAATGGCTGAAACTGGTTTAAGATAAATCTGGTTGAATGTGGTATCATACTTAACTGATTTGGGTCAAACTGGTTTATTAAACTTCTGTCCCAGACCCCTTCCTGGTTCAAGTTAAACCTGAGTCCCCCCAGCTTCCTAATTTAACTTGCAGCCTTGGGCTGAATTGTGTGTTTGCTCTGGAGAGCATGGCTGGCTCCACCTCTCTGCACCCTAGCTGGAGGGAGGGCTGGTTGACAAAAGGGTGGGGGGACAAGCCCAGTTACAAGGGGATAGGGACTGCCCTCCCGCCCCCAGCAAAGCCTGGTTGGGGCCTGGGGCCAGGGAGTGAAGTTAAAGAAACCCTTCCCCCACTCAAATTTACTGCTTTCTGCGATTGTGGACTACAAATCCCAAAGACACCTGGAAGCAGGCAGAGGAAGTGATGAGCAACCCTACAGAGTCCTACTGCTGTGTTTTTAGACTACGAGTCCCAGAGAGCTCAGGGGCACCAGGAAGAGAAAGCAAGTGCATGGCCCATACTAGATGGGCTAGAAAGCTGTGCTGTCACTCCCCCCAGCTAACCCTGATCCTAACCCTAACTCTGAGCCACTGCAGGCATGCGGCTTCATTTCCTGAATATCTGTTCAGTTCTTTTCCAATTCCATCTCTGCAGTTTAGACTAACTTGCAAAGACTGAATCAATTCAGCCTCAGGGTTTTTGACTGTCTGTACTTGGTCTACGTGTTCACATGTATTCTGAACATGCACAGTAGGCTATTCAGTGGAAAATATGTAAAGGCTACATTCATTATATATTCATAAATCAGTAAAGACACTGTAGCTAGATAAAAACTCATGATTCATAGGTGAGTGGTAAAAGACAGCAGGGATTGGCAAGTGAGATAGCTTATGTTTTATATCCTTTAGCTGAGTGGTTTGGTCCCTTGCCAAAGAAGTGGAAGGCCTAGGCCCCCTCACACAGACTTTTTTTGAACCTTTATCTTTCTAGCTTCCTAGAGCAGTGGCCACAGCACAAGTTAGCAATGTGAACATGAACAATGGCATGAACTATCATGAACAATGGTCACCGCACAGGTTAGCTATTCTGCAGTCCCTTCTCTATTCCTTCTATTCCACTCTTCAGACAGATTCTGGCATGGAAGCAGACCCAGGACCTAATGATTACTGAGGACTAAAAGATTGCTGGAGTAACTATAAGTCAGAGAGGCCCAGTGAGGGGCACAAGTGCTTTGCCTGCTTGGATCCCAGAAATGGCCTTATAGAGCTAAAGTAGGGCAAGAGGAGTCTGGAGCCCCTTGTGATATTTCCAGTCCTGAATACAGTACTGGGGCACAGGATTCAAAGGGACTCATAGAATTTAGGACTGGACCCTGAGGCTAAGGCCCAGTGAGGAATAGTAAAATCGTATAAACTGGCACTGGGGCTTCATATCATGAGTCAGGGGGACTCAGGACTGAGTTGGTCAAGGTCTGTGCTCCTAAACTGATGACACCCAAAGCCCATAGGAACCAGGCTAGAATTAAGCCAAAGGACAGCCAAGAAGGTGGCTGCTGCAGGGCAGATGTAGAAATTCCAGGCTGTTAGAATCATAAGAGACTCCAGATAAGATCCACCTCCATGGGAGTTTGGTTGCGGTTAGGGTGGGGTAAAGGGGAGGTTTGAAGCCCCATGAAGAGAACAGGAAAAGAGATTGGAAAGTCACATGTGGGTAACTGCCTCTCTTAATTTACTATCAAAGTCATGGCAGGGGAGAAATTATAACATTATGGGCAGACCAGGCACTCTAATCCAGGCTTCATCCTGTCACTGCCAGTAGGTTGAAGATCTGTGGGTCGGGGTTAGAAGCCTTATAATACACACAGCCAGCGCATGGGCCTTATGCCAGCCTATGTGTGTATAGCTACTGGATCACAGTAGACTACTAACTGTATTCATATTACATATCCATGCTTAATGGGTAACAGAATCACAAACTATGTGCAAGTGCAGAAAGGGCAAAAGAACTCTACCTAATTTCTTTACTTATTACTTTTATTCCTCCAGTTTCTTATGCAAATGTGATAATGAAATGCCTAACGTGTTTACCACCATCATCCTTTGCAGGATGCAATCAGGAATTTAGTTCATTAGTATGAGATATGTCCTAGGTATCTAGCAAGCAAAAAAGATTCTCTGTCATGTCAGATATTATTGTCTCTAGTTGGAATAGTGAGGCTTAGACTAAATTATTACTACCACAAAGAAATTACAATTGATGAGTGGGAATAAGGTCATGGGGGGCCAGAGATAAGTTACCATTTTTTTATTCTTTCCTCTTCACTGTCTGTCCATCTCCTTTCCCCTTCCCTCTCTACCATCACCCTCTCTTTTTTTCTCTTTTTCTCAAGACGCCTTTCTGTATAAATGTTATTTTCTTTATTTCCCACCCAGCATTACAGATAAAATATATCTTAATAGGAATATGACTCTACTCTTTCTCTGTAAATAGTATGCTATTTGCACTGCAGAAAATATATGGCAAGTCATAAAAGTTGTCTTCCACTTATTAAGCTATGCCCCAGGTGAGGGAAATGCTGTTCACACCTGCTTATTAGTCTTAAAACATTGTTTTTTATAAGTAAGTTAAAAACAGTTTTCTACCACAGGCCAAGATGTAATAGCAAACTCTGGTTGTCTCTGGAAGGGATAGGAGCAGTAGGACTCTAGGCCTGAACAGTCTTCAAGGGTTTGCAACCAAACAGACAAGTGGAGTTAGAAAACATTCATATAAACCACCTTTACACTCCCATACATTTTGTCTTCCAGCCAGTATTTGACAACAGGGATAACAGAGACCTACTTCTTCAAAAACAGGTATAAGGAACATTGTGAAGAAAACTCTCTGAAGTGTTTTATCTGTCACTGCCCCATCCAAACAATGGTTCAGTACACTGCCTCCCTCCTGCAAAGCCAGGCCTTAGAGCCCAACACTGCAAAAGAAGAAAACCTACATTTTTGTCCATATACATTTTAATTAAGACTTAAATTATGTAAAAACCATGATGTACAAGTGTTTACATAGCCAGATGGTTGGCATTTCATACAGTTTGGCCTAGATAGCTTACTTGTCTCAGACTTGGTACTTGGTTTTTCAACATCTGTATTGGTTGAATGAGTATTGAATCACTCTACCTTAGGGAAAGGATGAATGTATCAATATTGCAAAGGAACACTGCATAGAGCTTTTCTTGACATTACAGAAGGAACAATACCATAGCAATCGGTAGCCTCTGGGAGAGTTACTTTACACTGTGATAAACAAATGACAGTGTATGAATATTCTTTTCCCTTCTTTGGAGTTATATATTTATACTAGACATGGAAAGGGAGAGACATCACATTTTCCTATTTCACCAGGTCTGGCTACAAGAATTAGATGTATTTTATTTATGCATTAGTAATCTGATAATAAGGTAGTGGGAGGTATGAAATATTGTTTATTAATCAATTTCTTGAACAGAGACTGATTTCAGACCACTATAGTGACATGGGTTCTAAAAAATAAAATATCAACAGTTAATAGTTTTTTTTTAATTTAAAATGATACTTAATACTGTTGTTTGGATACTATGTAGTAGATTTGGGGGTTTGAGGGTTTCTTTTGACAGCCCCTGTTCTTCTGCAAAATGAATACTTAGGTAGAGTACATGTACAAGCAAACTTTATTAGAATTTCTAATAATGAATATTACTAGAAAATAAAGAATAACACAATATATATCTAGATATACTGTATGATCCAAGCAAAAATAAGTAGTCTTACAACTCAGAATCTTTACATGTTAAAATCTTAATAATTGCTAAATGATGGTCAGCCTGTTAAGGAGAGCTTACCCAAATTTGGAGACTAAATTCTAAGATGTGTGGGCCTCACTATATCTGCTGATAGAAACTTCAGTACAAGATTTCAGAGGAATACATTGCACAGCACTGAAGCCCTTTTTATTTTCCTTCTCAAACAAAACCAGCTGCAAGCAGACCTGGACAGGTTGGACAAGTGGGCAGAAAACAACAGAATGCAGTCCAACAAGGAGAAATGCAAAGTGCTACACTTAGGGAGAAAAAATGTCCAGCACACCTACTGCCTAGGGAATGACCTGCTGGGTGGCATGGAAGTGGAAAGGGATCTTGGAGTCCTAGTGGACTCCAAGATGAACGTG
>JAGPOW010003642.1:36402325-36416458 GCA_030014935.1 Caiman crocodilus
TCCAGCACACCTACTGCCTAGGGAATGACCTGCTGGGTGGCATGGAAGTGGAAAGGGATCTTGGAGTCCTAGTGGACTCCAAGATGAACGTGAGTTGGCTGTGTGATGAAGCCATCAGAAAAGCCAATGGCACTTTATCATGCATCAGCAGATGAATGACAAATAGATCCAAGGAGGTGATACTTCCCCTCTATCGGGTGCTGGTTAGACCGCAGTTGGAGTACTGCATGCAGTTCTGGGCGCCGCACTTCAAGACGGATGCGGATAACCTGGAGAGAATCCAGAGAGGGGCCACTCGTATAGTTAAGGGCTTGCAGACCAAGCCCTATGAGGAGAGACTAGAGAACCTGGACCTTTTCAGCCTCTGCAAGAGAAGGTTGAGAGGTGACCTTGTGGCTGCCTATAAGTTCATCACGGAGGCACAAGAAGGGAAGGGAATTGGTGAGGTTTTATTCACCAAGGTGCCCCCAGGGGTTACAAGAAATAATGTCCACAAGCTAGCAGAGAGCAGATTTAGATTGGGCATCAAGAAGAACTTCTTCACAGTTAGAGTGGCCAAGGTCTAGAACAGACTCCCAAGGGAGGTGGTGCTCTCCCCTACCCTGGAGGTTTGATAAGCATCTAGCTGGGGTCATCTAGACCCAGCACTCTTTCCTGCCTATGCAGGGGGTCAGACTCAATGATCTATTGATGTCCCTTCTGACCCTAACATCTATGAATCTATGAAAGTCTCACATCATTACTTGGTAGAAACACTGACCAGCAAAATAACAAGAAAATGCTCTTATGTCTTTCTATCAGTCAAGGTCAGGGGCAGGCAATTATTTTGGCTGGAGGAATACTTAACACGTTTTGATGAGCTGTTGAGGGCTGCAAGAGTAGCTCCACCCCTTCACAGGTGCCCTGCCCCTTGGTCCCCATACTGGGTCCAGAACTCCCACCTCCTAACCCCTGAACTTTGCCACCTGAATTCCCTTCACTTGCCCCTGCAGGTACTTATGGCCTTCATAATAGATCCTATGGGGGGAGGTTGAGAGAGCTGAATCTCTTCAGCCTTCGCAAGAGATGGCTGAAGGGAGATCTTGTGGTCACCTATAAATTTATTAGGAGAGGTTAACTGAGAATAGGGGAAGCCCTGTTTATCAAGGCGCCTCATGGAGTGACTAGGAATAACGGGTGTACACTGGTTGAAAGTGGATTTAGGTTAGATCTTAGGAAGAAATTTTTCACAGTAAGGGTGGCTAGGATCTGGAATGGGCTTCCAAGAGAGGTGGTGCTATCAACTAGCATGGAGGTCTTCAAGAGGAGGCTAGATAGTTACCTGGCTGGGGTCATCTGACCTCGGACCTCTTTCCTGCCAGGGCTGGAGGTCAGACACGATGATCCATTGTGGTCCCTTCTGACTCTACAATCTATGAATCTATAAATCTATGAGCAAGCAGGGCCAAAGAGGTGATCCTCCCCATCTATGCGACACTGCTCAGGATGCAGAGGGAGTATTGCATCCAGTTCTGGGTGCCACACTTCAGGAGGGATGTGGACAGCATTGAGAGGGTCCAAAGGAGGGCCACTCACATGATCTGGGGACAGCAGGAAAGACTACGAGGAGAGGCTATGGGACCTTAACGTGTTCAGTCTTGACAAGAGAAGGCTGAGGAGGGACCTGATGGCCATCTATAAACTTACTAGGGGGGACCAGTGGGGTTTGGGAGAGACCTTGTTCCCCAAGCACCTCCCAGAATAACAAGAAATAATGACCATAAGTTTTGCTAGAGAGTAGGTTTAGACTAGACATCCGAAGGCACTACTTCACAGTCAGGGTGGCTAGGATCTTAAATCAACTTCCAAGGTGATGGCTCCTACCTTGGGGATCTTTAAGAGGAACCTCGACCTTTACCTAACTGGGGTCATTTGAGCCTAGTTTTCTCTCCTGCCCACGGCAGGGGGTCAGACTAGAAGATATACAAGGTCCCTTCCGACCCTAAATCTATGAATCTATGACTGTCTTTCTAGGCAGCCCAGGCAGCATCAACTCCTTCCAGCTGCCACTGCTGCTGGCTGCAGCCCCATGATACTGGCCAGTACCCATGCATCCGGCCTGTTCCACCCCGTGCCTGCTCTGAACTTGCCTGCTCAGACTAAACAGCAGCATAAGTGGCAGCTCCTGGGCTGAAACTGTTCCCTAGCATGAGGGAAAAATGGCCTCTCACTGCCATGGGTGTTTCCTGCTGCAGCCACGTGAAGCCCACTCTGGGATGCCCTGCATCTCTGCTGGCATCACCGCCACTTCCTGGCTGCCCAGCAGTGCAGTGGTGGCAGCGCAGAGCAAGTACAGGGCAGCCCACACCGAGGAGCAGTTTCTGCTCATTAGTCACTGCTGCTGCTCAGCCCAAGCAGGCAAGTCTGGAGCGGGCACGGGGTGGGACAGGTTGGGGCTGTGCACATGGGTCCCTGCCAGTACCACAGGACTGGGACCAGTGGCATTGGCAGCAGTGGGAAGGAGCTGCTGCCACTTGGCCTACCTAGAAAGGCAGTCCAGCCCTGGAGCTGCCCCAGGCTTCCTGTGTGTTCAGGGGGCAGCAGGATGCATCAGAGGCAGGCAGTGCCTGGGCCAGGGGGGACCAAAGAACCCCTTGCAGGCCAGACGAAGTCCCTCCACAGGCCATGTTAGACCCACAGACTGTATTTTACCCGTACCTCGTCAAGATGAGATATACTGACCTAATCCCTTTATGAAAATTAGATGGCCTTTACTGACTAATCTTCTAAAATGTTTCTTTTGCCTGTGAGTCAGTTCTTTTTACACAACTTCTCTTAGCCTCAATTATGCTAACATGATCTATGTTAAAGTTAACATAGCCTAAAAGCTTATTAAAGCTTCTAGAATGCAAGCTAAAATGACTCTAGCTCAAAACAAAGGTCTGCAGTGTTGGACACGAAGCTTGTCTGGGCCTATGTGCGTTATTCAAATGTTGAAATTGTAATATCAGTGCCCTTTTGCACAAGAATGTAAACTCATGGCTGGGACCACCTGAAATATAACAAAACAGTTTATCTCATCTTTGACTTTGGTATCAAGTACATCCAATGGCCAACTGTTCTAAACTGATTATGAATAAGTTCCCCTTTCAATGTGATTGCCTTGTAGCCGCCGGGCGTCGAACATCTTACCTTGGGCCTCCTTGCCCCGAGGATTTGTAGATATCTGGCTGGCCATCGCAGGAAGCCTTGAAGCAGGTTTCTTTCCGCACCGGGGTCTGCCCCTTTCTTTTCTGCCACGACTTTGATCTTCCAGTGGGTGGAGCTTCCGTCCAGGCGGATGCCCCTTTTGGCTACCTGCAGTTAAGATCTTCTGCGAGGCTCCTCCACCCCTTTCACCTTGCCCTTACCCTGCCCAGCGGTTCTAGGTGTTCTTGTCACTGCTCTCTATGGCCACCACCGACAGGGAAGGCTTTCCTCCCATGCCGCAGCCCCTTCTTACCTGGGGTAACACAAACAAAGGAAAACTCTAACAAACTTAAACACCGCTATTCACCTAACAGGGTCTTGGCCCCTACATCGAGCCGCTACCTGCAACTCCACTTACTAGCCCTCACTCTTCGGGGCGGCTACCCACCGTTCTTTGTCTTACTCCCCTGGGAGCGACACCCTCTCAGGGTTCTCCCTGCTGTAGATCCCGCTCTCCAGCTCCCTCTGGTCCCGACGTTCCCTCTCCGGGCTACCCCAGGGTTTCCCTCTCCCACCTGGATCTGCCTCTGGCTGCAGTCTTCTCTCTGGGTCTTCTATGGACCACAGGTCCCTCCATGCGTCTGTGGCTCGCTCCCCGCTTTTCTCTGGCTCACCTGTTCTGGTTGCGCCGCTCTCCAGCCTCCATCCTTCTCGGGTATCTTTGCAGCCTCTGGGTGGCCCGTCTGCTGCTGGTCCCAGTGCTCCACGTCCTCTAGGCTCTGCGTATGTGCCGGCAGCTGGCTCTGGTGTCCCGTGCCTTCTGGGCTTGCTCTCTGTTCTGGGGCATGCATCGGCAGCCTGCTCTGGTGAGCTGCGCCTCCCAGGCTCGATCCCCCACCAGGAGCATGCTCTGGCAGCCAGATCTGGTGGTCCACATCTCCAGCTGCTTCTGCCGCGGCCCACTCCTGGCAGCCACGTGCTTCTCCCGCTCCCTGCCGTGGCCTCTTCTTTTATCCTTGCCGGCCGGTGCCCTGTGCTGATGTCACCCGCCGTTCGCAGGTGTTTAACACCGTCGTCCAGGCCGCATGTGGGTTTCTCTGGCGATCCTGCGGCTCCTGTGGTGAGTAACTGACATTTTTTTTTTCCTTTCTTTTGCCCTCTGTCACTCGCTTCTGCCTCTGCGGCTCCTTCATGGAGCTTCGGCATGACCCCAGGAGTTCTCCCCCTGTGACATGCCTCTTCCCTGTTATCAGATCCCAATCTAGGTGTCTGTACCAGTTGGAAAATATTTTGGGTTTCACCCTGTTATCACAACAACCTATACAGTGCCTTACAATTCAAGGTCTAAGGTGCTCAAGTCAAGTAATCAAGTCCTACTGCAATTAAATCAAGTAGTATACCTCCAGTTTAGGGTGTTGGGCTTGAGCAATCATGCCACAGTATAGTTAAGCAAATGACAAACCTCCAGAGCAATCAAGGAATTTTGTGCATGTCGGTTTCATCCACAACAACCAGAGATGGATCCATAAAGCTAGCGTTTGCTCCACAACCAAAGAACAACGACCACCACATTGACCCATCATAACCTGCAGTGAGTTGACCACCCTCGGAGATGGATCCATACCTAGCGAGAGGCTGCAAAGATCAGAACCACTTTCTTGCCAGTGCTGGTGAGAAAACCACTATTAGGGCTAGAAATATACTGGACTTGACTATAGCTTTGTTTTTAGATTGCAATAGCCTACCTGTCATTTTCCTATATAGCTCATTGTTTAGTTAATAAAGCCTTTCTGCTTATTATCAATGGAAGTGTCATGTCAGTCTTCCTAAGCACTAAGCACCCCATTGTTAATTTCAACATGCAGTACTGACATTTTAAACCTCAGTCTGAAGTGTCTGTGTCTTGTTTTGAGTATTTTTTTAGATTATTTTAAAAGTCCTATAACTGAACTGTTCCTCTTGCCATACTTATACAAAACTATATTTTTATAGTCTTAATGCTTGGGTTATTTATGATCATCTAAGACAACCTGTCTCCTTTCCCTGTTGGAAAACAATATGCTTTCACCTCTCAGTCTAATTAAAGCTGCAGGGAACTAATTAAAGGAGTCATTGCAGCCAATGTATTTCTTAAAAGCTTGAAGAATTACGAGTTTCTTCTTAGCATTAGATCTAACGTCAAGGATGTACTCATTACATACCAAGAAATACAGTGTAAAAGAAAATGCGACTACTTAACAGCATGAAGGGAAAATAATTATACATGTTAAATTTAATATAAATATTGTTGAAAAGTATAGGAGAGAAGAACTTGTCAGGAGTTGGCTTTCATATCATGTCTGGGCAGCAGCCAGTACAGTTCACATAGACATACCTAAGCTGGTTTTAAACAACTTAGTTCAGGTGCAACAAGTTGCATATTCACAGCAGTTTATAACTCATCATGAGTAAACCACCCAAGTTTCTACCTATTTTTGTGGATGAGTTTTGCAGACAAAGCTGAATTCCAAGCTTCCATAGCTACACTACTAGAAATACTTGGGCAAACAAATTTCTACCTAGTTGAGGTATGTGCATATGAGCTGTAGTGACTTCAGTGTACATGTATTCATAGATTTGCAGAATGTACTGCCAGAATGGATCCTTTAATCACCTAGACTAAGCACCTGCAAGCTCCTATAGGTTGGTCTCCTTACTGTTTGTATCTTATTTCACTTTTGAATTTGTCTGAATTCAGTTTCCATTTGCTGAGTTTTGGTTAGCCTTGTAGTTGGATGAGCTCTTTAATACTCAGTAGTTTATTCCCATTAATGTGTGTGTGTGTATTGTACTTTGCAGTCCTTTTTTACTAAATAGAATGACCTCTTAAGTCTCACACTCCAAGGCACTTTCTCCAGCCCTTAAATCATTTTTGCTGTACTTTTTCTTCACCTTCTTCAATTGTATAATGGTCTGTGTTGTGTCACTCCAGCCCACTACCTGAGGAAGGGGCAGGAAATGGAAGGTGGAAGAGGGAGGGGTAGCCTGGGGACTCCAAAGATGTATCTGCTTAATTGTGTTTTCTAATAAAAAGTAATATTTCCGTAGTCTTCTCAACTTTTCCTCAAGCCTCTCAACTTTTGAGGAAGAAGAATACCAGGAATCCAGCGTCAGTCTCACAAGAATAGAACTCCTCAGTCCCACTCACTGCTTCTATGTTTGCACAACCAATATTCACCATAGATTCATAAAGGATCGTTCCACCTTTATAACTATCTAGCTAAATGGAGCAAACAGATGAAGAACTTTGAAGAAATATTTTTTTTTCAAATTTGAACACCTCCAGGCTAATTAAGCCATAGGTGAAGGACTCTGATAACTCAGAGCTAAAACTCATATAAAACTCAGCTAAAACATATAATTTGACAAAGGGAGCTGAAGGTTATAACTGAAAGGGTCTTTTCTGAATCATTTTATACTGAGAGTAGCCCCAGTGAGCTATCTATTCAGGCAGTGCTGATGGAGTCAATTGACTTGATGGCTTATTATAATCTATTTGATTCCTGTTAAATGCTCTTCACTCAGCAAGTGTTAATGACTAACACTCTTATTTTAATTATCTTGATATTCCATTAATCAAGCTGTCCTTTTTTATTAATTTTATGGAAGAATTTGAAATCTGGCCATTCCTGGTCTCTTATTTTACAGCCCTAAATATTATTAGATCTTTTCAATATCTTATATATGTCCATGGAATCCAGTCTTCAGCAGTAGCTACAGTTTCAGGTTTTGATAGCGCAGCCAAGAGAAGCTGACATTCAGCTTTGAACAGGTTAAAATGGTAGCTCTTGCCAGAACAGGAAAGGGAAGGTAAGTGAATTGAAGATTAGGCTATAATTTTGCTGAATTCAGGCATAATTCAGGACAAATATCCTCCTCCCACCCAATTCTGTTTTCATAAAAGCAAGGTGTGTTTGGCAGTATATGTGATGTAAGGAAATATGGTAATATGATTATGATAAATTATACTTTGAACTAAACCAGAACTAGTATCGCCGCATCTTCGGAGCAGGGAGAGTAATAGAATGGACTAATTGGCACTGTCACTTGGCCAGGCTAATTAGCTAATTAGAAATGGCACTGGCACTCAGCCGGGGTAATTAGAAGTGCTATGTGCTACTTCTAATTTAAGCACCTCAACTGAAGCAGGTACTACTCTTGAGGTCACCAAGTCAATACTAGTAAAATTTCCCTAGTTCATATAGATGTGAAAATTATTTATTCCTAAATACTTTAGGTGCCTTAAACAATCTCATACCATGTGAGATCTTTCCCAGAAAAAATCAAAAGTCTAAGTTCAATTATGGACTGTCCATCCCTGGAAATCTTAAAGAGCAGGGATGCTTTAGTCAGAGAAGAACTTGCCTTGAGCAGTAGGCCAGAGTAGGTGAGGTTCATTCAAATCCTGTTGCGCTATATGCACAATTTCAATATCCGTGTATTTATCACTGGGGATCCTGGTTTTCTCTGATTTAAAAAAAAATCTTTGGTTAAAAAAAGTAACCCCAAATACACATTTTTCTGTGATTTAAATGAAAAATCACTAATATATATATGTTAGTGATTTTATATAACACATACATATCTATAGTGGTGTTTCATTTTAATCACAGAAAAAAGTGAATGGGGTGCCAGGGCCAAGGGGCACAGGTCAGGTTACTTCGCTCCACCACTGCCTGCAACCCCTTCCCCACCTGCCCCCTACCACTGCTCAGGCACAGGAAAGAGTTGACTTTGGATCTCTTTCAGCCTCAGTAAAAATGTAGAGTTACTTTTGGGGATTTTGGGGGGACTTTTTTAAATCAGAGAAAACCAGGATCCCTTTTTATCCCTTAAATATAAGAGTTTTTGTTATTTGTTTAGTGAGGCCAGGCCAGAACCCTAGACCAAGCCAGTCCCAATCAAGAGATCAGGGCAAGTCATCGCCTTAATAAGTGCCACCTGCAGAAAACCTGGAACCACAGGCTGGTACCAGCTAGGCTGTGAGGCAATCAGGGCAGACAGCCCCTTACGGTTCAGGCAACAAGCCTGTTCTGTTTCAGCCATTAAAATCCAGGCTCAGCCTACAGTATTCTTGTCTCGTCAAAGGCAAAAGTTTTTGCCTCTGAGCTTCCACATGCTTCCTTGCTGGTTTCTTGATTTTGACCTCTTGCTTCCAGTTCTGGTAAGACTCTTGGTGCTTCCCCATTTCAGTTTTCTGCTCAGGATTCTGGTTTGACCTTCACCTCTGGCTTTGGTTTCTGACCTCAGCTTGTCTTGTCTTGGGTTACAACTTCTTAATCCAATTCTGATGTCAGACCCTGTTGGTCTCCCAGACAAATGGGATTTTATTAATTGCATCCGTGTGGTGGGTGTCTAGACAAATTTAATGAGTTTGAAAACAATATCACTGATAATTTCAGTCAAATAACCACATTTTTTTAGCAAATTACTTCTATTTTTCATATGATTGGTATAAACTTATCCACAGAATATCTCAAATACCTTCCTGTTTTTATTTTCACTCTTAAATTTTTTCAGAGTTGTTTTAGAGAAGTTTACTCACCGTAGTTCTTTGATTCCCCCTCCCCCCATCCCACCTCCCGCCTTAAATTCTGACAAATCAGTATACAAACGAATGACAATCTGGTGTAAGTACCCCAATGTAATATTGCAGCTGGACTTTATGTTTTCTACTGGCCTTTCTAAAAACCTGAATGAACTCAGCTGTAGGGAAAAGAAAAGTGTATTTCATACACAAGTGCAAGGAATTCATTCCAAATGAGATTGTTTTTACAAAGTCATTATATATTTTTTTTAGTTCCACAAGTATTGTGATCATTAAGATCAGAATAGTTTTGCAAACAGCTAGCCTTTTGCAACTATTTCACTTCAGGGTATAGATTCAAATTCCCATAGGGTGCATCAAAATCCATCAAGCAGGTTTTAAAAAACACACACTATAAAAACTATTACCATCATGCCCATAACATATGTTGAGTCTGTAATTTTTCCATCCAGTGCTTGTCAAGGATGTTGAGAAATGAAGTTTTGGCTCTGAGCGTAACTGGTGTTCCATCTGTTTTTATAGAAACTATTTTCAGCACTATTCCTGTTCTTGTTGTCTATGAACCCTTTGGTTTTCTTTTTTGGCAGTAATGTGCAATTGTCAAAAACTAAAAGTACAAATGTCACAGAGTCATATCACTTGTGTGGCAATTTACCAAATTTGAGAGTAAAAAGAATCACAAAGATTTGAAACAATTTTTATTCACTGCCAAACACCTAGAAGGATTTGCCTTCTCTGGCCACTGTACATTCAACCTGAATACATACAGTGCATTTAGATGTGATTTAGGGGCAGAGGAGGACTATTAATTGTTTGACTAGTGGCTGTTCTGCATTTATTATTGCTTCCAGAAAACCCCAGGAGAGATTCCTGTTAGTTATTTGAACACTTGTAGCTGGTTTCATAAAAGGACTTAGACTCTGCAATGCTGAGAGATGTAGTACCTAACTTCTAAACACCTGGAATCTACAGCTCTGAGTTTGGCACCTAAAGTCCATGTACAATACACAGGGATACTTGTGAATCCAGTTCCTAGGCTCAAAAACGATGAGTTGGCTTGAAATTCTGACTCAGAAACAGAATAAATTAGCCAAAAGGAAACTCTGGAAAGTGTTGTCTTGAATCTTATCCCTGTACAGAATGTAGGCAGCTTACTTGATTCTAAAGGGAAACACCACTCAGGAGTTACAATACTGTCTTAAAGCTAAGTGTCTACATCTGTCCTTTCTAATAAAGCACAGCAGGAGGTTCTGGTCTTCTCTGGCTCCCACCAGCTTATCTAATAGTGAATTGGCTAGAAATCTCACTGAGGCTGAGAGAGATCCAAAGTCAACCCTTTCCTGTGCCTGAGCAGTGGTAGGGGAAAGGGGGGGTGCAGGCAGTGGTAGAGTGAAACACCCTGACCCATGCCCCTTGGCCCTGGCACAATGCCCCCAGCTGCCTGTCTGTCCATATTATTTACCAACTTCATTGCCTGTCACCCTGTGCCCTCTGTAGTGCTTGCACCCCACAACCAGTTGCCCCCACATACTTGTCCTCCTCTGTTGCCTGTCCCGTCCCCCTGCTGCTTACCATCTTCTGTGGTTCTGGCCTTAGCCCCAGCACTAGGTCAGGGGCTGGGTCAGAGCCAGAGTAGGAGATGGAGCTGATCTGCTATTGCTTCTGCTGGCACGCTGAGGGCTGGAGCTGGGGCCAGAGTTGCAACTGAGGGTAAGTGGTGATGGAGGAAGGGGCAGAAGGAGGGAGCAGAGGGCTGGTGGAGGCAGTGGGGGAGCAGAACTTGCAGCTCTAACTCTGACCTTGAGCCTGGGTAGGGCCAGAGCCCCAGCTGCTACCTGCCCTGTGTCTGTTACTTGAATCCAGGATGTGGGATTAGTTTCTTCATGCTGAATGGAGAATTTGAGTAAATATGGTAAATATTCATTTGAGCCAGAGAAAAAAATGAAAGGAAGCATAACGTACGGCTTGGTGGATAGGACACTTACCAGGCAAAGAGGAAACCTGAGCTGCAATTAACATATCACTCTTTTATATAGATGGTACTTTTTCAGGACTTAAGCACCTAGGAGAAGATTGAAATTATTCTTAAAGATTTCTTCATTTAGCTTCAGGACACTTAAATCTAGCCCTCTTGTCCCAGGAGAGTGGTAACATTTGATCTGATTAGGTACTCAGAATCCTTATATACTCAGTTGGTGGAGGTAGGAACCTTCCAAGGCACTGTTTGGGGTGATACTTCAAACTACCCAAATCAAAATGCCAGGTATATCACTGTGACCTCAGAGTTGAAGCACCTGCTTCATAACTACTTACTAAGCACATCTGTTTACTTAAGATCCAGAGTTCCTGACTAAACCAAATAGGTCCCTGATTGACTGAGACACAGAAAGCCAGAATCTATCCCAACTATAAGGCACCCAAATGGACTTAAGGACGTATGTATACTTCTATTCCAGCTTGTTCAAATCCTCAAAATCCATGAATAGACTTTTGCTACAAATTTAGGACTGTCACAAAAAAACAAAGAGGAGGAGGAGGACCCACTCACCTTTTGCATTAGCTGTTTTCAGGGTGGAATACCATTACACTTAGACAATTATATTCCATAGGTGCCTAATAGATGGAATAGACTTGGTTACAGTACATCCTTTCAGCCTTAGGAATTTTTACATGAAACAAAACTATATCTCAAATTAATAACAAATTAGTATTTTTCCTAGATTAACTTGAAAGGTGTATACATACTTGTCATGTGTGTTCATTCAAATTTGTAAGTCTCTTTTATATGTAATTTTTCTGTACTCACACCAGTATAGGCAAAAGTATTTAGACTTGCAAAATCTATTTGCACTTTATTTGTCTATCAGTTATATCTGAAAGATTTGTGAAAATGTACACATGGTCAAAAGGACTACTGCTGTGCTCAGTTAGTCAACATATATTCACTTAGTTGCAACATTTCACATCTGGACTGTAAATTTATGCAAAGATATTCCATAATTTAGAACTAGTAATACACTAAACAATTTGCAGATAAAAATTGTCATTTTGGCCTATCTCTAATTATACATCAAAATCAATGTAATAACATCTACAAACATTTTTTCTGATTAAATATTAATGGAGTATCTTTTGCATTCAGTTCATAGTCCATAATACTTTGATTTAATACTAGTATTTTGTATATAACAAACACAGTTGCTACACAGGGTACAGACAGCAAATCTGCATAGGATACAGGAGTGTTTTTTATTAAGTAGGCATTTACAACTTAGAAAAATATTTTTAAAGAACTGATTTTTTGTTATGAAGAAAACTGTTTAATGACTCAGATTTTAGTCCATTAATTGACTATTGCAGGCAACTATAAGGTTAAGTAAATTTGATTTAGCTAAGGAGATTATTTTATTTTAAGAGCTAAGGAAACATTGTACTGACTTTTAAAAATATTAATTGTATTTTATTTTAAAAGTTAGTGTTACCTTTACTAGTATCCAAGATGACTTTGTATTTAAGGAAACCCTCCCCTCCCACCAAAATTTAAATTCTATACATGGAAAATATATGAATTTATTATAATTTTACATGTATAGAATATATATATATTGGAGGGTGTCTTAAATTTGTCACCTCCATTGCTATAGCAGGGAAAGCAGTGGCAGAGGAGTAGGATGAAGAAATGAAGCAGCTTAAATTTAATTATCTTTGTACACTATCACAACCTTTGTTTTGCAATCTACAGGTATTATACCATGTGGTAACCATTGCCGTCTACCCAGAGTAAACGTTAGCTCACCCTTTCTTACAGAATCAAGGAAGAATACTAAAATGGAGATGCAAGGAATTAAATTTGAACAGTAAAAGTACAAGGGCACTTTCATGAATACAGGTAAGAGATCTAGCATTTGAATGGATTTAAAGTCAGTGCACATGATACAGGATTAACGAATAGGAGAACCTGGAGAATTGAACCTGAATGACTATAGCAAAAATATTTGTTAATTGTTAGTGAAACATTGATTTTATAAGAGGGTATCAGATTTAAAGGTTAAAATAAATATGGGTTGAAAACTATACCCTCTTAAGAGTGACAAATTCAGTTAAATTCCAGAAAATGGACTTGGGTTCAGTAAGGCTGAACTGTGATCTATCAGGCACACGGTAAAATTACATTGCTTGAGTACATGCCTAAGTTAAGTCTTAGAATTTTTAAACTGGGCAACAGACATAACTAGAGTGGATAGACCAAATGTTCTCCCCCCTCTTCCCCTGCACTGTTTTAAGGAACTTACATAGTATTTAAGAAACTTTCCCAGGGAGTTAGAGACCTCAGTTCTAAGCCCTGGATCACCTGATACACTACCAGGCAGGGGAAGGAGGGTGGTGGGGGTGTCACACTTCATGACTGGGAGCCTCAGGTTGGCCACACATTCAGTTAATGGCATGATAGGAACCAGACATAAACTTGTTTTTGTATATTAACTTTGTGGCTTATTCCTTGTTTTATCACACCATTAATTACATAACATGTGGTCAAGTAACAACTTAAAGACACAATTAACTGCAGGGTCCTATATTCAGCACTCTTTCTTATGAACAGACTGATCCAGCTCCAATTAGAGGAAATCATATTGGATGTATTGTGTTATCACATTAAGTTTTAAGGGTTTCTTATTCCTGTTTGCAGGCTTGATAGTTCTAGGGACATGTGTGATCAGTGTCTTGTGTTTGCTCTCTGTTCTGATTTTCAGCTTCCTACAACAAGAACTGTGCAATTGGCTATCACTGTTAACTAGCTTCTTTCTTGGGATTTTGGATTCTGAGATAATAAAGTACTATTCTGTCTCTTTTTTTAGAAAGATCACGGTGGTTTTCTTATAATGTCTTTGTGTATGGCAAAAATATAACAAGAATAAGCCCAGTTGCCAACCAGGCCTAATGACTGATATTTTAAGTGTGATTTGGGGGATTTAAATACAGAACATCCATTACTTTTAATTGGAGTGTGAATGGAGCCCTCCCCATGCTCCAAGATGTGCCAGGGAAGTGACAGAGTGCTTGGGCCCAGGGGAGAAATGCAGCCCACCAGTGCACTGTGCCAGGCAGGAACTAGAAGACTGGCTGGTATAGGAGCAGTGGTTTCTTCATTTGCCTCATGAGGGATCCACAAGGGAGTTGGACCACTCCATTCATAGTTTCATAGTAACTAGGGTCAGAAGGGGCCTAGAGCAGGCCATCTAGTCTGACCCCCTGCCAATGGCAGGAAACAACTGCTGGGCTCACAGGACCCCAGCCAAGTACCTATCTAGTCTACTCTTGAAGACACCCAAGGTAGGAGCAAGAACAACTTCCCTAGGAAGCTGGTTCCACATCCTAGC
>JAGPOW010003642.1:36418138-36434987 GCA_030014935.1 Caiman crocodilus
TCTTTGGAAGAGAGGAGCAGTCTCCAAAGAGGAGTACTCCTCTTGTGCTTGGGAGTGCAGGAGGGCTATTAGGAAGGCCAAGGCGGGAGTAGAGCTCTGCCTGGTGACTAGGATCAAGGACAACAGGAAGTTCTTTTTCAAATATGTGGGGAGCAAAAAGAGAGCCCCGGGCAACGTCAGGCCTCTGAGGGACTCGTCGGGCAACCTGGTGCTAGCAGCCGAAGGGAAGGCTGAGATCTTCAATGAGTTCTTTGCCTCGGTCTTCCTGAGGGGGGACTGGGACTTCCCCCTGCTGGATGTTTGTTTTCCCCCTTGCAGGGTGAGTGTGACTCTTGCAGGTTGGGTGGGAGGTGTCTAGCCAGCCAGGGTTGTAGGTAACCCTGACCACCTCATAGGGCCTCAGAAGCCTGGGGCAGAAGGTTTTTTGCCCAGTCGCAGGACATAGGCACATGCGGATACCACCCTCTGAAGGCCTACTCATCCAGGAAACATCTCTGGTCCTGAGGGCCATGAGGTAATTAGGTAGGACTTCCTTGCCCTGGGCTTCCTGCTGATTTGGTGGGCTGGGACATGATCTCTCCAGTAGGGGTGTGCTCTGGCTGGCTTCTGAGCATCATGTGTGATTGGTGTGCTGTACCTGATCAGCAAACCGTATCTCCTCTGACTAGGCCTCTCAGAACATCTCCCCCTGGTGTGAAGATGTTTGGGGGACATTGCCTCTGACTATGAGGCATGGCATATCCTTGTTCACCTTGAGACAACTGCTTGAGCCTGCCACTGCCTTCAGACACCTAAAGGCATACTCCACAGTCATGTAGCACTTGCTCAGGTGGTATTTGAACTGTTTCTTCCTGCAGTCCAGCTGCCCTATATAGGGCTTTGTGAGCCAGGGGAGGAAAGTGTAAGCCAGGTCCTGATAATGAGGGGTAGGATAAGGACACCACTGACACAGATGCTGGGGACTTCATGGATATAATGTCTCCATCATTTGGGGGAGAACAGATTTCCAGAAGACTTTAGTCAAGGACCCTAAGGCCCACTGCACCCCTGCTGGAGCTCAGCATCAGGTACAAACTTGTTGCAGCTCCAGAAGAGCCTGCTAAGTTGCCAGCTCCCACAGGCAACAAAGGATCAACAGTAGCTACCACCCCTGCTCTCCCCAAGACAAAACACAAAGTTTTTGTCATGGGAGACTCCATCCTGAGGGGGACAGAGTGGGCAATCTGCCACCCCAACCCCTTAGCCCAGGAAGTCTGCTGCTTCCCAGGGGCCCACATCTGAGACAGATCTTGTGGAGAAGATGCCTAAGCTCCTCCAGCCCAAAGACAACTATCCCATGCTTCTTATTCATATGGGCATAAGTGACATGGCTCAGAGCACTCCCAGCCAGGTCATGAGGTGCTACAGGGATTTGGGAGTAGGGCTTAAGGTCTGGGGGCACAGGTGGTGTTTTCTTCGATCCTTCCAGTCTCAGGGTATGGGCTGAGGAGGGAGAGGAGGATCCAGGTAGTTAACCAAAGACTGAGGTGCTGGTGTCATCGGGAAGGCTTTGGCTTCCCTGAGCAGATCCTGCTCTTTGGTGAGAGAGGCAGCAAGCTGAAGGGAAGAGATGACCTCCACCTCTCTCCACTGGGGAGGAAGCCCTTCTCAGCCAGACTGGCTGACCTGCTCCGCTGGGCTTTAAACTAAGCCTGCTGGAAAATGCGGGGACTACCACCATTGCTGGCCCACTGAAGAACCCTTGCAAAGCCAGCAGACCAAGGTACTTAAGGGAGCTCACCTCTGCCCCAGCCCTGGTACAATCTGTGGGCAAGGCAAAAGCCCCCAAGGGGACACTTGCTTGCCTGTACACAAATGCCAGGAGCCTGGGTAATAAGCAGGAGGAACTTGTCCTCCTGCTTAACACAAATAATTACGACATCATAGGGATAACAGAGACCTGGTGGGACTCCACCCATGAGTGGACCATGGGCATAGACAGCTATAACCTGTAGAGGAGAGCTCAAGTATATAAAAAGGACAGGGGTGTAGCTCTCTATGTTAAGGAAAGCTACACATCCCTGCAAACTGATACTGGCAACCCGGGTGGATGACTGGAGATCCTCTGGGTTAAAATCCATGGGGAACATGGCACAGGGGACACTGTGGTGTGAGACCTCCCACCTAAAGTCAAGAGCTTGACCAGGAGTTTGCCTGGGAACTGGATGAGGTCACATGCTCCAGGACCATGGTTGTCATGGGTGACTTCAAGTACACAGACATCTTGTGGGAGGATCAATCAGCAAAATCCAAGCGGTTCCAAAGCTTCCTATCATGTGTGGATGACCTCTACCTGACTCGAAAGGTCTATGGGCCAACGAGAGATAAAGCGCCTTCAGGAAAGCTGACTTTGACAAGCTCAGGAGGCTTGTCAGTGAGGCCCTAAGGGACCATGACCCCAGGGGGAGGGGAGTCCAGGAAGAGTGGTTGCTCCTCAAGGGAACAATCCTCAATTCACAAGCTAATTCTATTCCATCTTGGAGGAAAGGCAGCAAGAAGGCACAGCAGTCCCTGGCTCTCCAGAGATCTAGCAGACCTCCTGAGGCTAAAAAGAAAGTCCTACATAGGACAGAGAATAGGATTCACCTTCAAGGAGGAATATTCTTTACTGGTCCAGTCCTGCAGGGAGCAAACCAGAAAAGCCAAGGCTGCAACTGAACTCCAACTAGCTTCAAGTATCAAGGACAATAACAAGTCTTTTTTCAGATGTGGGGAGCTAGAGGAAAAGCAAGGGCAACATTGGACCCCTGGTGAACTAGATGGGACAATTGACAACTGATGACCAGGAAAAAGAAAACTTATTAAATGGGTACTTTGCACCAGTCTTCTATCAGTCGCATGGGACACCCATGCCCACTAAGGGACAGGGAGGTCCCCTGCCCTCCATCAATGCTGACTTTATGAAGGAACACCTTGAGAGGCTGAATACCTTCAAGTCAGCTGGCCCCAACAATCTATACCCGAGGGTACTCAAGGAGCTGGCTAGCATCATAGCCCAGGCCTCAGCACAGATCTTTGAGAACTCCTGGTGCTCTGGTGTAATGCCCAAGGACTGGAAGAAGGCCAATGTGGTGCCTATCTTCAAGAAAGGGAGGAAAGTGGATCTGGCAAACTACAGTCCCTTCAGCCTGACCTCTAACCTGGGGAATGCCTTAGAAAAGTTTATTAAAGAGGCCATCCTTAATGGACTGGCTGATGCCAACATCATGAGGGATAGCCAGCACAGGTTTGCCGTGGGTAGGTCTTGCCTGACCAATCTCATTTCCTTTTACAACCAGGTGACCTATCACCTGGACAAGGAGGAAGATTGGTGACATATATCTTGACTTCAAAAAAGCCTTCAATCTGGTATCCCATTATCACCTCTTGACGAAACTGGCCAGCTGTGGCCTTGTGTCCACCATGATTTGCTGGCTGGGAAATTGGCTCCGTGGTCAGACCCAGAGGGTGGTAATAGATAGAAATCAATTGTCATGGTGCCCTGTGACCAGTGGGGTCCCCCAAGGCTCTGTCCTTGGACCATATTGTTCAACATCTTGATTAATGATGTGGACGCTGGAGTCAGAAATGGACTGGCCAAGTTTGCCAATGACACCAAACTGTGGGGCAAAGCATCCACACCTGAAGACAAGAGGGTGATCCAGGCTGACCTGGACAGGCTCAGCACACGGGCAGACAAGAACCTGATGGTGTTTAACATGAAAAATGCAAGACTCTCCACCTTGGGAGGAAAAACCTGCAGCATCCTTATAGGCTTGGCAGTGTTACTCTGGCTAGCCCTACAGATGAAAGAGACTTGGGGTCATCATTGACCACAAGATGAACATGAGCCATCAATGTAATGCTGAGGCTAGTAAAGTGAGCAAAATGCTGGCTTGCATCCAGAATGTTTCTCAAGCACATCCCAGGACACCATTCTTCCCTTGTCCTCAGCCTTGGTGAGGTCGCAGCTAGAATTCAGTTTTGGGCCCCACAATTCAAAAAGGATGTAGAGAAGCTTGAGAGAGTGCAGAGAAGAGCCACGCGCATGGTCAGAGATCAGGAAAACAGACCTTATGATGACAGGCTGAGAGGTATGGGGCTCTTTAGCCTGGAAAAGTGCAGGCTCAAGGGTGATCTGATGGCCACCTATAAGTTTATCAGAGGTGACTGCTGGTATCTGGGGGAGCATTTATTCACCAGAGCATCCCAAGGGATGAAGAGGTTGAATGGTTACAAACTACTGCAAGACCATTTCAGGCTGGACATAAGGCAAATTTCTTTACTGTCCAGACCCCTGAGGTCTAGAATAGCCTGCCATCGGAGGTGGTTCAAGCACCTACATTGAACGCCTTCAAGAGATGTTTGGATGCTTATCTTGCTGGGATCCTATGACCTCAGCTGATTTCCTGCCTCTCTGGCAGGGGGCTGGGCTCAATGATCTTCTGGGGTCCCTTCCAGCCCTAATATCTATGAAATCTAGTATCATGGGCACTGCCTGCCCATATGCCAAAGATGTGGATGAAGTAGTCATGGTCATCAATGATGCCTTGAAGAATGTCAGAGAGGAATGGGACACCTTGAGGTGGGCAGAGGATAGAGATGTGGGTGCCATCCTCAGCCTCCATGCAGTGGGATAAGCCCTTGAGGTAGAAGCTGGCAACGACCTCCTGCAGGCTTACAAGGCAGACAAAATATTTAGCCATGACATTCTGATGACCAGGCATATCTCCCAGACAGCCTCTCCATCTGTGGAGTGGCCTACACTGAACTGGTTGATGGAACAGACACTTTTGGGGAATGCGAACTTCCAGATGGCAATGAAATGAGGGGCCAACCGATGCCAATGTCCTGGAGCTCATTGTATGGGGAAAGTTGGGGGACAATGTCCATGGAAGTAGAATGGCACATCCAGAAGTTGTGGAGACATTGGTTATCATTCCAAGGGCCCAGGACAATCTTCTCCCACCATTCTATACTCGTGCTGCAGGCCTAGTACCACTGCTGTATGGTTTGGAGGTGGTGCTGGAACACCACAGAGGCCATGGCATCCTGGGTGGCCTTGTCTTAATGGGCCATATGAAAATTACTGGCTGAGTCCAGGATACTCAGTGGCCATAGGGTGAGGTAAGTGGCCATATGTGGGATACCTGGCTACTAGTTGGTGGGCATAAGGGCACATGCCATTGTGACCAGCTCAGGCCATTTCCTGATGGGAAATGTAATGGGGCATGTGATGTCTCACAGCATCTGGCAAGAGTTGTGCAGGGCAACAATCAGGAAACACATCAGCTCCTGGGTCCAGGGCATTGGGTGCCATAGTTGGCCCTTACAGAGGGGTGGAGGCAGGGAAACTGATGCGTGTGCAGTTAACAAGATAGGGCTCTCTCTCCAGATCTCTTTTGGAAGCCTCTGGGGAGGGAGGGAAGAACTACTGTGAGGGGGAAGACTCTGAGGTGTGGGCTGGAGGTAAGGTTCCCTGTGGCAACCAGCCAATCAGAGTGGCTTGGCAGTCTGGCAGCCTGGGAAGCCTGCACCGAACACTGGGATTCATAAACAAGGGCTCCCTGTCTATGTACCTCTGCCAGCAGAGGCTGCCTTCATGTCTCCTCCCCACACATGCAAACTGCAGTAAACTACTTTCCCGATTAACATTGAGGTTGCTTAGAGCAGTTCTTAGAGCTAAACTTAGAGCAGTTTTTTTTTCCATACTTTGTGAGCATTTGCATGCATCCAGGGTAACTATCACATTCAAATCCAAGCTTGGGAGATGATGTGTGTAGAGCAGAAGTGGCATAGCTCAGTATATTTAGATGCAGCACTAACATGCAGAGGATTCTCAGTCATTTCCTAACAAAAGCAAGATATGGTTTAGAGCATCATCCCTGCAATGTGAGGAAATACAAGCAAGAGTAATATCACAGAAGATGACAGAGGAAGCAGCAAGAGAGTCAAGTCATAATGAAGAAGTGTAAAATGGGATCCTGACAAAACTTGAGACAGAAAAAATTTGTTGTATGGAAAAAGGCATGAAACTATGAACGGGGGTACAATAAGATTACAAAATTGTGAAAAAGACAGATACTGACCTCCAGCTCCACTAGTATTATAATGAAGTAGTTCTTTTTAAATGGCGTAAGAGCTAGATCCAATAAGTATCATGTTTTTTTTTAAAAAATTGATCTTTGGAATTTTAGTAAAATAAATGTTATGCATTTTACATTAATTTAAAACCTGAACATGAAAACCTGAATAAAGAGATAGCACATGATGTGCAACTACTTTCCATATGCATAAAATCTAAACAGCTGGAATCTCTTCATTAAATTTAAATTTAATTTCCTTTATTTTTCTGTGCAGAAAGAGCACATTGTTTCATGAAAGAAATGCAATAGCACAAATATTAATTTGTTTCAGGGAGATGCTTTTCCATCTATTCTCAGAAAATAAAAAGAGCTAGTTGATATTCTAGATCATAGATAAAATTCGAGTTGCCAAGAACTACAATAACTAGTGGCTCTGTGGTATGAAAAACCAAGAGTAGCTTTTGAAACAGCACGGAAAAGAGGATGCTCTGTTACAGCATCAGCATTTATACTGAGTGGGGTTTTTTTCTCTTTGTTTCACACATACTACAGACTTCCATTAAAATATGAGACTGAGAGAATGGAGTACAATGTAAGATGAGGATTCACAGTGTAGGATTAAAATGTCACCAGAAAGATAGGTTTTATTTTTTTAAGAGTGCAGATAATTATTTTGTATAACTAAATAAATGCTGTTAATATATTGCATCATTTTGCAATGCACTACAGTGAATACATGTCAAATGCAATACTCATGTATTTATGAACCATGAGGAACTCAAGATCCAATAATTTGCTCCAAGGTTCATTGTCTTTGTTCCAGAGCTGCAGTTAGTAATGTAACATACTGGAAACTAAGTATCTGACAATAGAAATTTATTATGAAATCTATTATGAAATAGTTCTCATACTGTACACAAAATGAAACTGCAATTTTTTTGGTAAATTTTCAGTATCATGCTGGTCTGGAAGACTGTTTAGCCCCACATGAAAGAACCCAAAAAAGGTACATTATGTAGGCATTTGTACATCAGAGTAAGTGTATGGTATACGGAGCCTTGGCAGTAGCTTAGAAAAAGGGAGAGGAAAAAAAAACTATTTCAAGTCCACTCCTAGGCTGCATTCCACGAGTGGGAATTAGGGCTGTGCAAAGCTTTGGGTGCTGATTGGATTTGGAGGAGATTAGCCTGGTTTGGTGGCTGAATCTCTGAAAATGAATCGAATCAGGAGACCAATTAAAAGGTCCAAATTTATTCAAAGCTCTCTGAATAGATTCAGAAAAGATTTGGAGAGCTTCAGTGATTTGCACAGTCCCTGCTGGCTACTGCAGGAAGCTGGACCCAGACTCCATGTTGGTAAGTAGGATATGAGGGAGGGGAGGGGCAAAAAAGAGGAGAGAGGACCATGGGGCCTGCTAGGCCCTATCCCTTGCCTGCTCCCCCAGCCTCCCTGAGCACCTCCCTGACCCCAGCCCAACGTCCCAGTCCCCACCCCCCCAGCTCCCAGCTCTTTTAAAAGAAAAACCCAGTCACCATCTGCTGCCACATGGGGGGAGGGAGTGGCAATCCCCCTGTCCCATATTGTGTGGGGGCTCTGTTATAAGCCCCCCCCAACCCCTGGCCCTTTAAACAAAAAACCGAAAAACCCTGACTTGCCAGTTGCTGCAGCATCCTTGGGGCTTCTGGGGGCTTGTGGAAGAGAAGAGCCCCCCTCCATGCAGCATGGGGCAGTAGGGGGCAGCAGGGATGGCCCCTTGCCTGGAAGCAGCTGGTAGGTTTGGGCCTTTTCTTTTTGCAAAGAGCCAGACACTGGCTGAACAGGTGGGGCAACCATTGAGAGAGGGCAGAGGATCAGGCCGATTTGGACATTCGTCTAATTCAGTGCAGCTGAATCGCCAAATCAGATTTGGCTGAATCGATTTGGGACAGTGATTCAAATCACCAAATTGAATTGCTGTCCCCTGAATCATCTGAATTCAAAGCAAATACTAGCTGCATTGTGTCATAGCCAAATTAAAATGACTGTCCCTGACACAATAGACCGCCCCTCCAAATGACTGATATTAAAACCACCCCTTTCATATGATTGGCATTGTTCTAAATTTGGTCACGTTCCACCTAATTAAGTATTCCTACTTGGCAGTTTGTAATTGACTATTCTAAAAGTATAAAGGTTTGCATTGTTTCCGCCCAAGTTGGAGAGATCTGAACACGTGGTAAGGTACAGAGGGCCTCGCCATGCGGTAGAGAAAAGCTGGCGGACTGATCACCCACCAACATCTCCCCGTCTGTTCCCGAAGTATTCCCAGCCTTGCATGCCCGTTGTGTCTTCAGGTTCATCCTGCAAACTCGTTGCGTTATTTTTTTCTGTAACTATGAAAACAAGTCTACCACCTGTGTTGCGGCCACCAGTGACGTAAGTAAAGCTTAAGTAAAAGTTATTTTGCAACCAACACGCTGTATCCCGCGTCTCCATCCACCAGCCTGCCTGACATCTTAACACTGTTCCCCCGCCTTGGTCGGCCCTGACCGGTCGGCTGGCTGAGACACATTGCACAGGTATAGTAAGAATGTGTTGCTTCTGGTGCTTCAAAACCTTTTGAAGTGCCACAAAACACATGTAGTACGAGTGAATCTATTCACTATGCTGCATAGTGCTTGGGGTTTTTCCATACCCAGCTTCTGTTTTTGCAATTTTTTTTTGTCTTTAGCTTATCTCAGCCTTGGAGTGTTCTTGCTGCCTGTCTGGCAGGATGGGTGTATTCCTTCTCCTCGTTATTTTCTTTGTGCCCTAGGATCTCGAAAGGATTTTTCAGCCACTCAATTAATTAGCTTACTGACTGCTAACTTACATTTGCCACTTTGTTGCTTACATAAACAGTTAAATCTTCTCCCATCTCTGTGCCATTCTGTCACCATTCACTTTTTTACACACACTTATACATAAAGGCTATACAGTATTCATTCACTTATGTCAAGCAGAACGATACAAAACAGAGTTTTCAAGTTCCTTACAGGACAAGACTAACATGGTTACATTTCACTATTATTACACTCTATGCTAACATCAGCTACAAAAGAAGAACAACTGCAAAAAGAGAAGCTGGGTATGGAAAAACCCCAAAGCACTAAAACAAAGGATGCCAATCCCTATAAAAGAAGACTTCAAAAATGCCAAGTTGGATGAGTCTGTCTCTCAACTGCTGCTTCATCGGAGCACTGACATGGCTGTTTCACCCTCCTCCAGGCTGTTATCTACAGGATCTTTCTCTCC
This sequence comes from Caiman crocodilus, assembly GCA_030014935.1. NCBI lineage: Eukaryota > Metazoa > Chordata > Crocodylia > Alligatoridae > Caiman > Caiman crocodilus. The sequence continues at coordinate 36,427,516 of JAGPOW010003642.1, forward strand.
TAATAACCACCCTACCTGCTATCTGCACCTTCTCTCAATAAGGCCTGGGCTGGCCACTCAGTGCTATTATTGAACAACTACTGCTGGTAACTATAATGTCTGAATGGAATGGTTGTTTTGTGTTTGTGTGTGTCTGTGTATAAGTTTTGTGCATGATGATTTCTGTGTGTCTATATGAGTGGTGTGTCCAAACCTCTATGTGTAATTCATGTAACCAATAAACATGGCATTTTGCCTTATCCCCCTTTAATAATAAGGGTCTTGCTCCTCATTTGACAATTAGTATTTTAAAGTAACAGTTGGTCCAGGGATGAACAGCCCTGGGCTGGTGGGGGAACCTCCTGGAACCTCCTCCCAGCTGCAGCTACTGTGACCTGGCTCAATGTGCAGTACAATATGTGTAAACCATGAGCCTAGGAGCTTCCAGGGAGCAATACACTTTGGAGTAATAAGCTCTACAGTGTATTGCTGCCCCCTAACAGCATGTGTAGATGCACCCTGAGGGAAGCCATATACTTTTCATGCTACCTTTGTAAAAGACGCACAGGTGGAATGTGATTTTAGCCTCAATGCCTCCATGTCTTCAGGATCCAGAGTAGGTGCACACCAACAGCAATGGATTAATCACACGTATAGCACCTGTGGATGCTGTCACTCAAAAACAAAGTGGATTCATGTTTAGTTTTTTGCAAAATACCCTATTCTTCCAGGAAATGGGAGTGTTAGCTTCTATGCTCAGCCTTAGTGGATCAAAACCTGTATCTTCTGCTTCCTAAATACGTGTCCTAACATACAAATGTTAGAAGTAGCAGTTGGGGCTGCCATCTCTCCCCTGAAGAAGCTGGGAAACTGGGCAAAAGTCATAGGGCCAGGAGAAGCAGTAAGAGGAAGCATAACTCTTGAGCCTGATGATGCAGTCACTATTCTGGCAGCAGGCAGGCTCCAGCTTTTAGTCCAGCTACCAGACTTATTCTCAATTTTTATCCAATGAACAAATGTTTAAATAGTTCAGGCCTGATTATATCACAGCTATAGTCGTATTTCTTCTTCCAGACTTTGAAAACTGCATTCTCCTGCCTGACCCCTTTTCCTACCTGGAACATTTTTCTTTTTTTACTTCAGTCATGCCAACTCTCCATCAGCTCATAGTTCTCTGATATCCCTTTTCCAAATCAACCTCTCCCCTTCAGATTTCATGCTCAGTGAACATGTTGATTAACGTTTGACCTTTTTCTTTGAATGTTATTTCCTTAATATCCATACCCATTTTAGTATATTACCTCTTTCCTCCTCTGAACATATTCACATTATAAAATACTTATCCTACTTATTATTCACCTGATAAGCTTAGTTTCGTTACTCCATCCTCCTAGGTCATCCTTTTTTTTATGAATAACAGACTACACCGATTATTTATGAGGTGTGGGAAGAAGAGCTGGTGTCTTAAGAGTGATTGGCCACTCACCTTCTTTCTGATCAGTAGACAAGCAACTATATGCACAATCTTTGCTGCAGATCACCCTATGTATTAATTTAATCTGTTAAACTTTTTGGATAGTTTGTCTGGAAAAAGAAGCTATTATAAATAAGGCAGCATTATAAAATAATTTACATAATTAAATTATATGATCACAGATTTAATAAATAATAAGGGGGTAATTTAAAGTTAGAGAGAAGGGAGAAGATATGGTTTTAGAGGAGCTTTGAAAAGCAAGATAAGGTCAATGTAATATTCTAGATGGGACACTTGCTCCAGTAGTACAGTGGTTCTGGCAAGGAACAGGGAGAAGGAATTATTATAGGAATACAATTTTCAGGCAAGGTTTAGTTTGTGAAAAATTAGAACATGTAAGCTTTTTAAAAACAAGGCGGACAATTCTGACTAGCAGTGTTTGAGGTTGGAGGTGATGTGGTCCACAACTTTGGAGCCCTCACTTCATTCTCTTCATCTGTATGGGGGCAAATGAATGACAGGAGTTGCAACTGAAAGATAAAAATAATAGTTTTCTAATTGAGGCACTGGACTATAACGCAAAGTATCTAGCTTCTGTTCATACTGTTATGCTTAACAGAAGATCTGCACTGATACTAGTATTTTGTCTTGTACATCACTGGTACCATTGTAGATAAAATATTGTAATGATTATTAACACCTAGAGGTACAAAGTACACTTCCAAAAATTCCCCAATTGTACATATTATTTTGACTACTTTGCATTTTTTTTATTTTTGCAAATAAGAATATAGAATGTAGTAACTTTAGGCCAAAAGTGAAGCCATAACTAAGTAGTGATCATAATAGGAAAAAAAAAAACCTGTGATATTTCTTCTAAGCTATTCATATACATACTTATGATTTTCATGTTTGGTGTAGTCTTTGCATGTAACAGACCAAATTTTGCTTTCTCTTAAACTGATGCAAATTAAATCTATTTCCATTGGTGGTAGTAAATTTAATCTAGACTTGCATCATAGGGCAAAAGGGACTGGCCCATATAACATTGCTATAACATTGTTTTAGGTACCTGTAAGTAGAATTTAGCCTCTAATTGTAAACTCAGGTTCACAGACTCCCACATTGCTATGAAATGTGATTATATATGAAAATATTTATCCCTTACATATGCCTTTGCTTGAAATAAAAGTGTCTTCTTTGGCTTGTTCTTTAAATATAAGATCATATTTATTCATGATATACAGCAACTAATATTTTTCACTCAGTGGGTATATTAAGGTTTTATTTATATTAAGATTTTAATTCATGGCCATTCTACTTCTTCATCTGGTTTAAAATCAGCATTAATAAGAAAAAGTAAACCCTATTTGTGGAGTGTTGATAGCAAGTTTTATGATACTATAGCTTGAAATGGACTTCACTAATCATTATCATTATAACAAGTAGAACATCTAAATGGGGAAAAAATGTGTCTCCATGCTTCTCGGATATAAAGAACACTCCAAAAATCAAAGATGGTCTTCTGTATGTGTGAAGTTTCTCTGACTTTGGCTAGGCATATAGGTTACCCATATACATGTACAAAAAAATCCACTGTTTCTCTGCTTCCTACTAAAACTATTTCATAAGGGTTTGAGATAAATTTGAAAATTCAAGTTATATATTAAGATGCTAATTACTATGAATAACTTAAAAGACTATTGAAAACCGATCCTCTTATCGCTAATAACAAATTTCCCTTTCATGAAGCATTAGAAATTATGATCTGCCTGTTGCAGAGACTAAGCACTGAAATGTATGCAAATAATTTAGTTTATTTTCATACAGTAAACATGTAATACATTAAAGTCCAAATTGTTTGATAAGTTCCAGTGAAAGCCCTCTGAAAGGGGTCTTACTTGTTTGAAATGTTTCATGCACTGTATTAAAAATATTCTGTTAATATATGGAGTAACTCAATGTCATATTATAAACAAACTGATATAAGATGAAATAATAGCACCTGTCACTAAACTGAAAGAAAATATGGTACCTATAAAAATTATAATTCTGACTATCTTTTCAAAATATGGGGGATACTTCAATGCTTTCATTGAAAAGAATCAGTTCATTCCCTAAAATGTAAAAGGATATGAACACAGTTGGAGACAAACAAAAGTTTCAGTGAAAACGTAACCCAAAATGTCCTGCTTGAAGCTGGCCAGAAATTGGTAGAGTTCCTCTGCCATAAACTATAAGTAAATTAGCTGCCCAAACCTACAATGCTTTTAGATTATAGCTACTGCGGCCAGAATTTTTCCTCTGTTTTTCTTTCTCAGTTTAACATTTTCTAAACGGTTTTCAAAACAGAAAAAAACAAACATACCTTTTCTCAATATTGAAAACTAACTGTGCTATTTCTGGACAAAGATGTCAGAACCTCATTCTCATGAGGTAATGGTTCCCATATGGGGAATTATAACAAAACCATGTTAAAGGTCCATTGATGTCAGTGAAATAGCCCAGTTTTCGGTGGACTTCCATTTCAACTGATGTAAATACTTCAGTGGATTACTGTGACTTTAGTGGAGAACTGATGATTTACATCAGTTGAGGATCCGGCCCCTTAATCTAAAGGAAAATCTCTGCAATGGCCCCAGATAAAAGGTCAGCATTTACACAGGCGAGATACAGACACCACGTGTTTACCTGTGTAAGTGATCAGAAACCAGTCTATACCCATAACAGAAGTTCAGCACACAGAGACTGGCTTAAAAATGTTGTATCCCAGTTTAAGATTTTTCCACCCCACCAAAAGGAGAATGTGCATTCTATTCACTACCAATTTAAACTATGGCACTTAGAAACACATGTAATTTAGATCAATTCCACCTCAGATTTTTTTTTTGTAATGTTTGTACCTAGTCATAGTGGTAATAGAGTACTATGATTTTCCCTTTATCCAAACATGTATTTAGCAGCTTAAGGTACCTTGCATGGCTTGTACACAAGTTCTTTTTTGCTGCTTGTCCTCATTTTAAAGATAAAAAAATGTACATGTGGAAACAAGAAAAGGTATCATGACATACATCTGCGGGGAAAAAAAATCTATGACGTGAGCAGGGACACCACAGGCCTGGGACAGATGATATATGTGGACTGGGCAAAAGAATTAGATATTCCATCAGTTTGTAGACTCTGACTTTGAAGAATGGCAAGGTTTTAGAGAAAGGTGCAGTATAATGAGGTAGCCTGTCTTTTTAAGTATCAAGAAACCTGGTAACAATTCTATTTAAATAGACCTATCTACTACACCTGTGTAGGATGCTGGATTTAAAAAAGTTGAAGCTTTTGAGTAGGGAACTAGTTGGAGAAGATAATGGAAAGGGTTTCTTCCCCTGCCTCCTTCCCTGTGGAAAGGAAGAATCATTGCTTATCAAGAACTATCTGTAGTCTATTGTCTCTGGTAACCAGGCTGGTGCAGTTTGAGTTGCATTGTAACTGAAGATCCTTTTGTTTTGTGTCTTGGTTTTTTGAACTCAGATTAAGTGACACTATTACCCTGTAAAAGGTGAAAACATTAACGTAACCTAGCCAAAGAACCAAGTCCTGATTCAAAGCATGGGAGCTCTGAGCTGAGAAAGATGAACCTGCTGCAAAATTAGGTTTCTCCATACAATAAATTCTTCACAAAATTGGATATTATGCAGGTTTCTTAAATGTTCTATTGTGAGACTGAACTATTATAAGGGAAAAGAAAAAAGAGGAGTAGTCCCCTCCCCCCACATCCTAACCAGTGGTCTCCATTAAAAAAGCCTCTTAGGAGTTGGTAGAACTGAGAAAGATCTATGGCCTATATAGGGACCCAGCTGAATCCGTAGCAAAGAAAAGGGGCAATATTTGTGAAACTGATAGTGAAATAGTGCCAAAGGGTAAATCACTCTAGGGAAAGGCATCAAGACAGGCAAGTGTCCGGGGAGGATCCTTAGTTTGGGGGCATATATGAACATATAAGTAAATAAACAAGAAGAATATGAAATAACTAATTTGCAGGCAAATTTATAGGCTAATTCCTATAGCAATTTTTATAAGTACAGGTGGCTATCAATTGTTGTTAGCTGACACAAAGACTCTTTTGTGAAGTAAATCACAATGGTGCTAAAAAGCATGCTAAATAAATCAGAAAATGTGATGCCAATAACATAGTATGTCAAAATAGCTCTGACCAGTGTTGTCTGGGCCTCTGCCTCTAACAATAACTTTTACTAGATGTACAAAATAGAACTGCAAAAAACCCCATTGCAGTTGTAGTCCTATAATAGAAGCTTCAAGTTGGCTTAAGTATGAAGGTTTATATAGCCTTTAGGAATATTGTTTACCCTCTAATATAACAAATAAAACTTTATTTAGTAGGATTAGGAAGAATGAGTATCTAAGCTTTAAAGCTTAATGGCCCTGTGTGCCAATACATTTTAAAGTTTAATTACCTATTGTAGAAAATAATATTTTCTTTGTTAAGTGCCTCTGGGATTCCATGTAGGCTTTTTTGATGTTCTCACCTTTCTGTTAATAGCAGTATTATCATAGGCAGTTGGAACTTTTACAGATTCTTTCCCAGTAAAAAGTTTGAAATAAATTTTCATTTTTTTAAAAATCTGCTTGTTCATTTATATTTTGTATCAGAACTTTTCTGGTATTCTGACAAATAGTTTCCTTATTAGCCTTGTATAAAATATTTCAAAAGAAACTTTACATTAATTATTTCATAGTCTTCTTCTTGTTTCTTTACCTATATGTTCATATATGCACCTGTACTTCTAGTGGATTAGTGAGGCATTATTTGCTATGATTTTCTCCTAAATTACTTGAAATTATAAGGTAATATTAGAGTGATATTTTAGCCATGATGGTACAGACATAATGCAATAGGCAGGGATTTGTTTTGGCCCATGAAGAAGAATGTCTTGCATTCAAAAGTATAAATCTCTCTTCCAACTATCCAGTTGGTCCAATAAAAGATATCCACAAAATAAATCTCTTCCTCTTTTATTCCTAATTAAAGTTGGGAAATGTAGAGATGAGGAAGTAGCATAGACTGCTGCAATGTGTTCTTCAAAGAAGTAGTAAATAAAAAAGTAGGTATGTTTGTGGTTAACTTTAACTTGGGAGTTTTCATTTTAAAAGTTAATTCAAATAAACTTTGAAATATATATATATATTCTGATTATAGTACAAACTTCAGGACTGAAGACTTTTCCAAGATACAATTTTTCTTTTGCAATATTGCCTACTGTTGAACATTTAATATCATCCACATTCTGACTTTAAAAGTGTGATGTGATAAAAATGAAACAAACAATTGTCAAGCTGTCATTGACTAAAATGTTGGTCTAAAATGATTGTATGCAATTGCAATTTTTAAAGGCAGCAACATTCTATTCCATTTCTCCTGTTCTCTTGAAAAGAAAAATAAGTATGATCTCAAATTCCAAAATGTCCAGGAACATTTAAAGAATGTATGTGCTAAATTCATAACATCCATTAACATTACTAAATACTAACCATACAAGAAAGGATAAAGCTCTTCTGTTACCCTAACCTACTTTAGGTTTTTTTGTTCTTGATTCTTAGTGAATTATACAGTAAGTGCATTTTTAGATTTACTATCACATATTTATTGTATTTACTCAGATCCAAGATGGCCCTGAATATAAGACAATCCCCCAATAAAGAAATACAATAGCTGGAAAAATTAGAAATTTGTTATAATTTTCCATATATACAATCTAATTATTGCCAATTTGCCTCAAACTGGTCTTATTCTCACTGATAGATCCTGGGGAAAAAAATCTGGAGGTCAGGTCAGACTTTCCTTTTCCTCTCTCCATCCTTACCGTCAGACCCTGCTCTCCCTGAGCACATATGCTTTAAGGGCCATACAGTCAGATGAGTGGCCAACTGGTTAGAGGGCCGCACCCAGAGGGTGGTAGTGGATGGGTCCTTCTCGACCTGGAAGGACGTGGGCAGTGGGGTTCCG
>JAGPOW010003642.1:36450273-36460812 GCA_030014935.1 Caiman crocodilus
ACCACCAGGGGTAACTAGGACCAATGGTCACAAGTTACTGGAGAGCAGGTTTAGGTTGCATATTAGGAGGCACTACTTCACAGTTAGGGTGGCTAGGATGTGGAACCAGCTTCCTAGGGAAGTGGTTCTTGCTTCTACCTTGGGCATCTTCAAGAGTAGTTTGGATAGGTACTTGGCTGGGGTCCTGTGATCCTGGCACTCGTTCCTGCCATTGGTGGGGGGTCAGACTAGATGGCCTGCTCTAGGCCCCTTCTGACCCTAGGCACTATGAAACTATGAAACTATGAATGAGGCAGTGGAATATACTGTCTAGGGGAGTTTTGAACTCTATCACTGAAGGTATTCAAGAACAGGTTGGACAGCTACTTGCTGGTATCTGTTTGACAATAGGTGTTTCCCTTGCTTCTGGACTTTGCTGTTTGCCATGTAGGGCCAGAAGTGATTTTTTTCTCTCCTGCTGCTACATGTGTCAAGGGTATTATCTAAGCCTTCCTCAGAGGCATTGGGTCTTGGCTTCAGGCAAAGGTGGGGATTGTGACTGGGGTATGCCAGAACTCTTGTTGAGACTTAACCCAAAGATCCTGGCTAGAGGTTTTTGTCCCAGCCCTTCCCCAGCTCCAGATCAGGCTGATTGTCATATTTGGTATCAGAAAGAAATTTTACCTCATAGTCAAATTGGTATTGGACTATAGGGATCTTTGTTTTCCTCTGTATTGGGTGGGGTATGGTCCTCTTCCTGGGATGTCTTGAGCATATATTAACAACCTTACAGCAGTAGGATGTTGGCCACTGTGGGCCCCCTCTTTACCTGTGGCATATTAGGGTGTTACATCTTGTGTTGTGCCAGAATTGACTGCGTAGTTTTGCTACGAGGTTAGGCAATGGTTCAGATAGTGATGATCATACCTCAGGCCGGGTGTTGGTCTAGATGACCTCTTAAGATCCCTTTTAATCCTACTTCTCTATGTTTCTAAGTATATTTAATTAAATAAATCAATATACAATAAGAAATTAAAAGGAAAATCAATGTTTACTGTCTAGCCAAACTTGTGAAAAGTAGTTCTGATTGTGAACCTTCAGAGGTTCAGGTTTAACTTCACCTCAGATTAATATATTTCATAGAATCATAGAATTGTAGAAGTAGGGTCAGAAGGAACCTTGTAGATCTTCAAGTCCGACCCCCTGCCTGGTCAGGAGAAAAACTAAGCTCAAATGACCCCAGCCAGGTAGGCATTGAGACGCTTCTTAAAGACCCCCATGATAGGAGCCAGCACCACTTCCCTTGGAAGTCGGTTCCAGATCCTAGCCGCCCTGACTGTTAAGTAGTTCTAATGATGTCTAATCTAAACCTACTGTCCAACAAGTTCTGGCCACTATTCCTTGTTATCCTGGGGGACGCTAGGGGAAACAAGGTCTCCCCCAAACCTTTCTGGTCCCCCCTAGTGAGTTTATAGACTGTCACCAGGTCCTCCCTCAGCCTTCTCTTGTGAAGGCTGAACAGGTTCATGTCCCGTAGCCTCTCATTGTAGGGTTTGCCCTGCTGTCCCCAGATCATGCGGGTGGCCCTCCTCTGAACCCTCTCAATGTTGTCCATATCCCTCTTGAGGTGGGGTGCCCAGAACTGGACACAGTACTCCAGCTGTGGCCTGACCAGTGTCATGTAGAGGGGGAGGATCACCTCCTTGGCCCCACTTGAGATGCACCTGTGAATACACGATAAGGTCTGGTTAGCCCTGTCGACCATGACCTTGCATTGTCGGCTCATGTTCATCTTGGGATCAATGATGACTCCAAGATCCTCTTCTGCCTCCGTTCTCTCAAGAAAGGAGTTTCCCATCTTAGGAACACATTTAAAAATATGTTCAAACAGAACTTCATCTAAACCACTGGAATCTGTGGAATTGGGAAAAAAGTGTAATGAAAATCGCCTCTCAGAATATATTGACCCTTACTGTTCAGGTCTTAATTAGAACTTAGGTGCATCAAGAAGAAACCAAGTGATACAAACATTTGATACATCTGAAATTATTTCATTCTGGCTCATGAGAATAAAATCACTATTTTGATCTACGTTTAAAATATTTTCTGCTCTGGTTTAGCTTTCCTTCCTAAACAGTGAATTAAAAGCTTCTAGATTATTATGAATGTGTTATAGTTATACCTACTGTTTTATTCTATCTTCTGAGTTACTAATGCTCATCATCAGGAAGAGTCTGGTAATTTATTCATCTAAATTATTAAGCTGATATTGTTTTAAAAATAAAAGTTGAAAAAAGTATGTGGCATCAAGCATTGACTGCTGGTGTCTGAGCAATACAAATGTATATATTGTATTTTTCCTTTTCTTTTATTGCAGCCCATTCTTTGTTGATAATACACTTGTAGTTGATAAATTCCATAAAGTTCCTGTTGTCTTTTAGGTTAATTACAGTGGTCACCCATACAACTTCTTACGTGCCCAAGTCAATATTTTCTCAGTGATTTCACTGATAAATCAGGCATTCTACAGAATGCCCCTCTGCTGTTGCTTTCTGCTGTAAGCATTGTGAACAGTGGTAGGTCATCCTGACTACCTGAGAAATTATTGAAGCATATCTTAAAGAAGTCCATTTGCAAGCATCTGGAGGAGAAAAGACTGATCACACGCAGCCAGCATGGATTTATTAAGAACAAATTGTGTCAAAACTGCTCTCCTTTTTTGAAAAACAGCTACTTGGGTAGATTAAAGGAATTATGTGGATATAGTATATCTAGACTTCATCAAGAGTCTTAACAATGATTTACATGATCTTCTCATCAATGAACTGAAGAAATGCGGACCAGACAAAACTATTAGGTAGATAGACAACTAGCTCACAAGAAGCTGCAAACATAAGGTAATTATAAATGGATCCATGTCAGAATGGCAGTGTCACAACCCAAATCAAGTGAGTATCCCTGACACAATAGACCACCCCTCCATATGATTGACTTTGAGACCACCCCTCTATATAATTGGCATTGTTCTAAATTTGGTATGTTCCACCTGATTAAGTATTCCTACTTGGCAGTTTGTAACTGGCTACTCTAAAAGTATAAAAGTCTGCTCAGTTTCCACCCACGTTGGAGCGGAGCACATTCTGACTACGTTGCAGAAAAGATCTTGCAAAGCTCTGAGCACGCCGCGAGGAGCTCTGAGCATGTGGCAGAGTGACTTTGGCGGACTGATCACCCACCAACAGCTCCCCATCAGCGACCTCCTGACGTACCCCTTCCCTGCGTGCCCGTTTTGTGTACAAACTCGTTGTGGTAACCCAGACTGTAACCAAGCAAGTGAGCCTACAGCCTGTCATGGCCACCAGCTGCGTAAGTAAAATCTATTTGAAACCAATATGCTGTCTCGCCTCTCCATCACTAGCCCGCCTGACATCTTAACACCGTCTGCCCCCTCGGTCAGCCCTGACCAGTCGGCTGGACGAGAAAGGCAGGACATTTCAAGTAAAGGCCCACAGAAGTCTGTCCTGGGCTTAGTGCTGCTCAACAGGTTATTAATGATTTAGATGATGGAATAGAGATCTTCTTCATCAAGTCTGAAAATGACATGAAACTGGGAAAGATTGTGAAACATGGAGGATGGCAGCACAATTCAGAAGGATCTTGACAGATTGGAAAACTGGGCTGAAGCTAACAGGATGAAATTCAATGTGGACAAATGCAAAAAATTACACTTTTGGAAGAATAATGCTCTTGCTGATATTTAAAATCAGAGGTTCCTGGCTAGAGTATCTTGCCCCTCCACTCAGGATGTCATCAGTTGCTATATTTGGTGTCAGGAGGAAATTTTACCCCATAGTTGGATCGGTATAGACTGTAGGTGTTTTTGCTTGCCTTCTTATCAGGAGGTATAGGATGGTTTGAATAGGAATGATCCTGCCTTAAGCAGGAGGCTGGACTAGATGATCTCTTCAGGTTCCTTCCATCCCACTTCTCTATGATTTTGTGAAAATGGGAGCTGGTCTCCAGCTAAGTCATATCACCTACCTTACTAATGAAAATATTTACAGAAGCATATAGATAAAAAAAAGATTAGCCTGATTCTCTTCTATGTTATATCTGCACTTTGTCTTCCATTCTTCCGTATACTGAAATTACTATGAACTTTAGTGCAATTTCATTAGACAGTATATGTTTGCTCAGGAGAGTAAAAGATTTATTCCCACCCTTAAGTTTTGACCAGCTGGTGGTAACATAATCTGTGTCTCTTCAGTTCTTTGAACAGCCACCTAGCATGTTAGCCTACCCAAAAGGGCCTTCTCCAGAACAAAACTTGTGAGGTACAAATACTTAGCCTTTTATTGTATCCACGTATGGAATTGTATTCTTTAATGACTGTTTCCCTCCAAGATACTCTTTCCCTAAATGCAGCATCTTTATCCTAATGGACTCTGAACCACAGATCCACTCCTCTTTCATTTCAATTGAACAGAGCTGAAACTGAAATGAAGGATGTGAAGGAAATTTTGGGTATTTTTATTATCCACTTCCATGTTTTCAACAACCTTACTTCCAATCCTACCTTTGTTAAGTCATAACAAAGATCACAGACAAGAAACACTAGAATCATAGAATCATATGGCTGGAAGGGACCCCAAAGGATCATCGGGTCCATCCCCCTGCTTGAGAAGGAAAGACATCTGGGGTCAGACAACTCCAGTCAGGTGACTGTCCAGTCTTCTCCTGAAGACCTCTAGGGTAAATGATTGCATCACCTCTGGGGGGAGGTTGTTTCATGGTCTGGACACCCTAGTTGTAAAGAGTTTTTCCTAATGTTTAGCATGACACTATCTTCCAGGAGTTTGTGGCCATTGTTTCTAGTTTTCCCCCAGGGTGCCTTGCTGAGCAGTTGTTCACCGAGCACCTGATGTATGCTTCTGATATAGTGGTACGCTGCAATCAGGTCCCCTTTCAGCCTTCTTTTCTTTAGTCTGAAGAGTCCAAGATCCCTCAGCCTTTCCTCATATGCAAGTCCCTGATCATGCAGATGGCCCTTCTCCGGACCCTCTCAAGCTTTAGCACATCCTTGTTGAAGTGCTGTTGCCCTGTGGGGTCAGGCCAATGCTGAGGATCACAATATTGCACTGTTAGACAGGAAGGCGTGGTGTACAATTGCACATATACAAACACACAAATCAATTAGGTGCATACACACACATTACCAACCCAAGCACATACACACTCAAGATTACCAGCCGAGGCACATGCACACCTATCACCAATTCAAGCACATACATGCTCTAATGATAATGACATGAAATCATACACAATGCACACATACATACACATTTGCACACAGGTTAAACACTGACTCAGGTGACAGTGTGTGTGTGGAACAATCGCTCATAGAGGAGTGGCTCTCCACCCATGGCTTGTGGATTACATGTGACCCAGTTTGTGCAGTGCTGCAGCCTATGTGACACACTGTTAAAAAAAAGAGAAGTAAATACATTTGGCAGTGTAGAAATCAAAGGTATTACAGAATATTTATTTGTATTGCATTACTGTCAGCTAACAGATGCAAAAATTTTTTTAAATGGATACACAGGAAGTAAGCTCTGTATGTGTGGTCCACATAAAATGTTGAGAGCTGCAAGTGTGCCCCAATATGGCAAATAGGTTGAGAATTACTGCTTTAAGTATGAATCTGATATCTTTTATTATACCAGCTTAAATAGTTGGAAAACAACAATTATTAAGCAAACTTTTAGGGTCCACATAAGATGTTAAGAGCTGCAAGTGTGCCCCAATATGGCAAATAGGTTAAGAATCACTGCTTAAAGTATAAGTCTGATATCTTTTATTAGAACAACTTAAATAGATGGAAAACAATTATTAAGCAAGGGTTTTTGAACCCAAACCTTGCTTAATAGTTGTTTTCCAGCTATTTAAGTTGGTCTAATAAAAGATGTCAGATTCACCCAGAGAACCTTGTCTGCCTATGTCCTTAGACCAACAAGGCTACAACCTACACCCCTTTTTTAAGTATGTAATTTGTGCAGAAGAAGAATTTTGCAAAGAAGAATTTTTCCAACTATTTTAGTTGGTCTAATAAAAGATACCACATTTACCCAAAGTACCTTGGGTAAATCCTTGTCTAACTTGTGCAGATAGTACGATTAACAGTATAATTAAGTTCCTGGAAAGGGAGAAATTAGAAAACAGAAAAGGACAACATATCTAAAATCTTTGGAGGCCATATCTAAACATTTTAGTCTTGCAAGTATATGAGCCATTACAGAAACCATGAGTCAGACTGTTTCGTCTTGGACCTTTGCATTGTTATTATAATCTTGCAGACAGAAAAGTGGGGAGGACACCTTAATATAAACTGTATGCAGAAGAGAATATAACCTTCATACTGACATTTCAAAAGAAACATTTATCTTGTAGGGGTCTACTGAAGGAAAAGATAGGAATCTGTGTTTTTCAGATGTAGATCAACCTCTGGTCTCACTGACTTCACTAACTACATGTTCTTTGCACTTCTGGAAACTAGGTACAACATTTATCAGATTGACCATCCCAAACCTGAGCCATCCAAAAGCCCATTCTGAAAATTTGGCCCATAATAATAAGTCTAATTAAAATGTAGTGCAATCATCTTTGTTCTTGTTTAGAATTCATTCATTTTGACTGTCAGCCAATGGCATCATGGGATTTTTTTAAATTATTTTGGTATCTAGTGGGGTTTTCTAAATTGATTTGACTCTATGGGGTTGATTGTTAAAGATATTTATTACTTTATATGTGTGTGTGTGTGTGTTTATATTAAGATAATTTCTTGTCATCTCCCTCCTCTACTTGAGACGATGCAATTTTGACAGGCTGTAAGGGATGCTACATCTTACAATCCTATTTCCCTTGCTTTGCCTTAGAGAAAAGACATTTCTTTGAAGAATTTTTGATGTATGGAGTTAAAAGAAAAGTTTAAAAAAGTTGCATTTGCAATATGCACCCAAAAACCCATCAAAACTTTTTGGAAATACTATGCTAGTTCTGTTAAAAATGGACATATTGCAAAGTTCAGTTTCTATGTACCTTGTCTTAAAATTGTAGTCATTAAAGCTGAGGTGAATAAGTCACTTTTGTTAAAAAACAATTCTCATTTGTTTATATGTTGAATTTTATTTTATGTTATTTAAAAAAAAATATAGGTTGTATCCAAAGAAGATATCATTCACATTTTTTATTGGAATATATTACAATCCAATTACAACTGCATTTTACATTAAGATTTAATAGTAATAGTCTTTTAACTATTCAACATGTTTAACTCAGCATATGCTGTGTCTTTGCTCTCCAATTTTATTTTTGAAAGTGGAGCCCTAGGGTAAAATAAAGCAAGTAATTACATTTTATTGAAATGGTACAAGACCATTGGTTTGAGGTTACAAAGCAGTCTTCATTAGTACTGTATGCCTTCAATTTTTTGCCATTATTTTAGTTGCCCTGAGAGACCTTGAAAGGTTAAACTTAGTACTAATTGATTCAATATAATACTTCTAACTTAAGCACAGAGTCTTAAATGTACTATATTATAAATAAGAAATATGTGTTCTTTGCAACAAGAAGCCACTTCAATGACTGAACTTTTGATTGTGTGCTGCTTTAGTACCTCTTCATTATAGTGCCACAAAAACATCCACACTATTTCAGTCATTAACAACATTTAGGGCTTATATATTGCTGAGCAACTTTAGCCTTGAAAGAGAAACTTTTTTTCAGCTTTTACAGAGAGTGGAAAAAAAGATTTCACAAAATACAGAAATGGTAAACATTTCGAAGGTACATAGATTCATAGATCCATATAATTGAAAGGGACCTCAGTGGGCCATCTAGTCTGACCCCCTGCCCCTGGCAGGCAAGAAAAGAGTCACCAACCCTGGGGCATGCGATCCCAGCCAGGTGCTTGTCCAGTCTCTTCTTGAAGATCCCCAAGGATGGAGTGAGCACCACCTACCTTGGGAGCCCATTCCAGATTCTGGCAGCCCTGACCATGAAGAACTTCGTCCTAATGTCCAGCCTAAACCTTCTCTATAATAGCTGATGGCCATTGTTCCTTGTCATTTCAGGGGGTGCTCTGGTGAACAGATTGTCACCTACTTCATGTTGCTTTCCCCTTATGAATTTATATTTAGCACAAGGTCCCTTCTTAGCCTTCTCTTAGAGAGGCTGAAGAGGTTTAGGTCCCTTAGTCTTTCCTCATAGGGTCTTCCCTGCAGACCTCTAATCAGGCGAGTTCTTTGAACCCTCTCCAGGTTGTCCATATCCCACTTGAACTGCGGCATCCAGAACTGGACACAGTACTCCAGCTGTGGTCTGACCAGTGTTGCATAGATGGGGAGAATCACTTCCCTGGACCTGTTTGTGAAGCACCTATGGATGCACGATAAGGTGGGATTGGCTCTGACAACTGCTTCATCACATCAGTGACTCATGTTCATCCTGGAGTCAACAGTGACTCCAAGATCTTTTTCTGCCTCAGTGGAGCTGAGAAGGTCACCTCCCAGCTTGTAGACATGATGGCAGTTCTTCCTCCCTAGATGCAGCACCTTGCACTTTTCCTTATTGAATTGCATCCTGTTCCTCTCTGCCCACTTCCCCAGCCTGTCTATGTCAGCCTGGATCTGGTTCCTCCTCTCCAGGGTGTTAGCTGCACCCCATAATTTTGTGTCATCCACGGATTTGGACAGGGTGCTTCCCACCCCCTCATCCAGATCACTGATGAAAATATTGAATAGCACCGGCCCCAGAACTGAGCCCTGAGGGACTCCACTGCCCACATCTTTCCCGGTTGACACAGACCCATCCACTACCACACTCTGAGTATGACCGTTGAGCCAACTTGCTACCTATTCTACCATGTAATCAGCCAAAGGCAAATCATCTCAGTTTATTTATGAGGATGGTATGGGATACCTTGTCAAAGTCCTTCTTGAAGTCCAGATAGATAACATCTACCTCAACTCCTGCATCTAAACAATTGGTGGCCTTGTTGTAAAAGGAACCTAGGCTAGTCAGACAGAATTTGCCTGATAAAACTCTATATTGGTTACTCTGCTGCATCACATTAGCCAGCAGGATCCCACATGTGTTCTTTGATAATTTTTTCTAGGATTTTCCCAGGGGTAGAGGTAAGGTTGACTGGTTTATAATTCCCCAGGTCCTCCTTCCTTCCTTACTTAAAGATTGAGATAATGTTAGCCCTCTTCCAATCCTCTGGAACCTGACCCAAGCACCATGAATGCTCATATATCTTTACCAGTGGGTCAGCTATGACCCCCGCTAATTCCTTCATTACCTATGGGTTGAGTCTCTCCAGCCCTGGTGATTTAAATACATCCAGTCCCTCCAAGTGTCTTTTTATCATGTCAGCACTGACCATTGGTTGGCTGATGTTCCCGTGGTTGGTGCCCATGATGTATCTTGAGGGTTCTAGATTCCCATCTAAGAAAACAGAGGCAAACAACTCATTGAAGACTTATTTTATTTGTTAACTATTCTCGCAATGCTGGTAGAACATACTGAATCTGCCTCTGTGCCCCTTTGCTAAAAGAATTTTAAAAACATTTTGAATTGACAAATAACAGATCTTACTTATGGCAAAAACATTTTATTTTAAGAACTATTTCTAATGAGTAGAAAAGTCAAGACCTGTTATGGATTATGGGGTTAAAAATTCAAATTGCATCATTTGGCATCGATTTTCAATCTTACTTTTATTGGAAGACGACTTGTAAATATAAGTGAGATTTGTTCATTTCTGATTTAAATTTCAGCCCAAGCAGTGATTGTTCATTGTTAGAATGTAAGCTTATGAAGATAAGTCTGCAAATGTCTGTGAGTGTTTGTTATAGTTTTAATTGCATTAGACTTCTGGATGATTCAATGGGTCTGTAACTGTTCCAGGCCTCATGGACAGCCATGATGCCCTTGGTGACTGGCTGGAGTCCTATGCTGCTCCAGCTCTAAGGGTCTCTCGCTTTTCATAGAATCATAGAATCATAGAAGTAGGGTTGGAAGGGACCTTGTAGATCTTCAGGTCCAACCCCCTGCCTGGGCAGGAAGAAAACTGGGCTCAAATGACCCGAGCCAGGTAGGCATCAAGCTGCTTCTTAATCACTTCCCTTGGAAGTTGGTTCCAGATCCTAGCCACCCTAAATGTGAAGTAGTTCCTACGGATGTCTAATCTAAACCTACTCTCCAACAACTTGTGGTTGTTATTCCTTGTTATCCTGGGAGAGCTAGGGGAAACAAGGTCTTCCCCAAACCCTTCTGGTCTCCCATAGTGAGTTTATAGACGGTCACAAGGTCCCCCCTCAGCCTTCTCTTGTGAAGGATGAACAGGTTCAGGTCCTATAGCCTCTCAGTGTAGGGTCTGCCCTGCTGTCCACAGACCATGCAGGTGGCCCTCCTCTGGACCCTCTCAATGTTGTCCACATCCCTCTTGAAGTGGGGTGCCCAGAACTAGACACAGTACTCCAGCTGTGGCCTGACCAGTGT
>JAGPOW010003642.1:36460912-36483358 GCA_030014935.1 Caiman crocodilus
GGCCCTCCTCTGGACCCTCTCAATGTTGTCCACATCCCTCTTGAAGTGGGGTGCCCAGAACTAGACACAGTACTCCAGCTGTGGCCTGACCAGTGTTGCGTAGAAGGGGAGGATCACCTCCTTGGACCCACTTGAGATGCACCTGTGGATGCACAATAAGGTCCCGTTAGCCCTGCTGACCATGACCTCGCATTGTCGGCCCATGTTCAGCTTGGAATCAATGATGACTCCAATTCCCTTTCTGCCTCTGTGCTCTCAGGAAGGGAGTTTCCCATCTTATAAGTGTGCTGCCAGTTTCTCCTGTACAAGTGCAACACCCTGCACTTGTCCATATTGAAATGCATCCTGTTTTTGTTAGTCCACCCCTGCAACCTATACAGGTCTTTCTGTGGTCTTTCCCTCCCTGCTAACATGCCCACCTCACCCCAAATGTTGGTATCATCAGCAAATTTGAACAGGTTGCTTTTTCACCTTTTTTGCTTTTTTGTCCAAATAACTGATATAGAAATTGAACAGCGCAGGACCAAGGACTGAGCCCAGTGGGAGACTCCGCTGCCCACTTCCCGCCAGGCTGAATATGACCGTCCACTACCACCCTCTGAGTACAAACCTTCAGCCAATTCGCAATTCATCTGACTGTGTAGGCATCGATGCCACAGTCATCTAGTTTTTTTTAATGAGGATGGGTTGGTCAACAGTGTCAAAGGCCTTTCTGAAGTCCAGAAAGACTACATCTCCGGCGACACCTGCATCTAATGCTTTTGTGACCTGATTCTAAAAGGCAATCAGTTTGGTCTGACATGAACTGCCCCTAATGAAACTGTGCTGGTTGCCCATGAGCATCATCCCCGATGCTGGCACATCACAGATTTGCTCCTTGATGATCTTCTCAAAATGCTTTCCCAGGATTGAGGTAAGACTGACTGGCCTATAGTTACCTGGGTCTTCCCTCCTCCCGTTTTTAAAGATGGGGACCACACTGATTGTCTTCCAATCATCTGGCACCTGGCCTGAGCACCATGAGCACTCATAAAGCTGTGCCAAGGGCTTTTGTCTTTGCCTGACATGCCTTGATGTACTTGGTCAAACTTAGAGAGAGAAGCTGCCCAAGGGTGCTAAAGTAAGTTTCAGTTTATCTTTCTGTCAGCATATCCCACCTATCCCAATCTATCTGACATGTCAGGAAGGGCTCCCTTAGCCTGTACGTGACCTTCAGCACACCTGTTGCCTTATGCACTACTCATGGCTTCTGATCTTCCCTACAGCTGTGCCCATGCCTTGCACACATTGCCACTTCATATCAGTGGGAACTATGCCCCTATGCCCTCTCCCATGATTTAGATCTCTGTATCTCTATTACTCTCTTTCCTTCTTGGACTCTTGGCTCCTGGCCCTTTCTGCTCTCTGCCCCTCTTGGGCTCTGACTTCACTAGCTTTATCTCTGCTGTATTTGAGCACTGGTGAAACCTCCACTCATCCCTTAAATGCCAGACCACTGCTCAAAACTCCACCCCCCCCAAAAGAGCACTCTGGATCTAAGAAAACTGCAGTCCAACTGGCCATATAACAAGCTTTTACCCTGCCCTGGGTCCTAGTCCTCTTGCAGCAAGCATTCAGTGCCTTACTGGTATTACTAGGGCATTCCAGGAATCAGCAGAGCCTCTTATTGCAGCTTTCCATGGCAGGAACTATTCACTCTGTATCTCACAGGACCAGACTGCCTGCCTGGATTCAGGCACTGGTTTTATAAGTCTCCTAAGACAAGACCCATCTGGTCATGTGACTCTGCAAGCCATCACGGGAGTTTTCCTTCTGTGCCTGATGATCAGGAATCCAGGTTTTCCATTTACCATGCAAAAAGGTGGTAAAACCTGGATATTCTCCTTTAAAGGAGAAAAACACAGGAAACAGTGGATTTCCCTTTTCAGGGTGGCAGAGCTTCAGGCTGCGTGCAGCCAGGGGGAATGGGAGGAGGGTGATCAACAAGGGGTACCATATGCATGTGCTCATGTACACATGCACATAACTGCCAGGCATACTGGAGATCAGCTCTTACAAATAAGTCTGAAGGGGACAGGAATTAAGGCCCCCATAGAAAGGGATAGAGGGAGCTGGGCAGGAACTGGAGATGCTGCTCAGTTGGGATAGTGCATGGAGCTTGGGGCCCAGAGCCAGAATGCATGGTCACAGGGCCTGGGTGAGAAAGGATGGATCTGTGGGTGCCTTATCCAGGGCACAGAGGAGGGGGCTGGCTCCCCACCACTGCAAATACTCCCAAAGGGGCCATGGATGCAACCCCCACCCCCAGATTTGTGCATGGGGCCAGAGTGGACTGCCCTCTGTGGGCTCCCCACCCTGCTGCCCTCCTTCTAGGGCCTCCACAACCCAGTTGGCAGGTCCTGGCATGGCAGGGCAAAGCCACCACCATGACCTCCACACTGTCATTGTGAGGCTCTCCCTGGCCAGCCAGCAGCAGTAGGGGTGTTGATGCAGAGTTGTGAGCTTCACAGCTGCCAGGTGGGCAGGGGACACTTTGCCATGGCAGCATGGAGCTCCTAGTAGTGGCAATTACCTTCCCTACCCGACTCCACTCTGCCATGCCATGTCATGTCTTGCCCTCTGTATTACAGAAGCCCAAGAGAGAGGGAAGCAGGGTGGAGATCCCTGAGCCCATAGCAGGCAGCCAGCATCCAACCCCATGATGGGATCTGCTCTGGCCATGCTGCCCATGGAGCTGGGGGAGTCAGGCTCCAGGCTCTGCTCTGCTGCAGAAGGCAATGTCTCCAATGGATGGTGGGTAGGGCTTGAATGATGCTGCAAAGGATGAGGGGGTGCAGACCCAGGTCTTTGGCCCCATAGACCTGGTATTTGAGGACTCCCTCTGGCAGGGCTAGGGAGTGAGGCAGGGTATTATGGGAAAGGACTGAGGGAAACCAGCAGGTTTCACAGGGCTATGGGTGGGAGTAAGAGACACAGGCAGGGTACAGGGTGCTGTGAGTTGGTAATGAGGGGCACCAGCAGGAACAGGAGGCTGTGGCAGTACAAGGCGAAGAACAGCCCTGGTTATCCCTGCCTTCTGCTGCCAGACTGAGCTCTGTGGGGATGTGAAGCCAAGCAGAGCACAGCCATGACTCTGCTCACCTCCTGACACTGGGCTGTGCTCCATGGGTTTGCGGAGCACCATGGAGCTCATCCCAGTGGTAGTAGGAAGAGCTCAGCCTTGGCTCTGCCCACCTCCCACTGCTGGGTTGTGCTCCAACAACTCTGCAGCCCATGGAGTGCAGCCTGGTGGTGGAAGACAGGCAGACCTAGGGCTGTACTCCACCTCCTGCCACCAGTCTGTGCTCAGCAGGGCTGAAGAACCACTCAGAGCACAGCTCAGTGGCAGGAGGTGGGCAGAGCCAAGGCTGCATTCTACCTCCCATTGCCAGACTGAGCTCCATGGAGCCCAGTGCTGGGCATGGGCTGCACCCAGTGCCGGTCCCACAAGGTAGTGGCAGCCTTCTGTTATCCACAAGGCAGTGACAGCCTTCTGTTATCCACAAGGCAGTGGCAGCTCAGATCTGGAGGCCCACACCCCTGGGAGGAGTCTGGGAGGTGAGGAAGCAGTAACAGCAATCTTCTCTGACATAGTGTGCAGGCTTCCCATTACATGCCCACTATAACTTCATCCAATTCCCAATCCTAAAATCAATCAAGCTGAGTAGTTGAAATAATACCAACTTTTTGTCTTCTGTCTGATTTTCCATGTGCCTTTCCATTTCTAGCTTCCAAATTATGTTAGAAATAGCAGTGCTAAGAAATTGTTCACGCCTTATAAATACCAGGACTGTTACATTTGATGTCTTTGCCACCTCAAGTGTAGGCTATTAGAAAATACTGCTCTTTTTAAACTGTTTAGAGTCGAAATGTTGTAGTTGGATTAACATTTCTAATACTTAAATATACACACTGTGGCAGGACACCACCCGAGATGTAGACTTACCAAGCAACAGGTGTTCAGCATGAGTCTGGAGAAGGGGAAAGGCATTTGGTGCTGCAGAAGGATCTGTGCTTCCATGAGCATTGAGTCTCCCTGGACCAGGTAGCTGGGCTGTAATCTGGACAGCTGGCATGATGATAGTTGGAGAGGGATCACTGATTGGCCCAGAGCCCAAGGGAAAGGGGATAGAAAATGGGATGGAAGGAAGAAAGAGGGAGTATTCCAGAGTTCCAGGGGAAGGACTATGTGTTCTCCCCACTGCCAGAGCTTCGAGAAAGGAGCTGTATGTTCCCCCTGCCATTGGAGCATAGAATTTGCCCTGAACTGAATGTCATTAGGGCTCTTCCTTTGCCTAGAACCATGCAACACAGTTTAGACAATTTGCAAAACAGTTCAGAAGGGTAAGGAAGAGGATGTCATGGAGAAGCTGGACAGGGGAATGGCTAAGGAGCCTCAGTGAGGTGGCTCTCTGACACGATGCGACCAGCAGGAAAGTCTATGGGCCAGAAGTGCCCCGGCAAATGGTCAGCCAGAGATCAAGCCCCACACAAACCTGGTGTGGGCTAGCCTGGGCCACACCATACCTGCCAGGAATGCAGGCAGAAAGAGCCCACAAAATAGGGACAACCAGCAAGGAGCACAGGGAGTCCAACCCAGGGGGCCAGAAGTTGTGCCTAGGGTACACAGAACTAAAGCCAACACTCCAGGAAGCAGGTAGCTCAGCATACCAAGGCATGACTGCTCTGTCTGGCCAACAAATGTGAGCTACTTGTGTTTCATTAGCTGTTTTGCTGCATTCATGAGATAGGCACAAGCACTGTGCTAGTAGATCTGATCCTCACTGTGCAACAAAAGAAGATGAAGGGATCACATAGGCACATGACTTGTCATCAAGGTCTAACAGTAAGACCCAAATGGAAAGGGTTTTGGTGTAGGGAAGGAGAAGCCCCATGAAAGCTCCACACCAACCGAATCACACCAAGGTCACCAGAGAACCACTGGTACCTCCTCCCTATAAGTGAAGGTTCATCTGGAAGAAACAGTAAAGTTGTGGTGAGTGAGAAAGGCAAAGTGCATCATGATCAGGTTCATTAGGCGTGGACTTGTCACACATAACTTTGTAGTATGAAGTAGATGGAAACAGATTTCCTGGTGACGTCTTTGTGAATTTTCACCTGCTTAACATTAAATGGTTTTGGTCCTGTGTATTTGAGTCATGACATCTTCCCAGCTAAACTAAGTGATGCAATTTAAAATAAAATATGAATACAGTGTTCTCAGCTCTGGATTGACTTTCTCATTGGTTCACAGCCAATGGGAACCATTATATCATGAAATACCATGATTTATCAGGACATGTTACATACTCTCTGAGCTTTCCCTGGGGTAGTGGTGACTGTGAAAGCCTTACTAGGAGTATGACTGAGATTTTTTTTTTTTTTTAAGTAAGGTTAGTTTCATTCTAATCTGTGTTTGTTCAGGGAAGGTTTTTAATAGTTTCTGGGGATGTATTTTGACCCTCTGTACTAATTTTGCATTAAAATTGCTTTGGAATGTTTCTAGAGCCTGCACAGGGGCAGAATAAATACAAAATCCCACAAAAAATGATTAATTCATAGTATTTCTTGCCAAGAATAAAGCAGAAAGTACTGAAAAATTAATGAAAGACTCTCATGACATTTCTGCTCAATTTTAAAATCTGAATAAAGTTCAAAGAAGCAGCTAAACTTTGGAAATTGTTAATAATATAAGTGTGTTTAACAGCAAACTTACAATTTTAAACTTGCACTTGTGACCCTCTTCCCAAAATTAGGACTGTCCATAAGAGACTTACTTAAAACTGAGAAATAAAGCAAACTGACCTTTGTCTAATAAGTACAATCTAGGACTATATCAAGTAAAATATTAAGGAAACATAACTTTAATTTAATGCAGGGATGTTTAACTTCTGAGGTGATGGAGAACAAAGGCAGCATGGACCTTCCCCCATCCCGACACATGGGCAGTGTAGACTAACCAAGTCCACTCCAAGGCCCCTTCCTGTGTAGGCTACACCAATTCTCCAAACACCCAAAGACCATGTAATCCTATCTCCCAGAGCAGAGACAGAAGTGGAAGATGAAGGAGGAAATGGTAGTCCAGAAACACAGGCAGCAGAAGAAAAAACAGAAGGAAGAATGGAAGATTGGATGGATTGCACACTCAGCAAGTTTACAGATGACACCAAGCTGCAGGGTATAGTAGAGATACTGGAGGACAGGGCTAGGATTCAGATTGATCTAGAAAAATTTCAGGATTGGGACAAAAGAAATCTCATGAGGTTCAACAAGGACAAGTGCCTTACAAGGGAACAATCTCATGTACCTCTACATCCTAGAGACTGATAAACTAAGCAGCAGAAAAGGATCTGGGGCTTACAGTGGATTATAAAATGGATATGAATAAGCAGTTTGCCTTTGTTGACAAAAAGACTAACAGCATACTGGGCTGCATTACTAGGATTGTTGCCAGCAGATCAAGGGAAGTAATTATTCCCTTCTGTTCTGCACTGATGAGGCCACATCTGGAGTACAGTGTGTAGTTTTGGGCCCCCCATTATAGAAAGGATGTGGACAAGTCCAGCAGAGGGCAAATAAAATGTTGAGGTAGCTGGGGAAGATGACTTATGAGAGGCTGACAGAACTGGGTTTATTTAGTATGCAGAAGAGAAGACTGAGGGGGGATTTAATAGCAGCCTTTAACTACCTGAAGGGTGGTTCCAAAAAGGATGTAACGGCACTGTTCTCAGTGGTGAAAGATAACAGAGCAAGGAGTAATGGTCTCGAGTTGCAGTAAGGGAGGTTTAAATTGTATATTTGGGGGGAAAAAATTACAACCTTTCTCACTTGGAGGGTGGTGAAGCACTGGAACGGATTACCTAGAGAGTTATGGAATCATTGGAGCTTTTTAAGGGGCAGCTTGACAAAACCCTGGCTGGAATGATCTAGTTTGGGTTGTTCCTGATTTAAACATGGGTTTGGTCTAGATCAGCTTTTCTCAAGTGAGTCATGACCCAAAAGTGCATGGAAAGAATATTTCAAAGAGTCACAAGCAAGTGCCAAAAAAACTCACAGACGTGTGGGTTTTCCCTTGCAGGCTGGCAGTGTTTCAGCTTGCAGGGAGATGCTTGGGGCATGGCCAGCATGCAGCAGGGCAGGGTCATGGGACCAGCTTTGGCAGCTGGTTGCTGGTAAATGTATATTATGGAGCAGGAGTTAGAGGGCCAGTGCTTGGGGACTGTTGAGGGGGAGGGCTATTTGTTCATGTGTGTACATGCACTTGCATGTGTGTGTGTGTGTGTGTGTGTGTGTGTGTGTGTGGAGGGGGTGGATGTGGGGGTTGTTTGTCCCCAAATGGAGCATTTTACACTTCTCAATGTTGAACTTCATTTGGTTCCAATCAGCCCAACTTGCTAGCCTGTGTAGGTCTATCTGTAGCTGCAGCCTATCTTCAAGCCTGACCACACTCTCCGATAACTTGGTGTCATCTGAAACCTTGGCCAATGAGCTCTTCACCCCCATATCCTAATCATTAATAAAGATGTTGAAAAGCACTGGACCACCGAGCAACACCACTGGCTACTTCTTACTAGGACAACACAGCTATGGCCATGGTGCCTACAGACCATGACTTAAGCAGCCCTGATTTAAGATCTATTCCCTCTCAACCTTTTAAGTGGACTTCAAAATTCATAGGTAGGAAACTATAGGAGAATTACATGCTTCAGAAGGCTAATAAATGTTAAAATTATCTAATAGAACATGCTAGGTAGGTGTCTCTGAAATCCCATGTCTTAGGTCTACAGGGAAGCATCTCTTTCTAATTGGGTTCTAAAATATATAATCCTTTCCTGAAAGTAGGTGCCTGCCATCCAAGAAGTCTTGGATTTAAACCCAAATTCTCTCCTATTCACCATACTACAAGCTGTTTTGGAGACAGGCAGTATTCACCTCTTTTTTTAAGCATCAAGACTTTAAAAATTGACTTGGACATGGAATTGTGGAATAAGAAATCATATACAGGTTCAACTGTGTTATGCCATCAAAAAACATTGTAGATTCTTGTTCCATTACCTAGATTATCTTAAATAACCCCAAATGTCCTATTTTTTTCTCTTTTGCCTCTCACAGAACTTCTCTCCTCTTTTATCCCCCTATGATGATATGGACTGGATAGCCTGTGGTGAAGCAGGGCTTAGAGAGAGCTGCTGGGCTGAATTAGCCTTGCCCCAGTATGCTTGTCAGGCTTCTAGGAGGTATATAGAAAGAGGAAGTCTGGCTCAGAGAGGAGAGGACTCTTTGCAGACTAAGCCTGGCTCAAGGTCATATGTTCTCTGAGGAAGGAGCCCTGTGGGTTCCCACATCAGTGTGTGTGACTGGGTAGAACGTAGTGTGGTGACTGGGGACCTATCCTTCTTCCCTCTTGCCCCCTTCCCCCCCCCACCGAAATATATGATATAAAAGACCGAGGACTCCAGACTTAGTACTCTATCCCACCAAGGTATAAATGTAGAAGAATGTCTACTGAAATAAATGAGGGAAAGATAAATATTCACATAGGATATTTCAAATGTTGTACAATAACCCCCCCCCCAGCAAATGTAAATAACTTTCCTTTATTTCTGAATAAACAATTTAGAGAAATAAAATGAGGGAACATGAAATTTGTGTAAGTGGGGATTTAAATGACTCACATTCTATTGAATCAGGGACATTTGATAAGTGGATGTTCTACTGCAATGCTCCACTTACCAATTGTCAAATGAACATTACAGTGAAATAAGAAATTAAAGAAACTGAAGTAAACAAACACAACAGGCATGGTTACTATCTGACAAACAATAGCAGAACTTCAACCACTGTGTAGAGTAGAACATTACATTTACTAGACCACAGACAGTGAGAAAGTGGGATCTTGAAGTGGAGGTGGGGCAATAATTTCTTTCTATTGTTAGAGGAATTACTGATAGCATTTGGCATTGTCTAATCATGATTTTGCTTTGTTTACACAATGAGCACCAGGACATAGCCATTCTGTCATTCAGACATACTGTCTTTTCAGAAATTAAGCTGCTACCACCAATTCCTAATTCCTTTGCTTCAAAATAAAGAGATAAGTAGAGAGATAAAGAGGTCATGGCTGAGAAAAAAATGACTACTGTTTAAAGCAGCTTCCCAAAAATAAACTGTTACAAACTAATAACAATACATTATTTTTGGCTAGGGACAGACATTCAAAAAGCCTGAGCCTGAACGGATTCAATTTTTGGAGGTTAGTCTAACCTGGCTAGGCTAAATCAGTTTGTATCTGGACAGACATCCCAGACATGCAGGGACATGCCTGCTGTGGCTCAGGCTAGAAGCTGGGGAGTTTTAGAGTAGCCCTCCCTTCCTTTCTGTGATGCTGAGCTGAGGTGTGGGGCATAGCCAGGCCCTAGCAGGATGCTATGATTAGGGAGGGGTCCCACACTCCTACCCCTGCTTCTGACCATCCCAGCAGAAAATGTATGTCAGCCCTAACTCAGAAAGTGGGGAGGAGTGGGGGGATCAGAAGCCAGGCAGATACCTGAAGAGACTGCTGGAACTACAGGCAGGGAGCAGAGGGGAGGGGCCAACTCTGCTGTTTAGCAGAGAGCCCTGCTCAGCTCAGAGAGCATGCCAGGATGCTGTGTCAGTCTGATTTAATTTAAACCAGGAAAAGGTCTGGGACAGACATTGCATAAACCAGTTTGAGCTAAATCAGTTATGTCTGATACCACATTCAACCATGTTTATCTCAAACCAGTTTCAGCCATTTTCAAACTGGTTTATGTCCTCTGAACATTTATTCTGTTACAGGTTTAAACCAGTTTCTGATCACTTAAACCAGTTTGTATGGAATGTCTGTCCCTAGCCTTTCAGACTATACAATAGTTCAGCTAATCAGAAAAAAAGGCACTGTAGCGCTATGTAATAGGACTATACAGTGACTCTCACCAATTCCAAAGCAATCTGTTAATGCATAAACATCAGTTTAAGACTAAATCTGATCATCTGGGATGCCTGCTATGCACAGGAGCAGCAGTGACTTCTGGTTGTCGCTATTACTGTAATTGCAATTATGCACATGCAATAAAGATGGTGTTTTGCCCTGCCAGTGGCTG
Organism: Caiman crocodilus; assembly: GCA_030014935.1. Taxonomy (NCBI): domain Eukaryota; kingdom Metazoa; phylum Chordata; order Crocodylia; family Alligatoridae; genus Caiman; species Caiman crocodilus. Next base: position 36,471,076 of record JAGPOW010003642.1, read on the forward strand.
GAATTGTTGCCTCTGTCACTTCTAGTTACATCACTGCATGTTTGGTAAGGCCACAGTTGGAGTACTGCATCCAGTACTGAGCACCGCACTTCAAAAGGGCTGCCTACAAGCTCATCAGGGGAGATCAACAGCAAATAGGCAGAGCCCTTTTCTCCCCAGCACCACCTGGGGTGACAAGGAACAATGGTAATAAGATGATGGAGAACAGGTTTAGGTTAGAGATCAGAGTGCAATATTTTACAGTTAGGATGGCCAAATCTGGAACCAACTTCCCAGGGAAGTGATTCACCCCTACCTTGGGCAAATTCAAGAGGAGGTTGGATGTTCACCTGTTTGGGGTGTTGTGAACCCAGCATTCATTCCTGCCTGTGGGAGGGGGTCAGGTTAGATGATCTGTTCAAGTCCCCCCTGACCCTAGCTACTATGAAACTATGTAAGAAATAAGGACAATTTGATGATTAGTGACTGCTTTTATTTTCTTCCTATTAAGATTATAATGAAATTGTGACAACAAAAATCAAATTTATAGTAGAAACGCAGTGATGATGCTTTACTTTTAGAAGTTATGTACCATTGGAAAAAATGGACTGGATTTCATTTGTGTTTGCATTTCTGACCATTTTATTTTACTTTATACTATCTTGAGAGAGCAAAGACATGCATATACCCCCTCCACTAATACATTCTTTAATGGAAATGTGAATGCACTCATCACAATACAGTGAATGTGGAGAATAATGGATCATCTCTGTCTGCTTTTCTGCTAATGTTAAATTATCTTTTAGCATCAGATTGGCTAACTGGAAGTAAGTCGCTAACATTCAGAGCAGAGACACACATCAGCTGTAATTTGCCAAAGTAGTCCAGCAACCAATCTTTGCTGATATATATCAAAATATTTCTTACTGTAGCAGCTTTTTTCTTGCCAAGTAGTATGCTTTATTATTAATATATGCTCTAAGTGAGCATATTTTCAGTAGGTTTTAATGAGGAATTTGTGTGTTTTTGTGGGGGTACGGGGGAGGATATCTTCAGGAATGTTGTTTAACATATGCAGGACATTTTGAACTTGCCTGGGGAGATATTAAAACCCAGTCCCTTCATGACATTTGGCCAGGAGAACCAAAGTCAGACATCCTTTCCATTCAGATATACAGGAAAACCCATCCTACATCTAGACAGAAGCAGGGAACTTTTTAATGGCTAAAGCTGAAGTCCAAAGGAAGATTAAAAGATTCAATAACAAATCATGAGGGAAGAGAAAGAAATCCAACAATCTTGTTGACTATCATGATGTGTGGAACTTCTTCAGTGCCATTAAGGCTGTGGTGTATAAATGAAGCTTTTGTGGACTCTCCCGACTTAGATATGTAGAAAGCAGTACACTTCTCAAAGACAAGTCCATCAAAAACCACTGGAAGGAGCTCTACCAAAAGCTCCTGAACAGGCAATTGCCAGTAACTGATGAAACCATAAAATCCATCCTGCAACATCCACATCCAGTAAAGGAAGCACTTCCCAGTCTACCAACTTCTGAAGATGTCTACTACGCAATAAGACATGAAGATCAACAAAGCAGCTGGCCCTGATGGCATACCAACTGAGGTCTTCAAAGTTGGTGGGGAAACTATAACCAACAAGCCCCTACACTGTTTTTCAAGATCTGGAACCCTGAGGAAATTCCTGGTGAACTAAGGAATGCCAATACTGTCACCATTTTTTAAAAGACAGACAAGTCTGACTGCGGAAAGTATTTATAACTATATAGATAAACAATTTATATAGCTCTCCTCTCCACTGAAAGTTTGGTTGCCCAGGGAAATTTATCACCTTCCTAAGACTCCTCCATGACCAAATGTCTGCCTTGATCCTATCCAGTGGCTCTGCTATGAAGTCCTTTGACATTCAAACTGGTGTCAAGCTGGGCTGAACGATTGCACCAATTCTGTTTTCCATCTTTCTTGAGGTCATCAAGATGCTTTATCCATGATGTCTGCCATATGACATAGGCATTGAGTAAGGGATGGATGGGAACCTTTTCAATCTCTCCCACCTCCATGACAAAACCAAAGTCACTTTGGTTTTGACTGTGGGACTTTAATAAACCAATTGCACATATGAAGGAGGACATTAACAACCACTAACTTCTTTTCTTAAGCATACTGGTTACTGGAAATAACCCTTAACATTAGAAATAGCAAAAGTACTTCATCAGCCTGCTCCAAGCCAATTAAATCTCCTGGAAAAAATCCTTGTTGATGGATAGGAGCTGGAGAACATTGAACACTTGGCATACCTCAGAACTCATCTCTCAAAGAAGGCTTGCACTGATGAGGAGATTTAGTACAGAATATGATGTGCCAGCTCTGCCTTGAGAAGACTGAATCATCATGTGTTCAAAGATCATGACATCAGGACTCAAACAAAGCTCCTTTTATATAAGGCTGTGGTAATCCCAACCCTTCTCTATAGTTATGAGGCTTGGGTGACCTACATGGACCACATTTCCATGTCAGCTTCAGCTTCCATGACCACAGCCCGCTCTCTGGTGAGAGAGGGAGTGACCTGCTGGGAAGGGACAGCCTCCACCTCTTTCAGCTGGGGAGGAGACTCTTCTCAGCCAGACTGGCTGACCTGCTTCACCAGGCTTTAAATTAAGCCTTCTGGGGGACTACTGCCACTGCTGGCCCACTGAGCAACCTTTGCAAATTCAGCAGGCCAAGGCACATAAGGGATCCCACCCCTGCACCAGCCCTAGAGTGAGCTTCGGGCAAAGGCCCCCAAAGGGACACTTGCATGCCTGTAAACCAATGCCAGGATCTTGGGGAATAAACAGGAGGAACTTGTCCTCCTGCTCAACACAAACAATTATGATGTTATAGGGATCACAGAGATCTGGTAGGACTCTACCCATGACTGGACCATGGGTATAGATGGCTATAGCCTGTACAAGAGGGACTGAGTGGAAAAAAAGGAGTGCTGGTGTAGCTCTCTATGTCAAAGAGAGCTACACATCCCTACAAGCCAACATCGGCATCCAGGGTGGATGACTAGAGATCCTCTGGGTTAAAATCCATGGGGAACACAGCACAGAAGATACAGTGGTGGGAGTCTACTACAGACCTCCCTCCCAGAACCAAGAGATTGACCAGGAGTTCACCAGAGAATTGGCTGAGGCCACACATTCCCAGTCCATGGTTGTCATGGGAGACCTCAACTACTCGGACATCTCATGGGAAGAGTGCTCAGCCAAATCCAAATGGTCGCAAAGCTTCCTCATGTGTGTGGATGAGCTTTATCTGATGCAAAAGGTCTATGGGCCAATGAGAGGCAAAGTGCTGCTCAACCTGGTACTGGCAGCCAGAGATGACCTAATCAGTGACCTAACAATTGAATGGAAGCTTGGTGGCAGTGATCACGAGCTGATCACATTCACCATCTGCCAGAAAGTTCTCAAGTCAGTCAGCAGTACAGAGGTCCTTGATTTCAGGAAGGCTGACTTTGACTAGCTTAGGAGACTTGTAAGTAAGGCCCTAAGGGACCATGACCACAAGGGGAGGGGAGTATAGGAAGAGTGGTTACTCCTCAAGGGAGTGATCCTAGATGCACAAGCTAAGGCTCTTCCATCTCGGAAGAAAGGCAGCAAAAGGGCACAGCAGCCCCCTGGGCTCAATAAGGAACTCGTGGACCTCCTGCATCTACAAAGACAGATCTTTCGGAGGATGCAATCCATCTCCAGGAGGAATATACAGCACTGGTCCAGACTTGCAGGGAGTGAACTAGGAAAGCCAAGTCTGCAATGGAACTCCAACTGGCTACAAGTATCAAGGACAATAAAAAGTCCTTTTTTAGATATGTGGGGAACTGGAGGAAAAGTAAGGGCAACATTGGACCCCTGCTAAACCAGATGGGAAAACTGATGACCTATGCCCAGAAAAAAGCTGACTTACTAAATAAGTACTTTGTTTTGGTCTTCCACAGGGACTGCCTGCTGCCAGGGTGGGGACAATGTCCCCTTGCCCTGGCAGCAGGGACCTCCTGGTTCTGGCTCCCTAATCAGGGGCACAGGACTTGAAAAGAGCTACAGGGGGTGGGAAGTTCCAGTCCCCTGCTCCAATCTGCTAGTGGGGCACCCAGCAACTAGCTTGCTGCTAGCTGCCCCACCATCAGATTGGGGCAGGAGGCTGGGACCTACTCTACCCTTGTAGCTCTTTCCAAGCCCCGTGCCTCCGATTAAGGCACGGGGCTTGGACCTACCCCAACCAGGACCAGTTCCCAGTCACCTGGGGAGTTTGTTCCCTGCTCAGCTCTGGTCTCATGACTGGCACTGGGAGATAAGGGTCTTCCAGACCAACACAGCTTGATAACAATGGTGAAGCAGGGGCTGGGCAATAAGGATCTCCCAGCCCTCGGTCCTTGATCACAATTTCAGAGCTGGGGGTCTGGAGCTTCCTCCTGCCATGGCAGGGGGACCTAGTCTCTGGTCTTTGCAGCAGGTAGTTCACAGGGAACTGCCCCCTGGTGGACATCTGACTGGGAGCAGATTTGCTCCTGGTCAGGAGTCTACATGAGCAGTACTGCACCATTACTGATCAAAAATGCATTTGCTACTTGCATTTGCAGGTAGCAAAGTTACTCTTGATTACTGAGGTTTACTGCACAGTAAGCATGTGCACGTGTAGATGCACATTCTTACTCAGTAGTAAATTATGCTACTGAACAGTTAGCATCTCATGTAGATGTACCCACTATGAGCGATTGCATTTTAACATGATGGTGGTTGAATGCTGTTAAATCCCTGTCATCTTTTAAAGAGAAAATACACTATCATTTTAGTAAAACAAACATGTATTACACACAGACTCTTAAGACATTTAGGAAACTTTGTAAATAAGACTTAGAATATTATTAAGAACTTTTCAACAAATATTAGATTTAAAATGTACTTGTATTCCTCTCATACAAACTCTTCCCCTTTGTTACATTGGCTGCTGACTGATTTAATATTTTAAGAGGGCATGAGATCTGATCCCTGATCCAAATAGTTGTGCCTTCTACCATGCAACAAATGAATGACAGGACACATAATTTTTGGAATAAAAAATCAGGCTGCCAATCATGCCCTACTTGCCAGTGTAGGGGGAGCGCAGAATCATGACCATCATCACTGGCAACAACGTCAAACAATCAGTAGATTATTGACTACAAGGGACTGCACTGGGCTTCAGTCCCCAGTGCAGTCCAAATGCTGCCAATGATCAGCTAAATGTCAACAGCACTGGGATTACATGGGGGTTCAAGTCTTGGTGTATACCTGGAGCCGACCAACAATCAGCTGATTGTTGCCCGGTGAGGACTGCACTGGGGCTAGCTGGAATGCAGTCCATCCATTTTAAGGTATGATGGAACCCAGCCAAAAAATATACATTTTTGTGTAATAATTTTGTTACTGATATTGAGTTATTTTTCACACCATTAATTGTTTGACCATTGGTCTGCATCTGAATGCTGTATCACATCTTAAGTATAACTCTTGCTAGGGGCCAGTACTATTCAAAGAGATTGTCAACATATTTAAGCCTCTATACAAATACAATCCCTTCTGATCTTCTGTGAGAGTTTTTTTCTCAGTCATTATAGTGTGTTAGAATAGAATGCATTAGAGTCTAGAGACTGAGATGTTTGGCAATGTTCCTTTGCCAAATAATTCAAACAATGTCAACACATATTCTAGGACTCCTCAGCTAACAATTATTCCAGGTTTTGGATTAATAGTTGACTTGTCTTCAGTTGTTGGTAAAAACACAAAGCTGTAGCTAGTATTTGAAGTGGTGCATGTATTGGGACCAAGATCTCACATCAGGCATATCTCTCTGTTGATCAGTTTGAGTCCACAAGTCTGCTTTCAATCTAAGTATTTATGGACTCCCCTACACATGATCCCAGAAGGTGACTGGGTGTGAACCTTCAGGTAGATTATCCACAGTGCTATTTCCCTACACAGTTCCAAAACAAGACCAAACTGCTCTATTCTCTTCTTGAATGTTTTTGGGGTCTCAAAGCTGAGTAATCCTGATCTCTCCTGTTCACTGCTCATATTCAGAGGTATATTTCTTACAAAAAGCCTTGTTTTTCCTAACTGCTCTCTGACTTTTTTTGGGGTCAAAGTTAAATGCAGCAGTATAAAGCAAATGGACTGTATTCTCATAAGAAAAAAGAGCTGAAGAAGCCAGTAGGGCTTTGAAGCCTGAAATCTAGGCAGATGCATGTGGGAAAACTTCTTGAGGGACTCTATAATAATAGGAAGCTACTGAAATGGAAAATTCTTTATGTTAGTTCTAGTATCTGGGGAGTTGGGAGTATTCTTTTAAATAGTTTGAAAGTTCCCTAGTGATACTGTATTCTGTAGCTCAGAACTCTTTCCGTGTGGTAGTGGTTACATGTAACTAGGCTATTTACATGGAATATACTTGGTGGATATGGTTATTTGGGAACCTGTTATACCTAGAGGGTTTCTTCATAATATTTTTGTGTCTTTTTCGATTACTCAACAGGAACTGTTGAGGAGATTGGCATTTTAATGACTACTGTGAAATAGAGAGTGACTGCAGTGTACTGAAAGTTTGAAAGAAAATGCAACCAGCAGCCAGTGGGACTGTAAGTAAATTGCTCATTTAGAAAAGAAAAAAAGGTTAATGTCTAGTCTGGGGAAAATGGAATTGTTAAATGACTCAGTAGAGGACTGACCCACCTATGTAGAAAGAGTGAAATAATGAATAATGGCATAAATGATGATGAAAGAAAAGCTAGTGGTTTATCTGAGAGTAATGTGCATTCAAATGTATATGTTACATAATCAAAGAGTTTCTGTAAACCAGGAGGCAAATTTTTTGCGGAGACTGGAAATTCTACAAAATCACATGTCCCCAAAGTCAATGTTGATTCCAAAGAGTTTCCACTTTTATAAATGAAATAAAAAAGTGGCTGAATTAAGGAAATTACCAGAGCATGGCCAGTTCAGAGAGCTTAAATGATGCATTAAGGGACCTGTTAATGTGTGCAACCCTAAAGTGGTTATTGACTGAGGTTAATTTGACCCTACAACATGCCCTAGAAATTACTGTATTGAAGAAGACAGCCACTAATGATACCAGGGAGATGCATCAGTATCATATAATCTGTGCAATAAATAAGTACAGGGGTTGACAAAGCACTACATGGATTACATCCAAAAGTTGTGTGCTTTTGTTGAGGGAACAGACCTCACAATAAAAATACTTATTGGTCCAGGGACAACCCCTATGGAAACTGCAACAATTTGGGGCACAAACAGAAAATGTGCAGGTCATTGCAAAAGTCACTGCCTTCTGAGAGCAATGTTAGGAGATATTCAGATTCATCACTTTGAAGATGAAGACTGAAAACAATTGAGAATACTGTAGTGTCTCTACATCTGTTTACTTTAGCAGACAAAAAAGGAAGCACTTGACTTTTCTTACAAGTGAAAGTAATGAAACTTAAAATGGAGCTAGATTCGCGATCAGCTTTTTCTTTAATTTCACCTTGAGGTTTTTAGAATTACCAATATAATCCATAGAGTGATCATGTGCAGTGCTTTGAGAGAAGTGCTATGGAATACATCATGGAAAACACATATAAACCAGTTTCTAAGCACAAGCTGCAGAACATTTTTCTAGGCTAGTGTTGCCTCCAGAAATACCTAGGGCATGTATAGATATTACATTAGATCAATCTGCCTAGGTTGTGACTAAGTTAATTCACCTGAGTACATGAACTTAGATTGGGAATGGCTTAATTGCGTCTACTGAATACCTATATGCATCCATAGCACAGTTCCAGGGCTGGGAAAGCCCAGCTGCTCACCCCAACTTCAGAGCTGTACTCTTTGTACTACTCTTTCCATGAATAGGCTATTTTTTAGCTCCCTGCACCCCCCACCCCATCAGACCCACCAGGCTCCTTGGTTTTGTCACCCCCTTACCAACCCTGGACCACAAGCTCCAGCACTGCAGACTCCTTACCCACCCAATCCCACCCACCCCTCCCTCTTCCCCAAGTTATTTATACTGGATTCCCCACAAGGCTCCTGGCATAGGTAAAGAGCTGTACTTGCTGCAGCCAGTCTACAATCATGCAACTTAAAGTAAGCCATGTGATCATAGAACATAAGTGACTAATATTTCTAAGTACCTATATTATAGTCATACAAAAATAGGACTGGAAGGAACCTTAGGTGGTCCTTTCAGCCACCTGCCCAAGGTAGCATCATCCCTATGTAACCATTCGAGACAAATATTTTTTCTAACATAATCTTAAAAATGTCCAAGGATGGAGATTCCAAAACCTCTCTAGATAATCTGTTCCAATGATTAACCACCTTCATTGTAAACACATTTATTGAACTAAAGCTGGAGAAGCCAATATTCCTCCTTTGGCATAAAATGCAAATACTTATGTATGTATACAGATATTCCACTGTAGAACCTGTACAGCCACAGTGGAACATTCAGAGCATGCTCAGATGGGATGTGCAGGTTAACAAAGCTATGCAAGATGCAAGTGTGAACAGAATTAAAATTGCCTAAGTGTCAGAAATTGCCCTTGTATAATTATACAAGTGGCTCTTCTAAGTTTAAAGATGAAATAGAATTTAGTCCCTAAACTCTACTTTTTCCAGCTGGCTCTGTCAGCTAAGTACCTCCACAGCTATAGCACTTCCACTGGTTGCTCCTTAAGGGTGCATCCAGACATGCATGGACATTTGGTTTCCCGGGGACAATTAGTGGTGGCACACTGTGCGCCATTGCTTCTTGTCCTGGGAAACACTCATGCCATGTGTGCTTTGGTGCACTGCAAGTTGCCCTGGGTGTCATAGGGGTGCCTGGGACCAGTATGGTGCTGACCTCAGCAGCCTTACCTGGGATTATGGGGGTCTCCTGGAGCTACAGCTACAATGACCCTGCTGGGCAGAGCCTGTCTGGTAGCTGCAGAGCATCTCTGAGTGGCTTGGCTACACTTTCTAGCAGTGTGTGCTACCCAACCCAAGCATGCACTTTTCCATTTTTTCATGTATTTTTTTTGTCCTCTGGATAACTGCTGCGGGGGCTGGGCTGCTTCTTTGGCCTGGGGCTGGGGCTGCACCAGGCTCTTCCTGGTGGGAGCGGAGATGTGCAGGGCTGCACTCAGGGCCGATAGAGGTGGTACTGGGAGTGAGGGTGTAAGAGTGGACTGCAGCTACCCCAAAATTAGCCATAGCCCCTCCAACCCCTTCTCCCAGTGCCACCACCACCCACTCCAAGCACAGTCCAGCCTAGCCTTCCCACCAGGAAGAGCTCATCCCTAGCCTGAAGCCCCATGTTCAGTGTCCAGCACACAGCCCCATGCCCTCCTGGACTGCATGCATTGGTGGGTCCTCCACCCCTTCCCTGTGCCAGGAGCCCCCCAGACAAGCTGCTTACAGCTCCATTTGTGCCATGCCCCATCAGTGCAGGGCCTGCCTCTGTGTCAGCCCCAGCCCCACTCCCTCTCTCACTGCCATGGTGGGGGGGGGTGCAGATAGAGGCTTCAGTGGTGAGGAATGGAATGGAGCACAGGCAGAATCAGGGGCTGGGGTTAGAGGGTCCTGCCTGTGCCCTGCTTCCTCCTTCACTGCTGGTGCCTTGTTCTGCTTCCCTCCCATGATCCTTTCTCCTCCTCCTGCCCCTTCCCCTGAAGACTTACATGATGGGGGGAGGGGCATGTGCACACATGTGCACACATACTCAGCCCCTCACTCATTTTTGCCCCCTCTGCCTATGCCAGGAGCCAAAAATGAACTGGTAGAGCAGGCAAGTAGGAGAGTGGGAATGGGTAGCATGTTCACAGTAAAATATAGCCTAGAATGGGTACACATTAATGTAACATGAAATGGGTAATATAGATCAGAGATAAACTTAAGCTGGAGTGGCATCATTTTCAGATGTCTAAAGAGTGCTGAAAACTAGTTGCAGGTGTTAATGTTTGAAGAATACAAGACAATCCAACCAATATGTCAAAGATAAAATGTCTTCTGACATCAGTAATGTAAACATACCTTAACATTATGGGGTTCTGTTTTTCATTTTTTACTCAATAAGTTTAAAAAAAATGTGCACAGTATAATGTTTTGAATCATTATTTATATTTCTATCATAAAGAAACACCCATGGCAGAATTTTACTTCACCCAGTGTATGGCCAAAGCTTGATACTAATTCTATGTTACATGAGGATTGCATAGGGGTAATCAGGGTAAAAATGGAGGTTGGATTTATCCAGGGTCTGATTGTCCTGGGCTGTGACTTACCTTGAAAAGAGGTGTGGGACAGTCATTTAAACATACAGATTGAATAGAAATTAAGTGAAATTGCCCTGATTGTCCTGGAGAAAAAGTTTTCTCTCTGATACTTCAATGGCACTTATAGTAGGACAAAGGGTGTGTAAGTCTGGATAACAGGATACAATCCTTTGTCCTGGGAGAAATCTAATGTCTGTTTTTAGCCTCTATTATCTTTTCTGGGTATGTAAGTGTTCCCATTATAGGAATAGGATCACCCCTCCCCCACCCCCGAGACACAAACCTGTAACCCTATTCTTATAGGAAGAGCATTCACATGCATATACAATAGTTAGGAAACTCACAGTTATGTCAATTGTCCAGTAGGAAAAATAAAATTCTCCCTCTACTGGGCAAAGGTGTACCTACACAGGTAATTAGTCATTTCCTACCTTGTGGAGATTTAATTATGTAATATTAAAAATGTTCACATGCTTATGAAAAATGGAAAACAAAAAAGCATCTAAACAGTTTCCTATTTGTCTTATTACACATTGTTGCACAGTAACCTCTTGTGATAATAGAAATGAATATACGATTTTCTGTAATAATAACACCTATGTAAGCACCATCTTGCCAATTTAATTAACTAGAACACATCAAGTATGTTTGGTGCTGGTCTGCATGGAGTTTACTGGAATTAAAAAGCATATTTTTCTTTCTTTTCCTTTTTTTAAGTGCAGTTGCATCATATTTTAGTAGCAAGTTGCATTGTATTACACAGTTTGACATTATCAAATACTAACATCTATGGCAATATGCTACATGATGGTATTGCTCTGAATCTTGATAAGCTTCAGTTGATATATTGCCATTGCAAACTACAAGGAGAGGAACAGAGTCAAGAGAAGGAATTAAAGTCATGTATCAAAATGTGGACCTAGAATGAAGTGTAGCTATTAGATATAGAGTATTTTCTTGAAAGAGAGGAAAACCCAGATAAAGAGATTATTAGGTCTTAAAATAAGAAATGGATCATTAATAAAACTTTCCATTTTGCCCTAAACACAATGTATTGAGTGCATTACTTCATACATGTTTTAATCCCATATCACCATTTTCAAAGATTAAATATCATATTTAACTGCTCTTAGTTTAAAAGAGTTTAATTTTAGAAAGAAATGCTGTGAATTTCAACTGAGAATCTAAAGAAAATTTGTAAGTAAGCTTATAATTATAAAATGTAATACTCCTTGTAATTTTCATTTTTCTTATAACAGTCACAATTTTTGGATTACTTATTTGACTAAACACAGAATTTGTGTGGCTGCTTAACATCTGGAACTATCAATTTCATGGTTCCTGTTGTTCTCAGCCAGTGTTGGTGATGTGTTGTCAGTACTGAAGTTTCAGGAACTGTGGTGTCAACAAGTTGCAGCCAGAAGATTCCAACACCAGTCTTTAGGGCAGTGCAAAGCTTCAGTAGCCAATTCAATTCAGAGGAGATTTGGCCTGATTTAGTGACTCAGTCTCTGAATCTGAATTAAACTGGGAGACCAATTAAAAGCTTTGAATTGAATTGGAAGTCTCTAAATCAATTCAATACAGATTCGGTCAATTCAGAGATTCAGCCATGGATTAAACAGGCAGCAGTCATCATCACACTAGACACAGCTGCCTCCAGCTAGTACGTCTGTTGTGGTGAGTGGAGGTGGGAGGGAAGGGGCATGAGGGAGGAAGGGCTTGGGGCTGGGGCTGAGGCTGGACCTGAGACAAGCTGCTCAGCTGAGGTGGAGGGCATGGGACATGAGGAGGGGGCGGGGGGGGGGGGGGGGGGGGGGGGGGGCGGGGCGGGGTGGGGGGGGGGGGGGGGGGCGGGGGGCGGGGGGGGGGGGGGGGGGGGGGGGGGGGGGGGGGGGGGGGGGGGGGGGGGGGGGGGGGGGGGGCGGGGGGGGGGGGGGGGGGGGGG
>JAGPOW010003642.1:36483458-36509946 GCA_030014935.1 Caiman crocodilus
CCCCCCCCCCCCCCCCCCGGCGGCGCGCCCCCCCCCCCCCCGCCCCCCCCCCCCCCCCCCGTTCTGGCTGGGCAAGCAAAGGCAGAGCATGACCCCCAATCCTGGCTGCAAGTGGTGGCAGTGCCCACCCCCCCGCCGCTCTTTCCTCACACCTGCTGGGCAAGTGACAGCAGAACAAAGTCCCTGCTTCCAGCACAGATGCAGGCATAGCAGTACTAGGAGTGGAGTCTATGCCCTGCTGCTGCTTGCCCAGCTGGGGCAGGGAGTACCATGCAGGTGAGACTTGCTCCAGGCTGAAGAGGCAAGTAGCAGCAGGGCATAGCCCCCACTCCCAGAGCTGCTGGGACCCACATCAGCTCCTGGAGTGGGGGCTATGCCCTGCCTCTGCTTGCTCCCTTCTTATAGTGAGCCATGCCCACATCCCACCCCCCACCCCAGCTGGGGAAGTGGCAGCAAGGCATATCCCTTGCTCCCACCTGGTGCACCTGCATCCTGCACCTGCCCCCTCCCTAAATTTTGCACCCCCTGCCCCAGCTGGGCAGCTTTTCCCAGCCCAGCCCCAGGCCCAGCCCCAGTCTCTCCCTCCCCCACACCCCTTTCCACCCCCCTCTGCCCACCACAACAAACTTTCTAGCTGGAGGCAGCTGTGTCCAGCATGGTGAGGACTGCTGCCTGTTTAGTCTGTAGCCAAATCTATGAAACAGCATCAAATCTTTGGATCTGATTTAGATAAATCAAATCAGGGCAGGGATTCAAATCTCCAAATTGAATCACTATCCCTCCGAATCAGCTAAATCTGAATCTGAAGCAAATACTTGCTACTTCATACAGGCCTACCAATCTTGTCTTAAAGAATCATGGAAAATTAGGGTTGGATAGGAATTAGGAGGTCATCTAGTCCACGCTTCTGCTCAAAGCAGGACCATCCACAACTAGATCATCACAGGTTAGAATCACCCTTCAGGTAGTTGAAGTCTTCTATTAAATCCCCTTCTCTTCTCTGGACTAAAGAAGCCCAGTTCTCTCAGTGTTTCCACAGAAGTAATGTGCCCCAGCCCCCTAACCTTTTTGTCCCCAATGTGCCCCAGCTCCCTAACCTTGGATTCTCCTATTTGTCCACATCCTGTATGTAGTGGTGGGGAGGGGAAGGGAGCAAAACTAGACACGGTACTCCAGATGTGGCCTCAGAAATTGCTGAGCTGAGGGAAAGAATCACCTCCCTTTATCTGCTGATGGGGCTTGTACTAATACATGTCAGCATGCTGTTGCCCTTCTTGGCAACAAAGGCACTGTTCACTCATATCCAGCCTACTGTTCTCTGTAACCCCCATATCCTTTTCTGCAGACCCGCTGCTTAGCCAGTCAGTCTCCAGCCTTTAGTAATGCATACGATTGTTCTGTCCTAAATGCAAGACATTGCATCTGTTCTTTTTGAACCTCATGAGATTTGTTTTGATCCAATCCTCAAATTTGTTGAGGTACCTCTGAATCCTAGCCCTACACTCTTGGTGTCATCTGCAAACTTGTTGAGGATGCACTCCATCCAGTCTTCCAGGATGTTAAGGTAAATATTGAAGAAAAAAAAAAAAAACAGACCTAGGACCAAGCCCTGAGTCACTCCACTTGACATCAGCTGCCCACTAGACAGCGAGCCATTGACTACTACCTTGTGATCCTGATGATCCAACCAATTTTCTATTCAGCTTACAGACCATGCATACAACCTGTACTTAGCTTGCTTGCAAGAATGATGTGGGAGACAATATCAAAAGTCTTGCTAATATCAAGCAATATCACATCCATTGGTCTCCCCACATCCACAGAGCCAGTCATATCATCATAGAAAGCAAGTTGATCAGGCATGACCTGTCCTTGGTGAATCCATGCAGACTGTTCTTAGTCACCTTCTCTTCCTCCAAGTGTTTAGAAATGGATTCCTTGAGGGTCTGCTCCATGATTTTTCTAGGGACTGAGGTGAGGTTGACTGGTCGATAGTTCCCTGTATCCTTCTTATTCCCTTCCTTAAAGATGAGCACTATATTTTCCCTTTTCCAATCATCCAGGACCTCTCCTGCTAACTATGGGCTTTCAAAGATGATGGCCAGAGGCTCTGGAATCACATCAGCCAACTCCCTCAGCACCGTTGGGTGCACCCTTTCCAGCCCAATGGATGTATGTATGTCCAGTTTTTCTAAATGGTCCCTAACATATTCTTCTGCCACTGTTGGCTGCTCACCTGCTCACCAATCTGTGCTGCCAGGTGCAGTCGTCTAGGAGCTTACATTGCATGTAAGGACTGAGGTGAAAAAGCCATTGAGTACTTCCTCCTTTTCTTCATCATCTCTCCCTAGGTTGCCTCCCTCATTTAGAAAAGGACAACACTTTCCCTGATTCTCCTCCTGTTGCTAACATACTTGTAGAAACCCTTTTTGTTGCCCTTCATGTCCCTCACTAGCTTCAACTGCAGTGGTACCTTGGCCTTTCTGATTGTATCCCTGCATGCCCAAACAAAACTCTTACATTTCTTCCTAGTTGTTTGTGCAGTTTACACTTCTTATAAGCTTCCTTTTTGTGATTTATTTTACTGAAGAGTTCCCTGATAAGTCAAGCTGGTCTTCTGCCATATTTACTAATCTTCCTGCACATTAGGATGGTTCACTCCTGCACCCTCAGTAAGGTTTCTTTAAAATATAGCTAGCTGTCCTAGATTCCTCTGCCCTTCAGACTGACCTCCCAGGGGATCCTTCCCATCAGTTCCTTGAGTATGTCAAAGTCTGCTTGTCTGAAGTCTAAGATCCTTACTTTCCTGCTCTCCATCTTTCCTTTCCTCAGGATCCTGAACTCAGTCATCTTGTGGTCACTGCTGCCCAAGTTGCCATCTACTATACTACATTCCCCATCAATTTTTCCCTATTTGTGAGCAGCATGTAAAGAATATGACCCCTACTTGGCTGCTTCAGCACTTGCACCAGGAAGTTGCCCCCAACACTCTTCAAAAACTTTCTGGATTTCCTGTGCACTGCTGCATTGCCTTCTAAGCATATGTCAGAGTAACTAAAGTCTCCCATGGGAACCATGGCCCAGGAACAGGAAACTTCAGGTATCTTTTTGAAGAAAGCCTCATCTACCACTTCCTCCTGATCTGGTGGTCTATAGCAGAGCCTCAACATGACAGAGTCTCACCATTACATCACCAGTTATCCTATTTTTCTCTGATAACCCTCCCTGCCCCCCAATTTTTGGGTTAAAAAATAACCTAAAATCCACATTTTTCCATGCTCAATGTGTAACACCACTATACACACATGCGTGCGCACACACGTAAGTATGTATGTATGTGTGTGTGTATTACTGTTATAACTATGTTATTATATGTTTTATATATGTATAATATATACATATTATTGATGTTTTATTTTAATCAGAGGAAAATGTGAACTTTGGGTTACTTTTTTTAACCTGAAAATTGGGTTTTGTTTTGTTTTGTTTTTTTAATTAGAGAAATCCAGGATCCCTGGATATCACCCTTGTTGTTCTCCCCTCTGGCCCTAACCAAGAGACTTTCAACAGGCCTATCTCCAGTTTCATATGGCAATCATATGATTCCTTTACATAAAGCACAAATCGCCCTCCTCTTCTCCCGTGCCTGTACTTCCTGAACAATTTATACACATCCATGACAGTGCACCAGACCATAGGTTTGGTTTGGTGGGAAAGATTTGGCTAGATATATTATCTACAAGCACAGACCTAACATGTTTTGGTCTAACAAGTGCATCAGGATTAATTTTTTTTTACCTGTGACATAGTCAGCACAACACCTCGCAGACTTCCTCAGGCCACTGCAAAATTCCCCTGGTTTCCAATTCTCTATGTATATAATGGTCATAATAAAGTATGCATTGCATTCCATCTTTATCTTGAATGTCTCAAGACATCTCATGCTGTGGGCTTTTTTCACATTCTGACCTAGGTGTTTCTGTTTCAGCTTTATCATCCTTGTACCTTTTACTATCCTACCTTTTACTATCATCTCTCATTCCCATATTTTAGCAGAAGTGCACATGTGGCCCACATGACAAGTTTTGTTTATGTGACAAGTTTATGAAACATCAGAGGCATCTACACTTGCTCCCAACTCTGACTCTGCAATTGTTAAATGACTGCACGGTAAACAATTACTGCACAGTCCTGGCAGCACACAGGTCATTTTTTACCCTAGTGCCCAGTAGCATCAAAGTCATGGTTTGTGCCCACTGACATTATGTCTCTGGAATGATAAGCTACATCACTACGGCAACACAGCATCTTGTGTAGACTCGCCTACTATGTAGTAATGTCCTACTCATGTAGTTAGGTCTTCTCATGGGAAGAGCATTCAGCTAAATCTGATCAGTCATCAAGTTTCCTCACCTGCATTGATGAGCTCTATTTGACTCAAGAAGCCCACAGGTCAACAAGGGGTGAGGCACTGCTAGATCAGATACTGTCCAAAGGGAATGATCTAGTCAGTGACCTGAGGATTGAAGGGCAGCTTGGTGACAGTGATCATGAGTTGTTCACTTTCTCTATCCATCAGAATGCTAGCAAATCAGTCAGCAATGCAGAAATCCTTGACTTTAGGAAAGCTGACTTTCATACGATCAGGTTTGTTGTTGAGGCCCTGAAAGATCGTGATTGTACAGGGAAGGGAGTCCAAGATGAGTGGTCTCTCCATAAGGAAGCAATCCTTAAAGCACATTCCAGCCTATAGCAAATGTAGTAAAAGGTCTGGGAGACCCCCGTGGCTTAATAGGGAGCTCATGGACCTCCTGAATCTTAAAAGAGAATCCTACAAGGGTTAGAAGATGGAAACTACCTCTAAAGAGGATTATACATCACTGGCCCATACCTGTAGGGAGTGAGCCAGAAAAGCCAAGGCTGAAACCAAGCTCAAACTAGTTACAGGAATCAAGGAAAGTAAAAAGTCCTTCTTCAGTTACATGGGTGTTGGGAATGCTGACCTGTTCCACAGTGTCAAAGAAGACTGCACAGAACACAGAGGCAGATTTACATATGCAAATGGTCTCTTTAATGAGAATACAGGAGACCCACCTGCAATAACCAGGACAGCTGTCTTGATCTGGGCAGGAGGAGTGCATGCACAGAGCTTATTAGGAAGTAAGGTGTAAATTGCATAGCCCACCCATATTGTAATTTCTTCCCTTCGTCATGCCTATGTCATGCCTATGTCATGTCAAGCACCATTTCCTTTGTTGCATATCATTGTTCCACTTTTGTTGTTGTTCTGCTATTATAATTAGTGGTAAGAATCATCACCATATCGTTATGCATGCATATAGACTTTGTTCCACTGTTGCACAAGCACTCTCCCAGCTGTGGGGTCACCTATAGGTTATCCTGTGGTCCAGAGTTCCTATCTGTGTACTGTTTCCCAATAAAATAGGGACTTTTTAACTGCCAGGATATCTATCTTACTTGCCTGTATTAATCTTGAGCTAGTTCTGCTGGCATTTGCAATGTTTGGACACTTTGTCTTGTGGCTCTGGTTGTAATCTTGCATTGCTAACTCAGCATTTGTTAATAACTATCTGCATTCCTTCCCCTACAGTGGGAAGTCAAAAGAGACATAAGGAAAACATTGAGCCCCTGATGAATCCAGTGGGGCAGCTGACATCTGACACTCAGGAAATAGATGATCTCCTTAATAATTATTTTACATCAGTTTCTTACCAGCCCAAAGGTGATTTTTCACCAACTCTGCCTGGCAGGATATGGGATTATGGGGATACAGGTGACCATACACCTACATTTGGTGAAAACCTCGTGAGGGAACACCTTGAGAGGCTAGACATCCACAAGTCAGCAGGTCCTGATGAAATTCACTCGAGAGTGCTAAAAGAGTTGGCTAATATTATAATGTGACCAATGGAAAGGATATTTGAGAATTTATGGCACCTTAGAGATATTCCCAAAGATTGGAAGAGGGCCCATGCAGTGTCTATTTTCAAGAAAGGAAGATCTGGATGTGAGGAGAGAGAAGAACCCCAGAGAAGTAAAATGGCCCCACCTGTATTGCAAAGAACGCCACAGGGCTCCTTATTCACCCAGTTTCAGGAGGGGAGGGGGACTCAGCCATAACTCTGGGATAAAAGGAGACATGGGGCAGGCAAAAGGGTGACACAGGAAACCAGAAGAGACTGACTCAGGAGGCAAGATGGCAGGGAGAGCCAGAGGCACTGAGGAAGCAAGGGAGACCAGGCTTAAGGGAAGCTGCCAGCAGAGAGAACCCTGAAGGAAATGCCCCAAGAGAAACAGAAACTGCCATAGACAGTTAGGAGGTACAGTAAAGACCTTAATAGCCCAGTTGAAGTAAAAGGGTACTGCAAAGTTGGAACTTCATTACAGTGAGAGGAAAGTCACCCCAGATAGAGTGTTTACAACTAACAGGACAATAAACCAGGAAAAAGACTGGCTAGGATTACTGGCAGGTCTGTGCCAGGTGCCAGCTAGGGGAGGTACAACTAGGCCCATCAGGGGTACTGAGTGGCCAGACCTAGAGACCCAAAGAGCATTTTGTTTTACTGCTCAAAGGAAGATTGTGGCGACAACTGAATTACCACCTGGTGGAATGGGCGAGGGTGTAGGGATTGGTGGAGCCCTCACTACACTAAGCCAAATTGCAAGAGCCAAAGCATCAAGACCAACATACCCCAGCATTCTATTTTCTCATGCAACAACAACACACGGCAGGTGAGATCGCAGACATGTGAGAGGGGCCATCAAAACATTGTGGTGGACATCAGCTCATTAGCTGTGGTGCTAAAACTGTCTTGGTGTAGAAGATAGAGTCAGAAAGGAAGAAAAGGAAAAAAAAAAGCCACTCAGACAAGTGATGAGCTCCAGATATTGACAATACCTAGACCAATGGAGAAAAGCCTCTACCACAGACAAAGGCGGGATTTGGGGTGTGAAAGCCCACCATTGGACACTGAGAAACTATAGGCTAATCAGATGGCCTCAATATTTTGAAAGATCATGGAAAAAATATTATAGAATCCATCAACAACAGGCTAACAGAAGACATCATTCTGAGAGAAAGACAACACGGCTTCATTACAGGTAGGTTGTGACTGACCAACCTCATCTCCTTCTATGACCAGGTGACACATCACCTGAAAAGGGGAAGAGAGGCTGATGCCATTTACTTGGATTTCAAAAAAGCCTTTGATTTGGTCTCCTATAGATTCATAGATTCATATACATTAGGACTGGAAGGGACCTTGCAGATCATCAAGTCTAGCCCCCTGCCCCAGGGGCAGGAAGTCAGCTAGGGTCAAAGGACCCCAGCAAGATAACCATCCAAACATTTCTTGAATGAGTCCAGAGTAGGTGCCTGAACCACTTCTGCAGGGAGTCTATTCCAAGCCTTGGGGGCTCAGACAGTAAAGAAATTTTTCCTTATGTCCAGCTTAAATTTGTCATGGAGGAGTTTACGGCAATCAGTCCTTGTTATCCCTTGGGGTGCTTTGATGAACAGACATTCCCCACCTCCTGATGAACACCCCTTAGGTACTTATAGGCAGCCATCAGTTCACCCCTGAGCCTGTGCTTTTCCAAGCTGAAGAGTCCCATGGCGCTCAGACTCTAATTGTAAGGCCTATTTTCTTGCCCTCTGATCTTGCACGTGTCTCTCCTCAGAACTCTCTCAAGCTTCTCAAAATTATTCTGGAATTGTGGAGCCCAGAACTGGACGCAGTACTCCAGCTGTGGCCTCACCAAGGCCGAGTACAGAGAGAAGATGGTGTGATGTTCTCATGACAAAATTGGGGAACTGCATCCTCAACAACCTTACATTCCAATGGCTGGGGAACTGGCTCTGTGGTTGGACCCAGAGAGTGACAGTCAATGGAACTGAGTCAACATGGTTCATGATGACCAGTGTTGTCTCTCAGGGTTTAGTACTTAGATCAGTACTTTTTAACATATTCATAAGTGACCTGGATTTGGGGATAAGAATCAGACTAGCTAAATTTGCAGATAACACCAAATTATGGGGAAGTGAGGTAACACTAGAGGATAGGCTGAAGATTCAGACTGACTTGGACAGGCAAAGTGAGTGGCTCAAAACCTGCTGACTTTTAATGTAGGGAAATGCAAGGTGCTCCACTTCAGGAAAAAGAACCCACACCATACCTATATGATACACTCATTAGCACTATAATCAAAAGAGACCTTGGGATCATGATTGACCACAAGATGAATATAAGCCACCAATGTGATGCTGCAGCTGGAAAAGCAAATAAAACCTTGGCCTGCATCTACTGATACATCTCAAGCAAGACCCAAGATGTCATCCTCCCACTTTATACAGCCTTGGTGAGGCCACAACTGGAATACTGCAACCAGTTTTGGGCTCCACACTTTAGAAAGGACTTGGAAAAGCTTGAGAGAGTTATGAGGAGAGACTGAGAGGCATGGGAATCTTCAGTTTGCAAAAGTGTAGCTTTGGGCGCAGTTTGGTGGCAGCCTATAAATATATCAGGGACTTGGGAGAACATTTGTTCACCAGGGCACCCTAAGGGTAGACAAGGTCAAATGGTCACAAACCACTGGAAGACCATTTTATACTGTATATAAGGAAAAACTTCTTTACCATCTGAGTCTTAAGAGTCTGGAATAGGTTCCCTCCAGAAGTTGTGCAAACACCTACTCTGGACATGTTCAAGAAGTGTTTGGATGATTATCTGGCTGGGGTCATTTGACCCCAGCTGACTTCCTGCTCTTTGGGCAGGGGGCTGGACAGAATGATCTCACAAGGTCTTTTCCAGCCCTAATGAATATGAAATCTATTAAATCTATGTCAGTGCTTTAGCAAAGCCTTTGTATCAGCAGCATATATTGATCAATGCCCCAGCAAGTCCTATACTGCTCCCTGGTTGGACTGGATGAGATCCTGTACCCTCATTTTTAGTGTAATGCTGCCCTAATGGCTGAATAGAAACTTGAAAATCAGAGCCTTTAGAGGTGGTTTATTTTTGAATGATGAAGCCCAGTCATTGATTCTTTATTCTTGATAAATCATCAGGGATCCAGGTTTTCCATTCCCCATGGAAAAATGGAGAAAATTATAGATTTCCTGGTTTTATCAGAAAAAAAACCCACAGATTTCCTGTTCTTGCAAAGAGCTCTGCAGGCTGGTATAGTTCCAGGCTGCAAGAGCTGTTTGCAAAAAGGGCAGGAAAGCCCCAGCTCTGTCCTGGAGGGGCAGGGGAACAGGGAGGGAGAGGTGGAATGGCAGGGCCTGTAGCCTTTAGTCAATCACAAGGCCTAGGTCAGTCTCACTTCCCTCCTGGAGCCTGTGAAGTGGTAATCAGGGCTTGCGGGGGGCTGGGGTTTGTGAGGCAGGGCTGGGGTTTGTGGGGCAGGGCTGGGGTAGAAGCTGTCTGGGAGCTGAGGGAGCAGGGAGGTGCTGGGGAAATACATGGAGTGTCCACCCAGTGCCTCCACACGTGGCTTCCCTTAATGACTGCTAGAACTGCTTTGGCTTCACATGCCACCAGCCAAGCACTCTGTTCACGAGCAGGAAGCTGTTGGGAAAATACACAGAATGCCCGGCTGGCTCCACATCTCCCTGCTTGTGGCTCCAGTGCTGGCTGGGGCATGTGAAACTGAAACAGCTCTAGCAGTCCTTAAGGGAAGCTTCACATAGAGGTGCCCACTAGCAGAGAGGAGTTCTGGACCCAGTTGGGCACTCCATGTTGTTCACTTCTGGGAGCAAGGGGAGCCCATATCCGCAGATCTGTGCAAGAGACAGACTGCAGGCTCAAGCTCCCACCCTGCTTCCCTCCTGCATGTCCTCTGTAGCCCCACAAGCATGACTTGGCATGGCTGGGAACAGTGGGGCTGTGCCAGGATCTCCTCGCCCCTCCACTGCCCTGGTAACACACCTCCTGCATCTGTCACTGCTTTGAGTGGTGGAGTCCCATGCCACTTCCCTCAGTGCAGCTCTGCATGCAGGAGAGGCATAATAGGGGCAATGCAGAATGAGCAGCCACTAAGATATCTCAGCACAGCTCCACCGTCCTTAACCATGCCAGGTCATGGGGAAGGAAGCAGCATGACAGATTGCCATTAAAGGCCCACCCACAGTCCTGCTGGTGGAAGGTTTTCTGCCTTGCTCCCCTCCCTGTGACCCTTGAATGATTGGGGACAGAGGAGACACCTGGGGATCACCTAGCATCTGCTCACTTTGCACTGTCCTGGTGATGCACTTCCTGCACCCAGGGCTGCACTGAGGGAAACAGTGTGGGGCATCACATCTCAAAGTGGCAGTGGTGGAGGAGGTACATCACCAGGGTAGTTGGAGGTGGGGTGAGAAGGTCCCGGCACAGCCCCGCTGTTCCCAGATATGCCTACATGGCTACAGTGGCCCTGCGGGAGAGAAGCAGGGCACGAGCTTAAGCCTTCAGCCTTCCCCCCCACATAGTTCTTGGGTTGTGAGTCCCCCTTTGCCCCCAGGAGTGCATGTGGCTGCCAGGAGCCAGCCCCACCCCTGCCCAAGTCAGCAGCAGTCAGGCAGCAATGGGGGAGCTGGCTCCATGCTCCAGCAGCAACGGCCTTCTGCTGAGGGCAGGGAGCTGTGGACCTGGGTCCCTAGCCTCATTGCCCTGGCAGCTGGGGCCCCATCCAGCAGGGGTTGGGGGGGATGTTGTGCGGGCAAAGAGGGGCACCAGCAGGGCTGGGAAGGCTGTTGGGGGAAGTGAGGGACACCAGCAGGGCTATGGGTGCCCTTTAATTTTAATAATAGATTTTGGTGTTTTAAAATTTGCCATTTTTTATCAAAGAATTTGCATTTTTTTATCATGAAAAACCAGGATCCTTGTAAATCAGTAGTTCTTCATTTATTTGTAGAAACACATATTAAGTCCTGATTCCCTGAGCAACAGCAAGGCTATATAGCAAATGGTTTTAGCTGAAAACTAAAGCTAGAAATTCCAGCTCTTTATTCAGTACCTGTACATGTCTTTGTATGTTCTTTTTTCCCAGCTTCTTTTGCACTCATTTCAACACCTTAAGCACACTATCTTAATACATGGCCTGCATTTTCACTTGGAGATATCCTCATGAGCTCCACACTGACTCATAACCACATGTCTTGCTAGATCTTTCACTCATTTGGGTAATTATTCACAATTATGTCTTCCTAATTCACTGTTAAAAGAGAGTTTGGCAGTACAGTTCTTCAGTAAAGAGTGAATTATGTGCTTGGAGTACTAGAGCACAGAGAGCTGTGCTGATAGGTTATGTAACACCCAAGACTGACTTAGAACAATTGATATGAGGATTCTCAGCATCCTGCCCCTGTGCAATAGCTCAGACACTTCCTTGCAATTACAGAAAAGGGTGGGGGTGGGCTGGAGTTGTAGAGTAGATTCTGCTCTCCAGAGAAGTAGAAACAAGTACATGGACCCTCCTTCCCATAGAAAAATCACAAAGGACTTCTAATATTTCTTGCAGAAGTCAGAATATACTGTATTTGTCCAGGTTAATAAAATAGTAGAAAAGTAATTTTGTAGTTTTTTTCTCCTAACACCCATAGTCAGCTGGTGGTATTGTGTCAATAAGGTCTATATAGCAATGGATCTCAGAGTTAAAGCTTCATTAAAATGGATGGTACAGTTAATTTCTGATGGATCTTGTTTCAGACTTTCTGCTGAGACTGGCAGTACTGCATCATTTACGTTCAGCTCATTCTCAGTCAATCAATCAATCTCAATCATTTCTTCACAACCATGAAAGCTAGAAAATTACTTTTTATTTTTAAATGTAATTTGAAATTCTGATATAATCACATGATACCAGGAGTTGAAGTCCAAAGCAATGACTTTTGGTGTCTTTACCTAAACTTGTTGTTGGTGGCATGACATTTACAGTTCAGACTCTCATGTAGTCCACCAGTAAGAGGAGTTGCTCTGATGGTCTGTCCTTGGAAGGTAATGAAACCAGGACTTCCTGAGAGCTCTTAAAGATAATAGTGTTTCATGCTCATGCTATCAATTATTTGCTAACAGTCTAAAATGGGGCACCTTTCCTCATTTTTTTTGTATTGTATCTACAATCTCATAAATTAAAGTAAAACGTAATGTACCCCTCACCAGCCTGCTAGGCCAGGTGATGGTCCAGATTCTGGATCCTCAAGGTACCAATAGCCCTGGGATCTCCCTCAGGCAGATCTGCTGACTGTGGTGTCCCATGGAGGGGTGTGCCCCTCATCCTCACCACCCAAGAATCTACTCCAAGCCCATTAAATAAATGGGTTTCTTTCTTATACACAACTATCTACAGAAAATAAATGATTAATCTAAAGAAGATACACACACACACACACAATGCTGTTGATTAAAGCAAGAAATAGATAAAGCCATATATGAATTGGCTGGACTTCCATAGGAAATTTTTTGTTTGTTTGTTTGTTTGTTTGTTTTGGGCCACAAAGAGGAATTGATTTCTACTGGTGGGCATTTCTAAGAAATTTCCATTACTATCAATCTTTCCAGGAGAGAAAAGGTACAGGTATTCATCCTTCAGCTCCTCCCTCACCCCTGGTTTACCCTAGACAGGGTTGATACAGGCCTGAGGAAGGTGAGAAGAGGATTGACAGCCCCATTTCTCCCATTCCTCTGAGAGTGAAGCAGTGAAGAAAGACTCTCTACACTTTCCCCAGATCAAGATTTTGTGACTGGGTAGTCAGTGGTCTCTGGAAGCAGAGAGAGCTGTAGGGGAAAGCCCCTGCCTGTTTCTCAAGCTGGGCAATGCCCAGTTTGAAGATGAAGAAGGAAACAGTAGCACTCCCCTCCCCTCCAGGAAGAAACCAGTCCAGGAAGAGGGTGGAGCAGTGAAGCAATGCCCTTGTCTGAGAAGTGGGCCGGGAACAGCTGAAGTGAGCTGTTCTCTACTTCTGGTCCCTGGGATAGGAATGGAGGGAGCAGTGCATGAGCCTCCTCACTCTCCCCCTAACAGCCCCTCCACTCTCCCTGCCCCCCTCACGATAACTCTGGTCTGGGCCCCAGTGACAAGAAGTGGAGGAGGGGGATTGGAGGCTGCTCCTCCCTTCTCCTTCTGATCTATGGCAGGTATGATCTATGGCAGATATGGCATTTGGGTGATATTTTTTTTCCAGACTGGAGAATGCATGGGGACCCCCACTGATGAACTCCTCCTGGCTCCTGGGAATGCTTGCTTTCAGGCATTCTTTCCTAGAAGAAACTCTCTTGTGGAAACGATCTTACTTGATAGAAGATGGTAGATCATTCTCCTGCAGGAGTTGTTATTTCCTGCTGGAGAAACCTAATGAACAGTAGGGCTATGCAATTCATCAGTAACTGATTTGATTCGGAGGAGATTTGGCCCAATTTGGCAACCAAATCTGTGAATCGTAATCAAATTAGGAGACCAATTAAAATCTCTGAATCAAATTGGAAGCCTCTGAATGGATTTGGAAAAGATTCAGCCAATTTGGAGATTTGGGCATTGACTAAAATGCAGCAGTCTTCACTATGATGGACACAGCTGCCTCCATGGTAAGTTTGTTGTGGTGGGCAAAGCAGGGAGGGAAGGAGTGTGGGGGAAGGAGGGATTGGGGCTGAGGCTGGGACAAGCTGCCCATCCAGGAAGGGGGGGGCGGGACTCGGGGAGGAGGGCAGGGGAGGCACAGGATGTGGGTGTGGCACTGCTGAGAGTGGGGGCTATGCCCAGCTGCTGCTTGCCTAGCCAGGAGGGGAGGGGGAATGCAGGTGCAAATTGCTCGGGGGGAAAGGGGCAAGTGACAGCAGGGCATAGCCCCTGCTCCCAGGGATGCTGCACCTGCATCCTGCACCCCCTTGTGTCAGGTGGACAAGTGGTGGCAGTGTCAGCTGGGGAAGCTGTGACAGTGCCTACCTCCCTGCCCCAGCAGGCAAATGGCAGCAGCGCCCATCCTCTTGCCTTGGTTGGCAAGTGGCGGCAGTGCCCACTCCCTATCCTGGCTAGCAAGTGGCAGCAGCACCCATCACCCTCCCATGCCCCCCTCCTTCAGCTGGGCAAGTGATGGCAGGGCAGAGCCCCCATTCCCAGTGCTGATGTGGGCATGGCAGCACTGGAAGCAGGGGCTATGCCCTGCTGCCACCTGCCCAGCCTGGCTGAGAAGGGGCACGATGCAAGCACAGCTCACTCTGGGCAGAAGGGGGCAAGTGGCAGCAGGACAGAGCCCCCACTCCCAGATTTGCTGCACATCAGCACTGGGAGTGGGGACTCTGCCCTACCACTCCTTGCCAAACCAGCATGGGGTGGCACAGGGAATGCCATGCTGCTGCTTGCTCCCTTCTGCCCAGAGCAAGCTGGGCCCTCATCCTGCTCCCCCCCACTCCACCCTGGCTGAGCAAGCAGCAGAAGGGATAGCTCCCACTCTGAATGCTGCCATGCCCACATTTCTTTCCCTCTGCTTCCCTCTCCAAGTCCTGTGCCCCCTGTCCCAAAATCTGGGTAGTTTGTCCCAGCCCGAGCCCCAATCCCTCCCTCCCCGATTCCCCTTTCCTGTCCCCCCACCCACCCACCACAACAGAGTTGCCAGCTGGAGGCAGCTGTGTCTAGCATGGTGAGGACTGCTACCTGTTAAGTCTATGGCCAAATCTTCGGATCTGATTCAGCCAAATCAAATCAGAACAGTGATTCTGATCTCCAAAATGAATCACAGTCCCTGAGTCAGCCAAATCCAAATCTGAAGTGAATATCTGCCATTTCGCACAGGCCTAAAGAACAGTAGAAATGTAACACCTGTATATAATCTTAATCTACACCTGAAAGACAAGCTACATACTTTGGGCCACAGTATTTTATTGTATTTCTCTGATGTGCTTTAAAGAATGTGAAGAACAATTTTAATCATGTTTATTCTGATATTCTTATATGGAAGTTGTTATAAACTGTAAATTATGTTTTTGTTACTTTAGGGGACAATCAGAAAAAGTTCTGAAATATAAAAATAGAGAAAAAAATTATCAGACATATCTGATCATCATTGAAGTACTTAAAGTTTGGAGGTTAGAAATACCATATTTAGGCAAGATGACAAAATACAAAGTTATAAAAATCATGCAAGTCAAGGAAAATTATAATACTCACTTTTTAAAATTAAATACATAACTGGAAAATGAATCACTTTTAATGTGTTCTCAGCAATTCTCTTATAAACTGAATCTAACAACCTTTATTATCTAAAACCGGGAGGTGAGAGTAAAGGTTTTATATTTATTATTAAGAAAATATTACATCTTTTCCCTTCAGATAAATTGTATTGGTTTCAAGATATGGGGACTCTTGCTGAGGCCTAAATACATCCCATGGGAGAGAGAAGAATTATATTTTAGGCTCACTTTTGAGCTATAATTATATAGAAGCATAGTATTAATTTATTAGGAAGTATGTCTTGGATGCTATGGGAACTAGCCAGGGCATTCATAGTGTTATATAACCTTTTTTAATGGCATAGTTGACTCAGCCTCTGGATAAATTAAATGCTTACACTGGTAAAATCAGCATTACACTAATGTAAAAAAAAAAAAGAAGCAGCAAATAAGCAGATTCATTTCACAACTAAAGTAACTTCATTCTATCTGATGAACAATTACCCTTCAAGGTATTGAAGAATAAAGCTCTACTACCGTAAATTTCAACAGTTCAGGTGTCACCTCTCCACCAATCTAAATTGTCTTTAGCAATGTGCATTGGCGATGTGTAAGGGATGTGTGCAAGTGCATGTGCACCCCCTGACCATGGCGGTACACCTCCTATGAAAAGGCACCACTAACACCTCCAACGGTGCCTGTGGGTAGGTGCCACTCCCCCTCTCCCCCTCCACACCTGCTGACAGCACTGCAGCTGCCTGCAGGAGCTCCATACTTACTGCTGCTATGCTTCCGCCACTGCCAGCACTGCTCACCGTATCCGCCCAGCTGCCAGGGGCATGCGGCATTCATGGCAATGTGATAAAGACAAAGAAGCAATTATTTGTTCCTGTGAACCTTACAGTGAGGTACATAGTTGTCTAATGCATGCAGCTACCCTGGGCTACGTGCACATCTGTCAATTCTGATGTAATTTACAGGATTAGAATTCACTGATATGAGTTGTGAGTTACACTGGGGTATGGATTTGTCCAGAGCCAAAGGTAACATGTTTGATGACTAAGTAGTACTTGAAAGAGTATATAATTAAACACTGAATATTAGTTGTTCATTTAAATATGTGCTGACAATATTATGAAGGTATAGGTAACATACTTTCATATATAAGAAAAAAATATGAAAGCATATAATGGCCATAAAACAAGGCATTCTGACAGACAGGATACTAGGGGATACATGTGATTAACATAATATGAACATAAGTGCTATATTGGGGCCATCTAGCCCAGTATCCTATCTCTAACAGTTACGGGAGTGAATGATTTAGAGGAAAAGCATTGAACCAGATATATCTAGAGTGGTGTATCTCCTATTCCAGTGATCCTCAAACAGGGTGATGCCAGATTCTTTTAAGGGTGGTAAGAGGTGTGAACAGATAACTAAGGTGAAAGGAAATAGATAAACAAAAGGAGATAAGCACAGATTCAGGCATGTCCCTGCCTGGATGATTTTCGCTCTTGCTGCCAAGCCCAACTGCAAAGCGGTAAGCATGATAATATATAAATTATTTTTTTTTTAATTGGGTGCCATTCAATGCACAAAAGCTACAGAGAACTGCCTTGAATCAAAAATGGTTGAGATCCAGTAGCCTATTGCTCAACCTCCTAGGAATTCACCATTACCAATTGAAAGACGATAGAGGAAACATCTCCTGCTGTTCCGTTTAACAGATATTAATAGATCTATCATTCATGAATTTGTTTAGTCCTTTGAACCTGGCTATGCTGTCTACCTCTATGACTTCCTGGACAATGACCAAAAAGTTTGCTAAACATTTTCTAATATCTTTCTGAAGGAAGTTCTCAATCAGAAGGTATGGACTTGATGAAAGAATCCACTAGAGAAATCTCACAACCAATGTTATGAATGAGGTCAGATTGATATGATCTGAATATGATCATATTGGTCCCTTGTGTCCTCATTTATGATTTATATTTACTAAATTGTTCATAAAAAACTTGCCACCCATAGTGTTGGGATATATTTAGGAACATGTCCATAACTAAATATGGGAGGAAATAATGGAATTCTGAGGAGGCCTTGCTAAGGACATTTGTATTGCATTTATTCACTAAGACTCTGGAATAGATTTGCAGTGAGGGTGGTGTAGGCATCTACTCTGGAGATCCTCAAAAGAAGACTGGCGCACACCTTGCTAAGGTTATTTGACTGCAGCAGTCTTTCCTGCCCAGAACAGCGGGGCTCGACCAAATGATCTCACAAAGTCCCTTCCAGCCATAAACTTCTGTGAATTGGTGAAGTTCTTTTTTTCTCTTCCTCCATCTCAATTCCATTTCTCACAAGTTTACTTAACCAAAGTTCAGGGCGTAAGATCAGTAATGTACTTGCAAAGGTAGTAAGATTAAAATTAATTGTAAAGGGATTACCTTTTTGGGAAAAGCAACTTGGCAAAACTATTAAAAGTAATCCCACTTGAGAAATTAAGTACATTTTGCCATTGCAGACGATCCAAGTGCAAGAGGAATAGAGGTAATTCATCGTTTATTCTAAGGAAGAAAGTTATTAATTGGATCATTGAAATCTAGATCTCTTACCTCTCTGGAGAGTACCTTGACCAACAGGCTAACATTCCCCCTTATTAAAACACTCTCATTCTCTTCTCGTGAAGCTGTGCCACACTGCAGCAAAGAATACAATATTCATTGGGCTAGAGAAAAGGAAGCAGAGCATGATGCTGTAACCTCGCAAATAGATCATGTATTTGGGAAAGGGACTTCTTGCTTCTGGTCCCTACTCCTATATGCATTTTTTTATTCAATGGTCATTGAACAAAATTCCATAAAAAGTCCTTAGAGGGACTGGAAAACAGATCTTCTGAGTGAGGTTTGTTTTAATCATTAGAAAAATACACAAAAAGATGGCTGTCACTGACACCTTGTAAAGGAAAACAGTAGTCATCACCAAATTCTTTAGAAAGCTTGATTCTCTTACTGCATATCATCTGTAATTCTCAATGCTCTATTTTCCTACAAAAGAAGAAAGTCCCTCTTTGAAAATACACAAGATGCTATGCCACCATACTGGTGAGCCATGGTGATGTACCTTGTTACTATATGCTATAGTGACATAACGGTGGGCACAAACTGTGATGCCTGAGCTACTCATTGCTACTGTCTAATAGGGTCAAAAATGGCCCATGCACTACTGGGACTGAGCTCAAACAACTGCGTAGTCAGGGGCAAGTGTAGACATGCCCAGTGTTAACTAGTATGGTATATTTATTTCTAGGCATGCCCTGAATTTTCATAATGGCATATTATTTCATAATAAGCATATTTTTTTCATAATTTAACTTATTTTTCAAATTATTCAGAACAGCTAGCATGGTTCTAAAGAAGTCAACTGCACTAACGTTTTTGTGATAAATGAAGCATCTCAATTTTAATATAATGGTGTCTTTTTAATATAGTGGGAACATATGCCTGATTATTATAGATTTAGCATAGGACAATTCTGTGGGGAGAGAATCTGTTCCCCTCAGACCATAGCATGGCTTCAAAGATATTATATGGCTTCAGAAGCAGTCTCAGGACTCTAGAAATCCTTATGAATGTTTTGCTCTGTTCTCCAGAGAACTGCTTGGTTCATAAAACAAATCCATCACGCAGGGTGATATTACATGTTGCAATTAGAAAACTTTTATGGTCACTTAAAACTTAAATGATCACATGTTCAAGATCTTCAACAACTTCTAAGTGCCCTCTAGGCCACTTAAGTTATACCACTTTGGGTGAAGGTTATCTATGAGTTTTGCTAGGTATTTCAATTTCGCTTAACTTCTCACTATCCCACAGAGAATAACTGGCCAACTTGCAACCCCCCATCATCCCAGGAGGCACTGCTCCCAAATGAATTAGTTGTACTCTTCAACTCTGCAATGATAGTTGAGCAGTGGCTGGTGAGTGAGGAAAGGGGTAAGTGGTGGAGGGGAGTGGGGAGCTTCTGGGCTGCAGGGGATCCCAGAGAGAGAGAAGTTCACACACACACACACACACACACACACACACACACACACACACACACACACACACACACACACTACATTACTGCTGCTAATGCGGTGATTGGGGGTGTTCCTGGCATGCTTCCAGGTACCATGAAGATCTGTACAGTCAGGAACACCCCTCCTGCTATTGCTGTTGTCCCCATACCCTGAATGTGATGTTCAGTAGCAATGTCAGCTAAAGACTGGGAATTAAGTGGGGAAGCCTGTGTGGGTATTTGCATGCTGGGGGCTGCGTGTGTGCCTGCCAGGGCCTGGGCTGGGTGTGACACTGAGTAGGTCAGGCATGGAAGACACTTGCCATGCCTTGCTCACCAGCCCACTAATGGTAGGTCAAAACTGTGCACATTACAAATGGTTTTAACTCCAAGCATGCAACTGCTCATGTCACATGGTAACTTTAACACCAACTGTTATTCTTTAAAATTAGAAGGTGCTAATTGTAATGTGCAAGCACTGCCTCAGTTTGCCCTATCTTTTGAAGCTTCGTGGATTCAGCTGTTGTAGAACATGGCTCCACAGCATTTAGAAGGGACTCAGTCTCTAAGCATTTCCCAGCTATACCTCCAGCTTTTTTAATTCCACTGCATCCGAAAGGCATTTTGTCCCCTTCTCCCCCCGCAAAAGAAAAGAGAGAAACAATTACTCCAGGGTGGGTGTGTCTACAAATGAATTTATGCCAGCTTAAATTTACTGCACAGTAAATTACTGCACTGTAAGTGGGAGTAGCCTGGCATCTACACATGCAGGCATTAAAGCTCATTAATGCTGTGGGTGGACTGACTTGGGATTAAAGTTAGTTTTACTGCACAGTAAGGCATCTAGACATGCATTAATGCACAGTAACTTATCTGGCATAAATTTGATACTTTCATAATGCAGGTATCAAATTTATGCTCAAATCAGCATAAGTTGCTATATTTACTATGCAGTAAGAGTGTGCATATGTAGATGTGCACCTGTACTGCACAGTAATTTCAGTTACTGTGCAGTAAATGCACACATGTAGATGCACCTAGTAACTTCTAAATTCTTGATAAGTACTGGATATAGATTTTAATTGCCTGGCCAGATGATAAACTATAGATTCTTAACTTTTCAGATGTATTTAGTCCTGAATTCTTGAAGATATACTTGTGTACTACAAGCATGATGGAAGAGGAACTATTTAGAAAAGTTCTGGTTGTTTAGCAATGGCTTCAGGGCATTAAAACATTGTGTTTTTCTTGTAGGTGTATTTTATGATGTGATATGCAGTAATAAAATCTGCTTTAAAATACATTTATAGCTGGTACTCAAGCATATTGCTTTTAGAAAAAGTTGCCTTAGAATAAATGTTAGCAAAATTAGGTTTCAAGAACAAGTTTGCACAAACTTTTTCTATAGTACTAGCCACATTTTAAGATTGTGATTTTTGTAATGGGCCATCTCTTGTTCCATTCAGTCTTGCCTAAATCCTCTTGTTTCTTACTTAATCTAATAATGTCCTTATTATAACTGCAACTTTTGCTTAGCTGGAAAGTAAATTGAGATGAACACCAAATGCATTTTTAGCTGTTTGTTAATGCAGTTTTGCAGTGCGTAATAAACAGGAAAAAATGTTGCCATTAAACTAGTGAGCATTGTGCAGACAGCAGGTTCTTTCTTGAATCCATGCCCTAAGTCCCATTGTTTACCCTCCGTGGGTGAGTAACTGGTAAGATAAGTGTTATATTGTTGTTGTTGGGGTTATACTTAGAAGGGAAGTGCAATAGAACAGTAATTGCCCCCTTTGTTCAACAGTAATTGAACAAATTGAACAGTAAGGTCCCAAGGACTGAGCCCTGGGGCACTCCTCTGCTCACCTCCCTCAAGGTAGAATATGACCCATCCACCACAACTCTCTGGGTGCGGCCCCCTAGCCAATTTGTGATCCATCTGACTGTGTAGGCATCAATGCCACAGTCACCTAGCTTTTTAATGAGAATGGGGTAGGAGACAGTGTCAAAGGCCTTCCTTAAGTTCAGAAAGACTACATTCACTGTGACACCTGCGTCCAATGAGTTTGTGACCTGATCATAGAAGGCTATCAGGTTGGTCTGACAGAACCTGCTGTTAATGAACCCATGCTGGTTGCCCTTGATCATCCTCCCCTCTGCTGGTCCCTCCCAGATGTGCTCCTGGATAATTTTCTCAAAGAGCTTCCCCAGGACTGAAATAAGACTAACGGGCCTATAGTTGCCTGGGTCCTCCCTCTTTTGAAAATGGGGACCACATTGACCTTCCTCCAGTCTTCTTACACCTGGACAGAGCACCACAAGTGCTCATAAAGCCATGCCAGGGGCCCCTCAATGACCCCTGCCAATTCCCTCAGCACCCTAGGGTGGAGAGTATTTGGTTCTGCTGATTTGAACACATCCAGCTCCTCCAAAAGTTCCTTAACTCAGTCCTTGCTGACCCTGGGCCTGGCAGAGTCACTCCTGAGTCCATCTTGAATCTCAGTGGGGAAGAAGTCTCGGTCCTTGCTTAGGAAAATGGAGGCAAAGAATTTGTTAAAAAGATCTGCTTTTTCAGCTGGTGCTAAAACCAGATTGCCAAGCTGGTGTCAATGACTGGTGATTGACTGGTGTCAATGACTGGTGATTGACTGGTGATTGACTGGTGTCAATGTGGGGCCCCTATGTATTTAAAACTCCCTATGTATTTTTACTCCCTATGTAATTAAAAAAGGACTTTTTGTTGTCCTTGATCCTTGTTGCCGGCCCTAGTTCCGCCACCACCTTAGGAGTTCCTAACAGCTTCTCTACAGATTCACACTATGGAGGTATAATCCTCTTTGGTGATAGCACCTCTCCCCCACTTCCACCGGATGTAAGCCTCTTTTTTGGCTTTCAGACATTTCTGAGTGCCTTTGGTGAGCCAAGGGGGCTTTTGAGCACTCTTGCCCCCTTTGACTTGCATTGGGACTGTCACACCTTGGGCTCAGAGGATCATCTCCTTAAGGAACAACCATTCGTCTTGGACACCTAGTTACCCTAATCTCTGGGACCAAAGTGCCTCTCCTGCCAATCTCCTCAACTCATTGAAGTCAGCCCTACTAAAATTAAAGCCTACTGCTTTGCTGCAGTCTCTTGACTCCCTGTGCTGGATGGTGAATTCCAGTAGGCAATGATCGCTATCGCCCAGGTGGTCAAGAACCTGGATTCCCCCACCAGGTTGTCACCTGTGGCCAGGACTAGGTCCAGCAGGGCATTCCCCCTGGTGGGACTGTGCACCTCCTGGGTTAGGTGGAAGTCTTGTATCCCAGCAAGGAACCTATGTGAGTGGTCAGACCTAGCTGACTGCTTCTCCCAGCAAATGTCCGGGTAGTTTAGATCACCCATGATGACCACATCCCTTGACTTAACTGCCTCCACAAGCTGACCCAAGAATTTCCAGTCCAGCTTTTTTCCCTGGTTAGGTGGTCTGTAGTAGACGCCCACCATTAAGTCCTTTCCCCATGAGTCCTTTTTATTCTGACCCAGAGCACTTCAGCCTGCCCCTCCTCTGACCCTATCCTGTTAGTTGAAGATGTTTTGCTTTTTGATGTAAAGCGCCATGCCCCTGCCTTTCCTCCCCTTTCTGTCCTGCCTGTCTATACCCCTAATGTTTACTACCCAATTGTGGATTGAATCCCACCAGGTTTCAGTGAGCCCTACTATTTCTGGGTTTGTATTAGCTATCCAGAGGGTGAGTTTCTCCTGCTTATTCCCCATACTTTAAGCATTAGTATAAAGGCATTTAAAGCCTCCTGTCAGTGCATGCACAACCCCCTCCCCCCCGGCCCATGATTCCTAGAACTATCCGGACCCTTGTCACTTACCTGAGTTACTTCTTGTTCTCATCACCTTTCTTGGCTGAGAGGTGTCCTCACGTCCTCCTGTAGCCCCATCCCCCGATGAAGCTAGTTTAAAGCAGTTAGGTCACATCTCTCCTTCTTCCTCTGGGCCATGTGAAGTTTTATAACTCCCATGTGGGGTTGGGTTCAGGCCAGGATGCCCCCTTTCCAGCAGGTCAGATGGTGTCTGCCATGCTGTTCCCAATGCTGAATTGGAACAACCATCCAGCTTACATTTAAACCAGACACTGTCCATATGGCCTGCTGGAGGAAAAGACTGAACACCACTGCTCTAAAAGATAAGAAACTCACTTTCTGCTTTCCCTGGGTAGAAAACTTCAGGCTATTCACTTAGTGTTAGGAGATGGTATAGGAGTTGGTAGATATTTTTTCCCAGGTTATAATGGGAGGAGTTTTTTGTTTATTTGTTTTAGAAAGGCAGACCTTTCTCTAGGTACAATATGAAGAGTACGTATATGGAGATAACATCTCTGAAACTAGGTTTATATTAACTTCCTGCCATTTGATAATGAAAGCTTCACAGCCAAAAGGCTGAGAGGTCATGGAAGAATATCTATTAAATCTGGATCTGCTACCTTGATCCTGGGGCCTGAAAGGTTTGTAGTGCTGGAAAGAGTTGAATCTGGAGGACTTCCTGTTTTTTGGTTAGGACTGAAGTGAGCTGTTTACTGTGCTTGCTTGGATTAGATTTCCTTCTGGATAAAAGTCAGATTATTGTTCTGGTTGAAGATGACCTTTCAAATTTGCATTGAAAGAAGCTGCTGAGAGCTTATATATGCCTATAAGTCAATTCCCAAAAAGCAGACCTGTAAATACCATTTCTAATATGACTACCATTTATATATGCTTTAGCATGGCTCAAGACGGGCAGTGGGGGTTAATTAGAGCTTGGGTTCTATGAGCTTGGGTCTGACATACAAAGTAACTCATGGCTCTGGAGGCAGACAGGCTGTCTGACACAACAAAGCCAATGGATACACCATTAACTTAAGAATTGAGGGGGCATCCTGTAACACGAGATCACAGCCTTCAAGGCAGGCAGGTTGTACAACACAACAAGGACACAAAGCGTGGGAATCAAGGAAGTAAATATCATACTGTTCCATAACATGAGATAAATGACACCAGCTGCAAGGCCCAAGAGCAGGGGGGCCTTATTGGGAACAGACCAAATTAGGAGAAGGCTAACTGGATGTGTGATCACAAAGAGACAACCAACCAGAGATAGCCACAGATGAAGAGTCTTCAGGAGTCATCACGAGGGAAGGAGAATACAAAAGCAGAAACCTGCGAGTAAAGGGTCCCTCCTTCTCTTCCTTTCTGTCCCTCCCCATTCCTCTTCCCCAAGAGGGATCCCTATCTCCATTCCTGTCCCCTGGGAAGGGTCCTGAGGCCACCCGTGGACCAAGGGCATACCAGCAGCCCATCTCATGCACCCCACTGGAGGGGTGCTGTGGGCCTTGGCATCCAACCTCCAGGCTGCTGACATCTGACACCTAAAAGAGACAACCTCAGAGTGAAGCCTACATCCTGGCCAGATATACTTTGACTTTGATGACAGCCCTAGGATTTATTAAATATATAGAATTGTTTGATTGTTTGTATTGCTTTGTTGTTGTTGTTGTTCTCACTGTGTATCAATAAATGTGCCTATTATTAAATGGAGAGGTTGTAGTCAGTCTGAGGATGGGGCCCCCACCCCAAACAAGGTATCTGGATCCTAAATCCAGAACCAACATTTGAAGGCTGCCATCATGCCCCCTCTTAGTCACCTTTTCTGCAAGCTAACATGCTTGTTTCTCTCAATCTCTGCTTGTATGGCTTGTTTTCCAAACCCTTCATCCTGCATCCTCTGCCTAAGGCAGGGGTGGTTAACCTGCAGCATATGTGCTACAAGTGGCCTGGACAGCCTCTGTGTGCATCCCATAGTGTATCAGAGAGGGGACAGTGGCAGGTAGGGCAGAAAACAGAAATTAAAGCAGCAGATCAGACAAGGAGCACAGGACAAGGAGCACAAAGCACAGGAGCAAAATGGGTAGGGAAAGAGATCAGAGTGGCACTTGAAATGTGTAGGACTCATTTGTGCCACTGGCCTAAGCAATTTGCTCATGCAGGGCACTCTCTTGGACAGTGGGACATAATCAGCATGGAGCAAGGCATAAACATGACTCTAAGCCTTCTAAAAAACTTGCATGGTAGAGGAATGATCTATTTTGGAGACCCTGCTCTCAGGACTTTTTATCCAGTGATTCTCTCCTTCTGATCAAGAATGATAACAACCAGGGGAAGGACTTTGCTCCTTTTGTTTTTGTCCCATGAATCTTGAGTTTCTTGCATGTAGTGGCACAGATTCCCTAGATAGAAGGTGTTTACACACAGAATAGCCTCTAGTCTAGTAGCTTGGGCCCTCTCCTGGGAGGAGAGACACGTGGATATGATACCTGTCCACTTCTTCCCTCCCGCCCTCCCCACATTTCTCCCCCACCCCTGCACTCCTGCTAAGGGAGAATTGAGAACTGAATCTGCGTGAGACAGTGGAACCACCACAGAAAACTAGTCACAACTTGATTTTACAGGAAGCCCAAAATTTGTTGGTGTATCAGATGTGCTTTGAGAACGACTATTGAACTAGACCCTTCAAAGGCCCATCCTTTGTATGGATTTCTGAATCTGAGCTACTCAGACTGGTGCAAATGTGCTCATATACAGAAAGAGAAGCCTGCAATCCTAGAGAATGTCCCAGTCAATCAGGAAGGTGCTAGTGAGTTTGGGAGCCTTTAGGGTTAGGCAGTAGCCTAGCAGGATTCTTTTGGCTTGCATTTGTAGTCCTGTATGCCTCAGTTTAGCAGAAATCCTACTTCATAGACCTAAATCCTTTCTTGAATGTAGCTATCAGAAGAAGATGTTGGGACCTTAATCTAGAATAATGAATAGTTCACAAGATTATGAGTAGGTTGGGAACTTTTCACCTTCAGTGTAATGGTTCTAGTCACTGAAACTCGTCTCCATACATATTTGCTGTGACAGCCAGAACCAGAGGGTTTAATAAGCAATAATGTGTGCTTCTTGGAGGCATTTGGTATTCTGCCTAAATAGATAATATTAGTTAATATTAGTTTGTAAGTTTGCAAATGACTTGTCTGTCATCAGTTTAACCAAACTGATGAATTAACTGTTCATGGAACTAACTAGGCCCCAGAGGCAAAGCTGTAGCTGTAAGATTAGCTGGCCTAACGGTTTTTTGCTCGGGGTTCAGCCTTAGCGATAAAACCTGGATCTAACTGCCAGGCACACCCAAGCACATTCCAGGGAGGTGCAATCCCAGGAAAAACATATTTAAATGAAGCCTAGAAGGGGCTGGAA
>JAGPOW010003642.1:36510046-36526186 GCA_030014935.1 Caiman crocodilus
TGTGTGTAAGCTATAGTAAATTTGCCTTTATTCCACTCCCTACTTGCCTCCTTGATCCAAATGAACAGACTCACAGTGCCCAGCTGGCCTGTGACAATTTGCTATTTGAAAAATCACTGGTATTTCTAATTCATTTCCTACACATACTTATCACAATTTGCAAATGGTAAATAGCATTAACGAAATAAGCCAAGAAATGAAAATGTATAGAATTTTTTAAAACTCTGTCACCCTTCCCAAGTCAGCCTTTAGGTATATTGTTATAGTTGGATGATGAATCTTGCATTACTGCTAGCCATTCCATGACAGAAGATTCATTTTTGCAAAGCTGTTGAGAGGGTAGCTTTCTAGCAGAGTCAGTTTATTCATTCATAAATAACTACATATATGGTTATTTATAGTTTAATTTTATATATATAATGAAAACAAAAATAAGAACTATATTCAAGAACTTTTCAGCATATAAAATGGTTTAGTATATATTATTATTCTATGAATTTCAACAGCAGTTTCTCATAAATTATTTCTCTTTCCCACTGGCAGAAGAATTTCTACAGGAAGTTGCTCAATCAGGAAGGTCACTCTTAAATTCTAGGAATGTGTTTTGCTGGTTTGGTAATTGTAGATACTGGCTTTAAATGTTAACCTTTCTACCAGCCGTAAGACATTTTTCAACTTGTTAAATGCAGCATATTTCAAATGGGTGGTTTTTAATTTTAATAAAGCATGAAATACTTCCTGTGATTGCCCCATGCCTGAAGCACTGATTTTAAATATGGGAACAGGTTAGAAATATAGTTATTTTAATTTACTATGTGTGATGATTAATGCAAGGATAGAATACAGTACCGCTTGCACATTATGTCTGTATGTCTTCTGCACAGAGATTCATACATAACGTCTTACTATCAATAATTTTAATCTCTATTACTGCTTCAAGGAAGTGCAGTTATATATAATGAAAGATGACAGTGTTGGGAGCTGATAGGGCAGAGCTGAATGTTAGCGTACCAATCTGCTTCCTTACCCCTATTAGATACAGAGCAGTAACTCTAAAAGAGAAAGAGTCATAGAATCAGAAGAAAGTTAGGGTTGGAAGGAACCTCAGGAGATCATCTGGTCCAACACACAGCTCAAACCAGAACCATCCCCAACTAGATCACCCCAGGCAAAGCTATGCCTAGCTGGGTTTTGAAAACTTCTAAGGATGGAGCTTTCACTACCTCTCTGGGTAACATGTTCTAGTGTTTTATTACCCTCACAGTGAGAAAATTCTTCCTAACAGCTAACCTAAACTTCCCTTGCTGCAACTTTAGGCCATTGA
Source organism: Caiman crocodilus (assembly GCA_030014935.1). Lineage (NCBI taxonomy): Eukaryota > Metazoa > Chordata > Crocodylia > Alligatoridae > Caiman > Caiman crocodilus. Next base: position 36,511,371 of record JAGPOW010003642.1, read on the forward strand.
TCTGTGTTCTGTCATTTGCCATCACTGAAAACAGCCTAGGTCCATCCTCTTTCAAACCCCTCTTCAGGTAGTTGAAGGCTACTATTAAGTCTCCTCTCAGTCTCCTCTTCTGCAGACTAAATAAGCCCAGTCCCCTCAATCTTTCCTCATAAGTATGTCCTCCAGCCTCCCTTACTCTTTTCATCATCCTCCACTGGACTTTCTCCTATTTATCCACATCCTTTCTGTAGTGCGGGGCCCAAAACTGAACATAGTACTCCAGATGTGGCCTCAGTAGTGCTGAATAGAGGGGAATAATCACTTCCCTTGAGCTATTGGCAATACATACCAATGCACTCCAGCATGCTATTAGCATTCTTGGCAATCAGGGTACACTGCTGGCTCATATTCAGCTTACTGTCCACTGTAACCCCCAGGTCTTTTTCAGCAGAGCTGCTGCCCAGCCAGTCAGCCCCTAACCTGTTCCAGTGCATGGAATTGTTCCATCCTAATTGCGGGACTTTGTACTCATCCTTACTGAACCTCAAGAATTTATTTTGGCCCAATCCTCCAATTTATCTAAGTCACTCTGAATCCTAGTCCTGCCATCCAGCAAAGCTACAACTCCCCCCAGCTTGTTGTCATTTTCAAACTTGCTGAGGGTGTACTCTATGCCATTTTCCAGGTCATTGATGAAGATATTGAAAAACCCCAGCCCCAGGACCAAACCCTGGGGCACTCTACTTGACACTGGCTGCCAACTACACATCAAGCCATAGGTTACTATTCTCTGAGCCTGTTGCTTCAGCCAGTTTTCTATCCACCTTACAGTCCATTCATCCAGTCCATACTTCCTTAGCTTGCTTGTGAGAATGCTGCGGGAGACCGTATCAAAAGCCTTGCTAAAATCAAGGTATACCACATCCACTGGTCTCCCTGCATCCACAGAACACGTCATCTTGTCATAGAAGTCAATCAGGTTGGTCAGGCATGACTTGCCCCTGGTGAATCCATGATGATTTTTCCTAATCACTTTCTCCTCCAAGTGCTTAGAAATTGATTCCTTGAGGATCTGCTCCATGATTTTTCCAGGGACTGAAGTGAGACTGACAGGTCTGTATTTCCCTGGATCCTCCTTTTTCCCTTTCATTAAATATGGGCATTATGTTTGCCCTTTTCCAATCATCCGGGACCTCTCCTGATTGCCATGAGTTTTCAAAGATGATGGCCAGTGGCTCACCAATCGCATCAGCCAACTCCCTCAGCACCCTTGTAAATGTCCAGCTTTTCTAGGTAGTCCCTAACCAGCACTGAGGGCTGCTCCCCTCCTCCTCAAACTGTGCTGCCTGGTGCAATAGTCTAAGAGCTGACCTTACCTGTGAAGACTGAGACAAAAAAAGCACTTAAGCCTTTTCTAGATCCTTTGTCACAAGGTTGCCTCTAGTCTTTCAGCATCCTGTCAGCTATTGCATGAGGGGACAACAGAGAGATCATAGTATCTGTACCTGATGTAGTGTTAGATCTTGGAAAAATCTCCTGATGCTGCTTATGAAGAGGTCCTGCTTCATTGGAAGAAAAGAAACAACAACAACAACAAAAATGATGGCTAACAGGACTATGGACAGTGAGCAGGATTTATTTAAGTATACAGGAAATAATATTAACCCTAGCAATCAGATGATGACTTGGGATAAACTCATTATTAGATTGAATGGGAAAATTGAAAAGCATGAGGCAAGAAAGGTAGAAGTGTTGAATTAGCATTTTTGTTATGTTTGAAAAAAAGCAACATGATGACTTCTATCTATTTCAACATATTAAACTCTAGGGCTGTGCAAAACAGCACTATTTCATTTCAACTTCCTTTTTGCCATCTCAACAGAACAGTGTTTCATTCTTAGTTTTGTTTAATTTTGAAAGCTCTATTCTGTTTTGCTTCATCAAAATTGGTTCACTGTTTCAAGGAGATAAGTGCAGGGGTTTCTGGGAAACTGCACCTCAACGTCTTGACAGTAAAACTCATGGCATGTGTCTGTGTTAAGGCACAGAGGGGTAAACACTGCTGGGATGCTAGCCCCTGTTGAGGACACAAAGTCTGCCAAGTTTCAAGAAGATAGGTGCAGGGGTTTCTGGGAAACATCACCTCAAGCTGCTGACAAGCAAAACTCATGTCACATGTGTGTTAAGACAGGGTGAAAATTGCAGAGATGGCAGCCCCTCATGAGGCCACAGATCCTGCCAAGTGTCAAGGAGATAGGTGCAGGGGTTTCTGATAAACTGCACCTCAAACTGTTCAGAGCAAAACTCGTGTCACTTGTAAGTATGTAGGCACAGAGAAAGCTCAGATCAAACAATGCTTTCTGTGCTGTTTTTCGTCTCTCCCCCAGAGCACTGGGATTAGAAGGGATCTCAGGGACAGATCATAGTCACTGGCCAGCTATACTGATCAATATCAGAGAAGTCCTTCCCCCTCTTCCCCCCTTCCCCCTCCCTCTTTTAGTTTAATTTCCCTGCAAGCAAACCCAACTTTGAAACTTGAAACATTTTGAAACTTCCAAAATGTTTTGACTGCCCTTGTTTTGTTTTGTGCCTGTTTGAAAACCTTTTGTTTAATTTTGATTTCGCTGTTTCAACTGAAAACAAGTCAAAACAGCGATGAAACAAAATAGTCAGTGAAATTTTGCACAGCCCTATTAAACACCATCTATTAAGCAGGCCTGGAAAAGATGCTCCTGACAGTCCCAAGGAGTTGAGTTAGGAGAGTTCTGGCTTACTGATCTATTAAACAATATCTTGGAATATTGATGAAGTTCTAGATGACTATAAGAGTGATAATGTTTTGCAAAATAACAGAGACATAGATATCTACTGTTTAGTACAATTGCAAACATCTCTTGTTCCTCTTTCATTCTGAGTGACATTCATATAGTCATGGTCTAAGGACTACTACTGGATTTGACCTATGAGCAAGAAGAGGAAGAAGTTAGACTGAGGCATCAGCATGAACTTAGACTCTGCACACCTTGGCAGAACTTGGGTATTTTTTCACAAACCTTTTCCAGAAACTTAGGCCTGAAAGAGCCTTTCTTTCTAGCAGTAAGCTGTGTAACTGGCTCTGTCAGTCTGCAAGTGTCTATTTGGTCACTTACTGGTGGGTTTTTCATTCAATGCTAAAAGTTAGATTGCATCACTTAAATCTGTTTTTGTATATCTAGCTCTATCATTAATTGCCCCATTCAATGTTAGTCATTCCCTGGTTCCCACACTACTATATGTCATTTCTCTCAAGTACATATCAGATTCACCACATCTTATTATTTTTATGATTAATGTCAGTCAGAAGCAATTTTGGCTAAGCTGTGGTTCTACAAAAAAAAGATGTGGAGGTTACTATGGACAATAAGCTGAATATGATCCAACAGTGTGCCCTTGTTGCAAAGAATGCTAATGGCATATGGGGCTGCATTAGTAGGAACATCGCCAGCAGATTGAAAGGAATGATTATTCCCCTCTATTCAGCATTGGTGAGGACACATCTTGAGTACTGTGTCCAGTTTTGGGCCCCCCATTAGAGAAAAAACGTGGACAAACTGGAAAGAGTCCAGTGGAGGGCAGCAAAAAGGGTTAGGTGCCTGGGCAACATGACTTCTGAGGAGAAGCTGAGGGAACTGGATTTCAGTGGAGAAAAGAAGACTGAGGTGGGATTTGATAGTATACTTCTAGTACTTGTCAATACTCTCTTCTACCAATAAACATTTCCCACCATTATTAGTTGGCTGTGAGTTGGCTTTCCTTAGCTATCTCTGAGCCCTGGTGTCTAAAGTCCTTATGGACTTATTTGTACAAGTTGAATCCTAAAAAATGTATACTAGTGACTCTGCTGGCAAGTTTTGACCCTGAAGCCTGCCTGGGGCAGCAGCAGCTCCTGCCTGTGTCCATAACTGAATGCCAAGGCTCCTGGCAAACTACAGCTTCAGCTGGGTTTTGAAGGAGGAAGAGAGGAGGTGACAACAGTGGCATCCCTCTACAAGTGCACAAAACTCATTAAGTGGCCTTCAGAAGAAATGATTGCCCACCACTGATATATTGCTATTTCATAGAAACGAGACATTGCTTACTGTGTTTCCTGTGCTTTACCTGTGGCAGTTAGGCAGTTTTGTAACAGGGTAGACAGTAAGCTTATGTAGAATTTAGGTTATGGTCTGGATGGGATGGTTTTGATAGGGATGATCCTGCCTCAGGCAAGAGGTGGGACTAGATGACCTCTGGAGGTCCCTTCCAGCCCTACTTTATGATTCTATGATTTATCTGATTCAGACATCTATCCCTAAGAGAAGGTTCATGGCTGAGAACCTGAACCAGAGAGAGGTGCCTCACTCCAAGTTGCTATTATTTATGAATAGCAATAATTATCTTTGAGATGAAAGACTTAGGACTTCGATACCAAATTATTAGATACTGCCACAACCAAGTCACTTTTTGGATTCATCCCACAGAAATTAACACCGTATGTGTAATGTTTATTCTGCCTATTGAAAGTGAAATCTTGCAATTAATTACTAGCCCCCTACTAAGAAAGACCAATCACCCTCAACTTTTAATGAAGTCATTTCTAAAGAAAGTTGTTTAGCATCCTCCAGGAGTAACACAATGCCTTGCAGCATAAGGACCTGAAACTATCCCAGAAGGTCACATTAATGTGAAGTGCTATTATTTATTTATTTATTCATTTTATTGAATTACTAATAGGCATCCATCCAAAACTCTGGGCATCTTTACAACAAATTACACCTCACAATATCACTCTATCAAATACAGGCAATAAATATATTCCAAGAGGCTGCCCAAACTTGTCTACCAAAAATTAATCATAAGCACAGGGCCACAATTATCTGTTTGGCATTATTACCAATGAAAATAATGGCATTGACCACAGAATGCACTAAGAACACTTCATTTTTGTAGGACAATGATACTATAGATGCATATTACCTTGTGTTTGTATATATATATAGTGCTTTGATTTTTGTGGAATCTTTTGAGCATGTAATTGGTAGAGTTCAATGATTCACAGCTTTCTAATTCAGTTGATATTTTGGCAAGATATTAGCCAGCTGCTGTTCATTGAAGCAGATGTTATGAACTACACATAAAATGTTCAAGGTTATGATTAGTACAAAGAGGGCTCTGTCACACAATGCTGAAGTCAATAACAAAACTCCCAATGACATCCTTAGAGGAAGAATCAGTTTCAAAATACTGATGTTTTCCAGAGCTCCATTTTTGCCTACATCTGTGACTTTATCTCCTTACTGTCTTTGAATCTCCCTTGCTCCACTTTTTTGTTGATCTTTCCATGGCCCATTCCCACTTTTTTTCTACTTTTATGATTTACCTTGTTACTAAATCTTTTACTTTATATTCATGTTTCTACCTTCTACGTTTTTGCACCATAAACATGAAAAGAAACTGAAAACTTGCAGAAAGTCTCTTGTTATTTTTAACTTCTACAAATAATAACTCTGTATAGACCAATATTAATAATACTCCCCAAACCATAATACATTGGCTGTTTTGTAACCCATTCTTCCTGTTATAACTCATTCTTTCTAAAGACCATGAATTCTTTGAGAAAATAATTGGTTTTCTTTGTCTAACATTTCTTAGCAATTATAACTGTTAGCGTATAGTATAATTACCCAGTATACAAGCAAGTGATGGTGCTAAAAACTTAACATTTTAGTGGCTTCTATTTCTCTTTTAATTAAATTTTCTTTACCATCTGCAGAAATTTTTATACTTCCTACCATGTCCTATAGGAAATACAGTATATATTACATACAGAAAAGAAAGCTAGTTATAAAAAAAAAAAAGATACTTTAAAAAAATTACCCACATTGTATAATTAAAAATTTAATCCAAATAAATTTGACCAGTTAGGCAAATTTTACAAGCTGGCTACCAAATCTCCACCAAATTGAATCAGCAACCAAAGCTTCATACAGAGCTATTATCTAGTAATCCTTCAATATTCCCAAATCTTCATATATCTTAGATGGAGCAGTATAAATATTATAAGAAGCAAAATACATATTATAGGATTTGAAGGGTTTTTTGTTTGTTTTTTGAAAACTAACTTTCTTGTGTCTAGCCTGAATTTACCCTCTATGTGAAAAGAAGCTGAGCAGAGTAGTGTGTTCAGCTTCTTTTTTTTTCTTCTAAGCTACAGAAAGCCTTTAAAATAAGGATGAGCAGTAAGATGTTGTCTACTTGTGATGAGAGATATTAAGTTGATTCTAACAAAATTATATCGAGGAACTTGTGCAGCACCCCAAACAAAACTCACATAGCCAAGACCTATTTATTGCTTAGCAAAGGTTGGTGGTTAGTGTTCATACATCAGGTAGAGATTATGACATCATTAACTAAACAGTTCTTTTAAGATTTAAATAAAGACATTGTCTTTCAGACTTTTACAGCTATAATCAACAACCACATTCTAGGCTATTGATGATCCAGCACATCAGACAGTTTGAAAATTCCCCTATTAATTTCTTAGTTCTTTCTTCCATATAGAAATGCAGCTGTTGACAATGTGGCATCTTTAACACTACATGTTCTTCCTTCCTCCTTTAACTACAGAGTGGCACTTCACTATAACCCTTAATTTCCTTTTATTGCACAGTGTTAAAAGGCTCTCAGTACATTTTCCCTATGCAGTGTTCAAAATGAACTTCACAGAACATTTATTCTATTTGCCAGATGGCCAATTTTATCCATCTATGAAAGGCATGGACTCCTTTATCTCACAAAGTTTTACTTAGTGGTTTTAAACTCACATAGGTCCATCTGTGTTGTTATGGTTACTCCTCTTCTCTCTCTCTCTCTGTCCCTCCCTCTCTCTCTTCCTGGCCCAGATCTTTTGTGCATCTTCCAGAAGAACCTTGAGGATGGGATGCTACTGGTCAACTGTAAACAAGTGATCCTCATGCTGCTGCCCATGGAGGGGGATCTTGGTGACATTTAAGAACTGGCAACCATTGTCACTTCTGTGTACCAATTACAAAATCCTTGACTTTACCATTTACAAGGCCCTAACCATCCAGCTCAAAATGACTATGGACCTGAATAGAGCTACTGCTTACTGACAGAACTACCCAGGACAACCCATGTCTGCTGCATGACGTGCTGGCAGCAGAAGAGCACTTTAGCTTTAATATCAGCCTTGTCTCCCTGGATCAAGAGGAAAACCTTTGATTTGGTCGACCATGACTTCTTATTCCAGTTTCTGGGGGCCTTTGGCTTTGGGACCCCCTTCCTTTCAACCCCCTGGTTCCTGTAGCATTGCCTGACCTGTCAGGCCCTCTCATCAGCTGAAGCCCCCGATGCTACCTCCCCCACCTTTCTCTGCTAACCCAACAGACTATACTGCAAATATGAGAAGTGAGGGTGAAGTCTGGTCCCTAATCAAGTGTCAGTGGGCTTATGAGCAAGCCTTCTTAGTCCATATCAACTGAGCTAAAGAGGTAGATATCAACTCAACACATCTATACGAAGACCGGCCTGGAGCCCTGTCCTCATGCTTCGATGGTTTAAGACATTTTTTGAAACCTCTGGCCTATATACCCAATAACTGGGAAGGTCTCAGTAATGACTCTGAGGTGTAGCTAGAGTGGTGGTTCTGGCACCTGCCTAAACTCTTTTCCTGCAGCACAATCTCATTCATCAACAACCTGGAAGCTGCTACTGTGACACAACTGTATCATCCTTAATCTACCAATAACCCTGTTAGAGAAGCTTCAGAAGCTCTTATGGGACAGGCACCATGGGTTGCAGTGGGCTATCCTCTACCTGCCCTCCAGTGAGATCAGCCTGCAAGCACTCATGCACCTGCTGTTTCACAACTTGGAGATAAAGTCTTTCACCGGTGAAGTTTGACCTTTGCTTTTCTGCATTGGGTTAAGGACCTTGACTATGAACTTCCCCTCTCTGATCCTGTTTGCCTGATCTGAGATACTATCCCAGTCCTGGTGGGCTCCTTTGACTTAAAAATTTCAAAAGTCTTTCTTTCTTTCTTGCTGCCCCTCAATATGCCCAAAGAGAACAACAATGGATTCTGCTTTAAGATCCTGTCTAGCAAGGAACCATACATATGAACAATCAAAATGTCATACCTGTATCCTCAGTTCCCAGCACAACATTACCTGGAGGCAGTGTCCAGCAGCAGCAACACCAAAATTAGCCAAATCAGCCTGATGTACCCTATACAAGCTGTCCATCACTAAGAGACCTAGAGACAAACCTCCAGTGGTGACTGCTGACTGGGGCTGTGACCATTGGCACCTTTGTTTGCCACTTAGGAAATTAGCTAGACAGATTACACTTCCACTGGAAATTTGGTAAGAGGCAGAGAGAAGATACATCATTTCAGAGAAATCCACATCCAATGAAGAAAGAGGGCACCAAGGGGAACAATAATAGAGACAGTCCAGGAAGGCACAGAAGAATATCTTCTCCAACTCTTCCTTAGAGAAGGGGAAGACCAAAGATGTTACCTTTGGGCATAGGGAGAGACAAAGATGTTGCTGGGCAATGCCCTGTGCAGCAGCCACCACTGGAGGTCACTCGTCCTCTTGGAAATGGGTAGCTTGTAGAGACTGCACCAAGGCTTTGGAACCAAGTTGGCCAGGCTAGCTCAAGGAAATAGATCAGTTTGGTATGGAATTAGATCAAGGTGGCAAAAAGGCTTCCAGAGACTTGTCTTAGTACCCTCCACTTCAGGGCCAGGTTGTATACAAAAGGCTGTTCTAGAAGCTCTGAAAATCATAAGTGCATGGCTTGGGGTTTCAGGTAGAAGGAGACCCACCAAGCTCAGGTGAGGCTGTAGTAGGAAGGTGGAAGGACGTCCCAGCCAAGGTAATCCAGATTCAAGAATGTGTGTGTGTGTGTGTGTGTGTGTGTGTGTGTGTGTGTGTGTGTGTGTGTGTGTGTGTGTGTGCATACTATTATGTTGATCTATTTTGGCTATGAGATTTCCATAAGGCATTTTAATATTTGCATTCAGAACCAAAATACAATTTTTGCCAGCACAAGAATTTTAGGAATGGAAAAAGAGTTTTAAGGATTACAAATCCAAAGAGATTAGTACTTGGCCGTCATTAGCAACTGAACTGTTGCTCCTTGGACTACTCCAGTAATTAAAACTGTGACAGTTATTTGAGTACTTAATGAAACAGGCTTTCCTTATTCTAACAAAAAAGACTTTCCTTAGATTTGCTATTATTAAGTTTTGTTAATCTCTGTCATGCATAATGTTTCTGTAATTAGAATTTTTATATGACATCTAGGATTTTAATCAACAGCAGTGGGTAAAAGTTGAACTTGAAAGCTTTCAATGTTTTATAGAATATTTGCCTTTCCTTGTTTCTTTTCTCTTTATGTGCAACTTAACCACATTAAATGGAATATTCATAACAGCATTACATTACTTGTACATGTTTAATCTACATTAATTTAGATTAATATGAACTAAATATGAACCTTAATATGAACTAAAACAGTTTCATGGACAGAGACATTACAACATAGGTTTTAAGATTAAGATTTTTAGGAGTCTTTAGAGGTAAAATAACTTAACTTTCATCTGACTCTATGCACTTCACCTACAGCAATATTTTCTATGATGTGTCAAAAGATAAACTTTTCCCTGTTAGGGCCCAATTCCTCAGTCTGTTCCAACATAGTCACATATAAGTCCCAAACTTGCAATAGAACTGATAATTTATACTTTATAATTAACTTCAATGATTTTAAATTAGCAAATGTCTTGGTGTCAGAAGAGCTGAAATAAATATAAATAAATATAGAAACTGATTATTTATAATTATTAAAGATCCCACAGGTCTCTGGGGGGAAATTGGTTTAGAAAGCTATTGTGGATATAGGCATAAAAATAAATAGATTCCTCACCAGTTTCAATAAATTGTTGTCATTTGCACTGAGAACTTTGCTTGAGCAAGAACTAATGGACTGAATCCAGGCCTGTCAATTATTCACAGTTGATACACATTATTAACACATTAATTGTTTCTAGCATTATTTTTTTTTCAATGCGCTAATCGTGCATGTGGTTTTGGAGACTGCGCAGGGGCTCTTCTCCACCACCTCTGGGCCACTCAGCATGGCAGCAGAGGTAGCACAGAGGACTGCAGGGAAGCCCAGGTGTGAGCCCAGGTATGAGCACCAGCGGGGAGGTGGGTTGCCCACAGAGACACAAACACAGACATGCATGAGCAGCTGCAGCCTGCACATGGCCAGGAATGCAGCCTAACTGTGTGTAGAGTAGTGCCATGCCAATTAGTCTGTGCAGGGAAAGTTCAGGGGAGAGAGGGAAGATGCAGTGGTGGGGGGAGCACAGTGAGGAAAAACCCCGTGGTGAGGGAGAGACTGGGGCACGGACAGACACTGGGGTTAATGGGACCCAGGGTAGGGGTGGGTTGTGGGATGGAGCTGCAGGCATCTCATCCAGGGATGTGGGGGGCCAGCATGGCTCCCTGCTACTGTTCACAACCACTGGAGAGGCATGGGGGGGCACATACCCCCCTGATTTGTGTGCAGGGTGAAGGTGGGCTGCCCACTGTGAGCTGGGACTCTGAGCCCTGATGCCTTTGCCCCAGGAGCCATGCGATGCCATGTTGTGCCTCCTGCAGTGGAATGGGCAAGGAACAGGCAGCCAGTGTATGACTCCCAGGTCAAAGACAGAAAGGCACAGAGCCCCAACCAGCAGCAGGCAACCTGCCTCCATCCCTGGCACAAATCTGGGAGGGCACATGCAATCCATACCTCTCTCAGGGGTGCACACAGTGGCAGGGAGCCACATCCCCTCCACCCCACTTGGCCGAACTGCCCACAGCTCCATCCCATAACCCACCACAGCCCAGGGCCCTATTCACACCAGTGCCTGTCCCTGACCCATCCCTTCCCTACTGTGGGAGCCTTAATCTGTCCCCTACCCCTTTCCTAGCCCCACCCCTCCCCCTCCACAGACTTTCCGGCGGGGTGCTGTGTGTGTGTGTGTGTCTGCCTCTTGCTCCCAAACCACAGCCCCCCCCAGCCCTGCTGCTGCCCCTCACTCTTGACCCACAATACCCTGCATCCTGACAGAGTGTGTAAGATCCTTTCCCCTCCATGGGTTCTAAATCCCACACACACAACCCACACACCCACAGCCCTCCACACCTTCACAAAACCCCACCCCACACCCCACACCACCCCCAACCATGCAGAGCACCTGCATAATTTTACATAATTTTGAGTTTTTAGGTGTAGTTAAAATCACAATTAATTGTTACTATTTTTTTATCACACAAGTAATCATGATCAAATATTTTAATTGTTTTGCAGCCCTAATTAAAACCTTAGTTAATAAACATGGTCTTTGCAGAATTATTGTACTTCATTCTAGTTATGAGTAAACTTATTGTTAGCACAGAACAAAGTATTAAAAATGCCCAAAATTAGCCTGGAAAACTAAATATAATGGCCTTTGGCCAAGAGGTCAGGGTGCTTATACTTCTTGCGTGTGTAACTTATGCCCCTGATCTGAGTCTGAAAATTATACTTCACTCCCTTTTTAAAGGCTCAATCCTTCATTTCACTTCATATTGTGGAAGCAAGCAAAGAAGGCCAGTGTACACCACCACAGCCATGGACACTGGCTAATTGTATGTGGAAGAAAAAAAAACAACACTCTATCTAGTGAGACACACCAGTCATAAATAAGTGACCCTCACTTTTTTTGCAGCTGTGTGGTGAAATATTGCAGTGAAGTGGAGGATTTGGAATGTAGTCATTGTGGCCAACCCATTTCTGAGTACCGCAATAATTCTTTATAGAGAGCAGACAACTGACAGTAACTATTTTCTGGGAAATATAGTGAAGTACAGATGTTCAAAAATCCCCTGGCCAAAGCACTCCATCCCACTTTACTTGGGCTCTTGGAGTCATTGTTGACTCCAGGTTGAACATGAGCCACCAATGTGAGGAAGCTGTCAGTAAGGCTAACCACACCTTGTCATGCATCCACAGATACACCACAACCAGGTCCAGGGAGGTGATCCTCCCCCTCTATGCAGCATTCTTCAGGCCACAGTTGGAGTACTGCATCCAGTTCTGAGCACCACACTTCAAGAGAGATAGCATTGAAAGGATCCAGAGGAGACCCACTTGCATGATCAAGGGGCAGCAGGACAGGCCATATGAGGAGAAACTAGAGGGCCTGAACCTATTCAGCCTCCACAAGAGAAGGCTGAGGGGGGTCTGTTTGCCATCTACAAATTCACCAGGGGAATAAGCAGGGAATAAGAGATGTCCCATTCCCCTGGGAACCACATGGGGTAACTAGGAATAACAGCCACAAATTGAGATAGAGAGCAGGTTGAGTCTAGACATCAGGAGGCATTACTTTACAGTTAGAGTGGCTAGGACCTGGTACCAACTTCCAAGGGAAGTGGTGTTCGCTCCTACCTTGGGGGTATTTAAGAGGAGACTGGATAGACTCCTGACTGGAGTCATATGACCCCAGCATCCATTCCTGCCCAAGGCAGGGGGTCAGACTTGATGAACTGTTTACTTCCATTCTGATGCTAGTTACTATGATACCATGATACCTAAAGTCCTATACATTGGACCTAGGAATGAACCAAACAGACATTTACCATTGAATGGAGGGGGCTCAGTGCTTGCCTGCACACTGGCACTCCCACATCAGCAGCACCTGGGGGGGCGAGGGGAAGAACAGAACCCCTTTCTACAAGGGACTCCCACAACTTACTGGTTGGGGTCTTGGGAACTGCAGCATGGAACTGGCCAGCCTGTCTTTTTGTCTCTCTGGGAATTGGGGCCAGGGGCAAGGAAGGGAAACCTTCTGCTATGCAGACCCAGCCCAGCCCCTCACTCCCACCCCAAGACCCCAGCCAACAAGCTCTAGGAGGGTCCTTCATAGCAGAGGGGGGTCCTTTCCCCCCCCAGCCCCAGTGCCTGGCATGACTAAAGCCAGGCCAAGCAGCTCTTCATTGCAGCCCTTGGCTGCAGCTGTCAAGAGGCTGGGGTGGGCAGGATAGGAGACCCCTGCCATACAGACCCAGCCTATCCTCCCCAAGACCCCAACTGGGGAATTGGAGGCCTTCATATCTGGTAGGTTCCCTACCCCCCACAACTGAGCCTCCTGACAATGGCACCAAGAAGATGCAGCACAGGGTTACCCACCCTAGGAACTGCTCTGAGAACTAGGCTGGGGTGGGAAATGGAGCCTCTATGCTACATGGACCCAGTACAGCTCCTGCCAAGACCCCATCCCACAAGCTTGAGTGTGGTCCACATGGCAAAGAGGCTCCATTTCCCCATCTCCCCACCTGGCTATGTAGGGAAGAAACAGAACCTTTTCTATCTCCTCTCTGTGACAGCCCAGGGACAGGGCTGGGCTACTGCTTGCACAGAGCAGATAAGCACTGACCAAGGCTAGCAAGACATTGAGCAAGAGGCCCCCAGGATGGCAGCAGAATGTGAATTACATTGAAGCAGGATGGATGTGGAACAGACATTCAAAAAATCTCCGTAACCCAAAGTGCCCTAATTTAATACCATATCCATTGAGGGCTAACTTATAGTGGGATCTGCCATTTATAAAGTTATTTAAATGCCATGAAAATGTGTTCTATTATTATTTTAAAGTGGAGATTTCTCAGAAGAGTATGACACAAGTCTTGGGTCATAGTGGACATTATAGAAAATGTAGTACATGGCTAACTCATATTAAAGTAGTACTCGGTTCCAAAGGGGACTAACCATCATTGACTAAAACTAATTACATCAACAGACCACAGTCAGGACAATCTGCTGCTCAAATCATGCAGTAGCCTTGCCATAGAATTTGAAATTCAGTATTTGCCTCAAAGCAAGTAAACAAAAGTTACTTTGTGACAACTGTTCCAATACTTAGAAACCAATCTATTCTGCCAGTGCTGCAACCCTGATAGGAAAGAATGGGTAAGTTTGTACTGGAAATGTCACTGTAGATTCATGTTGTTATATTTAGTAGTAGTTAGACTGTCACAGAAAGAGATGGATTTTGGTTTTGAGTGCAGCAAAAGTGTACAATAAATCCTATTCCCCTCTAGATACAACTCTTCTTAGTTAGAAGAATAAAATGCACACAAAAGGAATTGGAACAGCAAAACTTATGTACATTAGGGCTGTGCAAAGCTTCAAACAGAGTTTTGGATCTGGAGAAGCTTTGGATGCTTCAGCATCTGAAGCAGCATGTCCAGATCAAAATACTGGCTTTGTTAGATTTTCTAAAGCAGTTCAGAGCTTTCGAAAAGCTTCAGAAAAGCTTTGGAGCCACTTCAGAGATCCAGCCATAGGGTATGCAGATATTGTAGTCTATCATAGTATCATAGTGCCTAGGGTCAGAAAAGGCCTAGAACAGGCCATCTAGTCTGACCCCCCGCCAATGGCAGGAACGAGTGCCAGGGTCACAGGACCTCAGTCAAGTACCTATCCAATCTACTCTTAAAGACACCCAAGGTAGGAGCAAGAACCACTTCCCTAGGAAGCCAGTTCCACGTCCTAGCCACCCTAACTGTGAAGTAGTGCCTCCTTATGTCCAACCTAAACCTGCACTCCAGTAACTTGTGTCCATTGGTCGTAGTTACCCCTGGTGGTGCCTGGGAAAAAAGAGCCTGCCCTATTTCCTGCCGATCACCCCTCAGCAGCTTATAGGCAGCCACCAGGTCCCCCCTCAGCCTCCGTTTACTGAGGCTGAACAGGTTCAGGTC
>JAGPOW010003642.1:36526286-36537223 GCA_030014935.1 Caiman crocodilus
TGCCGATCACCCCTCAGCAGCTTATAGGCAGCCACCAGGTCCCCCCTCAGCCTCCGTTTACTGAGGCTGAACAGGTTCAGGTCCCTCAGACGCTCCTCACATCTGTGCTAAAAGCATGAAGCCTGCCACGTATCAAGAAGATCGCTGCTGGGGCTCAGGGGGAATTACACCCCAAATTCTTGAAAGCAAAATTGATGTCACATATGTGTTACATCACAGGGGGGAAGTGAAAACTGCAGGCATGGTGGCTCCTGGTGAGGCAATAAAGCCTGCCAAGTTTGAAGGAGGTAGGTGTAGGGGTTTAGGGGGAACTACACCTCAAGCTGTGGACAAGCAAAACTCATGACATGGGTGACATGGGTGTGTGTAAAAGCACTCAGCAGTGTGAAAGCTGCAGGGATGCGGCCATGAAGCCTGCCAGTTGTCAAGGAGATCAGTGCAGGGGTTCTGGTTTCTGGGGCCCTGCACCCTTAGCTGTTGACAGACAAAACTCATGACATGGGTCCTTTTGCAATTGACTGTCTCTGTTTTGGGGCGTGGGAGACACTACTGCAGGCCTGGCCACTAAGCTACTGTGTTACCAGCTACCAATCAATCATGATTCACTCAGGGAGCAGCTTGATACACAGTACCTAGCTAAGGTAGCCAGTTAATTATCAACAACTAACACTAACAAAAACAGAGACTAAGGAGAGGAAATAATGCAGACAATAAACTGCCCCAAGACAGAGACAGTCAGTTGCAGAAGCACCCATGTCATGAGTTTTTTTCTGTCAGTAGCTAGGGGTGCAGGGTCCCAGAACCCCCCTGCACCTATCTCCTTGACAGCTGGCAGGCTTCATGGCTACAGCAGGGGTCACCATCCCTGCAGCTTTCACCCTGTTGTGCTTTAACACAAACAATGTAACCCATGTCACAAGTTTTACTTGTCTGCAGCTTGAGTTGCAGTTCCCCACAAATCCCTGCACTGATCTTAAAACGTGGCAGGATTTTTGGCATCACCAGGATCTACACCCCACCCCTGCAGTTTTGACCCCCTGTGTTGCAACACATAGATGTGATGTTTTCTTTCAAGAACTTGGGGTACAGTTTCCCCCAAACCCGTGCACCAATCGTCTTGAAACTTGGCAGACTTCATGCTCTCAATAGGGGCTACCATCTTTGCAAGTTTCATCCAAATCAGATAAAATCAACCAAGCTATATATATATAATCGATTCCCCATTATACCCTATGGCCAGATCATTGAGGCGGCTCCAAAGCTTCAGAGCCACTTTGATCAGATCAAAGCAGAAACCCTGTCTCAATCTCCAGATCATACCCCTGGCATCCAAATCAGCCAGATCTGAACCTGGATCAGATTGCTTTTGACTCTCACAGGCCTAACACACATGAATGACTAAGTATATTATTATGAAAAGGATTCCCAACAATGTTGTTTTCTATTACTAAATAGAAGTCACAAAAATTTCAATAATGATACCAAAAACCCAGAAATGTATAATAAAAATTATCTGCATTTGAGAAAAAAAATCAAATGATAGCTTTCGCTTATATAATATTATGAAGAAATATGTTTCACTCAGCAATAACTAAGGATACTTAAAGTAGACACTTTTAAGTGTTTAACTTGCTTTTAATGAGTTTTGTTATTTATGGAATAGGGTACATTTGACAATCTATTTTTTCCTGATCCCCTATGAAGCCATGATTTTGGCCATCTACAAGGCATTTTTGTCATTACATTCCCAGAGGAATAGTAGTCCTAGATGTATAGGCCTGCACAGATAAGAAACTATTTATGATTATATCTGATTATGTTCACCGACTAAGCAGGAACAGTAGTAGACACAGTACACGTATGTCCTTCACTTTGTTGGCTGTCTGGGTGACTGTGTAGTCACCCACATATGTCCAGGAATAGAATTTATATGAGCACATAAGTGCCAAAAATTGCCACTAGAATAGAATAGAATAGAATAGAATGTCACTCATAGTTAACCAATCTGGATTTAACCTATGCTTAGTAGAAAAATTAAAGAAGGTAATTAGTCTAATCAACACAGATTTATGGAAAGAAAAGCTTACCAATATCTTACTATCTTTTTATATATCATACATATGGTTAATTAGGTAATAGTGTTAAGTGCTCTATAAGGTACTTGATTTGGTAGCATGCAATATGTTGATTAAGTAAGTATAATGACATAAAAATCAAAGTTGTATATACAAAATATATTTAACTGACTAAGAGAAGTTTCAGAATGCATCTCTAAACAGGAAATCACCAGCAAGTGTCTTTCTTTTAAGTAGGTCATAGCCAGGATTTGTTTTTGCCTCAATTATATTCATGATTTTAATGAGCTGTTAATGAGTTTCCTGTGTGATACTGTGAGCCCCTTAAAGTACCCTGTACAACTAAACACATATGTCAGACTAAATGTTGGCAGGATTGAATCCAATGATTTTTTTTAAGGAAGCTGCTCACTTCTTTATCTACACTGCATAATGTTCTTGTTAACTTTCAGTCCTCACTGTTGCCTTCCCCTTTCCATGAATTCTACTATTAACTTTTTCACTTTGTGATGAACTTCCACAATGTATGAAGCAAAAGAAAGCTAGTTTTACAGTGTTTTCAGTGTTCTGAGATGGTGTCAAGTGGTATTTACAAAAGTTATTAATCACACTATAACTTTAAGTGCTTTAAACAAAATGCTTAAAGATACTGCATCATTGAAACCTAAAAGACACGTGGCTTCTGTGCATGGGGCTCACTAACTTCATTCATTGACAAAGGCAGGTGGCATCGGATAGTGTCACCTGCTTTCTAAGATGGCCAGAGCCCCAGAAGCCCTGGGCGGCTGTCAGAGCAGGTAGGGATGGTTTGGGGGTTTCTATGTCCCAAGAGTCCATGCCAGTGGGCACTGGGAACCCTCTCACCATCAAGGGACTTGAACATGACCTTGTTTGGATCACTGGCTAAATGACGCCCCTTCCCCCCACACACACACATACTCTGACATAGGCAAGAAGGCCAAATGCTGTAACTGTTAAGCAGCAGTGGTCAGACTTGGGGTTGGGGTCCCAGCCCCCATGTCTGGCACCCCCCTGGACTCCAGCTCAGGTAGAGAGAGTGCATGTGCTTCCCTGCATGCTGGGAAGTAGCCGGCTCTGAGCTGGTAGACATTCTTCATCCAGGAGGTGGGGGAATGGGGGGACCTGGGGAGTGTGCTCTCTGCCTGCCTATGGGGCACTGAAGACATTTTCCTGTTGTGGAAACCAGCTAGACATCTTCAGCTTCCAATTGCTACCCAACTGCATCCCCACTCCACATGAAGATGCTGTAGCAGCAGCAGGTGGGCTGGGGGTTCAAATGTCAGCCACCAGTGCCATGCAGGCCTGGGCCAGCTATCCAGGCTGAGGTCCAGAGGGTGCCAGACATGGGCTGCATGGTCTGGGGGCTCAGAACCCATTGGTCAGCCTTCCCACCATTTCTTGACAGTGGCCCAAGCAGCTGCTGATAAGCAGCAGTAGGTGGGCTAGAGGTTCGGGTGCTGACCCCACACCACATAGACCAATGTCTGGCTACCTGTGCTGGAGCCCATGGGGTAGGGAGGGGGGGTGCCAGACTGCGGCTGCATGGTCTTGGGGCTTAGAAAACATCCCCAATCCTGCTAGCTACTTCTTGATAGTGGCACAAGCTGGCTGTTGATAAGTAGCAGTGGGCAGGCAGAGGTTGGGATGACAGCCTGAGCTGGTTACCTGGGCTGGGGCATGGGAGGTGCCGGACTGGGACACACAGCCTGGGGGCTCAGAATCCATTACTCAGCCCTCCTGGTGTTTTTTTGACAGCTCAGAGATGCTGTAGCGGTGGCAGGAGTGAGGCTGACCAGTCATCAGGGGGGCTGGCAGGGGCAGCCACTGCCTTCCAGGAGGAAAATGTCCCCAGGATCCCATGGCATTGGCAGGGAGGGGCATAGTCCCCACTGCCTCCTAGATAGGGAAAGTCCTCCAGCTCAGAGAGCCATCTGTTTCCCAGTGGGTGGAGAAGCACATGTGCTTCCAGCCTGCCCCTAGCCTGCCCACTGATGCCACAATGTCTCTGGGCAGGGGCAGGGATGAAACTGAGCAGCAATCAAGGGTTGGGGTCCTGGTTGGCCTCCCCCAGCAAAAAAATGTACCCAGTGCACCAGTGGCACTGACGGGAAAGGGGAGAAAACTCCTTCATTACTCCTTCAGTCTCCCCCACTGCCCTCCAGATGGGGAATGCCCACTGGCTCAGACAGCTGGCTGTTTTCTGGTGGCCAGAGGAGGACATGCACTGACTATCTCCCTGGATAGCTACACAGGAAGGAGATTCTCTGTCTCCTTCCTGTGTTAGGCCAGGGACACTACATGTATCCCTCACAGGGAACTTTATACAAATTTCCAAAGGTGCTCTAAAGCAGAGCACCTGAATCTGTTTGGTTCTATTTAAACAAGCTTAATAAGAAACTAACTTTCATATTGATTTCTTTTTTCTTAAAAATATAATCTACTATGACACATCTTTAAGCCACTTAGCTATTTAAAGTACTCTGAAAAGAAAAATAACCAAAACAAAATAGAAGAAAACAGAATAGAATTAAAAAAAGGTGTACTTTGTTTAAAGCCTGTTCTGTTTGTATTCTTTCCTGCATAAAATATATTTTTGAAAATAGATCTGTCCTTATATGTAAGGCTTAGTTTAAATCATGGGTCTAGCTTGCAACATAGTGGCTCCTTTATTGTTGATGTTATCCCCATGACCTCTTGACCACTGACTGCCTGAGGGAACCATTGGACCCATTGCTTGCCACTCACTCCTAATGACTGGGAGGTGAAAATCCTGGTTTTAAATGTGCTGTGGTTTTTGCATCCCACCACTTACTGAGCAGATGGACACAAAAACCAAGGCATATTTAAAACTGCGGTTTTTGGCTCCTGACCATGAGGAGCAAGTATCAAACAGCAGAGCCCCTCTGCCCATTAATGGCAGGGGGGTGCATGGGGTATCCGCAAAATTAAATGCACTATCATGCCACCAGCTGGGCCCACAAGTTTAACCAGGCCCTAATGATAAGAAACTAGGATTGGGTTATTAAAACTCCTAATTGTGGCAAAACTATGCATTGTTATGCCAAAAATTTAGCCCATGTATATCCACAAGCATAACTGAAATTCATAGACCATTTTGGGTATCGGTGCCTTGAATAAAAACATCTAATAACATTTTGGCTATAATAGGCAAAAATTTACATCTCCTTGAATTGGGCATAAGTCTATTGACCCCACAGACAATTTACATTCTCTGAACTGTTTGTATAGGCTGCAGAATCATGTTGATCAAGCTGTACAGCATGATTTCTCTTTAATGGCCATACAGCACCTTTATTTAGTACTTCCTTTTGGAAACATGTTGGCCACACATGGTTATTTTTAACAGCTACATCACCATAGCAGCACACTATAACAAGGGAGTGCATTACTATAGCAATGGAGCTGCAGCATCATGGTTTGTGACAGTCATTGCTACATCGCTGTAGTGCATTGCTATGGAAACATAGTGTCATGTATAGACATGCCCAAAGAATCGTATTGATTTTATTTTTAAGTTATAAAAAATATTCAGAATTCAGGAAATTCTTTTCACAAAACACACTGAATCCTAAAGGATCAATTAATAGTTATGGTATTGTGCCTACAGCCCCAGAAACTGGCATAAGAAGCAAGGAAAAGTTTCCATTTTTATATAGAAAATCAAAGGGGCTAGGGTCACAAGCCATCGGTCCAAAGGGAGGAAACAGGTAAAAGATAAAGAAACATCAACACTGTAGTAGAATACACCCAGCACCCCAAACAAGCCTTTAGTCCCTACAGCTCTCAAATAACAGTCTGCAGCTGTTGGCACTTTCATTACAAACTAGTTCTGATACCTTGATGTGGGTGAGCACAACCTTTCTGAGTAAGATCGACCACAACACCTCTGTTCAATAATAAGAGAATTTTAGTGATACACAGTGGGTGCATCCACACAAGATGGTAAATGTACAGTAGCCTAATACTACTGAGCAGCAGTGTGTCACATCAAAAACAGTGCTAATATGCTACTGTGCAATAGCATTACACTACTACACAGTAGCATCACCAAAAAGGTGTGCACAGGTGCTAACGCTTAGCAATTCCAGCTACTGCACATTGATTTAGTACTTGGTTGTACAAGTAGTATACTCAATATGCCATAACAGCAGAGCATTAATAAACATGTAGATGCATCCAGTGGACATAGCCACAGCATCTCAAATATAATTGGTGCAAATTTGAGCTGGGGCTTTTTGCCTCAGTGCACATGCTCAGACATGTACTTTGCTGTGGAACAAATTGTGCCACTTGGGGCAAAATAACCCTGCCTGGCTACTCCCAGATATGTAGCCAGAGGGAGCTAGAGTCCAGGGCCAGCACCTCTGCTGTCCCCAGCAATATAAAAATCTGCCCTGAGTGCCATAAATACAAAAAGCTGCACCAGCAAGCAGCTCAGGAGGGAGCTACTTGCTACCTAAGCTTCTGGGACCCAGCCAATTGATACCTTGGGACACTACCCCTTGTGCCATCTGGACTGCTGCAGCAGCATCCCAAATCCATTTTTTTAAATACCCCCAAATCCATGTTCTTCCATATTTAAAACAAAAACCACTCTACACACACACACACACACACACACAGACCTAGAGAGAGAAAGAGAGAGAGAGAGAGAGTGATACGTTGAATAATGCTTTATTGGTATATTTATGATGTTAAAGCAATTTGGAAGCATACCAGTATCTCTATTATCATGAACAAATACATTCTAAATACCTATATGTGTTGATCTGTGCTTTTGGTTTTATTTGTACATGATGGGTGTGTGATGGGGGACATGTGGTGTTTGTAAAAAGGGAATGATAAGGGTTGTGGGGAAGGCGGGCAGGTGGAATTGGAGGGATGTGGGTAGGAGTGATCTGTGGGTAGGAGTGGGGCAATTGCTGGGGTCACTGGGTGTGGAGAACCTTGTGTGGGGGCTGCTCAGGAGGGGTGGGTCCCCTGACCCCCACAAGTTGCAGCCCCCCCTACACACAACACATGGAATGCCCCCCCCAGGGTCCCAGCTCTTCCCTGGAGGGCCACAGCACCTATCCCCCACAGGGCCCCAGCCCTGCTGTCCAGGGTCCATAACTAACCATTAACAACAGCAGCGGGGGGACCATGCACCAAGTCCAGCCTAGTTCTGCCAGCCCTAGGGATGCTCTTGCAACTGAGCTGGGCTGTTTGTGGCAGCAGGACCCAGTACAGCATGCAAGGACCATGTGCCAGGTCCAGCCAGATCTTGGACCCCCTTTACAGCCCAGCCAGGCTGGGCCCATAGTGACAGGACACAGTGTGGCATGCTGGGACCACGTGTCAGGCCCAACCAGGTCCTGGGGCCTCTCTACAGCCCAGCTGGGCTGGGACCAGATCCCTGAGGCTTGTTAGTTTGGGTTTGCACCAGAGCGGGTCACATGGCTCTGGGAGGCACATACAGTAGTCATGCCTCTAGGAACCCTGTGATCTGCTCCAGTGCAAGGCCAAATTAGCGAGCCACATGTGGCTAGGCTAGGTCCTCACCCCCCTGCAGGCACAGGGGTAGAGGCAGGAGCTGGCCCTGGGAGCCCAGCCCATGCTGACATGAGCCTGGAGGTGTCTAACTTTGTCCCCGTGCTGCAAACTTGCAGCACGGGGAACATTTTTTTGTTTCCACACGTGCCTGTTGCCCTGCCTTCAAAGAGGTTTCAGGTGGGGCAACAGGCACGTGCATGCTTGTCTGGATGCATCCAGTGATAGCAAATAAGACTTGTGCAAGCAAAGTGAAAAAAGTGACTACAGCATCCTACTTATTTACCAGTACTAGGGTCAATACATGAACACAACCTCATGGTTTTTGCTTGAATCAATCTCTTGGGTTTTCCAACAAGTCTGTCTTAGAGGTTGAGCCTAGTGCAAAATCATTTCCTGGTGATCCCTTATTTTATATACTCATTTTACTGATGTCTTTTCATTTTCAGGAACTGTTGATTGGTTTTCCTATGGTCATCGTGCTGTTCCTTCTGCCCTGTCAGCATAATCTTGTTTTCAAACACACCATGTGAACATGTCTTAATTTGGTCATTTCCTAGTACCTTAATTTGGTCATTCTCAGGCTTCTAACTTGGTCATTTCCCCAAGACTGAGGATACCAGGGACTTTTCTCCAGATAACACTTGGTCATTGTGACCTGATGCTGATTCTGCATGTTCCTATCTTGTTTTGTGTCTTAAGGGAATGTTGTGGGAATGTGTTTTACTGTTGTGTATTTCCAGTTTCCCATGTATGTACTTGTTTGTATGATAAAATGCTGAGAAAGTGAATCTCTTTGCTGTTTCCCCTGACTTTGCCACAAATGAACTTTAGAAACCAATTAGCCCTTGCTACACTGGACCATTGTTCTAATCAAATGCCATATTTACTCTTCCTTCAAGTCAATTTCTAAAAGCAAATTTCTAAATATCATTCTCTATCCAACAACAGCTGCTCCCAACTCTGAGTCCAGCTCCTTCAGTGCACAGGCCTGGCTGACCAAGCCAGTGAGATCTCCAGCTCCACTGTGCACTCCTCTGCTGACCAGAACTGACTGGGTTCCAAATGCACGCTGCTCTCTCTTCCCCTTTCTCCAGTCTCCAGCTTTTTCTTCCTTTTTCCCTTCTCCCCCCACACTCTGCCCCCTGGGGTTTCTGCCATATTAACAGTCAGACAACTCTGCAGACTGTCCCCTGCTTCTTCCTCCTGTTACACACATTACATTGACATTACAATATATTCTTGTTAGTAATAGTCCTTTCAAATCCATTAAATGTAAATTCATCGGGGAAATCTCACAAGGTTTTTATTCACTAGTGGTATGAATTGGCTTCTTAGAAGGAGTTTATTTAGAGTCCCAAAAATAAAAGAATCATCCTTATGTTAACCATTAAGTGAGTGTTGCCCACAAACAGTACGCTATTTGCTTTGCTTTGAAATACACTTTTTTGCAGATATGCCAGTTAAAAATGAGACAACCTGCAAAAGTTCAAAATCTCTAGGTGATTTACTAAACTTCTTGGAAATAATGAGCTCCATAAGAAGACTGGTTCCAAAAAGGAAATTATTCTTTGGGTCACCCAGTTCATTTACTAGAGGCTGTTGGAAAGGATGCAGTTAAAGTTGTTAGAGGTATAGTAGCTTTTTTATCAAACTAGTCATCTAAAAGGGACATTGCAATATTCTAGGATTCTGAGTTTTTAAGATTGTCTTCTGGATATAGTAAAGCTTATGGTACAGTTGGGTGTAATTTGTTAGAGTAACTTCTTTACTGTATATATATAAAAGCATTACTTATCATAATTTGTTATTGAGTGTCCTATATATTTTAATATGTACAGTAAATTCATGTAACAGTGCAAAATTTTATATTGTTTAGTAGTGAACTATAAGTGGTGCATTGAGAGCGTCAGATACATAAAAAGCCTGGTTCCAATACAGTTCATCATGGCCAGTGTACATAGCTGCCTAGGATTTGAGGAGGTGCTGTTTATTTGTATCTTCAGTATTTTAATCCTTGGCAGTGGGAGTTGTGATTTCCCAACGCAATATGTTAATGTTTTTTGCATTAGTGTTAATAGCAAGGCTGTAGATCTAAGAGCTCTCAGGTAACTATCTTACTTCACTTTCTATTGATCTGGGATTTAGGATGATGGAGCTCTGTGTGCTACAAAATGATGCAGGAGAATATTACATAGACATTAACATTCAAGACAGGTTCAGATTCTAGTGTGTGTTACTGGATTTGCCCATTACTTTGGGGTGTGCTCATTTATTAGGGATAGTTTCTAGGGTCTTGGTAATTCTGTCAGTGTGCTGCTTGTGTTACTATACAGAGCTGTATCTCTCCCTTCTGCAAGCCCTGACCCCCAATGGAGCTATCTTGCAGGACTCCATTTCAATGGGACGGGGTTCTTCCAGTCACCAAATCAGTCATACAAACAAAAACACACAGATTAATGTGACATTCCTGACCCGGCCAGGTTGATCAGCATGGACAGGCTGACACACTCATATGCCAAGAATCAGTTCATCAGAACAACAATAAAACTGCAGTCAGACACAAGCACACAGATGAACAGAATCCCTCTGAATCCAGCTGGGTGTCCAGCTAACACCCTCATAGGCCAGCATTCAGTTCATAAGGGCATGTCTGAGTCAGACTGGGTCAATCAGCCTGTACAAGCTGATCCCCTTATGTGTTTCAAAATCAGCATGTCCCAATCTTTGGCCTCTTGATGAGCAGACCCCACAGTATTTTTGGGCTTCACAGGGATCTGTAGCTTAGGTAAAAGAAGCGTTGCTGAAGAACACAAAAGGAAAGAGAAACTATGGGGAAACTTAGCTCAAGCTTAACTAATACAGTTCAGGTTCAGAAATTTATGCCTAGAGTGAAAACAGAGAGAGAACACTGGGATCTCACCAGTCCAAGGTACTTGGGCTGCAAAGCTGACAGGCACAGTCCTTGAAGGGAGATGTTCTGTTCTTCCAGCGTCCCAAGAACAACAGGGGATGGTGTCAGCACAGGAGTTTTTCTTCTTTCTTTTTTTTCCTTTCTTTCTCTCTGAAGCACCCACACTTTTTACAGATTTTTATACCCTCAGTTCAGCTGCTTCAAAGCATCCTCAATTGTGTAAATCATTGTCTTTTCTATTGTCAAGGGGTTATCTGGTTTGGAACACAAACACATAATGTTAGGGAGTTACCAGATACTTGGGAGCCAGCTTGAAATTCCTATGGATAGCAGATATACTGATGGGATATCTCATGGTTTCTTCAGAAACAATAGAT
>JAGPOW010003642.1:36537323-36548033 GCA_030014935.1 Caiman crocodilus
TTCCTATGGATAGCAGATATACTGATGGGATATCTCATGGTTTCTTCAGAAACAATAGATAGCTTGCAGCACCAGGATTTTGGATTTTTACTTGTTGTGCACAAGCACCAGCTTAGCATGACTTTTTCAGATCTTACTATAGTTTTTTAACAGACTTAAGATAATTATTGGGGTACTCATAACCTTTTGTGGAGAGGACTTCCACCAGTCATCTCGGGAAAGGTATGACAACACCTGTAATTAGGGCTCCAATGGGCTGGATGCTATGATGAACCCTTAACCATTGTTCAAATGTTGCCCATACCTGCTCTGACTCTGTCTCTTGCCTCAGCATTCCCTAACCTGGCAACTGAGTTTTAGTCAATCAAGTTTAAATAGGTCTCCCATAGTGGGACCGGGGAATGTACAGACCAAGGTGCCTATTAAACTTAGAGGTGTGTGTGTATCTGGAGGGGGGAGTCCTTAGTAAATCCAGATTAGAACTGGTCTGATAAATGCTGAGCTGGGTGTGTGTGAACATGGGTTGATTAACATTTGAGCACAGATTCTCCATCATGCAGTGCTCCCCTGCTTCTCTGGTCCCAGAATTCACTGCAGTCTCTGCTACAGGTTTTCTGTTCTCCATCTCTCATGTAAATGAATAGTCATTTGGTTCCATCTCAGATGCAAATGAGACCTAGGGCAGTTGTTTCACTCTTGCCACCATCATCTTGAGGGTCTTAGGTGTTTCTCTCACTGCATCTTAATCAGTTTCATTTGTGTAGAGAAGGGGAGGGAGAGGGGTGTCAGGCAGACTGCATCCTGTGCCTGGGTTTCTAAAAACACACAGAGCTGAGACGTAACACGTGCTTTTCTTCTTCACTGCAGATGAAATTCAATTCTGCCTTAAAGGGCAAGTCTGAGACCTGCTCTACCACAGTAGACTCAAGAAGAACTTATTTAGACTAAGACATTGCATTGTGTTACAACACAAACTTAATGAGTTCATGCAACTTGCATGATGTTCACCATGCCACGGCACCTGTAATGACATGATGACAATGGTAGAACCGGCAGGCCCAGCCTACCATGAGAGCCACAACATGAGCTACTTATAAATAAATATAAATTATTCTATTTCCGGGAAAATGCATTTACAATTTTGTTAATGACCAGGAATCCTCAAGGTCAAATTCTAACACAATTATAGTTCCCCAGCATAAATGAAGCATTATGGTCACCATCTGTACACCATAGAACTGATCTTCATACCAGCCTACACTTGCTTTCTCATCTTGGCAAGTAATTTTCTCTCTCTGTGCCTTGGTTATGTTAGCAGTAAAAAAGACATAATAATGCTTCACCCACACTAACCCAAGAGGAACCTGATCTTTTTAGGTTTTCTTTTCTTGTCCGAGCCTGCCTGCCTGCCTGAGCTACACAGGGACCCCTGAGCTGCACTTCCCTATGTGGCTGTGGGGGAGCTGGTGCTTCCCTCCATGGCTGTGGCATCCTCCAGAACCTGCCAGCAGGTGGGTGCCAACTGGGAGAGCGCTGCCACTGCAGAGGGAAGCACCAGACCCCCCCACAGTTCAGGGACCATTTGGCCTGCTGGCAGCTTGCCCCCACCTACCACAGAAGAGTCAGGTAAGCACTAAGGATCAGGCCCCCACCCTTTTGTATACACCACTGGGGCTTAGTTTGGTTTAGTTCTCCCTAAATTGAAACAGCGAAAACAGTGGGTTTTTAAAAACCCACAATTTCAATTTAGGGAGAACTAAATCAAATTAAACCCCCGTCATGTATACAAGTACCCTTTGGGATCAGTTAATAAAGAATAGTACTAGGTAAGTATAAAACCTTTTCAGTATTATTTATTATTGGTTTGTGGCCCAAATTCCATTTACTCTGTATATAAAATCAAAGGTGTTTTAAAATGCAGATATACTAAAGCAGAAACAGGAATAAGTTTGCAGAAACAGAAATAAGTTTCTTCAATTCAGCAAATAATGCATCACATTCTGGCACCCACTGAAAAACCTCTCAACAATTTTCTGTGCCTTTTTAGAATGGTTGTGCTGTGCTGGTGGTCCCAGAAATTAACCTTCTCTATATCAATGAGAGTTTTGAAAGCAGCCAGTTCTCTACTACCTCAGTTTTCTTTGTCATACAAAATTCCTGTCTTACTGATTGTCCAATTGAGGTATGTTTTCTCTTTCTGAAATAGTTCACATTACTTTGGGTTCCATTTGAAACTGACATTTTAAAGTGGATTAGAACCCATCTGTTAAAGGCATCATCTTTGACTCAAAAGATTTAGCTTATACCAGAATACCATCCACATATAAAAGACAAGCTAAAAGAGGTATGCTATGCAGTGTCCTCTCCATAAACTTTTCAAAGGTCACTGCTATATAGTATGATACAAAAGATATTAAATTGTCATGTTCATTGTTCTGCTTTAAAAGCAGTTTTCCTCCTGTCTTTTCTTTTAGATCCACATCCACATACCAATAGCTGCTTCAAGTACCAGTGAGCAACACCAGATTTGCTTAGCTATACCTTCCAGCCTATTCTCCCTTCTTTACAAAGGTAAAAATCCTCTAACACGTTGACTTAGTTTTCAATAAATGATCTAGAATCTACTACAGGAATCTTTTTTCTCTTAAACAGAAATATGTAGAAAATTGATCAAAGGCACAAATAGTATTTTCTGAATAATTTCTTTAATGGAGTGTTATGTCTTCTCTTTGAAACCAGTAACTTTCTGTTATGCTTGCACTTACTAATTTATACTTAAATTATAACCATTCTACCTGAAACAGGCATTTGTGGGTAGGGTACAATGAAAACACTTATTTCAAAGCAGGGAAATAAGATCTCAGCTGGTAGTAGTTAAGATAATGTTTCATATGCCTTTTATCCAATCTGGGAGCAGTTTACTTGTGAGCAAACTACTCATAAGTAAACGTTGGCACTGGTGCTGGCCTCACTGTTGCAGACCTGGAGCTGGAAATAAGGATTTCCCAGCCCCTGCTCCCTGATCGCAATCTTGGGCAGGGGTACATACTCCCTGCCTGAGCTTGGGTGGCAGAGCCCACCTCTGCAGCAGGAAGCTTCCAGGGACAGGGAGCAAACTCCCTTCCTCATGTGGCTTGTTGACCAGGAACATATTTTCTCCCAGTCAGGCATCTACACGAGCGCTACTACACAGTAAATAATCACTAGTAAATCTGCTACTTGTGTTTGCAGGCAGCAAACTTACAATTAGTGAAGTTTACGACCCAGTAACCCTGTGCATGTGTAGACATGCATGCTTATCACATGGTAAGCTATGCTACTGAACAGTAAAATGTTTTGTGTAGACTCACCTTCAGTGTGAGAAACTACAGTAACATGCTATACATGGGCCTGGGCTCTAATTACACTTTGATGATTTAGTATTGGGAGTAGTATGATTAGATCCTATTGGTTGCAAATAGTGTGGGTAGGAGTAAGTGGGGTAATAGAACAGGCTGCTATTGTAGCCACTCAGCTTTTCTGGATAAGGTGTGATGTAAATGCTCATAACTATGGGATATTCTTTCTTCAACTGCAATTTTTCTCCCTATTTCTACCCGGAAAGATCTTGGTGGCTGAGCTGATTAGCATCAGTATTACTAAAGGGTGTGGGGGGAAGGGGAGGGACAACTGGGAATAGAGTTGGGGAATGGATTTGGGGGAGGGAGTGCAATAATAAGTCACTGCCACTGGCACCAGGAGCTTTCAATGCCCTGTGTACTGCATCTGCCCAGATTTTCCCTATTATGCTTCTGAATGACAATGCTGTCTGTGATCTAAAGGAAATTTTTTTCTCTATGTCTGACTCCTGTGTAACTTGTCTTCCATTTGTCTCATTCAAGTGTTAGAAGGGTTAAAATAAAATTAGAATAATAGAAAAAATATACCCTGAAGCTGTCTAGTTCATGCATGTCAAAAATATGTTCTGTTGGCCAGATCCAGCATATTTCATACAGCTTTTCAAGCTACTGGCAGCTGAGGAGCATAACCAGGGAGGATCAAAGCCTGCCACAGAATCCAGAGCAACTGGGTCCTGGCCAACATGACCCAAAGTAGCAGGGGAGTGAGCACAGGCTGTTCTCTTAGAGCCTTTCTTGCCATACAACCACTTGCCCTTTTGCTGCTAGCCTTACCAGCCCTGCCAGAGCTACTGCCAGCCCTGCCAGGCCTGCCAAAACCACAAACAACCCAAATAGCCTGACCAGTCCTGCTGCAGCTGCCACTGATACTGCTGGTCCTGATGCTAATCCTGCCAGTCATACCACAGATACTCTCTGGATTCATCCAGAGGCACAGGGAGAGTTTGGCACACGTAATCTAGTCAACCCCCCTGATCCAGACAGGATCAACCTTGTTTAAACTCTCCAAGAAAATGTGGGTCTAACCTGCACTTAAAAACTTAACTGATCACAACCTCTTTAGATAATTTGTTCCAAAATGTTAAAAGTCAGTGAAAATATTTCCATCGACTTCAGAGGGCATTGCACTGGATGAGGCTACATGTGCAATTAACGCAATGTGATAAATTCTGGAGCAGTTTGAGCTAGATAAAACTGCTCCTAGGCACACAGTCTGCCTGTGTGCCTGGGACAGCAGCACTTTGGGTAAAGCAGGGTAAAGCAGCCTCAGGCTGGAAGAGTCCACACGGTGTTTGCCCTGGGATCCAGGTGGTGTCTTCAGGTAATGGAGGTGCTGGCTGGGGCATGAGGTTGCCAATATTGTGGAGCTGTGTGGGTAGGTGGCAGGCAGCCTTTGTACTCTAGCCCCCTCTAGTCTCTCTCACTGTCTGCATGTTCTTTTCAGCACACATAATGACTCCATCATAAGATAGAATATGGCAGAGTGAATTAATTTACTATTCCGTAATACCAGTGCATGTGCAGATGATGACACTTTCCTGCAGAGCTTATTAATCAACTCCTCAGTAAAGCACATGTGTAGATGCACTCACTGAGTCATATTCCATCAATATGTCACTCATTTATATCATAGAATCATATGACTGGAGGGACCTCAAAGGATCATCGGGTCCAGCCCCCTGCATCAGCAGGAAAGATATCTGGTGTCTGATGACTCCAGCCAGGTGACCATCCAGTCTTCTCTTGAAGGCCTCTAGTGTAGATGATTGCTTCATGTCTGGGGGGAGTTTGTTCCATGGTCTGGACACCTTATTTGTAAATAAGTTTTCCCTCATGTTCAGCCTCAAACTATCTTTCAGGAGTTTGTCACCATTGTTTCTCATTTTTCTCCAAGGTGCCCTGGTGAACAGTAGTTCACTGAGTCCCTGATGTATGCCTCTGATATAGTGGTAAGCTGTAATCAGTTCCCTTCTCAGCCTTCTTTGCTTTAGGCTGAAGAGTCCAAGATCCCTCAGCCTCTCCTCATATGCAAGTCCCTGATCAAGTGGGTGGACCTTCTCTGGACAATCTTGAACATTAGCATGTCCTTGCTAGTGTGGTGCCCAGAACTGGATGCAGCACTCCAGCTGTGGCTGCACCAATGTTGAGTAAAGCGGGAGAATCACTTCTTTGGATTTATTGGAGATGCATCGACTGATGCCAGCGTTTTATTGGCCCTAGTGGCTACTGGATTTCACTGCCAGCTCATATTCATGCTGGGGTCTATTGTTACCCCCAGATTCCTTTCATTTGTAGTGCTAGTCAGGTTAGTGATGCCCAGCCTGTAGTTGTGCTGGGGGTCCTTCCTTCCCAGATGCAGCACTTTGCATTTCTCTATGTTGAAACTCATCTGGTTCCGTTCTGCCCAACATGCCATCCTGTCTCGGTCTGCTTATATCTGCAGCCTATTTGCAGGTGTGTCTGCACAACCCCATATCTTGGTGTCATCCGCAAACTTTGTCAATGAGCTTTTCACCCCCTCAGCCAGGTCATTGATGAAGATATTGAACAGCACTGAGCCAAGTCCAGACCCTGGGGTATGCTGCTGCCCACATCTCGCCAGAACAACACCAATCCATTCATTTGGATGCTCTGTGTCCTACCCCACAACCAGTTTCGCACCCACTGACGGTCCTGCAGTTGAGCCCAATGTCTTCCAGTTTTCTGATCAGTGGGATACCAGGTCAAAGGCTTTCTGGCAGTTGAGGTATATAATGTCAACCACTTTTCTCTCATTCAAGTGATAGGTCACCTGAACATAGAAAGAAATGAGGTTGGTCAGACAAGACCTGCCTGTGATGAAAAGCCATCCTGGCTGTCGTTCAGTATCGTGCCTTCTGTAAGTTTGTCACATATAGCCTCTGACGAATGTTTCTAGGATTTTCCCTGCAATAGAAGTTAAGCTAATTGGCCTGAAGTTTTCTGGGTTTTCATGCCTCCTTTTCTTGAAGACGGGCACAATATTGGCTCTCTTCCAGCTTTCTTTTGGATTTCTCCAAAGACCCATGATTTTTGAAAGACCTTTGCCAGGGGCTCTGCGACTACTTTGACCAACTCTTGCAGCACTTTTGGGTGGAGTTCATCCGGTCCTGCTGATTTATATATGTCTAATTTCTTTAATTGGTTGTACACCAGTTACATGGCAATGGCAGGAATAGTGCTAATCCTAACCTGCTCATTCTGTGCCCTACCTGGCATGTTGTTCCCCTTGGTCTTGTAAATACTGAGGCAAAATAGTCATTTAGGAGATCTGTTTTTTCCTGAGTGATAGTAACCAAGTATCCTGTGGCACTGAGAAGGAGCCGTCACTCTCTTCAGTTTTCCTTTTAGTCCCTATGTAGCTAAAGAAGGACATTTTATTGTTCTTGATTCCGGTAGCTAGTTTTGGTTTGGTTTCTGCCTAGCTTGCCTAATCTGTTTTATACAATTGCAGGCAATTGTCAGGTAATCTTCCTTAGAGGCTGTCCCAAGTTTCCATTGTCTCTTGCTTTTTTCTATAGGAGGGCTGCAACTTCCCTGCTTAGCCAAGAGGGTTTTTTGATCCTCCTGCTACTTTTTCTCCATAAGGGAATTGATTTTCTCTGAGCCTTAAGGATTATATCCTTAAGGAGCGACCATTCTTCTCATGCTCCCTTTACCTGTGGTCCTTGGTCTTTCAGGGGTTTCTCTGCTACTGACCAGAGCTTATTAAAATTTGTGTTTTTGAAGTCTAAGACTTTGGGCTTGATATCTGTTTTGTCAGTCTTGTGATGGACTGTGACTGTAATGATTTCATGGTCACCATCACTGAGACTGCCCTCTATGTTTAAGTTGGTCACCAGATCATCCCCTTTGGCCAGGACTAGGTCAAGAACTGCATTGCCTCTAGCTGGCCTGTGCACCTCCTGAGTCAAAAAAAGCTCTTTGATGCTGCTCAGGAAGGACCGTGATTGATACAAGCTGGCTGAGCACTTCTCCCAGAAGATGTCTGGGTAGTTGAAGTCACCCATGACAACCATGTCCTGTGCATGTGCAGCCTCCATTAGTTCACGGACAAACACTAGATCAAGTTCCTCCCCTTGGTTAGGCAGCCTGTAGTATACACCTACAGTCAGGTCTCTCTCGCCATGCCTCCCCCAGAGCTTGACCCAGAGGGTTTCAAGCTGTTCTTCTCTAACATTGGCTCCAACATCAGCCTGTAGGGAGGTGTACTGCTCCTTCACATAGAGGGCAACACCCTCCCACCTCTGTTCCCTACCCTATCCTTTCTGTGAAGGACATAGCCCATTATGGCTGCGTTACAGTCATGAGACGAGTCCCACCAGGTCTCCAGGATCTGTACTAGATCATAGTGCCCAGTGGAAAGCAGAAGAACTAATTCTTCCTGCTTGTTCCCCATGCTTCTGGCATTGGTTTACAGGCACCCAAGTTCTTCTACTGAGGTCACTGGCTGCCTATTGTATTGAAGGGGAGCTATTTTCTCCCTAACAGTGGCTTCCTTGGTTTCATCGTCAATGGAACTTTCTTGTATATTGGTCCCTGGGTAGGCTGCAGTGGGAATCTTCACACATGCAAGCACGTGCGCTTGCAGCAGCTCAAATAGAAGCAGTGCAAATTTGAGCCGGGGCTTTTTGCCTCAGTGCACATGTTCTGACATGCACTTTGGTGTGGAGCAAATTGTGCCACTAGAGGCAAAATAACTCTGCCTGGCTCCTCCCAGATCTGCAGTCAGGGGGAGCTAGAGCCTGGGACCAGCACCTGTGCTGTCCCCAGCAGTATAAAAAGCTGCCCTGTCCTGGCCCCAGTAGTATAAAAAGCCACCCTGGCAAGTAGCTCTGGGCTACTAGCTCTCAGGAGCTTCTGGGTCCCAGCCAATTGGTACCTGGGGACACTACCCCTTGTGCCAGCTGGACTGCTGAAGTAGCCCTGAGAGTTCCCTGCACCCTTTACGCACTGCAGCAGTCTGGCAGTGGGGGCTGCTGCCTGACTGTCACCTGCTCTGGACCTGCCAGGATCCGTGGGGACTGCAGAGCCAGTAGAGACATTTGCCCCTATGGGACAGCTGCCAATGGACTGAAGTTACAGGCTTGGCCTTTGTGTGACACTACTACCATTTGTGCCTCCTGCCCGGCCATCTGGGCAGCTATCACCTGAAAGATGTTCTGGGTGTGGTGGCCTGCTTTGAACTGTCAAAGCATGTCCTCCTGGCCCCATTTGGCCAGGAGGTCAGCCACAGTCACATAGGTCCAAGGTGCCAGCTGTGAGCAGGCAGGGTCCTGCCACTGGCCTCCCTAGCAGGAATTCTGGTGTTCCCTATTGGAAAACTGAAAAATCCTTGATTAAAACTGTGGAACATGTTTCCCGGATGGTGTCTGGGAAACGGCTGCAGTTGCGTCCTAAATGGGGTACCGGGTAGTGACACCAACCCAGGCACGCTTGGGGATGCCAGGTGCAAAAGACATGGACACCGGAAACGGTGGGGAGGTGAAATAAAGTTTGAAGTTTACTTACACAAGAGTTGAACAGCAAGTTGAAATAACTTGGAGGGTGGTACAACTTGGAGGATGTTACAGGAATACAGATGATAAACTATATATAACAGCAGGTAAGTAACGAGGTGATGATGAGTAAGATGCTGGACAGGCAACAGATGATGAACAAGCAATAGATGATAGGTGGTGACTGCAGTCAAAGTGCGATACAAGTACAATGCCCGACTAGGACAAGGTACAGGACATTCTGAATGTGCAAGGCAGTCAGCTATGATGCTTGGAGCTACCAGAGCAGCTTCTGCTAGTGACCTAGGGGTCTGGCCAGGTGATCAGTCTGTCTCAAGTGTCGGAGCCTGGGGACCCAACGCTGAGGTGTGCGGTTCCCTATATAGAATCCTAGACCAATCAGAAAGCTTCCCCGATGGTGAGTTCTAGAAATCTTGGTCATGCTGGCCAGCCAGCCGTGCCTCTTAGGTGGTCTTTGATTGGCTAGGCCACAGGTGATCATGCTTTACTTAACATTGTGATCACGCACTGCTCGCATGATGGGTTAGACTGCGGATACACTCTGCTACTACATCACCAACTGACATGTACAGGTGGTCATGTCTCTTAACCTTCTAGTGCAATAACCTGGTGGGGTCATTTTGTTCACTGACATAAAACAATCCCAAAATCACTCTCTAAAATACCCTCAAATCCATGTTCCTCCACAAGTAAAACAACAGACCACTAGAGAGAGAGAGTGAGACAGAGACAGTGATCAGTTGGACAATGTTTTATTGATATATCTACAGTGTTAAGGCAAGTCTCTTATCATAATAATAAAGTGAACTGGGCTACGGCCCCCAAGCATGGGATTCAGCCCCCACACAAGGGTTACATCCCCCAACAGGGGGTTCATCTCCCCAAAAGGGGTTCATCCCCCACACAAAGTGTTCAGCCCCCCCAAAAGGGGGATTGGCATGCTCACAAGGGGGCCGCCTTGCAGCCCCCGAACAGGGGGTTTATCCCCCACACACGGGGTATGTGCCCCCAACAAGAGCAAAAAGGCCACTGCAGGGGATATCACCCTTCTGCAAGGCCTACATGCCTAACCCAGCCTCCCAATTGCTGCCTCACATGGCCCCTTCCCCCACCAGCTGCTGCAGTTCCCCAAGAGCTGCCACACCCAGACCCACACCCCGACTCCCCCAGACCCCTCCAATGACTTCCCCATCCAACCCCACCCCACAACATGCATCCTCAGGCCCCCAAGTCTACCCCCACAACCCCAGGCACCATAACTTAAAATCATTGATTTGGGGCCCTGGCATTGCTGGGAGTGAGAGCAGCAGTGGAGAGTGCAGCAACAGAGGCTGCACCCAGAACTACCATCAGGAAGGCTGCAAGGCAACAGAGCAACTGGAGGACAAGATGCTGGGCAATTGTAGTAGGTGATCGTGTTGAGAGGAATGGAGGGACACATCTGCCACCCAGATCCCATAGCATGAGTGGTCTCCTGTCTCCCTGGGGCATGAATCCATGATGTCACAGAGGATCCCCAGGCTTGTCCAGCACACAGATTACTACCCCATGCTCCTTATCCATGTGAGAACAAATGACATGGCCAAGAGCAATTCAGACTGCATCATGAGTGACTACAAGGCTCTGAGAGCTAGACTTAAAGGCTCGGGAGCTCAGATAGTTTTTCTGCTGTGCTCTTTATAGATTCATAGATGTTAGGGTCGGAAGGGACCTCAATAGATCATCGAGTCCGACCCCCTGCATAGGCAGGAAAGAGTGCTGGGTCTAGATGACCC